>OY720640.1:131279142-131884505 GCA_963169105.1 Ceriagrion tenellum
CTTAATAGAGTTCGATGGTTTCTTCCTCCATGCATAATTATAATTGATTTCTTACGTTTTTGCATAAATAGACAGCATAATCTCCAGTATAGGTTATTTAATTGATATAAAGTATTCATTTGTCTACCTTGATGTCGTCATATCATTTATTCAGTTACTAGCAGAAATGCCCGTCGATTCTCAACGGGAGGGATAAAAGTAAGAAATATGAGGCAGTTGCCTTTTGTAATTGATTTTTTTCTCTCTGGAAAATCCCATTTATGCGCACGTGCGGGTGACTCCGTTTGGTTAATACGGTGGCCGGGCTCGGTAAATCAATATTTGAAAAGTATCCGTTTAGTTGCTTAGTGATTCAAAGTATAAAGCTATTTACCTGAAATTGTTAAAATTTACTCCAGTAACACTGCTAAAATGGCAGATTTTTCGGTCCACTTTTTCAGTCTTAATGACAATGTATGTATCTACTTTGAGCATCACTGGAACTAACTACCACCCAGAAATTTAATTAAAGATAGCGGCAGAGAAACCGTAATTATCTCTGACAAACTACAATCCTGATGAGATATGTTATAATTTGTTATTTTAAATGGAATAGGAAAACCGTAGAAAAAGGCAATCCCTGTTGAATTTACATAAAATATCAAACCTTTACTAAAAACCAAGCGCCAGTCATTGGAATTCAGAGGATGTTGATGAAGACGGAAATTGTTACAGAAAATGGTGTTGGTTATGGAAATATTTATGGCGTTTGATAGCTTTTCTGTGACTGTGAATTAACATTGTTACATTGTTGGTTAATCCAGCAATTCTTAATTTAATTTATTTCCACTACCCCTAAAGCATCAAAGTTTGACTTTTATCTCGGGTGTATCAACAATGGACGAACACGAACACCCATGTCCTGAGTGGTGAAAAATCCACCCAGGCGGGACTCCAATGCGTGACCATCGGATTGGCCGGCGAGGACTGTGTAGGTAATCGAAGCGACCCCTACCTTCGCCACCTAGGTCGCTTCGATCTCTTATTGGCTAGTTTTCCCACGTATGCCCATCTTTGGTCGTGAAGGGGAAAAAGGGAAAATTTCACCTGAAATCTTCATATTTCACCTGAAATAGTCTTGCCAAATTGCCAGTAATTTTGATCCTAAACCTGTTTTCGATGATGAGAATAAGAATTTTCTTTCCACTATGGTTTATCTGCAATGAATGTTTCTATTTAAACTTCCTGAAAGAAGTACAGCCTGACAGAGGTGAAAATGCACTTTACACGTATATTTTTATCGGAACCCTTGGACTTGTCTGTCCCCCCCCCCCTTGCCTACCACCCGAACTTCAACTACTCGTAGAGATCGTAGGGATGTCTTACTTCCACAGTGTTTTTTTCCGATTGTTAGTGGAATGCGAATCAAGTTTCATTGAAATTGCTCCAGGCGTTCCAGAGTTGTGCTGGGATATGCGTATATATGTACATACCCACATTCATTTTTATATGCATAAAAGATATACACACCCATATTGCGCGGTCTCAACTTGTTTTCATAAATAGCCGAAATTTCTTTAGGCTAATTCTGGATTATAGTTATTCAGTACGTTGGCAAACTTTCCAAATTTTACACAAGCTTAAGGTAGTTCGAGCGAGATAATTCCCCTGTCATAATAGAGACCATATTCGAATTATACGTTTTAATTTCACCAGCTGCAGGACACGTCAATTAAATACTGCATTATTAATGGTGCAATAATGTAGTTTTATATGACATGAGTTGTAAGTAATTAAATGAAAATATCTAAATATGTCTTTAACTTGACTCATTTTTTTCGCGCGGTGCGTTTGAAACTCCTTCAAAACGGAAGGTTTTTTGCGATACCCGAGAACCTACTGCGGTGACAATATGATTTATTTTCAAATATAGTTGAGAAAACATACAAACTACTCGCTATTAGTTTTTTTTACATCTAAGTGTTAGAAGTACCTCATTTTGTAAATAATGTCTCTCTGGAGTGCATACACGTACCATTTCCCATGTAAAAGGGCTGGAATTTTTTGGCAAATATCTCCAAAAGGGTTAGGGGTTGAAGTTTTGGTGTCATTAGAAGGGTGAGATTTTTTCTTTAAAATGAGACCAAATTCATTGATTTCTAAGTAAAATGATATTTCACCCAAACTGTCTTAAGTAAAAATATTGGCAAATAAGAGCGGAATAGGGTGGGTGGCAACGATCAGGAGGAAGCAGGGGGTGCCACTTTGACTGTTCGTCATTCCGTATCGATACTCCGTTCCAAATAAATCGGTTCCTCGAGTCATGTGTGTTGTTCCACAATTTTATTGGCTAGCATTTTCTCTCTCCTGTCATTTGCCGTTTTTTAACGATTGATCATAATCATTTATCCTCAGAAAATCAAACTAGTGATAGACGTTTCCACGTGTTACGTTGACGATTCGCACGCTTGCTGATTGATATGGACCGTGGACGCTCATGTTTAATTCTCCCTCTCTCCGCGAGACCGCTTCCCTCCCTCCCGGTCGGAATTGTGATTTAATGATGCATTCGTGCCGCCTTACATGATGAGTTTCACCGAAAGAAGCAACTATTGTGGTACAGATGAAGTTTTGTAAGCTATTAATGATTAAGCTAGCTCTAAAACAACGAACTAAGTAATTCGTTGTTTTAGAACTAGCTCTAAAACGTAGCTCTAAAACAGCGTAGCTCTGAAACAACGAACTAAGTAGTTCGTTGTTTTAGAGCTACTAAGTAGTTCGTTGTTTTAGAGCTACTAAGTAGTTAGTTGTTTTAGAGCTAGAGGGATATTTTAGAGGAGGAGGGGCAGAGGTTAGTTTGGTGCTGCCATGGCCTACTCCAAACAAAAGGCTCCGAAGATTCCGGGCGCTCTATTCAAGGGACTTCGCTATTAAGGCTGGGACACAAACAACGTGTACGTGTAACGTGAGCCGTTAATAAAGAAAATACGCTAAAAGATGGTTGACGGGAAAGTATAGCATACGAACACAATCAACGTGTACGGGGAGTACGTGTACGCGAGAGATGGGCAACATTCATCTCTTCCCGTGTCCCGTACTCGGAAAACCAATCAGAATAGTCCTGAGAATCCGGGAATGGGAGCCATCTGTCGGTATATTCATCCAACTGCTGAAGATAGCTCTTGGCGAAGACAACTTATTTACTTTCACACTTGTTTACACCTGATCTCTTAGCTGCGCCTGCGTTAGTCAGTTGTTACTCCGGGCCGCGTTAACGTCGATTGTGTCCGCTGACTTGCGTTCCCCGTCTCCCGTTGTCCCGTTAACGTCTCGAGTCACACGTACACGTTGATTGTGTCCCTGCCTTTTCTCTCAATAATCTCTGCCATTCCCGGGTTTCGAACTCGGCACTGGAAGCCCTTGTATCCACGTGGTTGCTGAAATTACATGCTCGTACTATTATGAGCATGTCAATCATGAATTCAAGAAGAGTGTAGGTTATGTCTCAGGGCCGGCTGTTGCTTATTAGATATATTAGCTATTAGTGCTCAGTATGGATGGCGGTTTGTTTTCCACTCACCCCTTCCGGAACTCTGTAGTTGGAGAGCACGACTTCTTTGGTAGTGTTCCTCGTGTTCAGGGAGACGATCGGCATTACCCTGCGGAATGCAGAGAGGTAAACATCGGTTCAATAGCGTAGCAATTATTCGTGTTAATCATTCTGAGTTTTAAATAACTTTCAATTATAACTTGAAAAAGGAGTTTTGCAAAGGTTTTCAAAGATTTTAGCTTTAGCCAAAAGGAAGCTGTCAAGTTACATAAATTAATTTACTCCGCGCACTCATATTAAGTCCTGAGATTTTATTAATTCTAATCACGTAAATAAGCATTAGTTTTACTATTTTTGCGTGGATTAATCTCATACGTGCTCTTTGACTGAGCAGTAATTTTTTGTAATTTTCTGTTTAACATGTTATTACTTGTTGTATACCCTTATACACATATTGTGTGTACAGATGCTGAGTTTTTTGGGACTTTTTACCTATCTGTCTAAATTTTTACGTAGACCTTCTGACCTCTGTGAACCTTAAAGGCGACCAACCCACTCTAAGTCTTCATACATTTGGGAACCAGAACAGGATAAGGCCTTTGAAATCCTCAAGTCCTTAATTACATCAAGCCCTGTTTAAAAATATTACGACCCCCAGAAAAGCTTATCAATTCAAAGTGACGCGAGTTCTGTTGGGATAGCAGGTTGTCTTCTGCAAGATGGCCAACCTATTGGTTTTGTCTCTCGAGTTCTTACCCCAGCAGAAAGAAACTATGCACAAATAGAGAAAGAACTTCTGGCAATTTTGCATACTAGTGAAAGATTTGATGAATACTTATATGGTAAAGCCGAAACAGATCACAAACCTCTAGAAACTATTTTTAGGAAGTCTCTCTTTAAGTGCTCCCAGGCGACTGCAGCGCATGTTACTTAGGCTACAAAGGTAATCATTGCAAGTTATCTTTGTGCAAGGGGAGAAAATGTATCTGTCTGATGTATTTTCGAGAACTTGTTTTTCTACACACCCCTCATTCCAAACCCACGAAGACAAATTAAATGCAATACACCATAAAATAGAATCAGTCAACATGCTGAAGAGTTTGCAGATGTCCCAGGAAACCCTTCAATTGATTCAAAAGGCCACCGAAGAAGACTCAACATTGACCGAATTGAAAGAGTTGGTCTTGAATGGCTGGCCTGATAACAAAAACAACATATCGGTGAATGCTCAGGAATATTGGACGTACCGAGAAACATTAAGTTGGCGAAATGGAATCCTCTTTAAAGGGGAAAGGACAATAGTTCCAATTTCTTCTCATCAACAAATAATCCAGAAGTCTCATCTAAGTCATATGGGATATAAAGCAAGTCTTAGAAGAGCAAAGGAATCTCTTTTTTTGGCCCAACATGTCCAATGATATCAAAAGCGCAGTTTTACGATGTCCTGCTTGCAATCAATATACTAACCATTACCTTAACATACTCATTAAATCCCAGACCTTCCTTGGCATCGAGTTGCTATGGATGTCTTCAACTTCAAAGACATCAATTACTTAGTCATCGTGGACTACTTTTCTGATTATTGGGAAGTGGACAAAGTTAGAAACTTGTCTGCTCAGGAAATTATCTAAGTATCAAAGAAGAACTTAAGCGTACATGGAATACCCATGATAGTAGTTACAGACAATTCTGCCTCGTTCAGGAATTCTGAATTCTTAAAATTCGCTACGACTTGGGATTTCCAGCATGTGACATCCTCCCCTTACTACAGTCAAAGCAATGGGAAAGCTGAGTCTGCTGTTAAGATAATATAGTAAATTTGAATTTAAACCTCTTCTGCAAAGGAGGACTTCTGGAAAGCACTGTTAAACTGGAGGACTGCAGGTATTGGGTCTAGTCCAGTTCAAAGACTAATGACAAGAAGAACTCGCTCTGACCTACCTACCTACTGCAACTGTTCTTCTTCAACCAAAGGCTCAACAGTTAGTGAAACAAAAAATCCACGAAAAAAAGTTAAAAATCCAGATACACCATGGTAAGCATGCCACAAATTTGCCTCACTTACGAATACGTCAACAAGTTGGGGTCAAACCACCTCCCTCAGATTCACAACAAGGCTGGAAACGTGGTTTAGTGAAAGAACAATATAGTGATAGATCATATGGAGTCGACATTGGAGGAAAGAGCTATAGAAAAAATTGATCCCGGCTTAGGCCTTCGTTAGAGACAAATTTTTCAGGTGACAAAACAGAATTTCAGGAGGCACAAGGAAAGAAAAAGATTCATGTTAAGAATGAAACTACTTAGTTTTTTCCACCAATATATTTAACCATAAATCAACCGGTTTCGGCCTTTTCAGGCCATTATCAAGATTACAGAATAAAAATACCCAAAAGACAGCACAGCTTATATACTAAATCTCAAGGAGAGGGGAAGTGGTTGAAATAAGGGGGGGAGGGGGGGGATGAGAGGTGATTGGGCAAACTGCAAGGGAAGGAACAAACAGATGGTGACGCCAGGTTCAAGGACTACGGGGATGGAGGTGAGGGTACTGGCACAGAGAACAAGGGTGAGGCGGTTGAAGGGATTATGTCATTAAGTAGTCTCTCCCCGTGCACTCGCCAACCATTGATTTTATTGATTTTAAAAGAAAAAGATACCCCTCCCTACTAGATCAGTGCGAGTAGTTAGACCTCCAAATAGGATCACCTTGTAAACGAGTTGTATGTATAAGATTCAAGATCTTTTCTAATTTTCTTTTTTTCAACTGAAGAATTTTTTTATTTTTTGTAGAGGAATTGTTTAGGTGATTGTTTGTCATTGTGTTTTCTCTTAAAAGAGGGCAGCACCGCTACGTGCTAGGAGGGCTTTACTTTCAAATACGAGATCAGCCTGCTGCCTTCTCGACTGTATATATTGCATTTTGTACAAAGTGAAACATGCAATTAAAACCTTTCAGTGGGATTACGATCTTTGATTTACACCAATCCCGAATACAGTAGCACTTGGACATGCCAATGTGTGGCTGTTTCTGATGCTATAATTGAGCGTTGCATAATCTTTAACTGTTAATATTCCACAATATTACATAGTGTTTCAAATGGAAGTATGGATGAGAGATTGAGTTCTTGGAAAACGGGTCGATAAGATGAAAGTGGTCTATATCAATGGATCTATTTCATCTTGTATTTTTCTTCTTGTTGCCATACATGGATTTTATAATAGGTTCTGTTTAGAATTACAGTCTCCCAATCATTAACACCTGCTTACTGTCACTTCAATCGATACGATTCTTTCCTGATCACTGCGGAAGTCTTTTGGCACTATGTTTATTGCTATAACTCAAACGATATAAAAAACGGTAAGCTCCTCAGCACTGTATTTTCCCGCACCACCAAAGATGCTGCGGTGCTTTACAAACTACCTTGGTGAGCTGCGAATTACACACTCAAAATTATCTGAAGGATAAGGGTATCCTGTTCCGTGTATCTAATCACGGATCGTTTGCTTTCTGGACAAAGTTGCAGACTTAAAGGTTACCAAGATTTTCCAGTTCCAGCCTGGACTCTCTAATGCCTCTCTCATGGAGCTGTGATGAGCCTTCATTATACGCAGCAATTAATTACGAGCGATATAAGGTTACAAGTTTTAAGAGCACCACACTGTTTCTCGTTTCATTCCGATGTATCTGAAGATATTCACTAGCAACTTTGGAAAAGAAGAGATTGTACTAACCTGGATAACGTGATACTGAAATCAGGTAAAGAACTGTTGACAGTAAAATGTTTTTCAAGGCGTACACAAAATGAGTTGACCGCTAGTAAATAGAGAATAATAAATATTGGCACTTATGAGAGTGAGTGCTAACTTACCTCATGGATTCCTTGATTACTGCTTTAAGGAATCTCATTTCCTCCAGCTTCTCATCGGTGAATGGCGTGTCCTTCTGCGGGAGCAATCGCTTCATCTCCTCGAACAGTACCTCTTGCTTGTCTTTATTCCTGGATAACAAGTACATTGCAATTGCCGTTGAGTAGGAAGTCTGAAAACGTTAATGAAATCAAGAATCAACTCTACAGTTCAAATATTCATCCCTCCGAAACTGAAGTATTCCTCGTCATGCCACCACTTTTTTAAAGTCTTGTTTGAAAATACATAATATTGCCTATAGTTTTATCCTTGCGTTACCTCCATTTTTTTCGCCAAATAGATCGCCTTCATGAGGTTTTTAATTAATTGATAAGCCTGCACTAAATGATAACCTGCTCTTAAAATTGTAAAACGTTTGCGTGTGACAAAATTGCTATTGAAGGGTTCGTTGTATTGATTTCTTACGTTTAAATATCATTCTGAGCTGCCGAAACGATAGATAAAGTTCTCCAATGGGGATAAGGCAAGTGTTTATTGTGCCTCGACGTCATTGCGAGGCCAGGATCTCGCTTAATTCGTATGCATTCCGTCGACCGGACTCGTACGCACTATTGCTTTAAAAAATATGTATACCTTCTCCGGAATCTATTTTACTGCCTTGATTGAATCGGGTGGGGTTGGAAAAACTGGGTAGTTGGTACACTTGGGTGGCTGCGACCTTTGCTAGAATAGCTTTGCGTTACCGAGAGAAGACGAGGAGGGTTAAGGAACAACAGGGTTAGCGAAACGGGAGACTAATATACTCCGGAATAAATGCCCGTGCGGGGGGAATGCTCTGAAGAAACTCTCGTCCACTGTCGGAATCGATCCGAGAACATATGTTCCTTCCGGCTCTTCCTTGATTTTTCAGCTCGCTGTATTTCCAAATAAGAAACTGCCATCTTTGGTAAACAAATGACTAGTGTAATAGCCGCGGTGATTACATCCATGACCCGTATGTAAGAAGTTGTGGTGGCGGACTTCACATCCTCGAAGAAGCTATTTTTTTACATGTATTTCCGTGTGGAAAGGGTGTGAGAACCCCAATGATTCATTCTTCACACAAACGCAATGCACAAGGTTGGTAGGAGATTAAACTAATTTTCTGGTTTGTTTCATATTACTAAATTTACAAAAATAATGAGTAATTACTCAGCCACATTATTTCTCAACTGATTTCGAACACTGAAAGAAATTAAGCATCCAAAGTGGCAGTCGTTGCATTTTTCTGGCCTTTTAATAAATACCTAGAAAATCTCCTATGAGTGGAATATCCGCCAATTGAAATATTTTATGCCGATAGCCTAATTTTCATACCACTTATCCACCTTTGATTTCCATAGTCATATATTTTTTTAAACAGTGAGTTAAGAAATTAATAGAAGATTAATTGAATTGATTAATCTATAGCTATTTTATTCCTTGTAATCTGACGATTATTAATTAATAGACATGCAGGACGGAAAGTGTCGTCACCAATATATAGCTTGATGGTAATATAATTCATCTTCAAACCTGTAGTACATGGCTTCGTAAATATGTGGGAATTCGTGAGTGAAGAAGCACCAGCACTTTCCACGCAATGGGCGAGCGAGTGATAGTATTTGAAATGGGCGAAGCAGAAATAGCTATTTAATCGCATATCACCTCAGGATAATTATAATTATAGACCTACGACGGGACGTGATGCCACCCATTCCTAAATCTTTCTATCTTGCTAGGGAATAACACGCAATTCTAGCAAAATGATTCTCTTGGGGTAGAGGGTGTTAAAAAGTAAAGCTATAAGCAAATCTTTCAATTTGTTAATACTTTGTTGCATCGTCGCCCGAGTCCACACCTTGCTGCAGACGACGACACCTTAATGCGACGAACTTCTCGCATTAAAATCAGTTGAGAAAAATAATTTCCGAGTAGTTATTCATAATTTGTTTGAATAAAAATTGTTAATAACCGACTGCAAAATTAGTTTTTTCTCGTTTCAACCGTATACATTGCGTTGATGTAAAGAATGCATCATAGGAATTCTTTCGTGACCTTTCCGCATGAAATTACATGTAAAATAAATTCTTCGAATATGACTTGAACTTATCCACAATCGCTCCTGGCATAACCAACATTGACTTTAGCTAATGTTCCAGTTTTTCAAATTCTTAAGATGGTAGTTCCTAATTTGTGAATAAATTTAACTGGAAAGTCAAAGCGGAGCCTGATAGAAATTTCTCCGATGGGTGAAGGTGAGTTTATTCAGGGCAATCGTTCCGTTCGGGCGTCTGCTTCGGGGTATATTTGACTCCAGTTTCGATAGCCCTGTTGTTCCTCACACTTCCTCGCCGCCTCTCGGCGACGTTAACCCTTTCCAGCCCAAATTAAAGCCTTATAGAATAAAAAAAATTCCTTTTTCATTTTTAAGTCTTAAATACACCTAACAGCATAAATAAATCGATTTATCCATTAATTTTTGTTGTTTGGTTGAGATTTGTTGGTGGGTCCATATGGACCCAATGGGAACCTGGGACATAGACTATTACATGTACAGCAGTTTTGGTTATTCGTGGAATTATACACAAAATGTATGTAGCTATGCAATTTGTCAAATCTGTTTGTTGACATTACCTCTGCAATATTCTCAATCCTGCTGTGTTGAGTCCAATAAAAGCGATAGAATGGGACCTTTGTTACTCCACTCTTGATATGAATACTGAAAAATTGCTCTATTTCAGAAGAATTTGTGTTGATGCTATTGCCTGTTTGCTGTGTACTGTAAACATTTGTCTCATTTGCGGTATTTGCTTTCATATCATCAGAAAAAAACATTTTTAAGTATTCCAATGGAGACATTTCTTCAGGAGGTTCTGAGAAAACAACGCTAAACTCTGTATTAACGTTGGATAAATCAAGGTCACTACATTTCCATTTTACTATTTTTCTTCCTTCGATTTTTTATTCTGTAACATATCCAACTTTTGTGCCAATGGACAATCATCTAGATCAGCGTCGTCGTCATTTGGAGCACTTACGGTACTTTCAGTGATATTATCCAAATCAGGTTCAAAAACATGTTCCGTTAGAAAAATAGTGAAAGGATTTTCACTCACTGTAGCAGAAGTCTCAATTCTGCCTTGCCCAAATTCCACAACATTATTTTCAAGTTCTTCATCATCTGAAAATTCGTGTATTTCGTCGTCACCAGAGACATCGCCTTTGAGGAAAATATCTCTAATTTCATCTCTTGATAATCTGAGCATAGGTAAATTTGTTCAGTTTTATTAAATTAACCAATAATACTTGCACACCAGTCTATTCATACATATTTTATACTGTATAAATGTCGACGTGCTGTGTGGGCAGGTTTAGTCACTATCTCCCACTGGGTCCATTGGATCCCAATACGTGTAACCACTCAGCACTAAGATTAACTTAAGAATTTAAATGCTAAGTGGTGATTCATGAACTAAAAGGCTTATGCTAAAAGAAGATATTTTTTTCAAATCAGAAAATCCAAGAGTATAGCTTTCATGTACTGCAGAGAAGCAGGCAAAAAACAAGCCACGGCGAGCTGAGCATATGTAGTTGGCAACACAATATCACAGTGCTGCATTTGAGCAAAGTCCGAATTAAGCTGCCACCCCTAGGAGGGCTATAGTACTAAAAGCATAATGGTGCCAATTGGAACCAGTGGTTTTTCGTGCACATCTGGAAAATACCAGAATGGGTCCTTAATTGTAATGGGTCCATTGGACCCTTTGGGCTGGAAAGGGTTAAACTATTCCAGCAAAGGTTGCTAACTGACATGTATGCCAATTACCGAGATATTTTCAATCCGGCCTCATTCAATCAAGTCCGTAAATAGGGGACGGTGGGTGAATGCGTATTTTAGAAAATAATGGAATATATTTATATGACGCCTGAATGGTATATCAGGTGTGTGGTTACATGCGACTCCAAGTAAGGAGTCTGCGAGTCGTCAAGTAGGACTGATTGTTTGAAAAAGGCAGCCGCTGGAGGGAAAGCCGTTCGTTACCGTGTCGATGCCGCCGAACATCATGTCCTGCGCCATGATGCTGGCCGTCTTGACGTCCGTCCTGGCGAGCAGCCTCTCCAAGACGCTTGGCTCCCAGTCTTCATCCAGACCCTCCTTCTTTCGCCGCTCGTAGCGATCAATGGCCGCCCGGACGTACTTCACGGTCACTCTGCCCTCGGAAATAAGTAAGACATAGATGGTGAGAAATTTTTCTTCTCCATTAGATTAATACCGTTCCGTTACCGTTAGACTAATTGTCTTTATCTAAATATTGGAAAATGTGCCAGTTTCTTTCATTGTTTATTTTACAACTACTCTATTCGGATAAATGAAGGGAAAAGTAAGGTAAACCTTTCGCTCATGCAAAGTGTCATAAGTCATGCTTTCCGTCATTCGCTTTATCCGCTTGAAAAAAATTATTACCATCATCATCCCTCTCTAAATATTACTCTTCTCTCATTTGATAGAAGGGAGAGTGACTCACTCCAAGAAAACGTCCAGAGCGTTGAAGAATTTTTTCGAGGCCGGAGTGTTGACTACCCTCCAGTACGGCGGTCCCACCTCCAGGTCGAAAAGTTTATCGAGGGCAATGTTTACGGCGTCGATCATCTTTTGCTGCTCAGACTCAGGGTCGAGATTGGGCGCTAGGCAGCCAAGGCGGGTATCCAAGGCAACGTAGGCGATGGCTGTACAAAGAAAACAAGTCAGTCTCAGTACGGACTCTTAGATTTTCCATTAGCTCTAGCATTGCTAATTTTTACAGCTTTTAAGCCCGTTTTTCCCGGGGCATGGAATTGCACAATGTGAAAATTGTATGTTTTTATCACTCTAGTGTGCAATTAATATTGAATTAGAGAAGGGGCCATTTTGCCATCTCGTGTTCAAGTATTTTCACAATGAAATTCACCGTTTTACACGTTGAAATTTGAAATGCATGTTCGTACATTCATCAGATTTTGCAATTACGTGCCCCGAGTAAAAGGTGCTTTAGAGCGTAATTAAAATGAGTAGGGAAGCCATCATTAGAACTAATTCAAAAGACCAGGTAATGGTAATGAGAGTGAACGGGAGACGACCTGGGGAAGTAGAATTATTCCTGCGATTAAGTTTTCATGCATTTGTCCATCCTGACTGATGTACCCCTCCGAGTAGTCCCCTCCCGCAGATCCGAATGGGGAACTATTTTACCTCCGGAATATTTCACTGGGAGGAGTCATATATATATATTATATATATATATATATATATAACAGAAAAAGGAAATAAATTTAGAAATATAAGCTAGCAACAAGGCGTTGAGGTTGGGGATGGATAGATAGGTATATCAGTGGACACTCACAGAAAGGCGATCCATGGCGACGCCGGTGTCCACTGCTCTCGGAAGCTTTCGGGTGAGAACCCTTCCTCAGCGGGAGAAAATCACAACTGAAGAGTGTCACACTGGAGTTGAGGGTAGAGGGTCTGCTTAGGAGGGTGGTTGGTTTTTGAGGGAAGTGATTGGTTGGAAGGAAGTGAGGGAGGGAGGAATAATGGGAGGGGATACGGAGAAAGCTAGCGGAGGTTAAGCCCGGGAGTACACATACATCTTAGGATTGAAATATATGATTGTTCCCAATGGCGGAGCTCCATGATAGATGTGTCAGGTGGGAGGGCGCGAATGATTTTTACTTGGAAGCAGTCGTTGAAGGGGAGGTTATGAGAATTGGCGTGCTCCGCTACAGGCAGCTTCAAGTGTTGTGTCACGCTGCTCCTGTGGTTATTGATTCGTACATTGAGAGGTGTGCTTGTGAGGCCAACGTAGAAGGCCTGGCAGTGCTTACAGGTGAGGAGGTAAATTACATTACTCGAGGAACAGGTTCCCCGAGTAAGTATCTGATACGTTATATTTGTGACAGGGGTCGTGAAAGTTCGGGAGAAAGGGTTGAGTGGGCAGGTGAGACAACGGGGCTTACTGCAAGGATTTGATCCAACGAGAGGGGGATTGGCCACACTACCCTCCAGTGAGGTTTGTCGGATCTCGCGGATCCAGAGACTATCTATCCATCCCCAACCTCAACGCCTTGTTGCTAGCTTATATATATATATATATATAAAGTTCTTGCGAAGATTCCACGAACGTGGCAAACAATATAAATCTTCGTCACAGGGTGACACTAAACATAAAACATAAAAAAGCAAACTCACGAGTTTAAAATTTTCGGTGGGTCGCCCGCACCTTCGTCAGTGATAGAAAAATATATATATATATATATATATATATATATATATATATATATATATATATATATATATAAAAGTTTGCCAGAGGAAGGCAGACGACTATATATATATATATATATATAGTGTAGGGCTGCATCTTTTAGGGAGACTAATATGGTGGTTTCCCTGTTGCCTTCCACATCGCAGTACCCCGGTCAATTCCGTGAACTTCAGTGTCGCCCGAGGCTGTGGCTGTTTATACCAATCCGATCTTCTTGATCAGAGCTTTCAATGCCTTCTGCTGAGGCTGCAATTTTTCATGATTGTAAAGAAATTGGATGAGTTTAATTTCTTTCACGTGACTTTGCACTTGTTACAGTGTTGCAGTTGCATTTTATTGTTACATCATTTCTGTTATTGTGTTTAACTTTACATTTTTCTGTTGTTGACCAAGTCAGTGACCAAAATCGATCTCTATTAATTACACTCTTCCATATATGCAATTCCATCTCTATAGAAAATCTCGTCATTAACTCTTTCAACATCTGTATCCATTGGATTTTTAGCGAAATAACAAATGGGCGTAGAAGTAGTTGCAAACGTTGCGAATTGCGTTGCGTTGCTGTCAATTGTCTTCGCTTTACTTATTTGATTTATGTCTTCAAGTTATTTCCTCAACTTAAGGATAAATTATGCGTTCTATTTCTTCCCCTGCGGCGTTTGTGAGACGTGATGTCTTTTGTTTTAAGCTATCAGCTACGTGATGAGTGCCCCTAAACGCCCACATATCTCTATCAACATAAGTATGACTTTTCTGAGGTACTAAAATTCTTTACCTGTACTATAATGTATCTAAATAAGACTATACTCGTGGTAATTCCATTAATACCAGAAGTTTTAGGTGATATTATTGTGACTGAAGTTGTAGAAATATTCATACAAGGGGAGTGTACGTGGTTTCTCATTGTGGAACAACATTTTTCCACTGTAAAAAACATCTTTTCTAGGCCCTCATCGATATTAATTTCGCTTCAAAGCCAAATTAAGGTTCCGCACTAGATATGATCCCAGTTCACAGTATTTTCTGCAGTTCTACTGCGGTAATAGTGCATTATGCACTCAGGCAAAAATCTTTCCATTTAATTTTGAAGTGTCCCAGTATAAACACATGTAAGTAAAGATGATGACTCTAGCACAATTTTAAATGATGTATTCGTGAAATATTTGCATGCACGGCATTACGTGATAACGTAAGCACTCACATTCGAGCGCCCACTTGTAGAGCTCGTTGTTGAAATTCGCTGGGAGTTCTTCCTTCTCGTCCCTCATTCCCCTCATCCTGAAAAAAAATGAGAAAGAAATCTTAATTAGCCATTATTGAACATAAAACATAGATCCATATAGATAAAGGACCCTTATATTAGTTGCAATAGACGTGAGGTGTGATAATAGTCTTTATTAAGCAATATCTATAGTTTTCGTCCACTAAAGAATCTGATTCCATGAAATTCAAGCCCATCTTCACCTGCATACATGTGATACCACCCTACCCGCAGCGATATGCCCTTGGCATGGAGTGTTTAGACACATGTGCCATAAGGAATGGTACAGAGACGGGAATCAGGTGAGGTTGAGTACGAGAGGAGATATGTTATTTGAACGACAAGAATGTCTCTCTGCTTTAGTTGAAACCATTTATGAAGTGCCGGAAAAGAGAGTCGATAAACCTTACTGTTTAATGGTAAATTTTTTTGGTATTAAGTATTAACCTCTCTCACTGATATTCTATGCTAAGTAACTTTGTACTATGATTTCTATCAATAAATTCGATCTAATCAGAAATTGACGATTTGCAAACTGTCCAATGGGTAAATTGTTGGCGAGGTCAAGCCTGAACCAATCCCTTAAGGGCATAAAGCATTGGTTCAAGCTTGAGGAATGAACCAGGGTTTCATAGGTTTATATACTCCTTGTGCTGGCTATTCTACTGGCAGTTTAAGGCCGTATTTTTGGGTGTTAATGACGTGGAACATTCAATTATTTAATGTAGTTTTAATAAACAAAGGTGTTTACAGTGAAAGTGAGTGGAGAAAACTAATGCCGTATATGACTCTGATATGTCAATAGCTTTGATCCTCTTGCTTTCCACTAATGTCTGTCTTACTCTTGCAATAATGGGAGTGCTATTGTAAATGTAAATTGCAACTATTCCTCGCGCATGCCCCAGTGATCTTGGTATAAATTCATTCTTCGCTTACCTTAATAAGGAAAGAAAAGTGCCAGGAAAATGTTCACCGTCACAAAAGTGTAAAACATAAAATACGAGAAGTCAAGAGAAGCCAGTCATTTTTAAAAGTATATATTCTCTACTGATTTACTGTTGACACTTGCTGTTACCGATTTGAGGCGGATATTAGTCCAATTGTAGAATATATTCAGGCGGGGCTTCGCCAGAGGACTATCGGCTCATTAGCGATTTGGCATTTCTAAGTTACTTTTGTTCTGAGAGAAGTTCGTTCTTTGAATATTAAAGGGAATCAAGAGCGTCGGGGTAACTACGATCTCAGTAAATGCAAGTTTTTCTTGATGAGAGAGAAAAAAATCTGATACGCTCTAAAATAAATGGGTATGGTTGTAAGAAATAAATAAGGCGGAATTTTGTTCTTATATCGCTGCAGAAGTGAATAATCGAGTAGGTTGGGTGAAGTCATTGGTTAGAGTGCAGGTCGTCTGTGAGGGAGTTGAAGTTGGCGAGCACCTTTGAAGTACAGTTCGTCTGAATCAGTCGGTATTAGTAAGGGTGTCGGATGGTAGATAGAGTAAGGCGCAGCAATCAAGCGGAGAAAAGCTCAGGTTTGTAGGAATATATATCTTGCGTTGCCTTTAAATTCGAATAGGTGAGGCATAACGTAATGCAGATGATAGAAGAGTATGCGGGTTAATTATTTAACTATATCGCACACTTTTTCCAACTCGGATGCAACATATCTCCTATATATTGCATCCGAGTTGGGAAAAGTGTGCGAATTCATTCTTGGGTCACTGAATTGAGAAAAAAGGAGAGAAAGAAACTGTTCGTCAGAGATTGGCCACAACAATACGTATCAGGACTTACTTGTCAACGAACTCCTGTGCCACGTCCGCTATCGGTGGCACGTACTTCTTGGAGATTCTAGGCTGCATCATTGGCTGGTTCACTTTGCTTCTTGTTTCTGCCCACTTCTGTCCGTTCCTATAGCGACGACAGGACTAATTAATTTATCAAGGCTTCTTTAAATGGAGTTACAATTTTACCTTTCGTAGACATTTAGCTTTGTCTATATATTTTTAAGAAGATAATTTATTGATTAAACTGTCACCAATCATTTTATTCTTCAGGTGTTTGAAATGAATAACTAGTTGGGCATGAATAAATAACATACGTAATGCTTTGAATGTACTTTCTTAATCATGTAGCTAGAATTTTATTTCCTTCGGCTAGATTTTTTTATTTTAAAAACGTAGGTAGGAGGAAATACCGCAAAACAAGATGGGACAAGAAGATACTGGCCGAAGAAGAGAACAGAGAAAGATACGCCGCAGCCGTCGAAAAGAAAATAAAAAATGAAGGAGGAATGGACACCGTAGATAAATGGGATGAGCTCTAGAGGACAGTCGCAGACGTAGTAGTAAAGCAACTGGTGAGCAATAGGACCGACGCGAAGAAGTCACGGATTATGACGGAGATTGGGAAACTAACAGAAGAAAGAAGAAAATACAAGAACCCCAGGAACGAAGGTGAGGCAATCCTCTTCAAGAAGCTTAGGAACCAAGTCAATCGAGAATTCAAGAAGATTAAGGAGGATGAGATGCGAGGACTTTTGCGAGGAAGTAAACAAAAAAATGAGGACGGGTAACACCGAAACAGCGTACAAGGTAGTGAAAAAACACTTCGAAGAGAGAAAAACAAAAAGCAGCAACATCAGTGATGCAATCGGGAATATATTGATAGAGGATGTAGACATTGGGAATAGATGGAAGCAATTCATCGACGAACTCCACCAAGGACCGACGTCGCTGGAAGAAAACCTAATGAAAGACGAGAGCGAGGTTGACGAGGAAGACCGGGGGCCACGTATACTGAGAAGCAAATTCGATAGAGCGGTAAAAGACTTCAAGAAAAACAAAGCACATGGAGGACAGCATCATCGGATAAATCATCAAAGTGTTCGGAAGTAAGTCCAAGGGTAACCTATACGAGATGATCAAAAATAGCTACCAAAGCGGAACACTTCCAGAGGACTTTCAAAGGAGCGTAATGATTGCGATACTGAAGAAGACCAAGACTCAGAAATGTGAGGTATACTGAGCATTCAGACTTGAGTAAAAAACGCATCAAAAATACGTACAAAAATAATAAGCGGATAGGTCGCAAGGAAGATTGAAGACAACCTCTCGGAAAATCAGGTTATATTTAGATAGAACATAGTTTCCACGTAGGCCATACTTCACCCGAGAGTAATGTTAGAAAAACAATATCGATAAACAAGCCATTATATGTCGCATACGTGGACCTGAAGAAAGCCTTCGACATTGTTGAATGGAGCAAGATACTCAGATTGCTGGAAAAATTCGGAATGGATTACGATGACGGAAGAATTATCTAAAAATTATACAGGAATCAAGTCGTCACAATATGAATGAGAGACGGAAGTAAGAAGCTGACATTAACAAAAGAGTAAGGCAAGGATGCGATCTCTCTCCAGCACTGGTCAAGATGTGCTTTGAGGAGGCCATAAGAGAAGCAGAAGAAATTGCACTAAGATTAGCGAGGAAGAAATAAACATGCTCCGCTTCGCGGATGATATCGCAGTCATGACAGGAAATCACGATGACCTTCAAAGCTCACTTGACGCAATGAATCAAGTTCTCCGAGAATACATCATAAAACTATATGAAATGCAGACTAAAATTCTAGTATAGGGAGGAGAATAGATTAATGAAGAAGTCCCACGAAGTAGAGAGAAATTAGAGCAAGTGAATTCCTTCACCTATCTCAGAAGTACCATCACGTGGTAGGGAATAAGTACAATGGATGAACGGACCTCAAGCGGAGAATAGCCCTAATAAGAAGGCGAGTAGAGGAGGAAAGCACCATATCGAAAACCATCCAGAAAACAAGAACTAAATGGATTGAGCACACCCTGAGGCACAACAGGTTTGTAAAGAATATAATTGAAGGTAAAATAAAGGGAAAAGTCCCCAGAAGAAGACCCGGGAATAAGTTCATGGACCAAATAAAGAGGAAACTACATAGGAGTGTCTATCAGGAAGTAAGGAATCTAGCATTAGGTAATGGATGGTGGAGGGCTGAAGTCAATCAATCTTATGATGAACGACCA
Source organism: Ceriagrion tenellum (assembly GCA_963169105.1). Classification (NCBI taxonomy): domain Eukaryota; kingdom Metazoa; phylum Arthropoda; class Insecta; order Odonata; family Coenagrionidae; genus Ceriagrion; species Ceriagrion tenellum. The sequence goes on from OY720640.1 coordinate 131,298,185, forward strand.
AAAATGATGAATGCATACCTTTATAAATATAATGTACAGTCAACACCGAAGATCATTAATCTTAACATTTCGTGCCGCAGTATGTTTAGATGATCTTCCGAAAGTGGATTTGGGAAAAGCACAATACACCAAAAAAGTGGTATTGTATCGTTTTGTACCTTGTATTGTGAAGGATAGTCAAGATTGTTTTATTTTAAATTAAGCATGAGCATCAATGAAAACTTTTCTCGGAGAGCAATGCACAATTGTGCGAAATTCCACAGAGGAAAAATCAACCGCCTTGACCGGGACCATCCCGGTCATTGATTGGGTGATTTTTCCTCTGTGGAATTTCGCAAAATTCGCTGAGGTGCAAAGATTTTGGTTTATAAGTCTCTAATTATGTCGTTAACCTTGCTCTTTAATGTATAGAACTAGCATTCTATTTGTAGCAATAAGAAAAAATAAAGACATACAATAAAAACATCTTCCGAAGGAGGTGAAAATTTCTCCCTAAGTATCATATACAATGAAAAGCCTTTTGTGAGTGCCATATTTCAGAGTTCAGCATATAATAATGGCCCTCCGTGTTTGAATGTCGAATTAAAGGAATTTCTGTAGTTAAAGTTAATTTGGCATCGACCTACCGTTGGCTGTGTAAAATTTAGGATACTTAATATGAAAATAATATATGGTGTTCACTCTGTGAGGACACTTCCACCGCCCTCGTAGAAGTCCTTCCTTAGGACGTTCCGGTAGTAGTTCATGGATTGAAGACTCTCCCGGAATGGCCAAGGGCCTTCGTTCCTGAACACCGTCTCCACGTCCTCTGGATGGAAGGTGAACACCATGTCTCTGCGACCCGGAATTTTGCACATCTTGACAATCGGCCCATATGTTTCAAGTAGTTTATTGCTCAAATCATCCGTCTGCATGCCCCCAAACTCGCCTGAAACGGTATCGATAAAAAGAAAGCATCCATTAAGGTAGTGTTCACATCAGTGGATACATGCTTCGTTAAAAACTGTTACGGTGGTTTAATTTTCACTGTGATTTTATCGTCTTCGCGCTCACTATTATTTGTAACTTTCAAGGAATATTTTCAATTTCCCCATATCCCATTAATTAACGATATATTATGTACCAAATCAAAATACACATTATTATTATGCTAACTTGCTTGCATAGTGCAGACTGAAAATTCAAGAACTCCGATCATTTTCCAAAACTGTAATTTTTATTTGCCCCCTCCTTGTTGAGTTTTAACTGCATCGAGTAAGCGCTTTCATTTATACGCCCTGAAATTATCTATGGTATTCTCCCCCGCTATTCCCAATGTATTTAGGTGAACATGTTCAGAATTTGATGTATTGATGATTAAATTAATTCGGTATGGAAAAGCAGCATACTTAGACCGTCTAATTTTAGAACCCGCGGAATCTGATGATTGTAATTTTCGTGTAAGCCTATTGATAGCTCATATTGGATAATTTTGGCCGTATGCCCAAACTGAGATCATTATCCCCCAATGACTTTTGATGTTCATCTTGGGTGCACCCTTTAGTCGGCGGGCATTCTCAGACCGTGGACTCACCAATGTACGGGATGAATCGGATAGCGTTCCCCACGATGGGCAGTGGCCTGGGTCCGGGAATGGCCTCAAATGGCTTTACGGCCCCTGCGGTGGAGTCCCTCTCGGCGGCGGCCACGCCCGCGGCAGACCACGAGGGGCGACCGGTGTGCAAGGGGCGGGAACATCTCTTGAGTGGACCCTTGGCGATGGCGAACACCGCCTTGCCGGAACAGCAGTGAGGCACCAAAGCGGCCATCTCCGCGATGCTACTGGGTAACGCCGATATCCAACGCTTTGTATAGCTTTTCCAGGATAGAGTCCATTCACGTAATTAACCTAAAATTAGGCACCAACATACAATAAATGAGTCAATATTCCTGGATGAATATGATTTGAAGCACGAAGATTTCTTCTCTGTAGGCCTAGGTTTGGTTGCCATTGTCCGCGCTGGATTAGTTAAGTAAGCTTGCTTATTGAGAAAAAGTGATGCAATGGAGTAAAGGAAGAACGAAGAGAGGTGCGTTTTTCGTATTCGCCTCCCCTTGAAGGTGGCTGAAACGTCATCCACGATTTCTGTTCCCTCCTACGTTAGTGTTACACCCCTTTACAACCGACCGGGTTGGTTTTTTCCATCAAAAACATGCCATTAATGTCGCGGCTGCAACCCATTTATTGGTCACTTGTGGAAAAATTAGAGAAACTGTCGCGCTATTGGACACTTTAAAAGTCGCATAACATTTCTTTGAAGTTGAATGTTTACCCATACTTGGTTACTTGCCTTTAAGTGACTCCTTTCAATATGTTGAGTTTTATTTATTGAGACCTTTGGGCCAGTATTTGTGATTTTGGATGTAAACATTTTATTATTAATGTTACATTTTCTCTACCATCAAGATGAAATGCAATGAATGCGTTGAGTATCACTGGGAGAGAAATTTTTTCCGTGGGGATTATAACGGGGCTCATAACGACGGCGTTTTGAGGGAAAAGTCACTATCATTTCTACCGCAAGTCCGTATCCATATTGAAAATTGGCCACAGTTAATACCTGTGGAAAAGTACTACACTAATTTTGAATATAAATTCGATTATAAAATACTTCCACGGAGTGACGCCTGAAGGTGTCAAGTTTATTCGACCCGAGCTATTCCGGAACACACACACAGGTCGTCGTTATCAAATGCAGAGTCGCAATAATATCGACCCAAAATAAGATCTTCTCCCCAGAAGTCGTCATTGAAATACCAATAAAAACAATCATGGCGTGTTTTCGCATGGGTTTAATATTGAGAACTCGCTAGGTACAGGATAAAAATTAGAGGCTGTGTGAATAATAATGTGACAAAAAATAAGCGTTCTATATTGGGCATTTTGCAAAATATTTTAAAAATGTTTCCGAGTTGAAAATCATCTGCATTGCTGGAACTCGAGTGTATTTCTGACGTGGGGTCATCTCTCTACGTACACAAACAAATATATTCAAAGAAATGGTGAAGAATAATGCGTCGAAAAACTAGCGTTTACTTTCAGGTATGCAGTGATATTGCATATTGTTTTTATACCTGTCAAGGGTGATTTTTAATTAAATGACAGATTACAGAGCCATAATAAAAGTTTTTTCCTCAAACCTGTCATGATCTTACCATTATATTCCTCACGTCCGTCTAAAATTTTAAAGTGGATCCTAATCTACAATTGTCTTAACAAAAATGAGCGTCGTAAATTCTGTGACATTGGTTCTTTTATTGGAATGAAAATCGTTTTTGCCCATTTGCATGTGAATGTGAACTAAAAAGTTTTAATGGTGTGTTTGGGGGATCAATTTTCAACTCTTTTCGCCCGTCGACGAGGGCTAATTGGCTTCCCATTCATCCTTAATGGACATATCGAGTGTATTAGAGCCATTTCGGACGCCTATCAAGTTTTCGTGAGCGAGGTTTATAGACTCTCCAGTGCCACTTTAGGCCCATGGCAGACAGCGAGAGATTGTCGGCGAGTGACAATAGTTACAGACCTCCCCCTTTTGGTGAATTACTTTTACTTCCAAAAGATAACTTAAGATGAAGAATAAGTACAGCGGGAAGAGATAAAAAATTTAATGCCTGAATATAGGACATATTATTTATACACCTACATTTTCTTAGATCTCCGAAGTTGCTTTTCATCCCAATCTTTTAAGCCTCATTCTTTTGTAAACATTTTTCCTATTCTAACGTAAAAAATGAAAGAACACTCAATCAGCATTAAAAGAAGCTGGATCCTAATCAGGGAAGCGGGATGCACGGTACGTAATCACTCAATGATATTGGATAACACAAAAATAAGATAGGGATTGCGTTTTTCGAAGAAAGTTTTCAAATGTGAAAATATGAAATATGTGTTCAGCATTTTAGCAAATGTGTTGCATTAACAGATCGACCTTTGTAAATAGTCGTGATTATTCGCTAGAACGACTGCATCACCAACTTGAAATAGAATTTTGTTTTCTTCACCACCCGTTTTTACATACTTAGTATTGTGCTGTGTTGAATAATTAAGGGCTAAAATAATATTATGCATCCCATCACCTGTGTAGTTGATTTCTATCAATGCTAACGTTACCTTGAGTTTGCCTCCTCGCGGCACGAGGCGAAATCTTGCTGCCAGCTGTCTGCGGAACACTGCCGTGTCCTCCTCCGTCTCAGCCTGGTGCTCGAATCGCGCTATCGGCGATGCGGCTGGTGTTGCCTGTGAAAGCTGCGAGGAGAGAGATGTGAATGACTTGGGGGAGGGGGTGTTGGAGGGAGAGGCGTCCTAACAACTTAAGAGGCAGTTGAATCTCCCGAGATATCTCGCTCCCTTTCATCACCGCTCTATCTTTCGTTTCACTCACTCAAGGTCATTTTTTGATGGGTTAGTGGCAAGTTTTGTCCTATCCAGCTGATCCCTGGTGTAAAACCTTTGCCGTGAACAGCCTCGCCTTGAACTCTTGCACCAAATGATAATTTTCCAGAAGCGGGGGTCACTCATTTAGCCCTTGGAGATTGAAGGATGGTCATCTGTTGACACTGTGGAAATGGCTCCATGTACATATTCTTAAAGATTTCTTCATGGCAGAAGTATCATTTGACTCCGTGGTGATTATTCCGTGAATTGCCCTTCCAGAATTTGAGAAGTGTATCTGAGATTCTAAATGTTTATCAAGTACGTAAAGCATTGCATCTTCTGGTAAAGTTTTGTGCTAACAATATTTACGAATGGAATCGAGCCTATTGTTCATTTTTGTAATTAGCGACAAGTAATTTCCAAGCGACTCCTGAGGCCCTTGCGTTCTATCTTATAAATCCCTTTTCAACCGCCACTCGCAATTAGGGGGTCCGAACTTTGATTTTGCTTCCCTGGCGAAATGGTTAAAATCACTGAATTTATTGTTCCAAAACCAGGTTCGGGCTCTCCCTCCGAGGAGTTCAGGCAATAATTTCATCACCATTTGTTCGTCTACGTCAAAATGGCGTAGGAAGTTTTCGAGTGCTTCTAGGAAGCTTCTAACGCTTTCTTCACCTTCCCCCTTGAACCGAAGTTCCCACCGTGTCGCCGCAGCGAGAATATGTTCCAGCTCACTAAGGTTAATTTTGGTTGCTTGAGTGGAAAATGGGAAGATTATATTGGCACTCGTATTTTCGGCGGCCTTTTCGCTATCTCTCGAAAGAGTCTTTACATGTTCCCGCAAACGCCTCCTCAGCTCGTCCAACGTCCCTTCACTATCGAGCCTAAATCGCACACAGAAATCGATCGCCTCCGATTTAGCGAACTCGTTCACCCAAGCTGTGCCCTCGGGTACTTTGAACGCCATGGTTACTGTTGAACCCTTCACTGCCACTTTTTTAACCACGCTCTGCTACCATTTAAACTGTCGCCACCAATCGCGACCGAAAGGGTAGTGGCAGTAAGAAGGAAAATAAAAATTGCAGAGTAACTAAGGACACCCTTTTTATTTAACAAAAAAAAACAAAATGCTTTGCTCGCACTGCGTCACAAGGGGGGAGATGAGGGGAGCAAATATGGTGGAACAAGGGGTAATTGGAATACAGGATCCCAGGCTTGCTTCTGGAGGCGATGAAGCTGACCAGGAGCGCCGTCGAGGAGTGGAGCGGCACCGACTTCCCATACGGGAACCACCGAAGAAAAAAGCCACGCCTTTTTTTAGGGCCGGATATATATACCGTTTGACCCATTTTCTTCCCGGAGGAACACCTTCCAGGGGGGGACAGTTGACTGCTGACGTCCCTCTCTCTCTCTGAACCTCGAACCTCTCTCTCAGCTCGAACCTTGAGCCTCTCATGTACGGCTCGCATGTTTAGTGGCTTGTTACCCTTTTCTTTGCTTTTGATTGTAATTTTAACCAATCAATTCTCAATACTTCTGCTTTCGGACTTATTTTAAGTTAAAGCGTAGATAATAATCTATCCCCAGAGTGTAGAGGGTATTACCGTGCGTTTGACGTATTTATATTTCTCACTTCACTGAGCTGTATATTTTTTTTGAGACTTGGGCTCAGTACCTAATATTAAAATTAAATATCAGATTACCACTCAAGTAACTCGAATTGTAATTTATGTTACGGTGTTGTATGACTTGACATTCTCGCTCAGCGCATGTCGCTTGATATATTGCTTCGCTCCTGCATCTTAAATCACTTAAAACAGGTATATATCCTGATATCGCCTCTAAAATTAAGTTTTTTCTTCGCAAAAAATCTTCCTTCTCTCCTTTGCAATCATATAACATCGTTTTTTATCTCTTTCTGCGCATCGGCGCTCGGTGGAGAGAAAATTTTTGACAACCCCGAGTAGGGACCAAACCATAACGTAGAGAAATGAAAAACCCTCGATGTTGTACGGTCCACATTTTTAATAATACTCAAACTTTACTACACGTGTTTCGGCACTTTAATTAATTGATTCCGCACCCCAGTTTACCTTTTTTCTTAATATGAACTTTTTTGTATTTCTGTTATTTTATTTTTTTATTGTATATTTCGTTTAATGTTTTTAAACACTGATCATCATTAAGTCATGTGTCAACCAATTAGAAAATAGACTTATACACCATATCTTCAGCTGTTTTCACAGGAGTGTTGATTTAAAGGTTGTTTCCGCTCGAATCGCGGGAGCAGGCCACGTAAAGTTTCCCATGCGTGAAGCACTAACTTTCCAAGTGAGGGCTAGCCACTTGAAGAGTCGGCCCTTGTGACTTATTTATTGCCATAGAAATCAGATATATCAAGCCCGGAAACTGGGGAAATGACGCAGGGAAGTGTGTCTTGTAGAATCCTGCTCCATTCGCGCGTGCCGCTCTTAAGCAGTTTCATTGGATCACTGGTGGGCATGTCTTTGAGCATCCAAGTCTAATCTTCGTTATTTTTGTTGCGAGGGCTCATTTTCTCGCAAAGAAACAATCCTCTTGCTTTAGAAGATTTTTTCGAAAAGTTACTCTTTTTCTTCTATTAGGCATGTTGATGGATACATTTTTGAGTCCAAGGAGGAGAAACAGCAGCGAGTGAGAGACTTGAATAAGCACCTCGATGATTGAGTGAATGTAAAGTAACTGCACTTTAACACTTTTAAACATATATAAATAACTCGTAACGTTTATGATGTGGAAATTGGTCTAAAAACAGTTCGCAATCGTAATGAGAGGCAGACGGTTCTGCTACGTGTAATACATCTGATTATTAAACGATAATAAATAACAATGTGTTTGCTGTAGCAACAGAGGCATTATTACCGTGTTACAATTTGCTGCACTTAAGTATCTTGCACGTTTTATTGCGTTTGTAGTCTATTTGATTCCTTTATGTGTATCGTTTACTGCGTAAGTGTTCTCTCATATACATGCTGTGCCCCTATGAGAGCTACTTTGAGAATAGACATTAAAGAGTATACTTGTTGTAAATATGCATTGAATTTATCGATTAACCCCCCCCCCCCCCCGAAGTTATCTATTATGGGGCCCTTGGGGCTCTGGGCCCTTCTCATACAGTATTTCTTTCTACGTGCTATCATGGGCCTGCAGAAAAACGTGATATTTATATGCTAGAGGCCTGAATATCCTTTGAAAATCTAATCTCTGGTTGTCAAGGAAAGATGCTATTGATGATTTTAGAGAAAAATGTGAGATTTTTCCGCTAAAATCATGATTTTCAGACAAATCCGAAGCGTAAAACAAAATCAATTGAAAAAATTAGAAACTTCATTTATTCAGCCATTCGATAAAAAAATTCCAGCCCTCCTCTATCTTGAGTGAAAGTACTTTTACAAAGCAAAAAATGCTTTTTAAAAAGCAAAAATGAAACCTCTGCACCGAACCGAATGCTCAGCATGGACCATTAGGGGGTCCTTTAGGAGCCCTGAGGGCTTTTTAAAATAGCCTATTTTACGGCCAGATATATTTTTTATCTCCATTCCAAATTTCAGCACAATCGGTTCGGTAGTTTTTGCGTGATGGAGCAGCATACAGACAGACAGACATCATCACATTTTTTATATATTAGTAAGGATATTCCTTCGCGTGTGTAGCTGATTTCCATCAATTCATTTATCTCTTTCTTCGCTGGCTCTTCGATATCTCTTCCTGTATGTTAGTGGATTCAATACAAGTCATCTTCCACTTCAAAGATCCTCACAGTATTTAGTTTCCCGGCGTAAACTCGGCCTTTGGAGCGACGTTGGTAATTTTCGGGTTCTCCCCGCGTTGAACAATTTTTACGGACGACCGTTTCGCCGGCATTCCAGTCGGCTTGAATGAAGCTGAGTGAAATGCCAGCGAAACTGATAAATTTTGCCTATCTATTTAAAAATGGATATTTGTAGTGGCATTCAAAATTTACCGTCAAAGAAGATTATATGCGGCAATATTTGGCGAATGTAGATTCAATTGGCGAATTTAAGGGGAATGAGACTTTAAGTAGGGATACAAAAACGGCAGTTCACAAAAGTATACTCATTCCCGCTTCATTTTGTGGTGGTGAAACTTTTTATTCCAGGATAAGTATGAGTGCATGCTAAATGCAGTGGGCTTGGGGTACTGAAGTAGTGTTTGCGTTAAAAGAATGAAGGATACGGTAAGAATGGGTAGGGGGCGTGGGGGTCGTAAAGGGAAATAAAGTAGAGGTTTGAGTGATAGATATACGTATGAAAGGAGGGAACTTGGTTGGTTTGGCCATGCAGAGAGGTTAATGGTTGAGGGGAAAAGAGCGAAACGGAGGCGTGGTTGAGGATTGGCTGCTGTTAGAGGGAGGTATAGACTGAGGAAACAGTGAGCGATTATGGCGGACGGTATTCTTAAGAGGAGGGGTGATTAGGAAACTTAAGAACAAGAGAGTGAGAATGGAGCAATGTGTGATTGTCACTGAAGCGTTTGATTTGTCCTAGGATAGGGGAGAATCGAAGACGTTGTTTAAGGAAGCCATTTTTCTTGGCCAGTAATTAAGAACTCGGCTTTTTTTACCACTTATACCCTGCAAGAGCGATAATCATTTAGGTTTTGTGTCAAATTAACTCAGGGAATAAAGCAAGCTTTTAGATGTATAAATACGCTTTAATTTTTATTTTACACATTATAATGAAATACACGGTAAACTCTTGGTTGACAGTAATTTTAGTGGTAACTTTGTTTGTTTTGCGACGAATGTTGATTTTGTCTTCTGTCAATCTACAAAAACACTGAATCATTTCTCAATAATCGGATATGACCTTAGTTAATATGTTAGGGAAAATACTTTAAGTATGGTATGTAGAAGCAGAAGTACTTTTTAACTGAGTAGGACTGAATTCATAGGTCGTCTCAATCGAATTAGGTGATAATGGAAAAACAAACGAGGCTAATGATATTTAGAGGCCCGTATTACCATATTGTTACCATAACACGGCTACCGTCATTAGTGTTTGTATCTTTACATTGTTTGTGATGTAATAAATTAAATTTGTCCCGGACTAGATTAGTTGAGGTCATTTTGTCCGGTCGTTCGTTTTCTCTTCTTCCGTATAATATTTATTACAATAATCTACATAGCATAGTTGTGTACACAATATTTACAGTAGTAGCTGCCCGAAAGTTTCTAATTGACTTCGGTGGATAGCATCGGCATATCTAGCTGTTGCAATGTTCTCTAATCCCTGTAATGAGGCCCGGCTCACAGTAAAGATCTTTACTTCTAGGAATTATGCATTCTGAGAGATTATTAGTTTTTGAGAAATAATTACTCAATTCGGAATCTGAAAATGCGAGGTTGGAGAGGTAGGACACTATAAAAAGAAACTGCCCTCGCAGGCGTGGTTTTAGAACTGTCGAAGTAGCCTCCTGTGAGTTGTTTCCACTCATTTCTAGTGGGTGATTTTTATGGCGTGTTATCCTTAACCCATAAGCTCATCATTGATAGCTGTTAAATCCATGGCTCTGGTGAAAAACATCTAATATCACAGTATCTCTCTTGTTTTGAGCCCCTGATCAATGATACTCCTTGCCTTTAAATTTACCCTCCATCGTCCATACTTTCATCCCAGTTCATTGCCTGCTCCATCAACTTGAGGTATTGCTGACAAATTTCAAAAGAAGGAATCGAATTGAATGGTTTCTTTTCATCTGTAGCTGAATGCTGCAATGACACTACGTGGAAGCTGCGGATATAACTCCGCGGACCGGAGCGTCACGTCGTGGAGCAGAGGGTTTGGATTGAAACGAATGCGCGGTCCATCGTCCGTTTATGACTCATTATCTCATTCCGGCCTCTCCGTCAGCTTGAAGTTGAGTGGACCGTCTGGAGTGAACATGGGCTGGATGCTGTATTCAAGCGGCTCGTGCAGATGCTCAATTTTGAATGTGCGGACCATCTGGAAACAAGAGAGTAAACGCATGTTATTGATACCCGTTATGCTGGGAATCCTTTAAGTTCATCTTCCCTTGTTGCGTAACCTGAGGGTTCGGCAGTTCTGGAACCCTCTTTTCATTGCTGGCAAGATCACGTGAATATTTTTTTCTGTAATAGTGATCTCTTCATCGTAATTGCTACAGAAATAAAGAAAATATCTAATTTCTGAATGAAAAAAAGGAGTGAGTATGCTTTAGAAAAACGAGAAGTAGCATAGAATATTTTTTATTAAACGGTGAGTTTAACAATGCATATGACGTGCTTAAATTTTGAATCTTAAATTTTAAGATGACTTAAGCTGATAGTTAAATATCTGCTGCAGTAATGTGCATTTCGAATATCTGCGACGCAGAGATAAAGACTCACTCTCTGCCATTTTACGCAGCAACTCAGTGTTCAAAGTCAAGGGTCTCACCTCTCCTCAGTTTACCAATAGCACAACCGCCGTCCGGATTACCTTGAATGCTGCTTAAATATTATTTATCGTTCGATGATAAAGCAGGACTTAATCATGCTGATTGCCTGTGATAGGGATTGGGGGAGTACGCTGTTCATTTGCTACTTTGCTCAAGAAAGAATAACACTAACGCGTTTCAAAAGACTGTCTTGCATTTTAAGCTACAATTAGTTAACTTTTGCAGAATTAACCTGACCTATTCCATTGTGCTAACTTAAATATTTTGGGAAAACCCATCTTTTATACTCATATTCGTTCAGTTATAGAACCCTTGAACTCTGTGACTGAACGTCATACGCACCTTGGGACATCATATTGTTTTTTCGAACTCAAACTTACCGAAGAAAATATATCCGCTGAAAATAAATTTAGAGAAACGGTGTTTTGGACCAAAAAGAATTGACCCATGAATCTGTGGCTTAAGACCTCTATAGTTTGGCCAATTACCACGTTGCCTGCGATTCATGATTCTGATGGCAATTTAAGAAAGAACTTAAAGCATTCAGATATCGCGTGTGCTACATTACGGTCCTTAATACCGCATATGTGAAGCAGAATCGGGCTTCTAAGATTTCACTGCCCACGAAAATGAAATGCGAGGTAAAAAAAATCTGCGTTTGATCCCTGAAACATTGTACCATAGATATCAAATCATTATCTGTCATCGCAAGGTTATCGAACGTTCTGATAGTGGATGGAATTTATACCCGTGCATATTGACTGATATACAGCCCGGAGCGTAAGGGCGCTGGCGACTTAAAATCCCTCGGAACTATTCCGAAAATATTCTTAATGAATTGCCATCCAGAGCGGTCTTAATCGCCTCCCTATTTCCAAATATTGGTCCGTGGTTCGAATCTAAGTTCGGTAGTTATCCTTTTTCCTTCGCCAACTATTTTTTGTGTTTACTATGTAACTTTATTTTTTCTCACGTTTTCCTCTTTCTGTCATTTAACTCAACGGTATTTTATGTTTGATTTGCGAAGATTACATCGTTGGAAGGCAGAAGTATGTAATTGATATGAAGCAGGGGACACGTTTTGCTGCTGATGGCCATTATGTAAATATAATGAAGTATCAGTCATTTTACAACAGTAATCATTTTCGAGTAATCCCACTCAACAAAAAAAATCAGAGTGCATCGTCGTTTAACGCCTTGTGCGGACGAATCCTTTCGATTTTTTTTTATTGGGGACATTTTGTAAGGGGGCGTGGTCACCTTGGCCAGAAGCACTTGTATCTCCAGCTCGGCGAACCTTCTTCCGACGCACATGCGACGCCCGAAGCCGAAGGGCAGCGAGACGAAGGGGTGGACGGCCCTGTGGTTGGACCAGGGGCAGCCGGCGGCCGACTTGAGCCACCTCTCGGGCAGAAACCGCTCCGGCTGCGGGAAGTTCTCCTCCAAGTTGCTCACCACGTAGTGCGGGAACACCACTTGCTTCTGCAGAGAAATGCGGAGGCGGTGTAATTTGTGTGATGCGGTTCAATTTACGGGGGTGCGGCTATGGTCGAGGAAAGAACCACCTCTCAAATGCCACTCCACGCATCACAAATATTTTTTCTCATTTTTTTCTATCAATATTGAGTGGGTCTGAAAGGAAATGCGCCTAAATGCACCGCATAAGTGAAGGGAGGGTTTAGTGCATAAATTCCTCTACTTCTAAAATATGCTTCCTAGTGTACCGGTTAATTTTGGATACCCCCAAAAACTAAAATTTCTGTCTAATAATCTATAAAAAGTGAATTACATTGTTTTCTACGGGCAGTGCGACGTAGTTCTTTTGATTTAGGTCATTCACTTAGTCAGAGGAAACAGGTAGTTTCAAATCAGCCGAGGAATTGAGCATTACTATAGATACCTCTTACGAGAGGAAACCTTAATATTATTTCAATCATTTCGTATCCTTTATGGCTGTCCACTGTCAAACTTCCCTGATGCGAACGAAATTAGGATGAAGGATCTAGAGTCTGTCTGTGGACTGTTTTTAGAGCTTAAAAGTGAACTCTGGGCGCATTGGTGTGTCTAGCAATTTAATGAGGGGTAAATGTTATCCATGATCCGTTGGCATAAATGGAATAATTCAGGTTTAAGAAGCCATATCTGGAAATCGAAAAAGAGAAAAGACAAAGGTGAGCTTAGAGAAATGTGTGCAGTAAAGAGAGAACGCTGTCAGATGTTGTGTAATAGACGTGAAGACTGCTAGAATATCATGAAATTATGCATCGAAATATAGGAAGACTCAAATACTGTCGAATAATAGAAAGAATGATAAAATGCTAACTTTGTTTAAAAATAGGGAAAATATATTTACTGTATCGAAAAAAGACTTGTGAAGTTAACTATAAAACCCGTGTCACTCTGGGCACGAAACTGCACGATTTGAAAATGCATTTTTTTCTCAATCTGGTGTGCAATTACAATTGAATTAGATTAGGGGATATTTTGCCATCTCGCGACCATGCATTCGTGCATGCGTTCTTGCAATTTACCGCTTTACGCGATGCAATTTGAAGTGCACTTCCGCGCGTCAGATTTTGCAATTCCTCACCCCTTATAAAATGGGCTCAAGACCTGAGAGGAAGGTAAGACTTTCGAGTTTGGGTTTTCTCCGCGTGGGTTTATGCTTTGAATGAGATTGAAATATCTGCTGTTCGAATACCGTCGTAAATTTAGATATGTTCAAAGTAAGGATGAATCAAATCCAAATGTCGATTCTCGATTTCACCTATTCTCAGGATTAGAATTGGTATCGAGAATCGATCGCCATAAGTCGATTCCGATTCCATCGATTCCAGATAGGTACGTATTCAAATCAAATTTCATTTATCACATCATATTTGTCTCAGTAATTATGGGTGTAGGCTATCAATTTGTACTTTTTATCTACCTCAATAAGCTGAGGATATATTTGCTATTTGTTAATAAATATAATTTTTGAGCCACTTAATTTTCTTTGTTATTTTATTTTAGCCAATACTGGAGTTTAAATAATAGTCGTACGCCACTGGTATATCAATATCCCACCTGTTATTAGGAATAAGAATCGATGGAATCGGAATCGAGAATCGATTTAAAAGAATCGGAATCGGATTCGAAAATAAGTGGAATCGATTCATCCCTAGTTCAAAGGAATGTATATGATGTGAAGGATTTTGTTTTTTTCCAGGGCATCGTGAAAGTTGCGTCTTTACTGGTCCTTCACCAAGTCAGTTGGATGTCAACTGCCTCGCAGAAAATATTCTCGGAGTGTGCGACTTTTTTGACAAACTTTTGGAATAAAACGCGACATTTCATGGGACTTAACGCACAGTACTTAATGCTTGTGGAAAATTAATGTCTCTCAGTGAAAATGATATGGAGGAGGCATATGGCAGATTGAACGGAGATAAGCCTCGGAGATAGGAGAGTGAAAATGATATGGAGGAGGCATATGGCAGGTTGAACGGAGATAGGAGAGTGAATACGATGTGAGAGAAACGGCTGTTTAACGTTTGAGCATGGTGCATTAAAGTATTTTTAAAAAGTATTCTACCGGTTACGGTAGGCTTTTTTTGAATGTCAGAGAATCTCCTCCTGTTTTTCTACACATTCAGGGGCCTATCTCGCTCTAGTATATATTTTTTCGCCTCAGCATACAATCTGCCCTTCATGAAAGTATAGGGCGTATTTGGTACTTGATCTATTAGAAGGTGATGCCAGATTCTCCATTCAGATTTTCTCTACATTTTAACTGAGGTTGTAAACGTTATTTAAAGAGCCACCCAAATTCGCGCCTGTCCTCAGTGACCGTCGCTATCCTAATATTTCTTCTCATCAACGTGCGCCAGTATTATATCTTATCTCCTTCCCAGGTCGCATGCCGATTATGACAATTGATCGCCTGACAATTGTTTAAAAGGTGAGCTCGAACGGCAGAAAACGAATATTTTAGGTGGATTACTGTGGTAAATATACCCGGTTGGAATAAGTCACTTTGACCCGCGTTATCTCTCATTCTAGTTGTAGCTGTTACCCTTGCAATGGATTGCCATAGTAAGAAGCAATTAGTTCGAACGAATGGTGAACGAATGCTACTATCTGACACCTTATTATCCGGAAATATCACTTGGGAGAGTGTGCCAGGATCAGAATTTTTAAATGCTGAATGTGGTGTACTTTGGGTTTCTTAGAAAGTTTTGCGGTACGATTTCGAGGCATGGGAGGAAATGATTGGTTATGGAATCAGTTCGATTGAACTATCAGGTAATTGACATGTTTATGAGGTTTTGTATTTTGATCAGGTCGAAGCTCAAATCACCCAAAAGTATGATATAAGTGTGTATGATATAAGTGTGGGCGGTTGAAGAGTATGGAGTGGACTAAGAAAACCACCAATAAATGTATAAAAGCCATCTGGGGAGGAATATGACATACGTCGGAGGCAAAAGGCATTCAATGCTCGAGTGTGAAACAAGTGAAGGAGGTATTTAAGGTATGGACAGTGTGTGAGAATTCATGTGAACACATACAAGTTATAGTCGAGGCCTCTGTCAATAAACTAACAGGAAGGAGACCCACGCTAAGGGTGTGTACGTTCTAAGCCGTGGTAATGTAATACCACCCGTGATTGCTACTCCCGCTCGCCGAAGTGCTAGGTTCACGATACGTGTGTCCGTAAGCTTTAGACTTGATATATTAATTAATTATTTTTTCTGCTTGCAAATACAAATTCCGTGTAGTTATTCAAGAGGCTGTCATTGATGAGACCAACTGAATGAGAAATCTCACGTTCACGAAGTGTTTATACGTCCCCTTAAGGATTCATTTTGATAATTCATGTATCTTAGACATAATTATTAAGATACTGCTTCAAAGGATGAGAAAGCTTCTTATTATAACATTCTGTTTAAATAATTAAATTGTAATATCTACAAACGGCCGAAAATTAAACTGAAGAAGTTGAAGCTTTCGCGGAAGGACTCCTCAAGATTGCGGAATAAAATCTGCTATTCTTTTGGGAAGGGGTATCGAGCAAGGAGAAATTAGAGGATAAATAGTTAAGAATTAGAACGATTATGTAATAATGACTGTAAGTGACTCATTATGTATACAATAGATATTAATTGTCTGAAATTATACAGAAAATTAGAATCTGAAAATGATGAATTGATTATGGCAGAAGATGAGATTGGTATGAATGGGGGTTAAAGGTTCCTTGTATGAGGAAAGAGGAAGTCGCCTTTTACTGGCTGAATACGTGTTTATTTCCCTGAATTCCTTATACAATTAGTGCGCTGTATATCATTGGACGAAATGTTGCCGTTATCACATAATTTTTGCCAATAATAGTAGACTGACGGGAGTCATTTGATATGAGTAATAAATGGATACCGTCAGTTGACAAGCTTTTTAAAAATCACTTCCTTCCTATAGCCCTTAAATCAATCTCCAAACATGCAGCCTTGACCCCGTATGAGTGTATTCCACTCGCTTTCTACTCCCAAGGTCTTCCTGGGAGCTCTTTGGGAGAGGAATGACCCACAAGGTCATCTCCGCTCCTCTCCTCTCCCCCACTTCCTATCTCTTCCCTTCCCCTTCCACTCCCCCTTATCCCTTTTCTTATCGAGCAGTATAAATTCATAATACTGCAGGAACCACGAAATATCCAAGTGGGTGATGGCTGTACTCAGAGAACTAAAGAAGTCAACATTGACTGTATATATTATTTCATTTGTAATGGAATATTACTACTGCATTGAATATTTTTACGCTACTAAAATCATTCCATTATATTCTGTCATATTATGTGAGGTTTATTATTAATTAAATTATTAATTATCGAATATAAATTATTTAAGTAAAATTATCGGAATCTGCTTACCCCTTTAGGGACTACGTATCCGCATATAACCGTGTCCTTTGTGACCATTCTGCCGTTTCCAATGACCACTGGTTTCATCCTGAAAGAAGTATATTTCATTGAAAATGTACACCGAATATAAATTCTTAGCTCTTAATTTCCCTCACTTAGAGCGTCTGAACACTGTCTTGCGTTTCGTGGAGTCATCACAATAACTCACCCTCCTCTCGCATCATTGTTGATCTCTTTTTCCAACGAAGCACAAGTTTTATTTTTTTGAATCAGATGTATGCGATATCTTAAAGGGTAAATTTTTACCCTTCGCATCTAAAAAGTATGTGCCACTTGATTCATCTTGTCTTTTATAACTGTTGAGTATACTTATTTAATTTTGAAGGGGGTAAATTTCTATTATTCCGCCAATCAAAGGAACTGTTCATCTCTTATAGTGCAAGCCCCATAATAGGGGATAAACTTTTTAAATAACTAATGACTTTTTAATAAACTAATTTTAAAACAATGATTATCACTCTTTAAAATCTAGGATTTTAGGGATAATTTTTTTAATTAAAAGGGGATCATCACTTATTGAATTTCCGACATGAACTGGTAACGTATATTTTGTGGTAAAATACAAGTTAATACTGTCAT
Source organism: Ceriagrion tenellum (assembly GCA_963169105.1). NCBI lineage: Eukaryota > Metazoa > Arthropoda > Insecta > Odonata > Coenagrionidae > Ceriagrion > Ceriagrion tenellum. The sequence goes on from OY720640.1 coordinate 131,315,593, forward strand.
GTGGTGTAATCCAGTACCTGCTATAAAAGTGAAAGTGAAGAATGAAAACCCATTAATGTTCTACCAAATCATTTGTTCGAGTGCCCTATTTAGTGCATAGCATAGATTGTTGGTAAGCTGGTAACCTCATACATTCTGTCAGTATCAATTGATTGTGAGGACATGAATTTTGCAAAATTTAAGAATAAAAAAATAATCTTACGCAATGCATACCTTGTTGGCAAGATAATGTTCTAAGGCTTGGAATGTATTCCTAAGTCCTTGTATTCGTATTGAGAATTTCATAATTGTGGTTGATGCGGTCTTCATGTTGTAATTTTATCCCATTTTCGTCTAGTATTGTTTATCACCTGTTAAATATACCTAGCATATTTTTGTGATCTTCAAATGCCCATTCATGCAATTCAATATTATTCCTAATCATCATATATCAGCTGCTACAGACTTTTGCTTACAAAATGCTTCTTTTAAAATATAATTTCTGACCCCAGATGTGCATTCATTATTTCTCTTTGCTCCTCGTACATTCGTACACTTTAAAGGCTGTACGAAAATGAAGAGGAAAACAAGTAGCCGTTAAGTTGAAATCAGTGCTGTATTTTGGCGATATCTATTTCCCTCACCTCATGAGTTCTTTGATTACCGCCTTTAGGTAAGGCATCCGGTCGACGTGCTCGTTGGTGATTGGCGCGTCGGGAGATGGCAGCACCTGCCTCAACTCTTGAAAGAGCGTCTCCTGCTTGTCTTGGTGTTGGCTCAGCTGGTACATCGTCGACGCCACCGCCACCGAGGTCTGTTCGAATGGAATAAGTTAAAAACCATTCAATAAGATGTCTAAAATTTGAGTTATTTATGAGTACAGCGAAAATTATTATGTATAAATGGGACAAATTGAGAGGAATGATCTAAATAATTATACTGGCCTCCTTCCCCAGGAATCATGAAGACTCAAATCACGGATAATAGAAATATATGTATGTATATAGTCCGTGACTCTAGTATATCTGCGATCAAATACGACGAACTTTTTGACTTTTCATGCGGTACTTTTAAGCCTGGTACTCTTGTCGTTACTCCTTAAACCGGGAATGGGATAATTCATAATTCGAGGTATTTGAAAGTATGTGCGAATTTGAGCGCGTTTGCTCACCAATTAATTTCATTGCATGCGATTGTTTTTCTTCTCTTGTACTTTTCAATAGAGTACATAATTTAACCGATCTCCAAAAATATTTTTCTTTAGCGTAGTTACTGAATCACACCAGTAGTTATCGACGATATTTTGCGGCTCGTGCCTTGCTACAAACAGCTGAAAATCGCCGCATCACGAATCGATTTTTTAAAAAATTGGGACAAGTAATTGAGGTGTATTAATACCGACCTTTGGAAAATAAGAACTCCAGATCCAGTGAAGCTCATGTTTACCTATTCATTCGTAATATACTGTGGCCCAGATCCCATTTATCTGGAATAAGAACTTTTTTTTTCGTTCACATATTATAATCAGAGGTGAGAGTATCTGGTTTGCTTCTTTGGACTCTCATCTCGCGTGAGGGTCTCAGGCAGATACGTGTTCCGATGGGCATGAAGAAATATTTCAGTCCGTGGAATAGAAAGATTGACCAATCCGACGGTCGTTCACCTGTTACCTCCCCTTTCGTGCGGTGCTCAGGCGAGAAGTCAAAAGGGCTGCGTCGATTCTTTGTTCGCCCTTGAGCCGGGGGAGGAGCGTGCTGACAAGTTACCAACACGGATAGGTACCAGACTTCCGATTTCGGTCCGGAGGTCTAAGATTTATAGACAATGCTCCTGGTTACGAATTTACGTTATATCTTAAAGCGTCGAAGTTTTGGGACGTAACTCAAATACCCACTTCTCTCTCTCGGCTCACGGTCGCTATTATTCATTCTCTCTTTTTGCGTGATCCATGGTATCCTTTTGGGACTATGAGTGAATCCAGTTAACCTCTTGGTCATTATGTTTATTTCCGCACAGTGAATTGTGCCTTTACGACCCTCATTAATGGAAATTGAGAGTATACATGGATAAATTACGCAGTAGAAAATGCGAGTGATTAATTATTCTGACTTAATGCCTATCTTCATTTCGGCTACTCTTCATTTTGGTGGCTGGTGAAAATATTCAAACATTATATGAAACATGGGTAATAGCCAGGAGTAGGCAGGGGGGGGGGGGCAGCTGCCCCCTTGGATGAAAAATGTCTTACTAAATCTACTATGCAGATTCAGACAGGATGATGTCCTGTTCCCCCTAACTGAAATTTACAGATAGGGATGGGTTTTCTACCCCCCCCTAATATTACTCCTGGCTACGCCTATGATATGAAATGAATATTTATAACGTATTAAACAAATGAACAATAGGACAACTGTCACTAATAAGATTTGAAACATCAGATTTCTATCGATTCACAAGTGACCATGTACAATACGGAATTATTAATAAATTACAAAACCAAAGTATAATGAAACACTTAAAATTTGCTCTTGCATTTTTTGAAAGGCTAGTTATTTCTATGCTACCATTACTTTGATGTGCATTGCCATTTATCTAGTCGTTTTAATCAATTTTTCCAATATGCCTGGGATAACGTATTTAGATCAGGGGGTTGAAGGATGTGAACTCTGGACCCTTTGGTAACGGAGCGCTCTATGATTTGGGATAGCATGCCGCGCAGTCATTGGGCAGCTAATGGCGAGCGTATATTTTTGTGTTCCTTTAAATATTTCGAAACAAAGGGGAAAAATGTCCTCGTGCGCATTCGTGATGACTTGAAAGCTTTATCGTGGGGAACACACATACACAACATATGCGGCACAGCATTAAAACATCTAGGTTTTGTTAAGCGTATAATGGGAAGGTCCTCGGATGAAAAAGTCAAAGAGAGATGCTACTTCGCTCTGGTTAGGCCACGCCTCTAATACGCTGCGAGCATCTGGGACCCTGGTCATAAAGATTTAAACAAAAAAAATAACAAAATACAAAGAAAAGCAGCACGCTTCGTTATAAATGCTGCGAACGAACATATAGTGTTACGCAACTGTTAGAGGAATTAAGGTGGGAGCCCCTAGAGACTCGGAGGCTGCACGCTAGGCTTAGGCTGCTCGAGATATTCAGAACTGGTGTATTTCAGAGCGACACAGAGAATATTATCATGACGCCTCACTACATTTCTAGGTCTGACAGAAGCGATAAAATAAGATAAATACTCTGCCAAAGAGATAGGTACAAAAACTCCTACTTTCCGCGTACAATAAGCGACCACAATAAAAACTGAGCTCCTCCAAATACACCCTCTTAGGACATGGCACCATTTCACCTCCAAAACTTTTACATCTTTACACGGCTGGTGACCTACCATCCCCTGCCACACGCCCAAGCGGCGGCTCGCGGGGTAGTATGTAGATGTAGAAAGCGGCGTGTGTGTAGGTGTGTGTGTAGGTAGGCAATGGGGGTGGGTGGACGCACCGAGTCCACTCCGACGAGGAGCATGTCGACGGCGAGGACGCTGGCCGCCTGGATGTCCTCCGTCTGCGTGAACACGTGCCGCAGGAGGGAGTCGCCATCGTGCCACACGTACGGGTCGTCGTAGCCGCCACCGCCCTCCGACGACGGCGATCGGGACTCCCACTGCTTGAGCGCCACACCGACGTTCTTCAGCGTTGTGCTGTGAGGATGAGATTCAACTGATCGTGAGAGAGATTCATTTTCGTGGGAACCAGCATCCGTGGAGAGCATTGCACACTTGCCATGCACTGCTGGTGTTCGTCGAAGATAATAGGGCAATCGAGAGTTAATGTTGCACCTCATCTGTAAACGCTGTAAACACATCCGTTTGGGGAATGGAACACGTGACAGGATGATCCATGATGGCGGCCTTTGTATAAGTCATACGACCGTGAAAAAATTCTTTACCTTTCATTCCTCTCTCAGTCAAATCATTATCTTTCAACTGCGCCATTATCTTGGACGGACTCAAGCATCGTAGTTTTTACTCCACAACTTTCTCATTCTTAAATTATAATATAAACTGTAGAGGTAGGGCCAGAATTGTCTTCTGGAGGAAGGATTCCTTGTTGGTTTATTAGTGACACGTGAGCGGATTGATGATGGTATAATTATGTGAGGAGAGGAGGAACGGTAGGGGCCTGCCGTAACCATTAGCCTTATTTTTACATGAGGTACGAATCGGGCCACAATTCAACGTCCCATCCGACGGATGGAGTGCCACTCTTCCAGCTATTTTATCACTGAAGTGGGTAATGATCATTGGTCATTCAATCCCCATCCCTGTCTATTGCTAGTTCCCTTACTTCCTGGTAGCCTTACCCAAATAGGTGTCGAGTGAAAATACTACCTTCGGCACCCTCGCGAAAATCTCCGCCTCCGCCAAAATATGAACCCGCGCCCATCGGAAAGGGAAGCCTGTACTCTAGCTGCATCAATTACCTCATCTCCGGAAGGGTTTCTCATCCTCCCTCGTTTGCCTTTATGATCCTTATCTTTAATGTTTCGCGATACAAGATCTTATTTCGCCGAGAATCAAAGATAATTACAAGGACAAGTAAAAAACTGGGAGGTTTTTAAATACTCATGTGTACAAAAATACACAAAATGTTTTATCTGAAACTTTCCAATTCTTCCCAAGGTCTGGAAACGGTTTATCCCCAAAAGCGTCGTCCTTGCTGGCCCAAGTAAATATCTGTATTAGCCCTCTGCTGTCTCCTGGGATGTCATGTGGTAAAGATTATGACGCATTCGTTACGTCTCTGGGTGTACAATATTAAGAAGAAAAAATTTAACGACCCTTGAAAAATTTAATGAGGCCATGAATACTCTAAAACTATGGATGCTTGGGATAGCTTTCGTGCGTCAATGGTGAAAGAGCATAAAGTTTGTAAAATTAAGGCGGAATAGCCATTTGAATTTGGTAATATCATCTAAATGTGGTCGGATCTGTTAAAATGTTCACCGGAGAGCGTTTCATTATTGAAGAAGAGTGAGCAGAGGAGTATGTTAAGTACTCCATAATTAGTTTCCATTTCATAAATGTAGTTAGACAAAGGTGATTCATACTGTACCAAGTGTTTAATAATATGTGCGTGAGAGGTATATTTCCTCTAAGCTGCCTGAATAGCTTTTAAGTAAGGATGAGTCGAATCCAAATGTCGATTCTCGATTCCACCGATTCTCAGGATTATAATCGGTATCGAGAATCGATCGCCTGAAGTCGATTCCGATTCCATCGATTCCAGATAGATAAATATTCAAATCAAATTTCATTTATCACACCATACTTGTAATTGTGGGTGTAGGCTATCAATTTGTAATTTTTATCTACCTCAATAAGCTGAGGATATATTTGCTAGTTTTAATAAATATACTTTTTGAGCGACTTAATTTTCTTTGTTATTTTATTTCAGCCAATACTTGAATTTAAATAATAGTCGTACGCTACTGGTATATCAATATCCCACCTGTTATTAGGAATGAGAATCGATGGAATCTTGAGTCGAGAATCGGAAATCGATTTGAAAGAATCGGAGTCGAAAAAAGTGGAATCGACTCATCCCTACTTAAAAGTGTTTCACAAGTGAAGAACGACGCTGAAAAGTTCACATTGAACCTTGGAAACCTACATTTTAATAGTCTACTACTTTAAAAATATTAATTAATTATAATAGATTGTAATAGATTAGATAAAAAAAAGATTATCAAAATCTTGCTATGATGGGTTGGAAGTTAGCTCCATTTTGCTGCAAATATTCTTGCTCGAAGGTGGTCAAATGGTATTTGGTTTTGTGAGGTAGCTGTTTGACTGAGGCGCTTCTAAATTAAGTCCTTTTAGCGCGTGCACCACCGCCCAAGCGGCACGCACCTGAATTGCGTCCAGCTGGTGCACAGTGGACGGACGGGTTGACCTTCATTCGAAGAAGACTCAGGAGAGAGTGGCAGGAAGCCATAGAAGTTTGATGCTACGATCGGCTGCATTCATTCACCAAATGCAACGAATAACAAGACTGAGTCTCTCATTACCTCTGTGACCTATTGCCCATTGCTCTTAGTTCTTTTGGCCTTCTTCGACTATAATTCGGAAAGTTTTTTCGCCAAACCACTGTCCTTTCTCGATAGAAAGTTGTGGTGACCTTGTGTTGAAGATGATGAGATTTTTTTTAAATGTAAACAACTGAGAAATTTGCAACCACTTATGAATTCGGCATGACTCATGGACTCGGATTTAAAGCTCATCCCGAACCTGAAAGACTAAGAATCAAATTACAAAAAGATTAATAAACAATTGCTGGCTGTTTTGAACACATGAGACAAGTACAAGATAAACTGATTTTCTAATCCCACAACAATAATTTTTCATGGAAACATAATGCATCGATTAGTTTTAGTAAAATGCTTTTAGAAAATTTTTACAAATGGTTGGAAATGAGTTCTTGATATGATATTGGGGGATTGAATGTTAGATGAATGTATTTTTTGTAATAACGCCTAAGAATTTTTACGACAATGTTTTAAGGGTCAGAGACATTTTTATGTAGGGAATATCTGCTAACAATCGCGATTATAGCTTTTAAAAACTAGTTGTAATAAATTAAAATACTATTTTCAAAAACTTACCATTTCCATTGAAAATGAGGGCTTTGCGCAAAATTTTTGAAATGTTGGGTAGTATAGAAAATATTAATGATAACACCCGCTATTCACTAGTTAAATTATAAATCTCAAGAGGAGAGAAATGATTTCAATTCTATCGTCGTATCATCAGATCAAAAAAAAATACCGTGGTGAGAGAGAGATAACATTTAAATGTCAAAATAGTTTAAATCACTTTGGAGAAACAGTGATCGTACTTAATATTTTTCTTTTTAAGATCGATCTATGCCCGATAAAACGATGGTTTAATCACGATTATGATGTATGATAGCAGTTACAGAAACAATCAACATTTCGAAGTTTACTACGATATTTCTTTCAGTACGCCTTGGATGTGGGAAGAAAAGGCAGACAGCCACTCATGTAACGCAACTTTATATTCACCCACGAATTTCGCCTTTAAAAATAGAAAGACCGCGAGCAAAGGAAGCCCACTTTCTACCGAATATGAAGGATCCCTCCGCGCTTCGATGCATTCGGTTGGGTTTCGTTGCATTTATTAATTCTCTCTTATCCCACTGTTTGTTATCATGACCTACATATTTGCATGAATTATTTCCGCTGAAAGATGCGAAGCTTGAGGTGTGACCAGCGATTCGTGCGGCAGTTTGTTTTAATTCAAAGTTAAAAATACGCGTCAGCAATTAATTGATGACGAAGCGGTGTTGTGGTTGGAACGAGCGCATTGAGCGAGCAATAGCTGATCACGTAAACCATGCTATTTTAAACTCCGTTCGTGTAATAAAATCCCTTTTAAAATCTGTTTTATTTATAATTGTGATTGCAAATTATTCGTTACATTGTAGTCTATTTGAACTGGAATTTTCAGATATTATGTATCATCTTGCAGAATCTGGAAATGAAAAAATACCCATTTTTTTATTTATGAAAAATATGTTTTAGTAGTAAATGAGAAGTTAAGAAATACAGAGGCGAAAATTTCTTATTATAACATTCTTACTGAGTCCGGACGAGGGTTTTCTGTCAAGAGGGAATAATTTGGAACTTGTTGTCCTGGAAACGCTTGTTTGCACGTCTTTGACTTCGACAATTGTCGAGTCCTGTTACTCTGTGGCGTTATTTTATCCATCACGCCTATAATTTACTTTTTGTGAGATTATTGGGTTTATAATTTGAATTCGCATCACTATATGTAACACCTTTCTTCTTCTAACAATAATTCATAGCGTGAGAGGGCAATCCCATTGAATTCTCATTTATGGGCGGCTCAAGTGTATTTTAAAGTGCTTTTTAGAGCCTCACTCATCACTTCATCTTCATAGTCAATACTCGTGAGGCTATCTCATGTTCACGTTTACAAGCAATGTTTCCCATGTATTATAATACTAGTGGCATTTTTTTGTAAATGTTTTTGAAGCTAACATTTTTCTACATTAGCACACTCGGTAAAGATAAAAGGATCAGGCACTCTCCGCGACACTACCGTACATGTTTATCGCGTGAAATGTCTTCTGGGACCTTAGAGTTCCTCTCACTCCCGAGACTTTCTGAAACGTTTCGTGGATAGATTTATGGGCTTTAAATATTCAGAATCCAATACTTTTTTTATCCTATAACTTCTTTCTGCAAAAAACAAGTTCCAGAATTAGGAGATATTTAGTTTCCTCACCTGAAATAGACAATTTTTTCAATATTTCACCACTAAAATTTGTCAAAATGCATTTTGATTTTAAGCTAATTTCGAGGCTTAAATCCCTTAAACCGTCGCGCTTTGCACTCCGCACATGCTAAGAAAGAAATTGTATTATTTTTATAATTCTCACCAGTAATTAATTTAGAGTCCGTCCAAGATTATAGCGCGGCAAACCGTTATGAATGCAAGCGATTTGTAAACATGTCCAAATCCGTTTGGTGGAGGAAATCACCTGACTGAAGAATCTAAGGTGGTGGCCAAGCATACGACCGTGAAACAGTTGTAACCTTTACAATTCATTCCAGGCCATATCAGCATATATAAACAGCACTCTTATCTTAGACTAAATGGCTTTTTCTAAACAACACTTAATAATATTTTTAACATCACGGTAACTTAGAATATTTTATGCCAGTCTGATATCGACATCGTCATTGTAGTAAACAAAGTTTTGTTTTCTACATTCTTCATGGTGTTTCATACAGCTGTCTGTGACTGTAAATAATGTCCATCGATACAGGTACCGAAATAAATACAGCCTGTATACGATAAAATTGATTTCACCATTGATTCCTTTCGGCCGTTTTACACCGTATGTTCTTCACGGGCTGCTTAGGGAATGTTTCCCCAGAAGTGCCGAATATTATGAAAATCTTGAATCTTTTGTGAAAGCCCTCGATCTTCAAATTGAAAACAAAATTCGATGATAAAATGAGATGGTTCGCTCAACTTTATTTTCTAGTGACACTTCTCTCGAGTTTGAACGATTATTATTTCTATTTTAATTTTACCAAGGGAAGCTCGCGAGCGATTTTAAGTAAACATCAACTGCATTTCTTAGGAAATTTATGCGAGTGATCTAGTGCCGAACCCAAAATTTTAGGTGTGGAAAAATTAGCGTATTATTCTCAGCGGAGTGGCGACTTTTAATGATCTGTTTAGTTCGAAAAGTATTGGTCTTCTGGTCACTGAAAAAACTGAGCGTTACAGAAAATGCTGCATATGAAAGTTTCATCGTTCCGCTTATCTTTGGACATAGTGAGGGACTTGGGGGAAGTCCTCTTTTGTGTGATGAATTTATCGATTCCAAGATGACTGTTCATTTTATTTTGTCGACCTTCCTCATTCGAATGACACACACCCCTTCTCTGTACTATTTTAGTTTTGAAGAAATTTTTGGTGGTCGCGTCTCTTTTTGCATCGCCCTCCATGTGTGGCAGTTGCGCTCCCAACACTACATTTCCTTCCTCCCCAACTCTTTATGAGACATTTCAATGAAAACAAATCGTTTTGGTACAAGCGACTTACTCCTTGATGACGTCGAGTGCCCGGATGTACTTCTTGAGCGTGGGGGTGTTGAACACCCTCCAGACGGGGACCCTGAGCTCCAGGTGTCCCACGTTGCGGAAGAAGGTGAGCACGGCGTTGATCATCTGCCGCGCCTCCTCGTGCTCCGAGTTGAGGCAACCCAGCCGCACACCCAGCACCACCCTCGTGATCGCTAGAGGGAAGGAAGGCAAGGGAAAGAGACACGTGAATCAATTTCAGACCTGCTTGTGGCTCACTTGCGTTTACATCGCGAACATCCCTGCTGGAATGACCTTTTTTTGGGCTTGGTGCGATAGCGAGTAAGATATCTCTCTAACCCCTTGAAATGAACCCTAATCTAACCCTTAACCCTGTGTCCACCTAATCCCTTTAAATGAAGACATCCATGTAACTTGTGGATGCATTGTTAACTCCGTCCGAAGCGAGTTTTTATTGTGTTTGTGAGAGGCGAATCTTCGTTTTCTTATAGGGATTAAGAGCAGAGGTTCTCTGCATTTGAATTCAGGCGAAAATGGTAGTTTGAAATATTTTGTCGTGTATATCACTCGGAGACAAATACACTTTTGTCACAAAATCCTCTTTCATCATCTACCAGCATGAAAAATCATCAAAATACATTCTCATACTTCCTTTGATTTTTCAGTGGGTGGGTGGGTTACCTACCCTTAAAAATTACAAGTCTTTTCATTTGTTTGCGTTTTTGTATTCTCGTTCTTCGGCCTTTCAGAAATAAACTTGCTGAACTTAAGAAAATTGGGCAAGCTGAGTTAATCCCGAAAGTCCTCCCGATAAATATCGATACAGGTCAAAATATGAATTACGATTCGATATTCAGTACATGAAGAGGAGTAATATTACCTGTTGTTCAGGTACAAGTTTATGTATAGAACTGTGGTATGATTTTTCCGATTGAAATTTATGCAGGTGCATTTTTTCACTCTCACCTAAATTAGTGTCATCAATCGGGTAAATTAAATATATTATTTTTTAGCTATTGATCAAATTCATATTGCATTGCTCTTCAGTTCAAAAGTAGGATATTGTAAAATCTCTTGGCTAATAAAACGAGAACAATTCGAAGAAAATAGAGGCTAGAAATGCTATTTTAGAAATACTGACAATTTCTTTGTTGTGGAAGTTAAGTTGAAGGAAAGGTAACCTGTTAACAGTTCTCTGGGAAGTGTGTCACGCTGAATAAGTGCATGTAACTGGAGATCGTAATTAATTTTGGAACCTTTGGCTGCTGCGAGCCTTCTACTCTTGTGTTATTCATCTGCATCTACATACAACCCTTCAAGCCTCCTCATTGGTGTGTGACAGGTGGTGTTAGGACACCAGCCAAGTAAAGGTGGTATTTGGGAGATGAAATGGTAAAGCGTGTTTTGGGAGTGTTGAGTGCATTGAGTGGAGATCAGTTTTTATTACGGTCACTCATTGTGAGTGGGAAGAGCGAAGTTTTAGAAGTCTCCTGTGGTGAACTGTGAAAAATTTAGATCTAACTGCCACTCCAGACACCAGAAATGAACGTTGTTTAAGTCAGGTGATAGAAATTCTATTCTTCGGTAGTCCGGTACTTCGCTAATTTCGCGGTAGTTGACCGCATCATCTGCAACTAATCTGAGTTTACTGCAAACTCGAGATCTTAAAAGAGAAACATTTCTCGAGAATATATAAATAATGAATAAAAGAGGGCCGATCACGCTTCCTCGTTAGACGTCGGATGTCACTCTAACCATATCAGAGCTAGTGCCGTCAATGGCGACTTTTTGCTTGGGATCACTGAGAAAGTCACGTATCCAATTCACTGTGTTTTGGTTTATTCCGATGGTTGTAATTTAAACATGAGCCTTTTGAGGAACCTTATCAAATGCCCTCATGAAATCGAGGAATATCATATCAATTTGCTTTAGCGATTCTTCTAATTTTGGGATGTTATGAGGGAGGAGCGCAGGCAAGGTTTCGCAAGTTCTAGTGTAAACCATACAGTTACTGGTCACTTAAGGAAAATTTCATGTTTGAAATGCAATACCAGACTTAAAATTTTTTAAACTTAAGTCGCTCAGCATATCTGGAAACCCTCAGTCATTCCCTTTTTATGTACCGCCTCGTGACTATAAAAAGAACTTCAAAGTAAAAATAATATAGGGCTTTGAGTCAAACAGTGCCTTTTGGTAGAGTTACTGGCTACTTCGCACAGTCATTGGTCATATGACTGATTGTTACTGGCCATGCACGTTTCCTCTCACTAGAGAACCAAATATTACAATTTTTTTCATAAATCATTGCGACTATAACAACTTTGAAAATGAGTCCGTTAATTCTCCAATCAATTTCTAAACTGTAGTATAAGCAGCTCATTTATCTCATCATCATCTTGCTCCCCTGACTTTTCTTTTGATTTTTTCCCCTTTTTTCGTCTTCACTTAGATCTGATGAAATTTCTTTTCTACGACTCAAACAATGGAATGCATCGCCGTCTCCGATATTTGGAATATGTTTATTATGAATGTATCATATCTTTGCTCGAATAATTCATGAGAGGGCTTCAGAAACCTAATAGATTGATGATTGTGTCGGGTTAGGTTAACTCTCGGCATGTTTGAATCACTTTTCGTTTTACACATCTCCCTTCTTGAAAATATTCCTTCTCTTCGATGTTCTTTGAATTTCATTATTCCTTTCTTTTGCTTCTTCGCGTAACCTTTGGCTGCTTTTTTTCTCTTTATCATCTGCTGCTCTGAGCATACGTTTCGTTGCAAGTGTGCATACTCGTTACATGTAATGAAGAAAGTTATTTCATAAAATATCATGTAATATAATGATACCCTTCGCCTCGTATCCCTTTCATAATCTTAAGATTAGCAGTACAAGAGTAAACATTCAAAATTATTTCAGAAAATAGAACAATTTATTTACGTTTTATGTACTCTTTTCTAACATTGCAATACTTCTACGGTCCCCAAAAATGTCAGAACCCGAGCCCTTGAATTCTTACACTGCGTCTGACATGTCTTCTCAGAATAAGAGCAGCATTGCAACAACTTTATAGGTATTCTAAAATCGTGGTCATGGATTTTATCACGCTACCGCTGCTCCTCTTAAAAATATTTCGTAAGTTCTTGTGATGCATTTTTAAAATAATAAACGCGACTTAAGATAGGTGACTTGGCAACGCTAAGGGAGAATGAATTATCTCAATCTGATATGCTATTCCATCCAATCCATTCCGTGTAACATTAATTATTGTTTCAACTATCATTGTTTTATTACTTGGAAATGGTTTAATTGAATAACAAGTTATATGATAGATAAACCGTGATACATAAAAGGAAAAATAGCTGAAGTACATTCGGTTACGGCGACCCTTTCAAATACAAATCGTCCTTTTGGAATATGACGGAAAAAATTTAATATAATTTTCATGAAAATGCATGCTTGTTTTTGCATGAAAATGCATGCAAGTTTTGTCTTGATTAATTGAGCAAGCTGCAGATTCTTTTTTAATGTGTTGTCTCTTTCAACCTTTGGGAATGAAAAGTCCTATTTTCAGTGTTTCTATGGTGATACTTGTATAAGTACTTGTATAATACAAGTACGTGGATCATGTTTTTCATGAAAAAGATTTTCAAATTTTATAATGCGAATGGATCCGCATCGTAACGAATCGCCATCACGTAATAAGCTTTTCTCTATTCTTAGATTTAGGTACATACATATATACGTATTTGCTAAAACTTGGGAATGCCTTTCTTAGTTGAAGGTGAAAGTTGAAATAATGTTTTAGTTCCTGGTGTAAGAAGGTTGATTCTCTCTCGTGCCGAGTATAGCTTCCAGAACCGAAATTTAAAAAAAAGTTCCTATCGATCAGCGTACATTTCAGCCCATTTACTTGATTTCTCCGGAGGTCCATATTTTAGAAGAAAGGTACAAAATCTGCTGATCAATCTCTTTAGATTTTATGAGAGAATATGCCGGAGAAATCTCACACTGCTGGCGTTAAAAAAAAAGCTCTTGACCGCTGTCTCACTTCCTCTCGATTTCCATCTTTTCACTGCCTTTTTACCGCCCAGAATCCTGTTGCCCGAATTCATTCTCTGGCTCACAGAGCACCGCGTGTCGAGTCGACTTAATTCCACAAGCACCATTAATAAGCCTTTTCTCCATTATTTTAAAGCACTTTCATCTTCACTAACCACTTTTTAATCCTTGATGTCAAAAGTTCCGAACTGCGTATGCATTATGAAAGAGAGTGTATTTAAGTATGAGGATGGGTTTAAAGGAAGACGTCAGTATTTCCTACATCAGTTCAATATTTAATTCTGAATTTGGCGATAATGCATGAAATTCGATGAATTTCAGTGTCTCCGCTAGTGTGGCGAGTGTTTTTTTCTAATTTAACAGTGCCACGAAGGACAGAGAGCGCATGTTGTGCACATTATTTGGCTTGAGAAATGAAATACGGATTACTCGATGGAATGGACGTTTGGAAGTCGAACGGAGCTGTACAAATCGAATATGGACCGAAAATATTCGGGAAAAATCAGGTCTAAATCGCGAAATAAGTATGAAATTATATCCACGTAATCGGGGCTGTCAGAATTTGGGATGGCATAAAAACATTTTTAATTCTTTGAGTTCAATATTGTTTAGGATATAAGATTTTCAACCTTTCTGTGCCTTTTACTGATTACACAGCGGATATTACAGGGATCTAACGCCTCTTTTTATTTTTTCAATTTAATGCGTAGATTTTAAAAAGAACCAACGTTCTGTTTGTTTTTAAAGAGTTATATTTTGGGCTATATATTACTTTCCACCTAACCCTTTTATTGTGCGGCGATTAGCTCTTTAAAAGGTGGTATATTTGTGATGAGCACATGAGTGATTCCTGTAGTTTTTGGGAAATCGCTTGCTTCGTAATTCTCAAGTTTGTCAAATCTAACGTGAAATTTGTAATCAGTTGTCTTGCACTGTGTAATGCTCTGTTACCATTATTTATTTTTAGTGACACTCGTGCATTCAAGTCATGAATTGGATCGAATTACACAAAATCACGAAACTAAAACCGATTTGCTAACCGAATTGGTATTCTGAATTAATGTAAAAAGTCGATTAAGAATCTCAAGTTGGGTAGTTTGAAGGCAAATGGTTCATTGGAAGAAAGCTTCTACCTTGTGCCCAGCCGCGGTGACTGGCTACTTTTTTTCTAAAAGTGATACATTTTCAGCTCGCTTTCCAATTGTATCTCATATTTTCGGTTTTTTTATAAGTCTTTTGAATGCCATGATTTTAGCGTTGGGCTGAGTAATCTTTTTGCCGGAGAAAGTATTGAAAAGCTGACGCATGAAGTTAAATCAATTTTTTTTCGTAACTATGATTGAAGGATATTTTCTCATCTCAATTTTGGCTTATTTTTTCCTTCGAGATAATAATATGTTGGACCCAAAGCTAAATTTTCGCGGGTCATATAAAATGGATGCGTATTCAGTGTCCCCTCATGACTAACTACCCTATGTATCTGAAAATGTATTATTCGAAGGTACAACTTTAGGATTATCAGGTGTATATAGATATGCTAACCGGATTTTATTGGTTGTAGCTGGGGCTATATGTGTAGCAAAACTTGGTGGCTCTCACCACTGGAGCATTCAGTGATGATTCACTGAGTCTGAAATTACCGCTAAGGAGCGGAAAAATGTAGTACCCTGAGGACCCTTGGAGGGATCTTTGGAGGAATCCTCGGTCCTCCTATCCCTTCTGCTTTCCCTTCCTTCACTCCATGATTCCCGCAATCGAATGCCTCTAAGTTTCCCAACTCCTATAATTACACCTGGCTAAGCTGCTGGCGATATGAGGTACGTGATGTTATTTTATACGTATGACGAAATACATAAACTGATGTAATGTTCTCTAACATTTTTATCTTGGAGAAAAGTTTTCCTCGTCCGAATACTCGCTTTATCAACGAGCCATAATGTGTGAAAATAGCCTTATTTTTGACTCATTTTTTGTCATTCCACGAGTGGTGATCGCCCGCATCTTTTCTCCGGTTGTTTTGAAAGTGTGTCCGTTGCGACGCAATGCGTTCGCCGTAGATACGTTGCCGCGGCGACGATTTCTCTCTCTGAAGATCGAGGGGAGGGGAGAGAGGTCGAAGAACATCCATGGCGTCCTGCGAAGATTAAGGGCACCGCAGAACAATTGTATATCGACCTAATGATTTCCTCTGTCGACTCATCTGTCGAACTGTTTCGTCGACCATATGAATCGAAATTTTTGCGTGGTGGGTACAACAGGGTTACGGGGACGTTGGGGAACGTCGACAGCATTTTCCGTAATCCATCATTATTATCATCAGTTGTATTCGACCGAATAAATTGAAGACATATGGGCATTCCTGCTTTTGATTTCCGCAACTGTGAAGAGCTTTCTCCCTAGTCATCCAGGTAAAATCGATGATTTTTCAATAAAAAGTTTTTGAACTCTCTTGAGTTCTTCTTTCTTGTATGAATCCTTTTTATCAAGTCTTTAAAATCAGACAGACTACGGGTTGTTAATGGTTACTCGGGCTTTCCACGGGGCAAACTCTCCATCTTGGCCGACGTTTCGATGAACGAGTCGTACCAGGGAATGCCCTGATGCCGATGGACGACTCGTTCATCGAAAAGTAGGCCAAGATGGAGAGTTTGACTCGATGGATAGCCCGAATAACCTTTACCGCCATCATACACCAGGAAAGCCTTAGTACTTTCTTGACTACGGGTTGTTTGGAGGGAAATGACAAAATAACATTTTCAGACTGAGTTTTGGCTGGGAGTCCCCGGCGTCTGACGGTCATTTTGTACATTTTGGCGTAAATTTACGTGCATTAATAGTATCTCGTGGCTCGGACGTAATAGCGCGCTGATTCAGGTGCCAAACGGAAAATGCCGTCTAGGTCTGTCAACTGGTTACTAGTAGTCCAGTCACTAAGCTGGCTTTGTGGCATATCTGCTATTGGCGAATCAAAATTAGTTCTAAAATTTCAGTTAAAGTTACAATTGTCGGAAGATAGCGCTCATATTTAACGAAAGTCCTAGAGGAAATACATGAGAACGCATCTCATTGGAAATTCGCCATCGATCAGACCACAATTACCGTGGTGTAGCGGGTAAGATGAGATCAGGAAGGCTGTTTTGTCGGCTCGGTGCGCGCCGTGAAATACGGGGTAAGTACTACCTCGACAGCAGCTCCAGAACGCCCATTAATATGGCTGTATTTATTATTATTATTATTATTAAGAAATTGCTACAAGTAGACCATATGGTCCGGTGTTAATTTGCGTCAAAGCCTCGGTCATGTCTCCGATGTAGCCGAATACGCCTTATTTTCTTTCTTGTCCCACCGTATGTGACACTTCCTCATTTGTTCTCGTCTCTACCCAGCTTACTCTTTCAATCCTTTACACATTTTTCTCAAAAGCCATCTTTCAGCGATCATCTTTTTCTTAATAATCCAATTCCTGTAAAAATGTACCGTAAAGGTTCAATACCGAAAGCTGAAATAATTAATATTTCGGCTGTTGAGTGTTTTTGACATGGTTACCACTCCGAATATCATGACGGATCATTTCCGTTTGCGCACTTCTCCACTCATTCAAGTAGACACTGAAAGTTCTCTCTCACCTGAACAAGGAATGGAATCGCCTTTTGGTGCGTACATGTGGCGTTGGAACATATTAAAACCGGATTTAAAGAAGAAGCGCAGTGTCACCGGTGATAGCTGCAGTCATAAGGTGCGTGACGGTAGTGCAGCAATGAGTCGATTCAGAACGAGGAGTTGAGGGCGTGAATTGAATTTCATGAAAGGAGAATTAAAAAAAAAATATCCCATTCCCTAATCGTGTAAACCTGAACGCTCTGATTGTCATCAAAACGCAGGAATGTCATCAAATGTGCTCCGCAAATTTCCATGACGAATTTCTGAATGAATCACGACGTGAGATATACCTTTTGAGATGAGAAACTGTCGATATATAACATTCGATGGTGAGTCAAAAGCAACGATAGTTTCAAAATAGGTAAAACTTTTCCTTTTCCACTATCCTTTTTAACGTTTAATAATCACCATTAAATGAGAATATGAAACGAAGAAAATTATTTCCCTTTGTAGCGGAGGATATGTTGAACGGCGTGTAGTGGAATTTTACATTTTGTGGAAAACATTTTAAGCCGTTTTTCAGTTTACCATCAGTTTTTTTTTAAATCTCAAGTGTTAATTGATGGAATGTGTTTTTGGGGCTGTGACTGTGAGCATTTCCCTACTGGAGATATTTTAGGATGACGACAACGCTAAACGTGATCCCACCCTCGGTCACTTTGAAGCGTAGGAATGTTAATGGTCATTTTTTACCGTGATTTTTGAGACTTATCCTATTTTTCCGGCTTCAATCAAAGGTATGTGTTCGCCCCATGTCAGGCGAAGGAACATTCAATTTTTACTCTGTGAAATGCTTATTACTGCTTCGTTGTTCATCATTCCGTCTTCACCCATATGGAGATCAACCTAAAGTCTTTGTTAATGAGGGAAGTGCTCACTTCTGATCCAAAGGAGTGCGCGGTTAAGGTATCACTGACATCCTATGGTCAGCGTCCAAGATCAAGCCCTTTTGCTTTCCTTCCGAATCTCTTTATGCGGAGAATCGTTCTTTTGGAAGCAAATGTTGAGGTGTATAGGAATCACGTGGATTTGAGCCCGGCTCCATCAGACCCTTGCATCAGAGGCCTTGCATCAGCAATAATCCATTTTTTCGCAATCGCTATAGTTTTGTAATTGCTCGGGATTCTAAAAATCCCATTTCACTGCCAAACTGATGTATATCCCCATTATGTATAATCTTTCATACTCATTAAGTGGACTTTTATTTTAAACTGATACATACTGGCACTACGTGAGTCATTATATTAAGTCGAAAGAATCATTAAAAGAGAATACTGAGCATCTGATCAGTACGGTAGCCAGAGTACTGACTTCCCAAACTGTGAGCCCAAGTTCAAATCCTGGCATTGACGTGGATTTTCTCAAGATGAAATTCCGATATCAGGAGAGCACTTTAAGTGCGCTACTGATGAAAAGTATCCTCTAATTTTTCCTTCCCTTACCATCTCAATCATCGTTGGACAGAGGTAACCTCAGTTGTTAGTCGCCTCCCCAAAAAACCAAACAATATCTGTCAAGGTAATCGCTAATTCTAAGGTTGTGGGACTGCGATGTAATTCTATAAAACTGAGTGTTAGGATTACCGCGAAAATTGTAGTATCATATTTTCGGAAAAGGTGGGAAAGTTAAAAGAAATTCTCGTATTTACACGTAATTTCGGCCTTTCTTAGCATTAGCCTAGCGTGCTAAGTTTTCACTTACTCATATCTTGGGTAAATCTTGATTTAAATATGAGCAGATTTATCTTCAAAACTAATAATGCGCCATGAGAGGGCATTTCGTTGTCTTCCAAATAGCTGTTGGCTAATAATAATGTTGTTAAATTGTTTGCGTTCATATTAAGTTAGTTTTTCGTTCGCAAACATTCTTTTACTGATAACAGTCATGTGTATTAATAGGTATAATAGAGCTTAGGATGGTTTTTATAAGTATGAAGTTAGTTCTCAGTCATTCTCTCAGTTTTGAAAGTATTAATTGAGTATTTGAGCAGTTGTTAAAAAATTCAATATTAAATTTAAAAGAGCACGTCTCATTTCTGTTTATGTCACGGCAAAATTAATGAGGGAACCCATATGACAAATTAGTTCAAAAAACAGACCCTTTATTTGGACCACTCTTACTGTGAAAATGAGAATATCATTTAGGTCACAGTCATTGCTTCAAGCTTTCAGTCAACGTCCGTTCTCTTGGTGTAGTGGCCAGGCGTGTTGGGAAAAAGGGCTGGGAAGGGAAATATGTGCTCAGAATAAGCACGACGAAAGTAGATTGCTTTTTAATGATTAGCTGACTTTATATTGCGCTTTGCTGCATCCACATACCTCCATACTCAACAGCCATTGCAATCGGCTTAAAGACTCGTATCTTCCCCGTAAACTTGCTCGAAAAATACTATTAAGCGCGCGAAAAAATCCTCGGCTTCGATACCAGTTTGCGTGAACCCGGAAGACTGCTATATTCCCTCCTTGTACCTGTTTTATATGCATTTACACCTGTTTCATGTCTCCATATGTCGTAGGCATTCTGCATCGTGCGATTTCCAAGATTTCCCCTCTCGGTGTCCGAAAGGTTGTGTGTCACATTATTCTCTCGCTTGAGGTCATGGCAGCGAAAACGGATTCTTCTTTAAGTATAGAATTGCCTCATTGGAAATCATTTTAATTCACTTTCAAAGTACTGTCATTCGCAGCCTCAGAACAAAAATGATGACCCCGGGCGCTTTTATGTTGAGGCCGTTTACCGAGCAGAAAAAGCCTCTCCCATTCGAGATATTGAAAGATTTTAAAAACCAAATTTCTCTCTTTCTACATCTACATCTACGTAATACCCTGCGAGCCACCACGAGGGTGTGTGGCAGGGGGTGAAGATCACCAAACATGCACTATTGCCATGTAAGTAGGATATATAATGTAGACATGCTAGAAAATAGGGTCATAGTTTATTAGTCACTACAGTAGATTATTAGTTATTGCAAGTAATTGCAGTAGTTATTACAATAGAATATTAGTTACTACGGTATAGTACAGGTTAAAATCTACATAATAAGGAAGGGATTATTGGTAGTTATTACATGCATCATGCGCTACAGACTATTCTAACTATGTTTCACCTACCTATCCCTTTTGCTACGTTGCCTATTGTTCTCTCTTATGGTACGCGGGAAAAATGACATTTTAAATCTATCGGTACGACAATCTATCTCTCTAATTTTGTTAATATGGTCAAACCTAGCATAATACGCAGGGGTTCTTAATATATATCTAACGTCATCTGTGAACAAATCGGTTTCGAATTTACTTAAAAGGTTTAACCTAAATTTTAACCTGCGTTCTGATAGTAATTCCCATCCTAGTTCTTCTATTAAACTCGTAACACTAATACAATTATCATAACGACATTTAACAAACCTAGCAGATCTCCTTTGCACGCGCTCTAATTCTTTTATCATACCTTCCTCGTAGGGATCCCATATACTAGCGGCATATTCTAAATGAGGCCTGACAAGTGTAAAATAGCTTCTTTCTCGGACTCTCTCATCGCATTTGCCTAGAACCCTTTTTACGAATCCTAATCTACGGTTTGCTACACTAGTTATTTCTCTGATGTGTTTCCCCCATGACATGTCTTCACTGATGGTGACGCCTAAGTATTTAATTGATTCTACGTTACATATTTTATTTTCTTTGATGCTATAATTATTCCGGGGAAAGCCATTCTTTTTCCAAAAATTCATAATCGCGCATTTCTTCAAATTTAATTATAGCTGCCATCTATCACACCAATCATCAATCGCATCTAAATCCTTAGCTAAACACTGTCTGTCCTCTTCATTTCTAATTTCCTTATACACTACTGCATCATCGGCAAAAAGACGGAGCTTGCTATTTTTTACTACACTATTCAAGTCGTTTACGTACAGAAGAAATAAAATTGGGCCTATCACGCTTCCCTGGGGAACACCCGATGTAACTTTTACTTCGCCTGAGCTGACACCATCTAATACCACCCTTTGAACGCGTTCATGTAAGAAGTTTCCTATCCATCCTACTATATTACTGTCTATTCCGTATGATGCTAACTTCGCGAGTAACTTACAGTGGGGAACCTTGTCAAAAGCTTTTCTAAAGTCAAGATTTTAATTTTAATTTTCTAAAGTCAAGTTTCTTTCTGTGGCCTGAAAATTTAAGGTTCCCATTTTTACGCCCGTCATTCTTATCTGGATGTACTGTATCACGATCTGGCTGGGCCTAATAATTTACACCGTGAAATTAATTGTATCATTTGAATTTAGTTGTTACAGTCGTACACAATGTGATGATCTACCAATATCATCATTTATTTATTTATTTGTTTTTTACTTTTTTACCACATTATTTAAGTGTAGCATTAACCAGTAGATATCAAGGTTCAGTTAAAAAATGGCATAACTTAAGTAGGTTTATTTTCATCATGTAATGGATACGCCATAGTAGTGTATCAGTATTGCTATCATTCAACCGTATAGCCTTAAGTGTATATTGCGATATTTTAAGTTTTGCGAGTTTAAAAGGAGAATTTGTGTGGAGTTTAAAAGTAAAAAATGTCGTTACCTGCAATTCTCTGGAACATTTGTATTTGCTCAATTTGCTCAAATTTGCTCAATTTATGGGCTCACTAAAATATTGAAAAAGGTTTATTATCATTCCTCCAAACATTTCCGAACACTGGGTAAAGTTGTGAAATTATTTGTCTCATCAATTATACGTTTGTTGACAAATTTCTGGGGTGTTTTAAAAAAGAATAATGAATGACTAAAGCGGTTATCTGAAAGGAGAGTGAAGTGGGGAGCTACATCTTGGCCCATCTTTAGATCTCTGACTGGTGACATATTAATTGGTATCCCTGCTCTCCTCTCCTTTTAGCCTCTCTTATTTACTGCACCTGCATTCGAACTTTCAATATTTGAAGATTCCTGCGCAGAACGCTCGCATCAGATTATCTCGTCGCATCTAAATTCCGCCCGTCCGCTAAATCCTGTTTTCGACGTTTCGACGCACCCCAGGGTGTCTTGTAGGCGGCTGAGTCGGTGATCGTAAATCATTGAGTGCACATTTGAATAATATTTTAAGAATAAAACAATTCTTCGACCGTATTCCATTAAGGTGCATCGGTTGATGCGATGGAACTTGCCTTAAATTGTACATTAATTTTTTCCTGAATGATTTCTCATTGATTGATTTCTGCATTGATTTCTGTGCACCTGCATGTGGCGCAATTACCGAAACGGCTTTTATTCAATCCAATAAATCAGTGGAAAACGCAAATTTGTGTACTTCTTTCAGTTAATGAAAGCATGTTGTTGATGGAGTGCTCGACGCGTTGACGTGGCTTTCTAAGCGTAGACTGAAGTATGGCGACAAATATTTGCTTCGATTATTCGACTCGACGTGACTCATTGATCTCATTGATATTGTCCGCAACAGTCATGATAATAAAAAATATTGATAAAAACTATTATTTCGCGTTTATAAGAAAATCTGTGCATGCTTAATCTTATGATTATGAAACATGTTTCCATTGCAATGAGGCAAAGTGTTATAATAGCATTCAATTGCCAAAAAATGAAAGTGGTGTAATGTAATATTTGTTAGCGTTTATCGGTAGATATTACTTATGAGAACATGTATGCAAAGTTTCATGCAAATCTTTACATAAGCAAAAATCGCTCCTACCATCCTGAGCCCCTGGTAGTACTACCACCGAAGTACTACTCCCGGTTGCTTCCGCCTTTCTCCGCTCGCGAACGCATTCCTCCTCCTTCGACGTCCATCTTTCCTCCACACTCCAGCCGGTTGCCGTGACGACGGCACAACAACCCACCCCCTTTCTCTCCTCTCCCCTCACCCCCCACCCCCAAGAGTTCTAAAATCAAAACACTTCCCGATTCGTCTCGCCTTTGCCTTTTCCGTCTCTTTCTTTCCTCCGGGCGCCAGGCCTCACCGTGGAGGTGCCCCAATCCGCCGTCCGTCCTGACCCACATTTTGGCTCGACGGCGTTTTTTTCTCTTTGGTGATATTCAAGCTCCTAATCCATACAATAAACATCCATTCAAATCTATTCGATCGGAACTAGCCAGCTTTAATTTCCCACCTGTCTATAATCCTGCCGGGTGCGTCGCAGGATTTTGTGGCATTCTACTGCGTAGTGCATGGCGGCAAGATCGGCGTGGATCGATCGAGGGTCCTTCTGTGGGTTCCCTGTGAAAACCTTTACTTCCGCCACTCACTTAGCTACGGCAAGATCCATTTCTAAGACTAAGGTTGACCACCAATTACGATGCTTGTCTTTTTACGAATCTCTGCTGTGTCTTTTGGCGTCAATCGAGCAGATCGCCAGAGTAGACCCGGGTGTCGTAAGTGGTTGGTTTCCTTATCACGATCACTTCCATGATTCGTCCTCAGTGAACTCGAGCTTTCCGCTGCGGAGTTTATCAAGTTCTGCGATACCTTTTGATTTATTCTTCTCGAGTGATCATTCTTTAGATCGAACTCCGCCCATAAGTTTCATAAATCAGGACCACTACCCTAAATTTGCCTTCCATTACCATTGGCTTCAACCTGCAATTTGAATATGTGAATGGTTCGCTCGTAATGCAGTTGCGTACTTGTGCTCGTGGTTTTTTATTCAAGGGGAAACTTTCGTTTGGGTTTTTTTCCTTTTCTCCCTCACAGCCTATGTGTCGCCGTGAAAATACATTATTTTAACGAATCTTAGCCAATCACAGCTTTTGTAATGGAATACGAATATGATTATTAGGCAATAATTGTACACAGTCTTTGTCCCATTTGGGATCAGATCGCCTCTTCCACATATTTTTTCCTGCGAAAAAAGTCGCATTAATGTCTGCTCCAAATGCGGAAGGCTCAGACTTCTCCCACCTTTCGCTCCTTCCCACATGCTTTTTTCAAGAGATAAAGCTGATTGTTTTTTTATGAAATGCGATTTCGTAAAGCTATCTTCAAAATACGTCGGCAGAAAATGTGCAAAAGATCACGTACCAAAGCGTACCTTGTGGTTTGTAAATAATAAACGTAGGCGGAAATTAAAAAGAGGACAAGGAATATTTTCAAAATAATTATATCATCGTCTTTTACGTTATTTTATACTCCTCATTTCATTAAAATCACATTTCAAAGTAAGATCGCATCTGTGATGCTAGCCATTTTTAAGCCAGTGCCTTCATTCGTATCTATTCTTCGAGAAATAAAGGAAGACGACAGTTGAGTATTCCATTTTCATGCGACGGAAACATAATACCTAGTTTCTTTATTTCCATACTTTACTCATGGTTGCGGTAGCTCTTTGATTTTAGATAAGGTGCGTACGCATATTGGGCTCTTCATAAATTACTTCACTCATCCTTCATGATGAAACTTCATTTTGGAGGTAAATTTTCTCGTTCAAAAGGACATTCAAAATATAGTTGACCTCGAATTAGGAATTATATGAGAATAAGGATATAATGATTGTCATTTCAATGAAAGGCCGCTATTTCTGAACCTTTGCGAGAGTCAAACAACTTAATGCATTATTGACTTAGTAATGAAGTTGTTTTCACTCCTCAAAAATTCTATTATTGGTTGTATGGCAAAATGTTTAGTAACAAGTAAACAACTGAAATGTGAACTTTTTACAAATGTAGGCTACATTAGCATAATTTTTCGCAAAGTATTAAATGGAGGAATGTTCCTCTTCCGCTGACGAAGACGACTTGACCGTCAAAACATACAAGAGTTTTTTGTGAGTGTCCTTTTTTCGCGTCACGATGTGTTTTAAGTGTTTCAGTTATATTTTTATATGCATCGTCGCCGAGAGCGTCAAGGCTAGTTTTCTGGCCTATCCACCTCGACCGATGGTGGGTTCAACGAAACTAGCCACGGATAACTTTACGGAGTCACCCGCAATGCACAAATGTGCGAGGTCGCCTTGGTAGCTTAACTGATTAAAGCAGTCGCCGGAAATCGAGGGATCTGGGTGCGAGTCCCCATCAAGGCGGACATTGTTTCCTTTGTCGAATTTCGCGTGTCTACCTCAATCTTCTTGCTTTAATCTAATGAGAGAGTGCTTTTTAAGGTGGTTTGAGAGAAATATCGTTTTACCTAGAAATCTATGAATTTGGTCTCATTTTAAATAAAAAATATATCACCCTTCCATTAACACCAAAAATTCAACCCCTTATCACATTACTTTCCGAGATATTTGCCAAAAAACACCTGCCATTTTATATGGGAAATGATACGTGTATGCACCCCAGAGAGACTTCATATTAAAAATGAGGCCTTTCCTACACTTAGATCTCGTCAAAAAATCCACTGTGTATAGTTTTTGTTTTTTCTCGAGTATTTTTGAAAATTAATCATATTCCCTCCGCAATAAATCGACTAAATAATTCGGGATCACAATAAACCTTCCGTTTTGATGGAGTTTCAAACGTATCGTGCGAAAGAAATGAGTCAAGTTAAAGACTTATTTAGATATTTTAATTTGATTACTTGAGACTTCTGTATTGTAAAACTATTTTATTGCACTATTAATAATGCAATATTTAATTCGCGTGTCTCACAGTTGTTGGAATTAAAACGTACATGTCGAATATGGACTCTGTTATGATCAGGGAACTATCTCGCTCGCACTACCTTAATCACTAAGTTATGCACATTTTCTCTGCATCACAAGGGTTGCATCTCAAGTTCCACGTGCAGCTCTAAATCTATCTTTCATCTCTCCCAAACGACGAAGGGTTCGGCCTCGGAAGTGGCGCCTGTCCCTCCCGAGAAGTCGACCTTCTCCGGTATGCGAGGAAGAAATAAGGCCGCGCCGAAAGGCCGGCCACCCGATCTTGCGGCGGGCGCGTGGAAAGAGTCCGTGGAAGTCATCGACGATCGTCATCGAAGGGGGTGTGTTGCGAGGTGGCGGGAGGGAGACGGGGGGGGGCGAGGGAGACGGAGAGAGGGGGAGGGCAGCGAGCGATTGGGTGGGAGGAGGAGGGCGTTTTGGGTGGCGCGGTCGTAATGGGTTGGGTACGTGGAACCCACCTCGGAAGAAAGCTGGCGAAACACAAGAAGTGACGAATCTTTCCCTCGTTCTCTGTAGTGTCCGATGCCTCCCGTTGTGGACGGCGTGCCCTACATCAAGGTAATGGGAAAATTCCTTGTTGATGACTTGGCCACGAGCAATGAAACAAAGAAGATTATATGCCGTCGAGCACGTATGACGGAGAGTGATCTGTGCACCGGAAAATGAGTTCACTTGGAGCATGTTAGCATTATTTAGATTCGAAATTAGAGATGCTTTCGCATCAGGGAAGTGTGTGGTAGTCGTTCGGTTGATAGACAATAATTTCTAACTTCGTGTGTTAGCGATGGTAGAGCTCTGACTGAGTATAAGAAAACCACCGTTAGGCAACAAAGTGCAAACCTATATATGATGAAAAAGTCATAGGGCTCGTCGAAGGTAGAGGTATATTTGGTAATATTTTTTTAACTAAAAGGGGACATATTTCATTAGTTTTAGTAGTTTTTTTGTTTCTAACTGCAGAGGTAATAGCCTGTAAACCAGTTAAGAAACTTTTGTCATTTTTAAATGCGACAAGACCTATATGAGGAGAATGAAAAGAAGAGGAATCGTAACAAAAAATGATGAACACAATATTTGCATTAAAATTGATAGGTGCGCAAAAAACCCATAACTAATGAAGGAATACTTAAGGGCATGTATTTTCTGACGTATTGCTTTGCAAAGAATGAAAAAATAGTGCAATAAAAAGATTTTCCGCGCATGTAAATTGTTCGCGAAATTGACTTACTCAGGTCGCTGTGTTCTTGCTTTATCCACGGAAATTTCAGTCTTTTTTTCAGAGTTTTTCTCAATTCTACTTCGACCTCGACAGTGAAAAAGACGTGTATCCTCCAAAAGGCATTTGCCTTGGCTGAGGTGGAAGGTTCAATGTATTTGCTTGAAATAATTCTCTGAAAGTTGAAATGTATTTCAGCCCGCCAGTGACTCCCACTGGGAAAAGGGGCCCCTGTGTTATGAGTAAGTTTCTATGTGCACGAAATTACCGTTGGCAAGTGTTCAAGTCAAGCGTTTTGACGTGAAATATTTATTCTCGGAGGCAGAAGGTGTGGATTGAAGATGCCCTTCCCCGCCCTCCCCCGTAACTCGAAGGAAACTCAAAAGGATTATCCGCTAAAGGAAAGTCCTGTAATAAGCAAAGGGAAAATATCTTTTTGGGGGAGTATTTCAAGGGAAGGAGGGCCATTCAAACTGTGCTACTGACCTTCTCCTCTAAGAATAAGCTCCCTTGTTATGAGAGCCGCAGTTCGTCCTCGTAGTCTTGATTTATTCCCCTTTTGCTTCTGTGAGCGCACAAGTTCTGCGAATTTTTTCAATTTTTTGCCGTTCGCCCGAATCGGCGCCTCCCTCATTTGGAGTACCGAAACGGCCTGAAGCGGTGGGACGCGAAAACTCGCTCTCGGTCATTCATTCCCTTTTATTTGCATCCCGGAGGGTTTGGCTGCCATTAAAAGAGGCGTACGTTGCGCGTATTTTTGTGATTAGTGGTCGAGTGATAATTTCCTTGGGAAAGACCTTACCTAGCTAGAGCACACAATGGCAAAAAATGGTTAGAGATATCTCTACACTTGTGGACGCAGCACGTTATACACCCCATCAGACAAATGACCAACGCCTTCTCCATGCTAGAGTTTCGCTCGTGTATCGCATAGCGCGTAGACGCTTGTTTTTTTATGAAAGAATATACACCTGCGCACACGTCTTTTGGAGGGAGAAGAAGGCCGATAGAAAAGGTGCGTGGACTGTGGTTGGAAAGGCCCGTAGAACAAAAGAGAAGAAAGTTGCCGGTTTCCATTTTTTACGCCTCGGATGAACCACTTGTATTTGCTGTTGTGATTTCTGTCGTGTTGTGGTCGGTTCAGCAAATTAGGTCAAATTCATCATGGGTATCTCCCCGTGATCGATCCATTTTCACCTTGCATATCCTAATCTGGTCATAGTTTCTATTTTAGCACATTGATTTCGACATTGATTCCTCAACTTTTTTCATCTAAGCGTGGTTGTCAACCAAGTATGTATAAAAGTTTTAGTCACAAAATCTGTTCATTATATCCTTTATTAGAAATACTTCTAGCGCTTTAACGAGCAAAATGTTTAAGTTATCAGTTGCGTTTATCAAGCTAAGTTATACATTAATCCTCGGGTTTAACATTTTCCTCTGGGATTGGCGCATGTTTCAGTCATACTCAGGTTAATTGTTTCCTAAGTTGATATTTCAAACTAATAGAACAATGAGTGTATAGCAAGTACAATGTGGCATGTAATGGCAGAATTCCGACCTTCTCTGAAGGTAGTTTTACACCAGTGAGTTTATGATAAAAAAAGGATTAACTCCTGCTTGCATGCTTTAATTCCCTAACGAGTATCTTACAAGAGCTAGACCAGTGGGCCATAGGTTACTTTTTCCAATTAATAAGTCGATAAGCTGATCGCCACATCTAACGTATTACATCTGGTGATAAAAGCTAGTTGAAGCATATTTAAATCATTAAACTTTAAGAAGTACTTCGTATCCCTTATTGTCAACTAACAGTTCTTCATGTCGAAATATGAACTTCAATGGAGGAAATACAGGTCTGATAACTTGTTAGCACTTTTAATGGTCTTTCAGCGAAAACTGGTCGTTTAGGGCTACTTTGTCATTCCGGAAATATTTGCTATTCCATGCGGATTCATCGAGCGGGTGCATACATTAAAGAACCTGTCGACGTTGCTTTCCAATTTTTATCGTTACACTTCTTGAAGAAATCAGTTTCATATCATGATTGTCTTCACAAATTTAGCTTTGATTCACAACCTCAGGAGTCAGTACTCTCACAGATTCCTCGTAAGCTTATTTTCATTGTTCCAGAAAGTGTGTTTTTTTGGGTAATTAACAGCTGCGTAAATGGCACTATATTAGATCCATGTGATGCTCATGAAAAATCTAGCTAAGCCACAGTTACTAAAATTCTTGAACCCAATGACTCAATCCTAGGTCTTTATAAAAAAATTTAGCAAATGGCAATAGTTTGGGCTTCTTTTACCCGGTGAAAAACTCTCTTGGCTCATTGGAGATGCCTCGGTGTCAGCTGTGTTCCATAGTTACCTCCATTACGTTGCTTTCTGTGCTATTGTTACCCGCTAATTTATTTCTTACTTTTTTATTAATTGTCACTTTTTTATTATTATTACCAAAATATGTTCATAGAGGACAGAACAGAATTTATGAATATACAAACTGAAACAATTTTAGGGAACGTAGTAATACCAGAAATAAAGATACAAGAAGTTAAAGAATCACTTAAAAAAATGAAAAATGGTAAATCCCCAGGTCCGGGAGGTATTCCAGTAGAGTTATTAAAAAATGCTCCTGAAAGTGTATTAGAAATATTGATGACAATCTTCAATAGGTGTTTAATTCACGGAGAGGACCCACCAAATGAGTGGAAGTTGGCTTACTTGACATCAATACATAAAAAAGGTTCAAAAGAGGAATGTAAAAATTATAGGGGCATTAGTGTGACGGCCACTTGTGGAAGACTGTATGGACGAATTATTAAAGAGCGGTTAGAGCATGAAATAACTATCGGGGATAAGCAAAGTGGATTCACAGCAGGACGATCCTGTGTAGATAACATATTTACATTAAAACAACTAACAGAAAAAATAAGAATAAGAAACGGGGAAACGCATCTGGTATTCATAGATTTAGAAAAGGCCTACGACACAGTTCCTATCAAAAATCTTTACCGCATTCTAGATGAAAGTAATATAAACGGAAAATACATTATAGCAATAAAAAATCTTTATAAAAACCTAGAAACAAAAGTAAAAATAGGAGGTCAATTATCTCCGTCAATTAAACCCAATAAATGACTAAGACAAGGGTGTTGCCTATCACCCACTCTTTTTAAAATTTATATTAACGAAGCTCTGAAGGATTGGAAGAAGAAATGTGCTGAAATGGGAATAAAAATAGACGGAGACTCACTATATACATTACTTTTTGCTGACGATCAAATAGTAATTGCAGGAGATAAGTACGATGCGGAATATATGATGAGGAAATTGATAGAAACATACAATAAGGCGGGCCTGAAAGTAAATTTCAACAAAACAAAATATATGGTAATTAATGAGAAGGCAAAGAATCTGGAAATAGAAGGAAATGCCATCGAAGTCTGTAGTGAGTATAAATACTTAGGTGTAACGATTGGAAAAGAAGGAACCAGTAAAAAAGAGATAACAAATAGAATCCATCAGTCAAAACTCGCAATAAATAAAATGAATAGCATATTATGGTCAAAAGACATAAGTAGGAGAACAAAACTGCAAATATATAAAACAATTATTCAGAGTATACTCCTTTACGGAGCAGAGACATGGGAAATGACCAAAAGGGATAGGCAGAGACTGGAGGTCGTAGAAATGGATTTTCTAAGAAGAAGCAGCAGAAAATCTAAACTACAAAGAATAAGAAATGAAAATATAAGAAAAATTATGCAAGCAGAAGAAAACATTATACAAGAAATAGAGAAAAGACGGCTAAAATGGTATGGACACGTAAAAAGAATGGAGGAGAAACGTTGGCCAAAAAAGATATTAAATTGGCAACCACCCGGAAGGAGGAAGAGAGGACGACCACCAGAAGACTGGACAAGGCAAGTCACCCAAGATATGAAAAGGAGACAATTAGAGAATGAAGACTGGAGAGACGAGGAGGCTTGGAGAAGAGGATGCGAGAGACGGCCGACGGAAGTATAGAACTCGCTTATATATATATATATATATATATATATATATATATATATATATATATATATATATATATATATATACTTTTTTATTTCAGGCACACTTATAAGATGGGAATGGGTGAGTGTAAGTTAGAGGAAGTTTTAGCTGTTGGCATTGAAAATACAGAAGTGGTACTAATGAAAGACGGTGGAGAAGACAAACGGGGATGTTTAGGCAAAATATCTCTGGGTCGTCGAATACTGCAGGGGCAGAAAAGGAATTTGGTAGAAGTGGGAATGCGAGGGTAACATTCAAAGTAGAACGGGGAAGTATGAGATGCTGAATTTGGTGATTTCGATAATATTTGGTTTGTGGGAAATGGATACGTAAGGGGAATATAATTCAGAGAAAATGGTGATTGACGTGGGAGCTTAAGTAATGTATGATATCACGTGTTGGGGGAGGGTAGAGAGCTAAGACTGTCAAAGATACGGAAATTGCGGTGCAATACCTTGGAGAGCTAATTTTTGCTGTAAAACATCCTTCGCCTCGCTGAGAAAACTCAAGCGGCGAAAATCGTATTTTGTTTTAAATTGAAAACTTGCCCCAAAGCATTCGCCCCTGCCTCCTGGCCGGCTTAGCCTAAGGCTTTATGAGGGAAATTCTCTCACATTAGTTGAAGGACCTTAGGCTTTATGTTTTGAACCCATTTAGAAGAAATATCTGCGAATTATCTGAGGAAGAGAAAGCTAAACATTTAGCGTTTCCATTCGTCCTCTAAGAGCATATCATATTGTTTACCCTGGATTTCCATCGATTGTAATCTGACACCGAAAAAATGAGTTTTTTTAAATCTGGAAAAATGTTCGTATGCACGCCAGTTCGCGACAATTATAAATTTTAAACCTAATTTATCTTTTACTTTATTGTGAGCCATTGTCACTGAATTTCATTCCATGCGCTGATCGGAAAAAGCGTGTGTGTGTTTTTATTTGCTATGATCTACGGACGGTAAACACTTCGTCAACTTAGTTTTCTTTGCAATGATTTCTTAGTCGCCTTTTCTCATGGTAGTTATTCGACGTTCTCAAAGTTTAATTGCCCTTATCAGTTTAGCTTTGGAGGATTCCTTGGAATGATGCGAAGTACGCTTCTCTCACACACCGCCTTGCCGGAATAACCTGTGAGAAATGACCCTGTAGTTACGAAAACCGCGGTGAAAGTGGCTAGGATTCAACACCTTGGTAAGGCGCACGCATCTTTTCGTGTGCTTCTGTGAAGGTCGTTTCCGTCGCTTGTTGCTCATTTGCCTCTCAAACGGCGTGACCACAATTAAAGGTTTCCTGTGGTTGCCGTAATTGACCGCGGAGAATCGCCCGCGTTGTGTAACTTGGATCGCTCCGAGATTTTCTTTAAGCCTCCTGAAGTAAGGAAACCACAGTGGGAAAAATCTTAAGCTATCGTGCCCATGAACCTATTAGACAGCTGTGCAGTTAAGATTTCAGTTCTAGTGAGGTGTAGCCTTTTATCCGAGAAGCCCTAATTGAGCGAAATTTTACAATGAAACCTGCTGTTGAGGGAGACAGAAAGTAACTGTTTAAGAATCGTTTTTGATTAAATTGTATGGAATGGGAATGGACCGCAATAGTGAGGAAATACGGTATGTGTACGCCTCGTACTTTCCTTGATGCTTTCAATATAATTTATTGTTTAGGCAGTGGCAGGTTATCACTATTCGTCATATGTGTCCTATGCATGATAACCTAATGGAACTGTGGCATTAATAGTCGGCCTTTTTATAATACTGTCGTTTCCTCTGACGCTAGTATTCAGCATTTGACTCTTTATTTCTGGAATAGAGCTCAAGTCTGAGTGACCTTAAGGAAAAGCTCAGCTATATCCTTGCTATGTGCTTTTTAAAACATCGGAAAATTCATAGATACGATGTAATTATCTCTCCTAGCCTGCCCATTGTGCCACACAAGTGGTGTCTAAATATGGTTGTAACACTTGTCATCGAATGTTGTTAAAACTTTATAACTCGAAGGGCTCGGTTTTTTTATTTTGGCCAAATTCGGATAATTCTTCATTTTCCCTCAAGGTTTCTTCGATTGGATTGGATATTTGGGGAGGCGACCGACGCGACGGCTTAGGTCATTTTCGGCATAGGGGATAGGAAAGGGAGGAAGGGCGGATAGAAACATGGCGTCGCCATTAGCCTACTCTAAACGAAAGGCGCCAAGGGGACCACGGCTTAACGTCTGATCCGACAGAAGGAGTACTCGACTTGAAGTGCCCTCCACAAGACACTCAAGTAGGGTTCCTCTGAAATACATCCTCCTCTGCAGGGATTTGAACCCTGGCCGCCCGTATGGTAGGCGAGTACTCGAGCCACCACACCAACCCGATCCCCCCAAGGTGTCTTTCTCCCCATCGTTGTTCACGTACATGTTCCAACTTCAGCTCCTTACGATGCACCATTTTTTTAACTCAATAGTAAATAAGGAACCTCTTCAAACTGAGTGTTCTTAAAATAAAGTTTCGTATTCAGGAGAAACTTTCTCATAATTAATGTCTCCATTCAAAGAGAATGCATTACATGCAGGGCTGTATTGCTTCTGAATAGGTTTAAATATGAATTTAATGTGCTCATGGGCCATGTTATTGGGTGCTTTCCAATCGCCCCGTGCACATGAGGGCACGCTTTAACTGGTGGAAATACATGAGTGCATGTTGAAAAAGACAATAAGAGCTTATCTGAGACTTTGTTTCCAGTTTGGTGGAACGATGGCCAAGAATAGTAGTTTTAACCGTGGTTTTAAGATTATTAGAATTAATAATCGTGTCAAACTTAATCATCCTTGTATAAGTGCAATCGTATATCGCGAAGAAGATATTTGATGCTATAATTGAAGATACATAAAGGTAAACTAAATAGCAAAAATATTGGGTCAGTTCCTTCATTAGATTACATATTTAACTAGCCAGCGTAGTGTTTCAGTATCTACTATTACAAATTTCTCCGCTTTGCCCACAAAAGACCATCACAATGGTCGTCTGTTTGCGGAAATCGAACCAAGGATGTATTTTTGCCGGGATGTGTTTCCGTCTGCGCTGCGCACATGACGGTAACTAGTAAAAAGCGCCAGAGTAGTTTAAAACAGATCAGCGTGAGTGCGTAATTGGAAAGCACCCATTACTTCCATTTTTCATAGCAGTAGAAATAGCTAGAGTAACATAATATATCCGCCAAGAAACCGCTTTCAGCTCGATTTTCCGTCGTAAATCTTTCGTTGACCATCTTCAATCCAGCTGATAGGTAAGGTCGACAAACGTAAGGTTAAACGAGACGATATTTACTAAGGGGTTAATGTCAATTTTAATTTCAAAGGATCAATGATAACCTAAAATTCATCGGTTGGTCTATATGCATATACATATCTTACTTCCGTAGTAAATTTGTGCGCAATTGCCAGGTACGACGAATACCTCTTCAAAATGGCTGCACCCCCACCATATACTCTTTTAATACCTCTTGCCGCGCCAAATTGAACTGCAGCTGGCAAAGAAGCTTTATGACCTCGGGTGGATTTTCGTGGAAATATTCAGAGCGATCTTGCGACATATCATCTCGATGGCAACTTTCCACTGAACGAACCACTTTGTCAAATTTAGCCCGGGCAGGAAGTTGGGAGAAAGTTGCATCTCAGTCAGTTGTAATATTTGTGGGTTCGGTTCGCGGTTAGCAGAGGCGGTCCTTGCCCGTGACAACCACATTGTTGCGGATTGCCTCCTGTCACGCATCTTGCCTCTCGTCACTTGTCTCCCGTGCCCTTTTATGCCTGTCCGATGAACGCTTGCGGTGAATTACAGGCGCGAAAGGAAACAAATCATCGCCTTGTTGGGGTTATGCCGCCTCCTTCAAGGAAACGCTGGAAGCCAGGGACTTTTTTTTCACGTCCATGTTCTGCCTTCTGTCATCTTAAGGTGGCTGGAGCGTGAGGTAATCGTGAGTGACTGAAAGCACTTTTTTAATCATTTTTCTTGCTAGTCGAAACAATATTTCGCACCACATTTCACTGAAATACCTTTGATTATCCGGTAGAAATGACCATGCGCGTAGTAATGTAAATCAGGCAAGAATTGTATTTTAAAATTTTCCTCTTTATTAAAGCTTTACTATGGCTTGGGTTTACGGCATGAAATACAAAATTTAGGAGAAAGTCACTGTAAATACAAGTTTTTATTCGGAGTGACTCTTAAATATTTATTAGAAACAGCTATAACAAAAATAAATTTTAAATTTTGCGTAGAGAAGAAAATCTGTAAAATCTATTAATCTGTGTAATCGCATTATTTCGATATCTATGTCGTGTGCCCAAAGACTGCGTGTTGAAAAAGAACAATATTGCCAAGAAACCAAATCGGTAATATGCAATTTCACTTTTAGAAAAGAAAAACTTTGCAAATTCCACTTAGAGAAAACTTAATACACGACCCGGATTTCAACACATTGTCATCTTCAGGTGCAAATTACAGAGTTTCAGGCGAATATATACGTAGAGTGAACTGACTCTGAAACTCGGTAATTTGCAACTGAAGATGACAATGTGTTGAAACCCGGGTCGTGTATTAAATTTTCTCGAAGTGGAATTTGCATAGTTTTTCTTTTCTAGCATGGAAAAATTTCACATTATTCACCCTGAAACCGTACGGTTTGTTAATTTCACTTTTGCCTATATTTAAGACGTCGTATCCGGCTCTACTTCATGGAATTTACCCATCGTGACTCAAAGAAAAAATGTGCTTTGCAAATTCCACATGAAATTCATTCTCACGACCGTTTTCGTAACAGAGTTCATCTTCAGGTGTATCACTCATGTGTATAACATTTATCTTTCTATATTAGTAATAAGTTCCAGAGAGCGAATTTTCACGCAAATCTATGAATGAAAATCACTTCAACTACCTTTATGAAAGCTTCGTCCGAAAGGCCGAATATCCTATTTTATTTTCATATGGAGTTTGGCTTGAGGGTTTCTCTTTAGGGTAAAAATAAATCAGCTCCTATTTCAGCCCTTGACATTGAGTGTGGAATTTTTGGACTTGGAATGTAACGCGCAGGTAATCCTTCCGTGTGAAGTCTGCGAAGTGGAAGGTTATTCAGAGTCATCGACGGTTCTAGTCAGCAGCGGACAAACGCTGGACAAATCATTTGACTAAGCAATGACTTGACAATAATTTTCAATAGCTTATATTTGTTATGGAAGGGGGTATGGTGTGCAATAAATGTAGAATTTGACACTGAAAGATCCATCAAACTTTCTGATTCAATGGTACTTTTGTATTCATATTGTGCCAAAGCCCCAAAGAGTACAATGACGTAAAACCTATTTAATGGGCATTGAAGACCAAAGAAATCAAGTTTTCACGTAAATTTACTTTTATCGCATTCATTGAAGCACTCATTTCCAACGTTAGTATCAACTTCTTAATGGGTAAATGAGGGAGGTTTTATCATGATATAATTCTATTACTGACGTTAATTCTTAAGTTTCTGTAAAGAGCTATAATGCCACCAACTATCAATGGAGTTACCTTGGCTCAGAGAGCCTTGTTTCGTGTAAGACTGTGGAACATTTTTGTTCTTTGGCAACATATTTAAGCCTTATCCTCGCTTTTTATCTCACTTAATTGTCAGTAGAAAAGAGTACCACGAACCTGGGCGCCCCTTAGGTCGCGCAACGCCAGCCCTTCACCAAGGACACTGAGATATAACTCTTAGGGCTTCATTTACTCATGTATACACTAAGAGGAGCTGTTTCCATTTTAGACTTACGCCAATAGATGTCGATAAAGACCACGAGACGATTGGATTGCCGAATAACCTTAACTTCTCGTAGTGAGAATTTCAGTTTTTGGGCTCAAACAGAAAAATAGACAAGAGCACAGCTAAATTATGGTCTATGAAAACAGACTAACTAGCTGTCATCGAAAATTTTCAAAATCACCAGATATTGGGATAGGATACGCAGAGTATTTCCGAATGATGGTTTCGACCTGTATGGATAGAGTAAATGTTCACGATGCTTTCTCAAGTGACACTTATGAATGCGTACTCCGACTTTACGTAATCGTCTTACGCATTTTATTCAATATATATTGTTGTCTAACTTCAACTTTCAGCCATAACGAATACTAAGTCATCGGTTTATCATAGCCTAAAACCCTCCATTCCGAAGGGGTTTAGGCTAGACGCTTGAAGTGGCAATTTTTTTGGCAATGCACTTGACGAGGCATTTTTTTAATGCTCTGATAAACATACTAGGATAAACACATCATAGTGGCAGGTTTATATGGTCCGGACTCATGCTAGTTAACAATAGTTTGATCTTTGGCTAATTGGTGATTCATGGCTTCGTGAACAATAGGTATCCTAGACATTGAAAAATAAATCTCCTGGTGGTGCACACCTAGTCATTTCCGTGAGACTTCTTCATGATTATCCTTCAGGAGCCCAGAATAGGATGAGCGATTCGTCGGAAATCCCGACGTCGTCGGCGGAAATTGCAATATTTAACATCGAAAAAACTTAAGGTTGTGCTGTCCTCTTAGTTTATTTATTAAAATGTGTTTCAACGCCTCGGTGTCATCTTAAGGTAAATGTTCTAGACTTCAATCTGCATTCGTGAAGATAGTAGTGCTACCCAAGTCATCTTCTATTTCGAACAATTACTTCAGGTTTGTACCTGAATATGACGCATAGGAGTTGAAACGCATTGTAAGTAATATAACAAATGAGGAGTGCAACTTGTAGTTTTTATACATATAAGACGGTGTTTCACCATATCTCGCCTTGTACAGTTGAACTAAATGGCTGAATATTTTTTACCTATATAATATTTACTGTGCTGTGTCTTTTTCTCTCGTACGGTTAGGTTCTCAAGCTTGTAGACTTTTATAACATTTTGATGGAGAAAATGCTCAGTGATGCAGACAAGGTTTGATTCACTGATAGTATCATATTTATTTTGCGACAAACTATGATAATTCATATACCAATGGCAGTTTACCTTGCTTTGAGCAGTTTCATCAATATCGAATACAACCTAGACTTAACGTTAAGGCAGGGTCTGATTTACGACACAAGGACTCACATTCCAAGGCCCACTTGTGCACCTCGTCCAAGAAGTCAGCAGGCACCTCCAGGTTCTCGTCTCTGAGGTCTTTCACCCTGCAATTGAAGAAATCGAAGGGAAATAGAATCAGAACTATAACACTTCCGAAGAATATCACGACATTTTTATCATGAGAAATGATTGAGTTAGAGTTAATAGAACATTAGGAAATATTAGGGATCCATGAAGAAAACAACACAATTATGCCGTAATTAGCCGTGTCAGTTTTCCGTGAGTATGCTCTATGGATTATTAAGGCCGTGTGTAAAGAGGCAGTGTTTGTTAAGCGCAAAGGGACTTCCTTCTCCCTCCCCTTCAAGGGAAATGGTTGGCATTTTGGACAGAAATAAATGAGGCAGGGAGTGTGAGGAACTGAAGAGGAAGTCGTTGTAATATACATTTTTTTCGATGAGACGTGAGTTTTTGTTTCTTGGTAAAACTCGAATTCATTCGACATTGCAGTCACATCCGATGCCTCAAGTGGTTCCTTACTCATCCTTTTCAGCTTGTCGATATGTGGCATCCTTTCTTTCCGCGTTTTATTCGGGATGCATACTTTTTAATGTCATCACTTGAGCAAGTTTGAGAAGTATCGATATATGAAAAATCTTGAAATATTACCGAAAGTGAAACTTTATTTTTATTTTTGTTGGACTTGATTCATATTTGTTTGAATACAATTTTATATCGCATAATGGAAGAAACACCCTACATTTTATATAAAATAAGCGTTCTAGTGTCACCACCACACTACTATTTCCTTACACCATATCAGAATGACGAAAGCTGGAGTAAGAAAATTGGTGTAGGTCGGGGAGATGGTAGGTTTCACAATCTGAAGACATTATAACCTTATTTTTTTAACAAATTAAATTCGTAGAAAAAAATTCTAAAAAATCTCTCCAGGCTAAAATTATTCCTCAATTTATCTGCGTCATCTGCCTCTAATCACCATTAATTTTCAGTTCCTTATTCTTGATATTTGTGAAAGTAATTTTTTATTAAAGAAGCAAATATTAATGTAGACATTTTCAGAAGTTTTCGGTTACACCAACCTCCCAAAAAATTACAATTGCTCTTCATTGTGGAGTAGGAAAGCTTTTTATTTCAATTGCTCAAAGACTTGTTCTTAATTTTAAAGGTATAGAAAGACGAGTGTTTATATTTCCTCACTAAAACACGTTGGTGCAAGTCATTCTTATGATTTTCAAGTCTTTTGTTCTTAGATCCCTATACGCTTCACGCACGACAGTAAGTTAATGTATTCACCGTTCCCATGTCAACCTGTCTTCGTTCCTCGCCTTCACCTCTCGTTCCAGGGGTCGATTCAACATCCATTTGACTGTCGTATATCCTCTGTTCATTCCCTCCCACTCTGCTCCCACCCTCCTTCCCTTTCTCCAGCACACCACCTTTCTCTTCTCCCTTCACTAGTCAATACATTGTCTCGCGATCCCGTTCCTTACTTACCTTGAAAACTGTCTAGAAGTCTGTGGCGAGGAACGGAAGCTTTCCTGTTGGATGTACAACTTCAAGTTTTCCTCAAGGGGCTTAGTATACGGAATGGTTATTTAATCATTCATAAAGTGTGGATAAAAAGTAAGAAGTTTAGTTTACTTGCTTTATTTACATCATGATGTATCTATCATTACGGCTTGGGTAGGTGAGAGTTAGTTGAACCACACAACCATCCGAGTGTCGAGAAGTTAGATAGGAATTAGATCCTGTTAGATGATAGGCTTTCTCAGTAATGACATATTCCGCAACGAATGTTATTCTCGTCTCATCAACTGCTCTCTCAGAGGTTTCATCTCCTCAAGTAGATGGATCCACAGACTTAAAACTATCTCGTCGAGGGCCAGGTTGGATCGTTGGGAAGTGAGCCACATCAGACACAGATTAGAGGGCATTGGGAAAATATCGTTATGGGATTGTCTGCTAGTTATGTTCTCTTAAAGATCCTGTCGCCAGTAGCTATTGAAGTTTAACTGTTATGTATTATTCAATATTATAAGAACCTTCTCTTTTCTTGGCATCGAACTTTGTAATTGGCGTATTATTTTGGCCTATCTGTTATTAGCTCTTTGCTTCGTCTGCATGAGTTTTTTTCTTAAAAATTGGCCAAAAACTCCCAAATTATACATAAATTATTTCTTTTGACTTTTTGGAAATTGTTTTGTTATAACTCTATCTGGATATGAGCTTTTCAATTGCCCTTGATAAAGAGTAATTAATATAATGGTTATGAACGGCGTGTAGTGACCTCACCTGGTTGGTTACCCGAAGCTATAGAGTATAAATAATTTTAGCTGCTTGGTTATAGCATTTTTTTATGATAATTCTAAAATTTTTGAAGTTGATCAGTACATTTTAAAAGTTATTCCAAAATTTGATCTCTAGGACTCGTCGTTGCGCCAGAATCTACCGCTGCGGTGCCTACCACATTACCAAACGGAGGACCAGACAAGAATACTTAGTAGAACGTAACTATTTGCCGGAAAAACATTTTGAAATAGATAAACAGCGGGTCGGCGTAATTTCAGTCTTGAAACCGCACTCTCCCAGCTGGGCTTAATGATGTGATGTAACACAAACTTCCCTTTCCTCTCGTGGATTTTGGATCGAGCGTCACAGTTTGCTCCGTAGCCAGTTCGATTTTTTTCTCAACCGGGAGAGAACTTTCTCCCTCGGTGCCTCCGAAACGATTTCATTCCTCGCTCGCTCCCAAATGCCCATTCCCATTCCTCATTCCCCCTTTTGAATTCTCCTTCCACGAAGAATGTATATCGGCTCGAAGGGATCGTGTGTTCTTCTTTTCATCTCCCCTGTGCCCTCAAGTGACCGGCCTTCTTAAGACTGCTCGCCTCGCCACACCTCGGGCGCCGCATGAGGTGGTTCGCGGTCGCTTTCCTTAAACGCGCGCCCGGAGGAAGTCGGGCGAGAGGAGATGATCTGGGAGGACGGCGATGGGAGCAGCCGATGCGGCGGCGGCGACGAAAGGCCAGTGTTAGGCCCAAGTTTTAAGCATAATAAAAGGGTATTTACTCTCTAGGAATGAATCATTCATCTTCTCGGGTGTATTTAGTTCGTAGTATAACGGTGGCTCAAATGTATTCCAAATGTTATTTTCCTCAATGTCTGTACTCTCCATCAAAAGCACTAAATTACATTTATTCGTACAAAATGCTCGCAATTTTTTAAAATATCGATTTTTTTCAAATTTATCCGGTAAAATCCAGACTCGCCAATATTATTGTCTTGAGACGTTATGAATGAAAATACGTCGTTTTGCCTGATTAGACATTTGAGGAAATATTCATTGGCATTATTTCAGCAATTGTGTATTTTTTAAGTAAATGCGTGCTTTCCATATTTTTAACCAAGCATTCTTCGTCTTTCATTTTCCTACTCTTTGTACGTTTACTTCTCTTATCCCCCGCAGGTTTTTGGTTTAATTCAAATGACGCAGCGACGTGGGTTCTTCCCGTTCCCGATTGTGCCATTTGCATGCTAACCCTTGGTATTAACGTCTCACTCGAAAAAATGGCCTCGGCACCAATTTCGTAAAAGTCCCCGTCTGCAATGAATGCATTTGTATCTTCATTATTTTCATTCCTTTGGCGTTAGTGGAGAAATAAAAGGGGACCGCAGCATTCTCTCGCGCTACAAATCAACATAAGCGGGCAGCCACGACGGGGGGGAGGCCAAATTGAACACATACCATTTTATTTTCGCCGAATTCGCATCCATTCAAGGTGCGTGATGATGCCATATATTTAATCTCTCCTTTCTTCTTCTCCTTCCCTTATTCCCCTCCGATCATTCCAGATGACAAAGAAGAGGCTCATTTGGAGACAGTGCGAAGCACGCGATATTAATAATCACGAAAGATTCCTCGACGGTCGTCCTCCTTCCTTTCATTATATACCCATTTCCTCCATCCCCACTCCAACCCATCCCTACCCCCTGTAATGCCGAGGGAGGTCGACAATGGGACTCATTAGGGAGTCCCCCGCTCCCCCAAACACGTCCTCGTCAAGATTTGCGGAGGGTCTGAAGTGCGGATCGCGGCGAATTACTCTCCGAAGTCGGTCCGATTTATCGCACTCCGGGACGCATCTCCCAACGACGTGTTTCCCGGTGGCTTCTTCTCATCTCCCACCACAGCATTTTAGGCGATTCTCGCGTAAAATGATTTGTGGCATTAACATTATATCCTGGCTGTTTATAGAGAAACTTCTTGTTTGATACCTGAGCGACGAAATCCCTCCTTCCGCGCTGTCATTTTCGCAAATTTCGCTTGAAATAACATAGTTTTAAATGTGAAAATAAGTTAAATGTGGGGAACTGTAGTATTAAATGATGATTAAATTTTCCTGAAAACACAATAATTAGAACGAATCCTCCCTGACAATTGAATGTTATGACATGTACGTACCTACCCATCTCATATTAAATGAGTTATCAGTAAGATACAGACAGTATTTAAGTCAAAATGCGTTACTTTAATTTAAATCATATTAATTAAATTAAATTAAAACATATTTTTGCATAGATTTTTTTGTTCCAATGACTAAGTTCTGTCATTAGCTCAAGCAGTACTTTGTAAACAATGCCAGCGAAATGGTGGAATTCAGTATGCCTATGTTTTGATGCACGCAGTGACGGTGGATCCTACTTAAGTCTTGGTACGACGGAAGAAATTTGAGCACTTGTGGCGCATAAAATGCATTTGGTGGCCGGAAAAACTTACTGCCCTTGTGGATCACTTAATTCCTAAATTGAAGGTGTAATAATGCGAAAGCTGGCAAAATATAAGCGAAGAGTAATGCACGTTTCCATTACTATTGAGTATCACTAAACTTTCCGTTTCTATTCGCCTCTTAAAATTCTAAAATATTTTGTCGCATGTTATTTCCGTATAATTCGTTTTAATTTGTTAATGATATTTATATGAATAATTTCATTCATTTTGTAATATACCCTGCGAATTTTATGCTTAAGTTTTCATTCTTGTTTTCATAGGAGTATTTTACCTGCCGATGTGCAGGTTGTTGGACAGTACTTATCTTGACGTCATTATTTTTGGCACATCGTTCCTTTTCCCCCCTTATACGTGATCCTCCATTTGATCCCTCATAAATTCCTCATATTCCTCTCTTCTCTCCTCATATTCCTCTCAATTCTTCCTCTTCTTATTTCGTCCAGAATTGAAATCCTCTTCCACGCTTCCCCAATGTTCTCCCCTCTATTACCCTCTTCAGCATTCCCTCTCTTTTCAAAATGTCCTCCATCCATCTCTTCTGCCTCTTCCGAACCTCCGCCACTATAGCTTCCTCTCTTCTCCATCCCTATCCAACACCTCCTCGTTTGTCCTTCACGCTCGCCCTCTCCATCCTTCTCCACACCCTCATCTCAAACGCCTCAAGTACATCCTTCGTTCGCAATGACCACGTCCCCGACTCATACAGCGCCACGCTCCATATTAGAATTTCCACCGGCCTTTTCTCTACGTCACTACTCAGACCTCCCCTCTCATCAATTCCCTCCTCTTTGAAAATGCTTCTTTAGCCATGACAAGTCACATCTTATGTCCCTACCACGAAACCCATTCTATTCCAAATTACGTACCCAGATACCTACGTAAGCTTTTCAGGCTCTATTTGGCTCTATTGGTCTATTATGTGCTTGAAGACTTGTTCTATTTTGTTCCCTCCCACCCGTGTATTCGAACCCACCTTCTTACACCGAGAGAATCTCACCACTTTCGTCTTCCTATGATTTATCTTCGTCCTATACCTCTCGCACTGTACCTCTAACTCATTCATCATTGACTTCAAGTATTCTCAGCAAATTTAAAAGATATTTCATTTGGGTTGAAATTC
Organism: Ceriagrion tenellum; assembly: GCA_963169105.1. Taxonomy (NCBI): domain Eukaryota; kingdom Metazoa; phylum Arthropoda; class Insecta; order Odonata; family Coenagrionidae; genus Ceriagrion; species Ceriagrion tenellum. Next base: position 131,359,854 of record OY720640.1, read on the forward strand.
TCTTGATGGGTTTCAAAATCTTAGAACTGAATTTTTCACTGATACAACCACTTCCTTAAATCTGCTCCCGTGTGACTAATACTAAATATAATGGCCATGATTCTCCTTGGGCCATTGCAAAATTGCTGAAAAAAGAAATCGCTGTTTTCCTCTAATGAAGTAAGCGATGGGCCTATGTTTTTTACCCTAAAGTTTTTTAGGCATTGCATTTTTCTGTACAATCGCGGTGATAGCATGTTATATACACCATTGCCGAATAGCCAACTGCTGGCCACAAATCGGTAGCGTGACAAATAACACGATATTTGACGTTTTTCATATGTGCTGCTTATATTCAGTTGTTGATTAGACGTTCTCTCGTCTTAATGCTCATGAGTGCTATCATTATTGTACTTTTCGATTTCGGATATAGCCTTTCTAGGGGAGAAGCGGCTCCCTGGACCCCGGATAATTTGTAACATACACGGGAAACACTTGAACACTAAACTTCTACGATGAAGTGCAAAGGCGTGCGTAGCGATCGCTCATAATGCATTGTAGCTTCATATAAATTTTCAGGCCTAGCATTCTTGTGGATATTTTTGTTCTAAAATTACAAACTTCGTGGGAGAGAGGGAGTGAGGGAAGATAGGCCAGGATTCTATACCAGTGCTGCAGTTGCTAAACGTCGAGCGTCCGAGCAGCGTAGGGGACGAACTTGGTACGGGAGATGGAATGCTGGTCTCCTATCAGGGCCCGGGTTTGAATCCCGCCAGTAGCGGTTCTATTCTCGGCAGCGGTAGAGATCTTTCATTGCATTTCCGATCCGGTTCCGTTATCGCTATGAATGAACCACTCCGTCAGTCGGATGGGGCGTTAAACTTCTGCCCCTGTGGCACCTACGTAGATTAAGGATTAGTGGATGAATGCCGACGCTGAGTTTTGTCCCCACCCCCTCTCGCCATTTCCAAGTTGTTCCTCCTCCCGCCGACAGATGCAACTCTCCTCAAAGGCTCAGATGACCTAGGAGGTCGATATTTTCTCCAAAATAACCAGGCGAAAAAATAAGTGTGTTTGGTATGTTTATTTATCTTTCGGCCCGAAGGGACTAGTTCTGGCGTAGTCTCTCTGCTGAACTCTTCGCCGCGAGTGAAAGTCTTTCCCCGCCCATCTGCGCCTCCCGTAGAGGTCACGTGACCTACGCAGATTAAGGATTATTATATCAGCTGCTTATGTTTGAGTCATTTCTCTCTCTCCAGAGAGCAGACTCCTTTGAGTGAGGAAAAGGACCGTCGAATTGGGCGCGTGTCCTTTTCTTCGCGGTCGGGGAATGGAGGCGTGAGCTCCGATTGGCGATTGACACATCTCTCTCTCTCCCGCCCCCTTGGGCGCCTCGACCGAAAGGTTTTCTTCACGCCCGCCTTTTCCAATTGATGTTCCATTCTTATTCGTGTGCCCCAGGAAAATAATTATTGTCCAACGTTTCAGTGAATCCTCGCGAGGATTTCACTCCGATGCCGTGTCGAAGTCTCCTAGCGTCACATCCGAATCCGAACTCACACTTAAAGCGTCTTAGATGTTGCCGTCATTATTGAAGTCTGCTTGTAGGAATCGAGGGCGGAGGAGTTTCATCGGATCAAAAGGAACTACCAATGCTTTTTCACACGTTCATTTGTTTTGGAACCATCGTTTTGCACTAAATAAACTTCACTCAAACAGATGCTCATCGAAATCTGGTATAGTTTCATTTTAGGTTAAGGTTATCTACATCACCATAATCTCTACTCCTTATTTAAACTATGGCTAGATAAATTTTATGTCATTACAAAGCAGTACCATAACCCTAAGTTAAAAAGTTTCATGAGAGGTATATTATTTTTTAATTATGTAAATTTTAATGTAGTAAGTATATTTTCTTTAATAATAACATCTCAGTCATAAGGTTGTATGATAGCCTTAACCAGGTAAATCTCGATTCCGCCTTGTCCATCACTTTTAGCTGAAAAAAACGCAGAGGAAATTTTCCGAGCAATGGCAGTGCACTCAATACCATTTTAAGATTTTAATTCTGTTTTCTTTGTGTTCCTGCGTCTATATTGCACATTTTTAGCGGGTGTCCTGCTCTCAATTTTGCTCAAACTTCACGTCCACTAGCCAGTATATATCCAAGATTGACCTAAATTCATTGTCTGGAGTCGGAGCGGGCGGAGTATTCTTCAATTCACTCGACGGTCAGCTACTTGGCAAAGCGTCTCGAAGGGTGACGGTGCAGAGAGAATCATAATCCTTTCACTCTTGGGACCTCCTCGACGAGAGCCTCATAACTGCCTTCTGGAGGTTCTCTTCAAAGTGAAGAGGCGTGTTTCCGGCCCGCTTTCCCCTTCTACTGCGACTACCTTCCCCAATTCGCTTCCCACGTTGTCCCCTGAATCGCCTTCGTCCAGAGACTCGGCAAGCGACGTTAGTATGCGACATATCCGGCGAAGCGGCCCATAATTGACGCACCGACACATTAAACATTTCATGCTTACAACATTCTCGGGAGGAAATGATCTTGGAAATGGACTGGGTCGATCCGTCTCATTTAAAGTTGCTACTATTTCTCCCTCCCCTTCCTCATTCTCTCTTTAAGGAGGTGAGCGTTTAATTAAGACTCCTGACTTTGATCCCGATACAGCCAAAACCTCGACGGAAGTCGCTCGTCTTTTCGTTTTCCGTCTAACATGTCTCCAGAGGGTTTCCGGTTGGTTCGCTGTCTCCTTCAAACCGACTAATGGCTAATGTGTGGCTTTAATAGCTTTCATATCTTCTGAGGAAGTGTTTGACTTGTGCGACGCTTGGTTACATTCATGAGTAAAGTAACGACTGTTCTATTGAACCAAATTTCGAGAGGATGGAAATTCTGTCACTGTCGGCGCTTGGGGAATAAACACGTAAAACAGGAGATTCCTTCTCCGACTGGCACTCGAAAATATTGTCACGCATATCGTTTATGTAGTGAAAGGAACAGCTGGATAGGTGGTTAAACCACGTCCTGTTACTTTCATTTCATAAAAAAGTTCCAAGCGGAAATTTCTGGCTCTCATTCATATTTCTGGCTCTTATATACTTTCCTGTTATGTGGTCATTATTGACCGATAAACGTCTCACAAATCCTTGAGCTACAGGAGTAATAATAGTAAAGTATCATAAAAATCGGCTACAGAAATAGAAATATGCATTGAACTCTAATTAGGCCAATTATTTTGAAAGATTGAAGGGAAAAAAATGTAGTGGTGATTTTGCACTGAATACATTCTTTTTTAGGCAGGGAGTCCGTGAAAGTCTTCATTTAAATTGGCGGGGGTCCTGAATCTGCTCCACTGCCATGAAAGAAGACCTCTAGAAAGGTTTATCTGAGAGCTCTTATTTCTCCTATCGGTACATACTTGAGACATCCTCTGAAAAATACTTCCTCTTGATGGTTTTCATTCTCCAAAACCAGTGCGTGTCCTAATGGCATGCGGGATGCATAGGCGAGGTGAAATCCTCTGCTTTGCCAACGGAGGCCTGCCCAAGGTGTGATGATCGATGGCTTGGACCCGGACATTGGCGCCCGTCCTACTCACGGAGACCTTTCAAGTTTGAACGGTTGCTGTCCGCCGGTTAATGCTCATTTCCCGTGGAATTTCTCTCCTACGTGCCATAAACTGGTTCCGAAATTGCTGAGTTGCCTCCTTCCTTTGTTGAAGACTTGATACATTCCTCTATGGTGGAAGACTGTTTCGTAAAGCTTTGTAGATGTGTACGGGTGTTAACGAACAGCTTTCACTCTCCTGTGAAACGTGCGGCTTTGATTAGAGTGAGTATCTTCTATATTTGCTTTGCCATTGCGTCCACACAAACTCGTGACGCCCTCGAGCTGGAATTGCACGAAAAATATTCAGCACTCCGTAAAGATAGTTTTTTTCCGCTTATAGCGAGTAGTCCCCCAGAGCATAACTATTTTACGCGTTATCTCATCTTTTTGGACTCCAGTTCGTTATCGAATAACTATATCCTGGCTATCCCCTACCGAACTATCGAGGAGATTTTAAGATTGATCTAGGTGAATTTGTTAAGAAAATTACGGACCAAAATTAATATTTGCTTCATAAAATAAGGAAACCTTTCCATAAGTAAATAAACTGCAATTATCCGATCCAAAATTTGAGATACTTCTACGTACTTAATTTCTAAATTCTTGTCTTGAAGTTAAACTCTATTGGTCGTTAATTCACCATCTTGGCCAGCAGATAGTAAGTAATTTGTTTAAAATTGTAGGTTGAGTTGTTTAAATTGTGGCCTTGCATGAAACTAATTACATATTGAGATATTGTGGATGGCAGAAATGTAAAAAAGATTTTGCTTGCCGAAATGGAATTTTTAGGAGTTCTGTCAACGTTGATTGGCAGAAAAAACGGATGCATCGATCGTGAAGATTGACTCACGTATGTTTATCAATTCCTTACATTTATTATTATTATTTATTTTCCTCTCTCCTTTTTATTCCTCAGTCGTACTGGGTTTTTCAGAGGTACGGGTAATATACCAAATACTCCCATAAAAAATTCATTCAGTTGTTTTACCAAAATTTAAGAATTTCCTTACTATATGGCATTGCTATAATTACAGCCTTATGGATTTGGATGTATATGTTGTCATGTAATTTTAGTTTTTCCAGACTTTTTCGAAGTTGTTTTGGTATTATTCCGGTGGCTGATACTACTATGGGTACAATCTCAACCTTGTTCATTTTCCATATCCTTAATACCTCAGCTGCTAAGACCTGATACTTGCCGTTTTTCTCCAGTATGGTCCTTTCCAAATTATCTGTCAAAGGAACTGCTACATCTATGAAGTACACAGTTTCATTTAATTTGTCAACAATGTGATAACAGGTCTATTATGTTGTATTCTTTTGTCGGTAATGATAGCACGGTCAAAATATAGTTTGTAATTTTTGTTTCCAAGTACGGACTCGGGATTATAATTATAATGTGGTGGACAGTTCTTATCTACTAGTTGTTTTTGCTTGCCAATTTGTTGATGCATTACTTTGACACAAATTTGTGTTTGTAAATAATCAGTGCTGGCCAGTGTTTTGCATCCTGAGAGTATGTGTTGGATGCTTTCTGCACTTTCATAGCATCGCCTGCATCTGTCATCGGTAGTGTTTGGTTCTTTGATAATGTATTTGCTATAATGTTTGTTTTTACAACCTGGTTCTGGATTGCTATCATAAAATCCTCAGTCTTCATAAAGAGTTCACTTAATGCCAACCATTTGTTTGATGCTTCCTTATCAAAATTTTGTTGGTTTAGATCATGATATTGTCTTCCATGGAATGCCTTTTTGGCCCACGATTCCTGTTGCGATTGTTAATCTGTGACAGTATTTTGTGGGCCGAGGGGACTTCTTCGGAGATTTTAAGGAATATAGCTATTGTCGGCAAGACATATGAGTTTGTGAAGTATTGATGATGTCTTTTTGTTTAAGAATAAGTGCTGAATGGAAGAGATTTGATGGGCATGTAAATCTTCAATATCTATCAGTCCCCGTCCCCCTAGGTGACGAGGGAGCATAGTGCGTTCCACAGCAGGTTTTGGATAGTGGCAATTATAGTTAGTCATTCTGGTTCTCACCATCCTCTGAAGCTCTGCTAACTCTGTTTTATTCCAGCTTATGATGCCAAAGGAATACGTCAAGGTGGGTACTCCATATATATTGATGGCTTAAATTATATTCGTTGCGGCTAGTTGTGATTTTAGGATCTTATTCAGTCTTTGGAGAATTGTGTCTTTAACTTCTTTTTTACACTCTTTTGTTCCGTTAGCTTCGGTTGCATGCAGATATTTATAATATTCCCCTTCTCTCACGTCTTTAATTTCGTTTACTTTATTTATCCTGTGATCTCCTTTTTCAATCTTGTCTTTATGTAAATGCTATATTTTACATTTTTCAATTCCAAAGTTTATGAAAATGTCATTGAGAATGTTTTGGTTGTATGCACTAAATTTGTGAGCTGTGTCTCCGTGGCAGCGTAAATTTTTTATGTCATCCATGTATATACTATATATATTTATATATACTATATAATTTAGATGACTTAACGTGTTTTGGCTTTTTCTGTCGTGCTAAATCTGGAATTCATAATCTTTACAATTAAGGAGGTTTAACAGAGGGTACAATGCCTAACAAAATCAAAGCGGGCTCAGGGTGAATGATATATTCCTGGTTTAATCCATATTCTCTCAGTAGTAACTTATTTGGTTGAGATGTGTGTTCCAGTTACTATTATTATTATTCTAGGGAAAAATTGTTTACTTTATTGGCGAGGAAAGTCTTCTTAAACTGCCTTGAGGAAATTACTTTCTATTTCCGGTTGTATTTCCATAGGAATGGAAGGGAAAAATCTTGAGGATCACCATTGTTCTTGCGATAGCGGTTCTATTTACGCCTACGCTTGTGTCAAGGCCATTTCGCTTAAAAGTTGGGTCATTGTCTTTTAAAAAAATAGCTGTTGCGTTGAATAATGTTCCAATATTGTAGTCAGAGCACAAATGTGACATTTAATGTCAAGTCCGTGAAAAAAATTTAAGCAATTTGAGCGCCCGTGAATTATATCAGAGATGAGTGAATTGTGAGCGCAACGACTACGATGTGGATTTTCCATCATCGTCTAATGCCGACTTCATAATGGACAACACTGCCTTGCTTCTACTTCTGATATTCTGCTGGAATTAAGACTGAGTCACTAGAGATTTTAAATTAACGCTGGAATTATTTGTACTCATGAGTTCACCTTCCTCTGTATTCTCGCTCTCGTTTTTTTTAATGATGACTTGTATTATTTTTATTTAAACTGTTTCTTGGTTAGTCAGGAATTCACGCGAAATTTATTTTACAGAAATGACGTAAACTCTCGAATAGTGATAACGTTGGTGCTAAATGGCAACCCATTTTGAAGAATGTCCCCTCCTCTGCATTTTCTTCTTTTTGTCTTCATATTGACATATTTGGTTGACTCATCCGTATTGCTGCGGATTTCCACTGTCACGCGCAACTAATCGTAGATGCCATCAGAGCGAAGCCAACAACCAGACTATACAATGGTGTGAAATTCGCGATGAAAACAATCATCGGCCTGGACAGATTTGAACTCAGATCTTCGTAATTTGCGCCAAATCACCTGAGTGTACCTATGCGCTCTCTTCATCTGTGCTCTAATTCCAAGGCATGCTGCACGTAGCACACTTGTCGGAGGGATGTGGCTTCGAGTCCTAGTCAATGCAAAGTTCATTTCACACTAAATGTCACATCTTTGTCCATGTCAGCATATGGTCGGTTAATTCATCTAGTAATTGCCTAGCATAGTAATATTCCACGTTACTATGCTAGGCAATTTGAGATCGTTTGTAAATCAGTTGCCAATCGGATGGTCTTTGGTCCGTAACCGGGTTTTGCATCGGCTATTTCAGTTCCTTGTTGCGCGGTTCTTGATAACCAGGAACCGCCAATGCATTGGGAAACTGTTATTGGCTCATGACTAGGAGCCGGCTCAGTTACCAGAGGAGGCTTACGATGTGATGCGCCTTACCACGAACTAATGGAGCATGACTCCGGTTTGATGACTTAAGCTTGGATTAAAGAGAACGAAAAAATCAAAGCATCGCTTTCACCGACATTAAGCCGAGAAATTGCTACATATTATATAAATTTACATTGAATCAGTATATTTTCTTTTGGTTTTTGAGTCAAATGTTTGTATAACTTTTCGCCAAAGTTTTTGTCTTTCCTTTTTTTTCCCCTTATGGTAATTTTAAACTTATTTCCTTTAATAGAAGTATTTATTTCATCTCTTCCCATGCTGACTGTCAAAGAGTCAAAGGGAATATAAAAATAGTATGGTGATCTTTGCCCTGGTTATTTTCTACTTAATCGAGTAGCCTATGAATTGGCAGCTGGTCCGGGATAGCCTTGGTCTTAGAATATACCGAAAGTGCTTCTAATTAATAATACAAGTTCCTTGGTAACTTTGTGATATTCCATTTTTCAGAGAATTTAATGGTAACTTTTACAATACCATAGACTAATAAACACACGACCCATGTTTCAACGGGTTGTAACTGGGGTCGTGTGGTTATAAGTCTGTGGTATTGTAAAAGTTACCATTAAATTCTTTGTAAGTGCTTCTGTTTTGCTCCTGCCGTCTTTGGTATGCCTTGATTTTGAACCAAAAGCGGGGATTCTTTTTTTTCCAGTGAATGGCATAAAAATTACCCTTTCTTTAAAATATAATGACAAACGTATTTTATTAGTCTATTTTTTGGAGGCGAAAGACACCATGGAATCATTCTGCATGGAAGGTATCACTCTTACACTCCTCGCCATCACTTCCATTTTTTCATTTCTATCGTATGGCCATTTTTTTAAGTAGCAAATCTGTGTTCCAAATGGCGACTGTTAGAAATCTACTGCGATAAAAACCCTGACTGGTCTGCGTTGGAGGTGACGGAGAGGTTAATTGTCGCTCCGTGAAGACGATATCCTGCCCATCCTCCGAACACGGGACGATATTTAACAGGTTCCCGGTCGATTCCGGAAACGAGTCACTTCTGCCTTTCACCCACTTGCGTGTGCGAGGAACGAGATTGAGGGCCATGGAATCCGTTCGCCCGGCGTCATCCGCAAATTACATCATGCATTCTCAAGTGGATGGAGGAGGAATATGCAGACACTCCGAGACGCCTCGAGACACGAGGGACGGAATGGATTTGGGTGAATCACTTGCCCTTGTTCAATACCGCAATGCTCAAATCACGGAATCCTGCAGCTCTGCCCTCCACGCTACGTCACAAGGTCGAATCGCTGAGGAATCGAATATGACCGAGATGTGCAACGACCATCTCGGTCATATCCACCATGCACCATGGATGTGGACTGTTCGAAGACGACCTATAGCTGAGGTTATATGAACCACTGAGGATAAGAGGGTTTTTTTGTTTTGAGTCTGATCACTTGGGGGGTCGGAGAGGGGTTGTAGAGGAGCCCCCCGCCGACATCAGCCTACGGTGCCTAAGGGTCCACCCGACGGACGGATCACTACTCTTGAAGGGCTTTCTTCATGGCCACCGAGTAAATATGCGGATTCCGCGGAAATATCTCCAACACATCCAGGATTCAATCCCGACTTAAACTATATCCACCCCTGAAACCTGATTCTTTATAGCTATTGGTGTCTGTGACATCATGGTCAGCCAGTACCTATTATTCATTGGTTTTCAAACATGTTTCGTGAAGTATTGGTCTTGGAGGTTGAATCTTGCCGCCCTCCAATCCTACTCAACGACCATTATCGCTGAAGATATGACTAGAGCCGACCCCTTATAGCAGCAGTACATTGCAAAGTCTTATTCCTGAAGTTTTTCATTATAGTTCACGAAGCGGATCCAGATGTAGAACGGAACGTTAGCTGAACTGGTGGCTTTTGAGCGTCATGCTGTCGGAACGAAATTTGAGTGGCTATGCCCACCAACATCCAGATTCCCGGATAAACCTCAAAAATGGGAAATTTTGGGAAATCATAACCTTGATGGCGTCAAGAAGAGTTCTTCTTATGCATTGTCAGGTGGAAGCTAATTAAATCGCGTAAAACGAGCCGATGTGCCCCGAGAGGTTTTCATAGCGTGAAAGATTTAGCGGGCGCCTAGGTGGGCGTTACGTAACGATGGGACTACTTTTTACTATATTCGCTTTTCCGCTGGGGTAAATCAACTATTTCAATTTCAGAATTATGTCCTCTTTCCTATACCTCATAATTTTTTTCGTGCAAACGAGTAGAGTCAAGTCTAACGTAAAAGATCAATGAAGTTGAACATGGGCCACTCTTCCGGAAGTTTGAAAAAGCAAAAAGAAATGCGTGACGTCAAAGACGGAGGAAGAAGCTTCGCCCCTGGAATTATTTTCTGGAGCACGGTCCCCATGAGTGTGGCGTCACTATAGGAATGCCAACCGGAACGACGAGTCCCAAAGTCGGTCAACGTCGAGCGTGAATAATTCTTGAAGACGCGGTCCAACGCCAAGTGGCGTAACCGTTGGTTAATGATAACAGGACCTACCAGATTCGAAATTGGCTCCATATCCATCCAAGACTTGAACCTCTTGAACAGGTATTCACTCGGAACAGAGTGTAGTACCGGTTCGTATATCGTTCGCCCGTGGCCGATGAAAATAAACCGCGCAAAGTTTAAAATGTCAGTTCTGGTTTCCGCGTGCTCGACCTTCTGAGGGTCGGCTTGAAATCGATTCTGTTGACGGCACGTATTTTTATGAATTTAGGGCACAGTGAAAGTGTTTTCGATGACAAGGTTGAAGATTGATTTCATGTTTAAAATGAAAAAGAATGGAGGAAGTGTTTATTGAGTTTTATTCCTCATTAGGCAGGAAATCGCGTCGAAACAAAGCAATACCTACGATGAAAGACGCGTATTGAATTTGAAACTATACCGAGATTATTTCTTGTGTTGACGTGTACAACTACGAGTGGTGGTTATTTTCACTCTCACAGGGCGGATTTCTGTGTTCATTTTCCTGTTCGGTCACTTCCTACACTTAAACAGATTATGCAAAGGAGACAAAGGGAAAAATTGGACGTAAGGAGCAGCATTGTCCATCTACGTCCCACGTATTGTTGATATCGCTATACAACTCAGAATACATGTCAGTATTGCTGGTTATTTCTATAGGTCACCACACCTTCAGATAAATGCCTCAAGGAATCACTTTTAGTTCCTGTTATTTTGCGTATTTTATTAGTTCTTGCATTGTTTTTTTGTAACTAAGAAGGGGCACTTAATTATTATTGTTGTTATCTCATGCCTAAATGTGTATAATTTTCATTGGTATTCCGTTATTTGTCTGGTTTTGTTCAGAGAACACTTTCAGATAAGCCGTATCACGTAGTTTTTGCTTTGTGCTGCCTTCTCGACCCGAATGTCTGTTCCAGCGGTGTGTCTTTTAAGCACAGGCATGGTCCCAATATCGGTCTTGGAGTACTTGTTTGTAAATGATTCTTTGAGTTATCTCCTATCTTTCCTAAATGTTCTTGTGATTATTTCACCCTTTTATTCATTTTACTCAAATTGATGTCACCTTATTTAAATGGCCCTTAATTATTGTACTGTCATATCAGCAGTTAATGGTGATTTGGGAGTAAGATAATTCTTGAAGGCTGGAAAACCTGCGGATGTCTAGCGCTGAAGAAAACTTTCATTAATCAGCACTACATAGAACAATTTCTATCCAAAGCACTCAATCTTTTCACTTCCGTGGGCATCTAAATTCTACTTCTTCGCCAATCTCCCCCTTTTTATACACTTGAGTTTGATGCAACAATGATAAATGCATCGACACTCGTGGAGCAATGGGGATTAGTGATGCTCAAACAGCTTCCTCTTTTGCTCTATATTTTTCTCAACTCATGCAAAAAGAAGTACGCAAAGTATGCGGATGGCCACATTTTCATTTACTTATTTGAAGTCTGTTTTGCGCGTCCCTGTATTTCCTAGCGCTCGGAGGAGCGCTCACATTTACTTGTATTAGTTTTATAGCACTTGTAACTATTTGGCTACAAATAACTGCATGGCACACCACTGCATGAAATGTATTACAAAACTATGTTAACTTCCTTCATGGACCAGCTCCTGATTGTGCTCTATGACTTCGCAATGGATGTGAGAAGTATGTCTGGAAATAAGGTAGAGGGAAATTAATGCTAACTCCTTGCGTGTATTTGTAACTGAAAACTTGAGGATCGTCTGAAAGTGTATGAACGAAAGTCAGTTTCATCACTCTCTGCTGGGGTAGGCTACTTTGCATAATGGTGTGGTTTTGAATATGGTATCCTCGTCTGGCAGCTCACGTTTGAGTCCAAAGGAATCTGGGAAAAGCTATACTAGTAAATACTGCTATGCTAGTAAAGAAATATGATCTGGTCGTATCGACTGCTCTGGGTTAGTTTGAAAGTTGGTATTCGGAGATAAGTGTTGGCAGTATGTTTTGTCCCAGTTGAGGGGAGACTTAGTTGTGAAAGATGAGCTCTGGAGAAACCTTAGAGACACCGGATGAATGCATCGCCTCTAAAAGAATAATAGCTTTAGGTGACATGAATAGTTGCGGCGGTGCTTAAACAGATGACTCTGAGAAAGCCATTCGGTCATTTGGTCACCCTCGAGCGAACGATAGTAATGGTTAAAACGTGGAGGTTGTGTTCATCGAAAAGGGATTTAGTTTTTAAAGCCACGTAAAAACCACTTATGAACTAGTTTGTATACCGGGCAAAGGTTTTTTCGATCCAAACTGCCTGGTTTTAAGTTTGATTCGAGATAAGTTTCAGTTTAAGAAAGGTGAATGCACCATGAATTACTGAATGTGGTCCAGTGAGTAGGCTATTTTTCGGTTATCTCGAGAGAGGTTATGGGGAGAAAGTGTGCGACAAGGAAGCATGGAGCGCACTAGAAAACAAGAGTAAGAGTCGTAAAATGATAATGCTGTGAGGTGGAGGAATGCGACGGGATGCGTGCTTGTGCGAGTAAACTTGTCGGCGGAATGGAACGGCCTCGTCGGAAACCAGAGAGCGGATGACTCGAGGGAAAGTTATAAAGGGGGGATGATGATTGGTGAGTGCACCGATTTTTGAGTGCTTATAGAAAAGAGGAGCGTTTTTGTTGAGATGAGAGGATATGCTTGATGGAGCGAAGATGTGCAACACTGCGTGGGTGGAATCGATAATGTGCCAATCATCATCAACGGTAGTAAATCCAGAGATTGGTTTGCTGCAGGTCTCCTCTCCATTTTCTTTTCAGTTTTAATTCCATGAAAAATCTTCATTTCAATATCTCTCAAATTTTGTCATATCTTTCATCCTTGAAGATGATCGTGATCTTTCCTTCGATTATTAATTCCGGGAGGTTGCTTTGTCTCAGAATGTATCCAAAAAATTTGTCTCTTATACTTGGCGGAGTCCATACACGGAGCTTTACTTCTCAGTACTTTGTAGGACTTATAAATTGGAGATTGTCTCCGTCTATTCTTCATTATTCTTCGATAAAATTAAATTTTTAGACGTTCCAATCTTCTTTTTTGCAGGAAATTGGTGTACACTCCAGTTGACACAGTGTACACTCCATTCCAGTTGATGTTGTGGCGATTACAAACATTAAAACCAAGAAATTTAGTTTTGTCACTTAATTGAAGTTTTTTTGTTACAAACCATTTGCTCAGTGTGTTCACATCTAATAGCATGTTATGTTGTATAACTTACCAGTTCACACCTTCATACGATATAGCTAGTTTTTCAGCAAAGGCAGTCAGTCGTTCTTGGAAAGCGTACTCACATTGGTCATTAATATACATTAAAAATAAAATAGGCCCCAGTACAGAGCCTTGTGGAACACCACAACGAATACATTCAGAGTTTTTGTAGCTATTGTTAACCCTTACACACTGAGAGCGTATCGACAAGTAGCTCTTAAACCATTCTAGAGGAATACCACGAATACCAACTTGCATTAATTTTTCAATTAAGATGGTATGATCTAACGTATCGAATGCTTTTTTAATATCAACTAATAGGCTAGCTGTGCGTTGATTTAATGAGCATGCGTTAATGCCCTCATAGATGGGGATCATGGAATTTTCCAATGCTTCCTCTGTTCCTTTCCCGCTCCGAAACGCCAACTGTTTGTTACTGAAGTGTTCGTATTTGTCCAGGAAAGACAGTAACCTCTTTTTAACAAGTTTTTCAAACACTTTAGCAAAAACAGATAACAAGAAAATTGGTCGGTAATTTTTCAAAATTAGCCGATCACCTTTTTTATGTATAGGAATGACAACAGCTTTTTTCAACATACTAGGGAATACACCTTTAGTAAGACTTAAATTATAAATATGACAAAGTACATCCACTATATCTACAAATATTAATTTTAAGAGATCTGCATTAATGTCGTCACATCATGCAGATTTTTGTGAGGGGAGGGCGCTATCTATTTTTAATATTTCAGGTGACGTGACTGGTTCAAAAAAGAATGAGTTCGAGCAATTCTGTTGTATTTTTGGGATAGTAGGTAGAGAGTTAGGAGTTCCAGCAGGTTTAATTTCCGTCGATTCAAATATTCTAAGAAAATAGTTGTTGAACTCCTTCGCTAAAATTTCAGTCAGTTATGAGTTGGTTATTTATTAGAAGTACGTAATTTGGAGTTGTTTTAAGTTTTTCCCCCGTTAGTTCTTTCAGCACGTTTCATTGCTCCTTTAAGTTACCTTTAACTTTTTCAAATTGTTGCATGTAATAACCGTTCGCAGCATTTCTCAAAGTTGAACAAAGCCTATTTCTAAACTTTACAAAAGCCTTTCTCAGGTTTTCGTTGTTTGGGTGAAGACAAAGTTTATTATACAAGTAATTCTTCCGTTCAATTTTCCTAAGTAAGAAATCTGCGGAAAAAGCTGTGAAACGGGTTATTAATTGATTGTCATTGACTATTTGTAATTTAAGGCTGGTTTTATGGCAAGATAAGAAAAAGGAAAACTAATCTTGTAGCTACGATAATCTGTTATTTACTACGACCATTGTCTACGTAGACATCCCTCCAACCCCTCCCACCCCCGAACGTGGAATTTCGTTGAGAACCCTCGTACCTCCCCCCCCCCCCCGTTTGGTGTCTACGTGGGTTATGGACAGCCGCAAAAGGGCGCGCGTCGTTGCGCTGTCCCCCCCCCCCAGTAACCCCCCCTGCCGCTGTACAGCAAATCGCTGTGAACTTGTAACTTGGGTCACTAATAACATTCTGCAAAATACTATGAGCGACAAATCCCTAACGTTGCCAATTTTTGTCATCCCATTCTTTTATTATTTATTTCTCTTGGGAAAAATTTTATTGCACTGATTTTTATCTGAAAGCTCGTGAGAAACCTTTCAGATTTATGTGGACCGCGCTGGCTTGATGGATTATTTTCTATCGGCACTGGCAGAAAAATGTCGTCGCCACTCACCTCGAATCAGAGGTCTCATAGGTCGGGATTCGAACCATGGATTATGGACTTTCCTTAAATATGCGTGGAGCTCCACGGTACCTAGGATTACCAATTTCCATGGCAATTTTTGGAGAGTCCAAAGTAACGAGCTGTCAGAGGTTGCCTCTGAGGCAGAATTATTCGGCTCACGATTCTGCAGATTTTAATGTCCCTCTTTTTTAGAGCGCTGTGTTCATAATAGGACTCGCCTTAAACGGTTTGTATGCAATGCATTTTCTGTCAGTCATTTCGGAAGTGAGAGACGCGAGTGATTTGGTAACATCGCTATTTACGGGGGACGTGAGGCAGAGGGCCGCCCTTAGGTGAACGGGATGTGAGTCATGTGTCGCTCGGCTCCGGTGTCAAAGGATAATCCATCAAAGTCTGCGCCTCATGAACGCCGTTGCGATATCGCGGAGGCCGTTATCTTACATCTCACGCCTCTCCCTTGTCCCTCAATAGGGCGCATAACGAAGGCATTATTCATTTATATGTTTCTTTGATTGGCAAAATGTTATTACATATCTCCTTGGTAAGTTACGAAAGGGTTCTATTGCTTTTCTTATTCTGCATTTCAGTTGCTATAAATAAATAACTTTCGTAACACTTCTGAAAACTAATTATTTCTTACGTCCATATAACAATTATTCCCCAACCGCGAAGTCATAAATGAAATCGATGATGAATTATTCTCGGGTTCCCCATTAGATCAGGAAAGCGTGAACGGCTGTAACGGCTGACTCGGAAGTAAGCCTGGAAAGAATTCATCTGCATTATTCGCCGCGAAAACGCCGAAACTCTTAGTAAACTGCATTATTTCGGAGCCTTAAAAATTGATGGATGCGACTTGGTATTCAAAAATGCTTTCAGTTCAAATTCGGATTTAACGTATACCAGTGGTATCTTTTTCACCTTCGGTCTCATTTATTCAGTTTAATTTGCTTTTAGTAGTCTTGAAGGACTAATTAATGAATATCCTAGAGAGCCTAATGACGTATTGTGACCTAATCTGAACGTTGAATCTGAACCTAAACGTTGAATAAAATCATTTGGTGTGAGACAGGAACTGTTGGTAAATTTCAGTGAAGTCTGTTATAGTTTTCCATTAAGAGCGTTTTAATTTCATTGCTTAGCAACGACTCAGGTATCATTCCCACGCTCAGGCTATTTGTATACTTACTTACTCCTCGGCGCTACAGCCCTTGTAGGGCTTTGGCCTCTCCGACGATGTTAGCCCAGACATCACGATTCCCGGCATGCGTTCTCCATCTTTTAATTCCCATCTTTCTCAGATCAACCTCTACATCATCCAACCATCTTTTCCGGGGTCCACGTTTCTGAACCATATATGACCACAGGTCTAATCACTGTTCGGTAAATCATTGTTTTCAAGTTCCGACTGAGGTTGCGTGACTTGAGCACTTTCAATAAAGCTCGATAAGCCCTATTGCCTGCTGCAATCCTGGCTTTTATTTCTTCACGTATTTCATTATCTTTTGTCTCCAGCACTCCCAAATTCTTGAAGTTGTTACATCTCTCATACTTATTCCCATTTAATATTATAGATTTATCTCGAACAGTAGTACTTTTCCTGGAAGAGAACAAGTACTGTGTTTGGGCAGAGTTCACTTTTGGCCCAACTTTTCCTGCCTCCATCTCCAATCTCTCCAGTCCTTCCTCGAGATCTTTTAGTCTTCTTGATATCATATTGACATCATCAGCATAGGCTAGATTTTGCGATATACGGTGGAACAATGTACCTCTTGGATTGCTGGCTTCTGTTTTCCTCATCACCCGTTCCAGTACCACATTGAAAAGAATGGTGGATAGCACGTCGCCTTGTCGCAAGCCCTGATTAATTTCAAATTCCCTGGTGAGGTTCCCTTCTATTTTGACCTTACATATTGTATTCTTTTAGGTCATTTGTACCAGTCTGATTAGTTTGGTTGGAAAATCCATATTCACCATAGTCTGAAACAGCTTATTTCTCTTTACACTGTCGTACGCTTGCCGAATATCCACAAACAATTGGTGCACATCCGCATTATATTCATAGCACTTTTCCATTATCTGTCTAACCATGAAGATGAGGTCTGTCTACCCTGTCTAAAGCCACATTGGTAGTCCCCAAGAATCTACTCCACCAATGGGTTAAGTCTCCTAGCCAAGATTTTGGCTAAGACTTTATAGACCGCACTTAACAGAGTTATGCCACGGTAGTTTTCACAGTTGGCCGTATCTTTTTTCTTATGAATTGGGCAAATAATAGCCAGACTCCATTCCTTAGGCATCTGCTCTGAATCCCATATATCCACTATCAGCTGGTGAATAGAGAGTGTAAGCTGTTCACCTCCATATTTAATCATCTCTGCTGAGATATTATCACTTCCTGGTGCTTTATTATTTTTTAGGGTTTTTGTCACTTCCCCTATCGTTGGAACTGGTACTGGGATTGTATCTGTCTGAGGTTCTTGCCATTGGTGACCACACTCCTATTCGGCTACTTCTGGTACTACGTTCTCTGCAGTGACATTCAAAAGTTCACTAAAATATTCAGCCCATCGTCCTAGAATTTGTTCCTTTCCCCCAATCATATTTCCTTCCTTATCTCTGCAAAATATTGTCCGTGGTTGAAACCCTTTTCCTGTATCATGTATTTTACTATAGAATTTCCGCACTTCCTGGGCGTTGTGTTGCTCCTCCAGCTCCGTAATCCATTTCCCCTCCCAAACTCTCTTTTTCCGTCTACATAACTTGTCAGCTTCCTTTCTCTTCTGTCTGTAAAGCTCTGCACTTGATCTCTTGTTCTTCTATCAATTATTTTCCTCCTTGCCTCATTTCTCTCCCTAATTGCTTCTCTACGTTCTCCATCAAACCATCCTTGCCTTTTTTCCTTATCTTTTACCCCGAGGACTTCATCAGCTGTTTCTTGTAATGCATTCTTTATTATATTCCATTTTCCTTCCACACTTTCTCTCTCCCAGTTCTTTTGTTTAGTCTCCAAATTCTTTTCCAGGTCGGATTCATATTGTTGGGCAATTTCCTTTCCTTTTAATTTTGAGACATTGTATCTCCTAAGTGCTTTCTCCTTCCCAGTCGATCTGTACATTGCAATACGTTGTCTGTATTTTACTCGAACCATGTAATGGTCTGAGTCACAGTCCGCTCCTCTGCAGCTGTCAATCTGAAGTATATTGGATGCATGTCTCCTATCAATTATCACATGGTCAATTTGATTGAAAGTAATCCCATCCGGTGAGCACCACGTGCCCTTCCTTATGTGTTTTCGCTGGAGCCATATACTCTTTACCACCATTAAATTTCCCATGGCAAAATCAATCAATCTTTGCCCGTTATCATTTGACACATCATGGAGACTTTCCTTCCCGATGGTTTCTCTATATGCTTCCTCTTTACCAACCTTTGCGTTGAAGTCCCCTAAAACTATTTTTACATCTTGTCTTGAGATTCTATCCATTTCACTTTCCAGTTGCCCATAGAAAAGATCCTTCTCCTCATCCTCCGCATCCTCTGTCGGCACATATACACATACGAATGTGATGTTGAAGAGACGGGCCTTCATCCTTAGGGTGCATATTCTTTCGTTTATAGGTTTGAAATTGAGAACTGCAGCGTTATATTTCTTATCCACTAAGAAGTCTGTCCCTCCTATTGTACCACTCTCTCCTCCACTATACATGATTGTATATTTGCCACTGCTTAGTATTCCATCTTACTTTTTGGATGGCTGCCACTCCTATTTTATATTTTCCCATCTCTTCTTTGAGGCCTTGTAGAGCGTCTGGTTTATTCAGGGTTCTAACATTCCACATTGCTATCTGCATATCAAATTTCCGTTTGCGTTTACCTTTCGTTTGCATGGTTCAATAATCGTTGTTTCCAGTCCGGTTTTCATTGTCTTTGAGTTTCGTAACAAGAGGTGTTTTAGGATACAGGGTCGTTAGCCCTATGCTCAACCCCCAACCTGGAGGACCAGGGTACTTCTCTTCGTCTGGCCTATCCCCCTTGACCTGTCCGGCTTGGGTGGCCCTACCAGGAGCTTACGCTCCCGCCGGCATAGCTCTCAGGTTCACTTAGGCCGGCTTCATAGGTCGGCGGCGGCGGGGATAACGATGGATTTCGCCGCGGCCGGTAGCGGTGGACCCTTCATAGGTCGGCGGCGAGAAAACAAATGAAAGGCGGTAGGCGTACAATAACATTGTCACTGCAGTATTTGCATGTCATCGGAATAACCAACATTTTTTTACTCTTGAGAATGATTCGTGCTATATAATGATAAATTTGGTTAAAGATTAGTATGTAATTATTTATTAATGCTTATTTGATGGTAGTAGTTTCACTATAACCGTATTCGTCGAGCTAACGTGCAACGCCTCAATCTGAATCACATGTTTATTGAAATGAGTTGACAAAAAGCCTTGCCACTCAATTCAAGAATTACATTGTGCTTGGTTCTTACATTCGAGCGAGTGACATATGTAATTTGGTCGTTGTTTAACTAGTTAGGCAATGCCATATCAGCATTTATGCGTGATCAGCTCCACTATCCGAACATGCAATAAACAATAGCCACAACTTGAAAATTTTCTCCCCGTGGTTGCAGCATCAAGAATGGATAACTAATACTTTTCATTAATATATGCCAATTGGTGGATTAAAGCCACACTCTGGTTAACGCTAGTAGATTAATGATGCTATATAACCTTAAGGAAGGCTATTTCCGTTGGATACCAGATCATCTTTTCGCTAGCCATTATAAATTATACTCTTACCATCTTAAATATATCGTAAACATTATGCGCATTGCTTATAGAATCTTTTACTGAAACTGAAGGGCTCGCTAATCATCCAAAGAGGATTCATTTTTGAAAAGAAGTGGGTTTTCCCGCTTCTCGACCAGCTTCCGCCGCAACAGAATGCAGTCCAGATTCAGCCAGGCTGAATATTTGCGGCCCCCTCTAGCCATCATAGCACAGCTCATCGGTCTGACGTCATGATTTCTAAAGAAGTGTCCTCATTGGCTGAGTACCACCACTTCCGCCGCTGCCGCCGACCTATGAAGCCGGCCTTAGGCACACAAGCTCCCTCATCACGACAAGATGGAAGTACTATCGAGAGAGCAGGCTATTTGTATGTTATAATCATCTCATCAATCGTCTATGTCACATTATACAGGATTAATTTTTCGGAATAAGTAGAAAACATATTTTGTGGTGGTTGAGCAATATTGGCAGAGAAAAGTTATTCTTGACTAACTAGCATTATTCCAAACTGTTCTGTTCCTGATAGGGTAATAATAGGAATGAGTAGTGTGTTAGACAATAAATAGTCATTTCTATGCTTTAAAATGACAAAACTATAGGAATGTTCGTATCCATTCCGTTCGTTTAAACATTTCTATCTACACCTACTTTGGTGGCGGCCCAGTGAAGCGCTACATGTTTAACGGGATATTTCTTTTGTGAATTCCAGCTTCAGTGTTATGAAGGAGAGGTACCTTGCACCTCTAAATATCAGTCTGACATTATTCAAGCCATTCACTTTGGCTTGAAATTAGCTCATGAGCTTGCAAGGGGAAGAAACTTAGTGGATACTGCAAGTTAAAGAGAAAAAAATCACGAGGTTCCTGATAAACGTAAATCTAATGTTCATATTTAGAAATCCAGATGAAGCTTGAAAATTTTCTCAATATATCCCTTTAAACGATTGCATTCCAAATTTCTTGTTCTTCTTTAGCTTGAAAATTTTTGGGCAACTATTTTCAATTGCCTAGATAAAATAAAACTTTAATGAGTTTGATTTTGCCTTCTAAGCCTTCAAGCTGAGCCAACCCTCAAGTTTCTGATCCGAGTATATTTTTAGCCTTTGAACATAATTTTTCATTGTAAAGTAATATGTCGATTCACTGGGTCGTTAATGAGTTTCCATTGGAAAAAATAAATATTAGTTATACTTTGAAAATAATCAAGCGTCTTCGCGTGATTTGATAATAATAAAGCATTTTCATGTCGGAATTTACACATTCATTGAGCCATTAGTTCGTATTCTGCATGCATGAAGTCTCTATACAAATACTCTAGTCAAAACTGAATAATTTGGTCGTATGATTTTGACTACTAATTCTTGTCTTTGCGATTCATGATCAATTACGTTTTTTGTGATGAGAACAGGAAAAAGATCTAGTACGTAATTTATATCAAATTTCTCGGTATTATAAGATTTCTTCTCTTCGATCTTCTCCTAGACCAGAAAGAAGAGTGATATTCAATTAATGGTGAGTTAGATTCTTTAACTGGCGTCGCAAACTTGCTTTCATGCCATTTGTCCGCAAAGCTTTGACTCTTGACAGCTGTAGTGAATGTTTGAAATTTATTTCAGCTGGAACATTGGATTACATTCGATGAATTAACGAATACCACATTTCAGTCCATTTCAATTATTCCATTTCAGTTCCATTTCAATTATAATTTAGTATATTTCAATTGCATTCAGTTCATTTCAATTACCACACGGTGGCTATTCCGGCGAATAATTATCGACTGTGATTGTCGTAAATCTGGCCTTTAATTTTTTTTGTTCCCGATCCTTCATCAGACAACCGCAATTCCACGTCAACGCCGATCGAACGCATCAGCTTCCAAACAAGTGTGTGCATCCACGAGGGAGAGCTGCGCACGAAGACCGCGAAGCTGTGGTAATTACCTCACGATTCTCTAAGCCTCCCCCGAAAAAAACTTTCTCCCACCCCCCCCCCCACCTCCCCCCCATTTTCTATCTAGCCTCCTCACCCCGGCGACCAACTGGTTTCGGCTCCTATTCATGCGCCTCAAATGCGCCTCACTCGCGGCGCCCCCCTTCCCTCCCTTTGCTCGGCTCGGC
This sequence comes from Ceriagrion tenellum, assembly GCA_963169105.1. Taxonomy (NCBI): domain Eukaryota; kingdom Metazoa; phylum Arthropoda; class Insecta; order Odonata; family Coenagrionidae; genus Ceriagrion; species Ceriagrion tenellum. The sequence goes on from OY720640.1 coordinate 131,381,823, forward strand.
AGAATTTTCCGAGGCTCGATCTACGAGAGGAGGAATCAGGCGAGCCCAGACACAGCGAAACACTCCGCGCGTCTGAGCTCTCGACTCTTCCCGTCCAATCTTTGTTTACCAATCAACGTTTAACAATCTTTGGAGCCATCGCAAGGCTCTTTCGCCACCTTCGATATTAAAATGACCTTTGGTCCTCTCCATAATCATTTTCAATGGAAATTTTATGTCAAACTGGAAGTTTTTAAGTGTCAGATGTTTAACTTTGAAAAATTGATCTCCAGATTATCAATAAAGTCAGGTTGCTAATTAATTTCATCCCCAATCATTTTAAATAACATAAAAGACAGAAACCGCAATCAACTCCTCTTAGTTTTCGTTCCACCTGTTTGTAACTTTATTCCTTGAAATTATGACGTGAAGGCCTTCGTGGACCCCTTGTACTTTACCAGACGAACGTTGGGAAGAAGGATTCAAAAGAGATATGGTACTTTTTCACAGTTTTTATTTCAAGTCGACCGGTTTCGTCGCATAGGCGACATCATCAGGTGACCTGCGACGAATGCGACGAAACCGGTCGAATTGAAATAAAAACTGTGAAAAAGTACCATGTCTCTTTTGAATTCTTTAGAATGGATTTTCACCAAGTAAAGCCTGAAAAAATCATCGATTTTATGATCGTTGGGAAGTTTATTTCGATCATTTCATTAATAAGAGTAGAATATAATTTGTTTACTCTTATAGGAAGTTTAGATACCTAGGCCATTAGGCAAATGGCCTGTGTTAGGCTAATTTCAATAAGATAACCTTTCAAGAGTGAACCTATCTCAAGTAGAGCCTCTCTGAAGAACTGCTGTTTCTCTGATTTATTTTTTTTCTAAAATATCTATTTCAGTTTCATTAACCAACCAAGCAAAAAACATTTGTCCCTTTCTGTCAACATTCCAAGTCACCTACTTTCAGATATTCCTGCCCAAACCCAATTTCTTCTAAAGAAATGCCCTCAACTTATTATTATTTTTATGAGAGATTTTCCTTTCTCTATCTTTCCTTGCACTCATTCTTTCTTCGTTGATTCCACTATTTTAGTAACTGGGTTCCCTTACCTCAAGAAAAGTACTTTTTCTCCTCTAAAGACTAAGGTAGCTCAGTCACTGCTGCGGTAGTCAAAAAGGAGAATCCCTATCTATTTGCTTGTGTCGTTTGTAAAATCATTGACTCTGCTAAGGTTATTCAAATGTCTCAAGGAAGCTTAAGAAAATTACCAAATATTCCGATTTGTCGAGTAACATGTCTTTTGATGAACGTTGCAAATCCATGGGAGCTAACCGCGACACATGTGGACTGACGTTTTCAATTTAATAATTGCTCATACCTGCCAAAATTTAAACAGTTTTCAGGGTTTAACTTTTTGCCATTTCATTTCCTAGATTAATTTGATCTTAAATTCACAGTTTTTCAAAATGACGCAAATGAGTAGGAGCAAGGAAGAAAAATATTGTCGTGTACTTTCAAGTTTAATTTAAGGAAACAAATAAATAAAGGAAGGATTTTGTTTTGCCAACAGGTGGACGAACCAATTTTTGAAAATGACTTTAACACATGAATTATGACGTAAATTTCCATGCACGGTGGAACCTCATGATTACATTTATTCGTGTCGGGTTGGTGCAGAGACAGAGGGATGGGTCAATGCAGTCGCACTTACTTTTGCACGAACTCCGTCGCTGTGAGGTCGATGGGCGTGATGAACTTTCGCGCCACCCGCGGCTGCAGCAAAGGCTGTTGCACCCGGGTGCGGAACTTGTGCCAGCTCTCTCCGTGACTGCGGTGCCGCGCGATCGGCCCCAAGGACGGCAGACATGCAGGGGGAAGGGAGAAGACAGAAGTCTGTTAGGGAGGTCAATTTGGTCACTCTTTGCTTCCGAATCGAAAGACAAGTTCGGATGCTAACGGATGGTTATCCACATCTACACCCACGAGGTACTTTTTAAACCACATCACGTGTGGTAGAGTCATGACACATCACAAAATAAGTATGCACTAACCGTCAAACACACTAATATAATTTTATTATCTATTTTACGAAATATAGTCGTAAGTGACGATCCATGCCAGAAGACTCCATGTGCAGTACGGCTTCTACCGATTACTCGTGAGGGGTGGAAAGGTAGTCTCATACACCAGTGGACCATTTGTGTAAATGTGGTCAAGCTTACACTCACAAATCAATTTAAAAATTACCGACAAGACTTTCAATATCTCCAAATTTGGGGCGAAATGTATCGTTATAGTGAGTCATAAAATAGCGGGGCTCGGGAAATCCTCTTCACTTTGACGTAGATCCCAAATTTCATCCTAGAAATAATCTGTACAAAGTATATGAAATTAATGCAATAATCGCTATTCCATAGTTGTATGTTTGAGGTCTCAACTTTTGAGGTGGCGAATTGAAGTTTTGCCATTACGGATCTATTACCGCATGGGCTAATAGCAGGTGGTGTTAGGTCACCAGTCGTGTAAAGATGTAAGTTTTGAGGAGATGAAATGGTGACATGTATTACAGGAGTGTATTTAGTGGAGCTCAATTTTTATTGTGATCGCGATGATTATTATATTTTATCGTGCGCGGAAAGAATGAGTTTTTGTACCTATCTGTTCGGCAGTGTATCTCTGTTATTTTATCGAATCTGTCAGACCTAGAGATGAAGTGAGGAGTCATGATAATATTCTCTGTGTCGCTCTGCAAAATGTCAGTTCTGAATTTCTCAAGCAACCTAAGCCTAGCGTGTAGCCTCCGAGTCTCTAGGGGTTCCCACCGTAATCCCTCTAAACTTTGTGAGACAATATATGTACCCATGCTCGTAGCAGTTTTTTAACGAAGCGTGCTGCTTTCCTTTGTATTTTATTAATGTTTTTGGTTTAATCTTTATGACCAGGGTCCCAAATGCTCGCAGAGTATTCGAGGTGTAGCCTAACCAGAGCGAAGTAGCATTTCTCTTTGGCTTTTTCATCCGAGGTCCTTCCTATATACGGTTAACAAAACCTAGTTTTTTAATGCTGTGCCACATATGTTTTGTATGTGTAATCCCCACGATATATCATAAGTTAAAGTAATTCTAAGATATATACTGTATCTGAAGGTTTTATGTTTACTCCACCCACATTATAGGTACGGCATTTGTGCGATGACTTTCGCAGGTAGTGGACTGTGGTGCGTTTGGTGATATTTAATTCTAGCCCCCATTCCTGGCACCACGAGTGAACGCTGTTAAGGTCCGATGACAGAGCTTCGAAGTCCGCGTCTTCACTCAATTCACGGTAGATAACTGTATCGTCTACAAATAATCTTATTTTACTGCTAACTCTAGAACTTAGACCATTAATATAAATGATAAATAAAAGAGGGCCCATCACACTTCCATGAGGAACACCGGATGTGACTTCGACCATATCAGAGCTAAAACCATCAATAACTACTTTTCCGGATTACTGAGTCGAGGTGACAAAAGAAGGGAGAATTCATGAAAAGTTTCGAGGATACCGGGACTGGCGACAGAATAACCTTTACGGAGTCACCCGCAAGTGCACATGAGCGCGAAATTCCTCGGAGGAAAAATCATCCGCCTCGACCGGGACTCGATCCCTCGACTTCCTCCACCGAAGAAGTCGAGGGGTCTACTTAGGTTCCCGGGAGAGATCGAGCTCTCTACGTCTACATCTACATGATACCCCGCGAGCCGCCATATAGGCGTGTGGCAGGGGGTGTTAGGTCTCCAGCCGTGTGAAGATGTAAGGTTTTTGGAAATGAAATGATGACATGTATTATAGGAGTGAATTTAGTGGAGCTTATTTTTTATTGTGATCGCTTATTGTTAGCGGAAAGAACGAGTTTTTGTACCCATCTGTTCGGCAGTGTATCTCTCTTATTTTGTCGCGTCTGTCAGACCTAGAGATGTAGTGAGGAGTAATGATAATATTCTCTATGTCGCTCTGAAAGATATCAGTTCTGAATTTCTCAAGCACCTAAGCCTAGCGTGTAGCCTCCGAGTCTCTAGGGGCTCCCACCTTAATCCCTTTAAATTTCCTGTCATATCGAATGATATTTTCCCTCTATAGAATATCCAACGAGATTTCATGAGTCTGACAAGTCCTCAAGAATATGGTCTCAGCATTTTATGCCGTGACTTAGACGTCGAATACTTATATGTTCACATCTTTGAATTTAGAATGCAGAGCTCTCGCCTTTCCAACTGGGTGATAGGAAATCCAAGAACGCTAAATTCTAAGCATTCCTCGGAAACCCACATTACTTATATCTGTGAATGTGCTTTGATGAGACAACGCCCCACTACAGTTAAGACAATGGTTCCCGCTTAGCAACCGAAGTTAAAGACCTTTGGGCTCAAAGTCGGAGAAGTGATCATCCTATTCGTCCGAGTGATTTTTGCTCTGTCTGCTAGTGACTGGTAAGTTGGGCGACATTGGCTTAATCATCGAAGCACTTTAAACTGGAATATTAATTCCACTCGGATTAATTCCAGCTGAGTCATGGTTAATAATTGGAGGATATTTTGACGAGAAGGCGTCATCTCGACGATGAGTGTCCATGACATCCATTCTGACAGAATAACTTCGCTACTAATGACACAATTGAAGTGAATGCGGTCTCGTGCGACCGTCCTTCTGTTTTTGCCGCGCTTGCCGGGAGTTACAGGAATCATATATTTTGTATTGCTGTAGGGAATAATTCAACTAACTTCTATTTGTCGTAATTTGTTACAACTGGATAACGAATCACCCCAGATTCTGCAGTGATTAAGAGACTTTTTGTTGCTTGCCTGTCATCTGGGAGATAAAGTATAACTGAGCGTGATTCCATAAAATTGACTTTTTTATCCTTGATTCATGCTTCTTAAACACTCTTGCGATGTCCTTTACGTCATAAGTTGCATGGTCGCTTGCGTAGCAGTTTATGCCTCAGGTACCTACTCAATGCAAGTCAGTTATTTAGCTTTTCTAGCTTATTTTGGCCATGGTAATACCGAATAGCCGTGGGGCTCCCAAATTGTGGTGCGGTCTTATTGGTGAGAGTGATTCATCGCACTCTTGAAATCCAGACGCATTTTCTCGGACCACCATTACTTTACATTTGGAACATGCCCGTTCATTTGGCTCACATTTGGAAAGTTTCAAGCGGGGTCCATTCGATCGCTCCTCTGAAGTCCTTCGGGAAAGCCTTGAGTTGTGTTTTTCTAAAGAGGTTGGAACTAGAAATTGTGCGCAATCATGTTTTCCACTCGATTGTCTGCCCAGGGAAAAGTTGATCCCTCGCAGCCTTCGTCACTGCATAGCTCCTCCGCTGGCCGAAGAACATTCGATGACATTTACGTCACCCTCTGTCTCAAGTTCTTGTTAAAATCCTCGCCATTGAGTGAGTGGCTGATGCTATTTTTTTCTCTTCCGTTACGGCCCCAGAAGGACCACGGATGATTCCTCCGAGGTTTGATTTTCCTCTTCTCTTCCCAGAATCTCACCGTCCTGTCCCTCCTCTCCGTTTCTTCCTCTGAGATTTTTAGCACTCTCCTCTCTTTTATTAACTATGTTCGTTTCTTTTACTTCTTCCTGTACACTTCTCAGCCGTTGATCCCTGGCATATTGGTTTTGTAAATGAAAATGAAAAGCAAATGCGTAAACAGAGAAGACTAATTTTTGGATACTTTAAAGAGTTTTCGTAATTTTCAGAAAGCATACTCCGAAGAGAGTATATTTTTCAAAATAGTATTAAGATAAAAAGTTGCATTCTGGCATGTAAACAAATCTTGGGCCTTTTCAAATTGTATTTATTCCCGTATAATTTTCTGGGTCTCCCTTCTTTTTCCCCGGGAAACTCTTTATTTAGAATTTTGCATGTATTTTTACTTCATTCAAACTCATACGTTTATTCGTATATTCGAGCAAGGTTCATATTCTTTTTATTAGTTCTGTAATGTATGGGGCTTTGATTTATCTACCCTCTCCAACCCTTAACGAAGAAGGTACTTTGTGTTGCTATTTCATTTGAGCTAACAGTTTGACGAATAGCCATGTCTGTCCGACAGCAAAAAATACTTGTACGTGGTCATTACCTCTGGAGGATTCGTCCGAGTGGACCCTTTGAAGACTTAACTGCTCATTTCTCTACGAACGAGAGTCTTATTACTATCATGCATTAAGGAATAGATATGGTCCATCCGATTATATATATAACCGGATGTATATTTATCGGATGTATATTTATCGGAGAGTATATATTTTTTCCCCCGTCTTTAGAGCGCTTGCTTGCGCTTTACGGCATCCAATTTCCAGGCCTCTCTGCTTTCCCAATCTCCTTCTTGCAGGTTTCTCTCCGCCATGGCGTTGGCTATTCCGCTTCTCCATGGGTTAGGTGGTCTTCCTCTCTTTCTCCTTTCATACGGTTTCCGCTCCATGATGGTGCGAGGCAGTCTTTCTTTGAGCATCCTTTGAACATGTCCGTACCACAGCAGTTGTTTTGACTTGATTTCGTCCAGAAAACGGTTGTTGTCATTTTCACTATTTCTCGAATTCTCTCATTTCTTACTCTATCAAGCCTGGATTTTCCGGCTTGATAGAGTATGATTATAATATCCCTAATATTACAATCTAATATCCGTAGTATACCATCCGATTATAATATCCGTAAATTTGACTCCCACTTCCGAAAACTACCGACGAATCTCAACTTTTGAATGGCCGTATTTGAAATTTTCAAGGCGGTGACGTCAAAATACTTCTGACGAGGCTCAAGGTATTCCAAGGCCGCAGAGTATAGCCCCAGGTTGATTTACCCGAACAATTCTCTTTTCCGTGGATATTTCTCGAGACGGTAATCAGAAATATTAACTCCGTTTGATCAAGTCCGTTTCAAGTGGTTCTCAGAACGAAGCTGCCTCAAGAGAGAGTTTCTAGTGTCTCTCTAATCGAAGTGTGTCCTCAAATATTTTCACTTATATCTCCGCTGTTGCATTAAAAAAATTGGATTGCCTTTCTAAAAGGCGTCAGTCGCAAATAAGAGATAAATTGAGCGGCAGTGATGCCAAGGTCTGCGTGTATTTCTGTTTTATCATTGCGTTATCCCAACGCGAAAGGGTATTCACCGTGTGCAGTTGATCAAGGCGCTAAAGATTCCCTTGAGTGATAAAAGTCGAAAATCTTTCGCTTTCATCTTCTCTAAGTTAGCGATGTGTTGTATGTTTGTTTTCGCGAGAACGCAACGGCCTCTTCGAGGAGCTACTTAGCATTTTGATAATTACCGCTGTGCTATATCACTCGCCAGTCTCGCTTCCGTTGGCGATTGTGTACCGTCGTCGAACTGTTGAAGAGCGATTTTGTCGCTTGTCATGTTAACATGAGTTTTGCTGACTCGCAAGAGAGTTAATATTTACAGGATGTGAACCAAGATTAAGGCACTGAAGATTGGCTGTGAGATTATGCGTTCAGACATATGTTTGGTATGTTTTTCAAATCGTGCGGTGGCCTTGGAGCACATGCGTGGCTAGCTTTGATGGTGAAAAATGTAGGCAGAGTAAAATAAAGATTTGCGTCTTCATGTTTTCATAGTTAAGGGTGACCACTGAACGACTTTATCTCAAGTGCAAAATAAAGTATGCTATCATTTGTTACGGAGAAAGAAATTTCAATTCTTCACTGATATAAAGATTTATCGGTGGAAAATTGCAATTTCTATCTTCACTATGTTTGAATTATATTGTATTATGCCTGATACTTCTCTTTTTGTTAATAATTTTGGGACTTGACATAAAAAATTGCTGGAAAACACTGGCAACGATCTGTCTGCGGTAGCTACAGCAACTCAAAAACAAATTATACTCTCTGTATCAGGCGTAAAACTAGAGCCATTCTATTTTCCTCGTAAATTAAGTTTTGCCCGCGAGCTCTTCGAGCTTTCAGGCTCCATTCCATTCCTTAATAGTTGAGAAGCATTCTCTTTCTCAAGATATTTTATCCTAAATGTATTTTGCATTTTCTTGGTGAACAAAATCAATCTGTGCTGGCCCCTGAATCTACTCAGCGTCCTCAAGTTAAAGCCTTACTAGAAGCAAGCAACAACTGGCATGCGTGTATGCCCACGACTGGCTTGTTGATAGATCCAAGTCTCTTCAGTGTAGTGCTGTAAATATCTCGAATAATCCCCCTCGCCCGGTCACGCATACCGAGAGAGGAAGGAGGCGATTGAGAATACGCCTGGCTAGTGTCACGGATCGTGATCGTCTTTTGATTGAGGATTCAAGCACCGGAAGGAAACAATCGATAAAAGGGTGTGAGAGTAATCATTGCATTGCGTCACCGCTCAGTCAATCCTTTCGCATATTCAACTCTTAAGAATCCAAAAAGAGTGATGTCAACGCACTCTCCCTTGCCATGTATTCCGTTCCTTCGTATACAATTCCGCAACGCGGGGCTCTTAACCTCCTTCCAGAGATTTCTCGAGGGGACCCCGGGGCTTTCTCGAAAGTTCTCATTCTTCTTCGGCCCGGCTTTTCGTCCACCCGGCCATTTTCAACCGCCCGCCCGACTCGCTCTATCCCATCACCCACTTCCGTCATTTCCCCCCCCCCGCCTCCCCCTTACGCCCATTCGCGACCTTTCCTCCGACCGTAATCGATCTCTTGATTAATGATGCCGCCGTTCGCGAGGGCACTCAGGTGCCCAATATACGAGTACGCGGACGACAGGAAACCCGACTATCTCGCCACGGGACAAAACTCGCGACTGCCCATAACCTGATCGTGTTTTCTGTAGAATCATCATTATCGGTTTTACACACCGATGATTGATTCGCAGAAGTCCTCCACTTATTCCTATTCATTTCTGGCTCTTTATCACCATGATAGTGTTGCCTGCCATTAACCGCTTATTCCACCCCACGAAATGCTACTTCCGAGGTATGATACGGAGTTAATTTGCACTATAACATCTCTTAAGTTGTCTTCGTCTTGTCTCTTCTGCATACTCATTGTTTTATCATATTTTATATCATGATGAAAAGTGAGAAAACATCAAAACGGCTGGGCACCCAATCTGTGGGACATATTTTGGCTGCCATTCTTTGGTTGTTATGCAGAATTGTTCTGCTTTCCTTTGCCAGTCTCATCACTTATTCGTGCCATCTCTTCTAGCCTGGCTTCTTCACGCGCCATTCCTCAATGGTTCAGACCAGATGTGCCTCTTCGGCTCTTATTTCTTTCAACTTAAGCCCCCATCGCTTACGGTCCAACATAACCCCTCGTGCCATACCATATGGTCTATCCAATGTTTGCCCTTCTGAAGAAATATGCACTGTAGATTACGAGAACGACAGCGATATCGGCAAAGAAGGGTCCGCGACCCCACCCCAGGTGAACAAAAATTGTCCATGCAATCAAAACCATATATTCTGCAAATAACAAGCAATGTTTTGAGCAAGCGATAGAATATGAAAAAAATACAGATGTGTAAGAGAGAGAGACTCGGTAATTTTCCTTCCACACCTATTCCATCGGGTGTTGCAGTTTTGCCACCCCCCTTACATTCCACCTGCTTGCGGAGAGCTCTCTCGCCTCAGCCAACACCTAGAGTCAGCACGGACTATGTACCGTCGCATGATCGAACATCGAGAGCTCTCTCGCCTCATCCAACACCTAGAGTCAGCACGGACTATGTACCGTCGCATGATCGAACATGCGGCGTTTACGAGCCAATAAGGTGGCCAGGTAAAGTCACGAGGTGACGCTAAGGTGTACAAGTGGAAGGAGACGGCGTTGCTGCGTGGTCAGTTGGCCGCGAGATGTAACGGAGTCAACACAATAAAGGTCTGGTCTCTACCTCGCTCTTGTTCTGTTCCCTGTACTCCCTCTGACGGACCCCAAATCCCTTCGCGGGTTAACAATTGGTGTCAGAAGTGGGATTTGGTCAACATCTGTCCCCTCAGAGGCGAATATATATCAGAACAGGTAAGACCATGGCATCTCGTGTTAGTTTTGGAGGCCGGGAAGTGGAGCTCCAACAAGCCGTTAATGAGCTGAGTACGCGCCTCCAGGAAGTCGAGGAGGAGAATCGGAGGATGAAAGAGTCGGGCGCGGCGGCCGTGGATAGGTCAAGACCGCAGTTCTCATTCTTTACCGCCGTAAGTGAGTTCGGGGGTAGGGCGGAGGAGGATATTGACTCCTTCTTCTCAAAATTAGAGGGGATAGCGGAGCTGAGTGGGTGGTCCGAGGGAGAAAAGCTGAGAGTCGCGAAGCTACGAATGTGCGGGGATGCGGCCGTTTTTATTCGCACGAAAGACCTGTGTCGCGAGACCGAATCGTACTTAGAATTCAAAAATGAACTCACCTCGCGTTATCGATCTAAGAAAACAGCCAGGTTTTTCCGGGAAGTGCTTTCGACTCTCAGAATAAATCCGGGTGAAGGGATCGAGCCGTTCGCGGATCGAGTGAGAGCCATAAACGCGCGAACGTACTCAATGGAAGGAACCGCGGAGCAGGTCGCGGAAAGACGAGCAGAGGCGGATCAAAGGGCGCTCGACACGTTCTTGCGCGGGCTATCCGGAGAGATAGGGCACCAGTGCCGATTGACCGCCCCGGAGACCTTCGATGCCGCCATCAGCACTGCCATCCGCATCCAGGAAGCGGAGAGCAGACCGAGGGAGAACCCGCCAACCCGTCGGGTATTCCAGACCACTGGGCAGCGCACCTGCTTTTCCTGCGGACAGCCCGGACACATGGCGAGGGATTGCAGCGGGGGAAGGAAATGCTTTGCCTGTGGCAGGGAGGGCCATTTCGCTCGCGATTGCCGGAACCGCCAGCGAACTCCTGCGACTGGGGGTTTAAACGGAAACGGGGTCGGAGAAGCCGCCGTATCCGACCCCTGGTAAGTGTGGTGCTTCCTCGCATTGGACGAGGAGGAGAGGATCAAGATTTGGTGGCAGTAGTGAACATTTTTGGGAGGGAGTGTAGAATGCTCGTAGACACGGGTGCCCAAATTTCCCTTGTTCTACGCAGCGTGTGTGGGACAAATGGGATTAAATCGTCTTCCGTTAGAGTGTTAGGGATAACGGGCGATAGGATGTGGAATCATGGGGAGAAATTAGTAAACTTTCGTGTGGGAAACACTAGGTACGACTTGCCGATGCAAGTAGTAGATCATCTTTCGGGTATCGAGGGTATATTAGGCTTAGATTTTTTGAGGAAATACGGGGCGGTTATCAATGTGTGCGCCAAAGAACTCAACGTGGGAAACCAGAGGTGGTCGTTGGGTCGTGACGTTGGAACGACTGAACGTGTGAAGGGGAAGGAAACTCATATTTGCGCTGAAGGTGTAGAAGTAAGACTTGATCGCGCAGAAGTAGTCCCTCCGCGCAGCGAGAAACGCGTGTGTGTAGCGATTTCGAGTGATAAGCTTTTTGGGGGGCTCGAGGTCATTACAGAGCCAGCACTGGAAAGTGTCGAGGGGTGTGCTGTGGCGCGAGGATTGTGTAAGATAGACTGTAGTAATCGAATTGTCGTACAGGTGGCGAATTTTGGGAGGGAAGAGGTAGTCCTCCGCAAGGGCACTGTATTGGCCACATTGGGTGACGTGTATCGGGACGAGGCCGCGGTTGAAGGAAGGGAGTGCCACATTAGGGCGGTGGAGGATGTCGCGAGCGACGTCGATTTCGAAGAAAAATTGCGCCACCTCGGCGACAAGGAGAGGAATGCCTTGATACCGGTGCTCGAGGAGTATAAGAACTTGTTCTGCTCGAAGGGTAGTTTACCAGCCACTGACATTGCTTACCATCACATCCCCACGGGGGACGCCAAGCCAATTTACCGACGCCCGTATAGGACCCCACATCACCAAAAACCTCTCGTGGAGGAATTTGTACGAGAGCAATTAGAAGCGGGGATCATCACGCCGAGTGAAAGTCCGTGGGCATCTCCGGTGGTTATAGTCCCAAAAAAGTCGTTGGATGGGAGGCCTAATTTCCGTTTTTGCGTTGACTTCCGCCAATTAAATGCCGTGACGACCCCTGATGTGTACCCTATTCCAAATATAGTGGACACTCTCGATCATTTGGGCGGTTGCGATTATTTCACCACGATCGATCTAACGAGTTCGTACCATCAAATCCCGATGCATCCTAAATCGCAGCAAAAGACTGGCTTCCTAGTAGAAAGTGGGCATTACGAGTATAAGCGTATGCCATTCGGCTTACGAAACGCCCCCGCCACATTCCAGAGAATGATGGACGGCGTGCTCCGCGGGTTAAAGCCAACTCAATGTATGGTTTACCTCGATGATGTAATCGTTTTTAGTAAAGGGATCGAAGAGCACGCTGAGAGACTAAGGCGGGTTTTGGAGAAGTTGAACGGTGCAAAATTGTCCCTAAAGTTTGAGAAGTGTCAGTTCGCACTCGCTGAAGTAAAGTATTTGGGCCACATCATCTCGCGAACGGGTCTCCACCCAGACCCCGAAAAGCTTGAAGCCGTGCAAAAGTTTCCTGTGCCGACAAGTGTGAAGGAATTGCAATCGTTTCTTGGGCTCGCAAACTATTATCGGCGATTCGTCGATCAGTATGCGGAAATAGCCAGGCCCTTGACTAGATTATTGAAAAAGGGAACATCGTTTACCTGGACGCCGGATTGCGAGGGGGCAATGAATTCCCTAAAGAATTCTCTGACGGCAAGCCCCGTGCTTGTTTACCCCGATTTTCAAAAACCCTTCATCTTGTCTACTGATGCTAGCAATATCGCCGTTGGGGCCGTTCTATCACAAGAGGTTGATGGAGAGGAGCATCCGATTGCTTTCGCTTCCCGGCAGCTGAATTCCGCGGAGATGAATTATGGGACCACTGAACGGGAATTGTTAGCAGTGGTTTGGGGAGTGGGTCACTTTCGATGCTATTTATATGGGCAAAAATTTAAAATCATAACAGATCATGCCGCACTGAAATGGCTCTTCAGCATGAAGGACCCGAGTAGTAGACTGATGAGATGGACCTTAAAGTTGGGTGAATATAACTATACGGTAGAGCATAAACCGGGGAAACAGCATTTAAATGCTGATGGGTTAAGCAGGAAGGTAAGGCGGGTGGAGACCACGGAGACTGTTTGGGAAAATGATGTCGGAAAGGCGCAAAAGGGGGATTCCCAGTGCGAGGTGTGGCGTACACAACGAGGTTTTGTGATGAAAGGGGAAATCTTGTATCGAGAGACGGGGAGGGGATTAAGAATTGTGGTCCCTGAGGGTATGAAGACGCAAATTCTACGGCAGTATCACGAACATCCCTTATCTGCTCATACAGGGGTGCCATCTACCTTGAACCGTATTGAGCCTTTATACTGGTGGCCTACCTTGCATTCCGATGTGAAACGATTCGTGAGGGATTGCGTGTCATGCAGTCGTCGCAGCCCATACGGGAGGACGCGGGCACCACTGCAGGAGTTGCCTGAGGCAAGGGCGCCGTTTGAATTAGTGGCCCTTGACATTGTAGGACCTATGCCCTTGACAGACAGTGGTCATAAATATATACTTTCCATCCTAGATCACTTTTCGCGGTATTTGGTGATGGTTCCGTTGAGTGACCAAACAGCAATGACAGTGGCAGAGGCGTTCGTAAAGCGGTGGGTTTTAAGATTTGGGGTTCCTAACACACTACTGAGTGATCAGGGGACAAACTTTACATCAGAGTTGTTTACGAACGTGTGCAAATTGCTTAATATTAAGAAGCTTCGCACGTCACCTTTTCATCCGGAAGGCAACGGGAGAGTGGAGAGGGTACATAGGACGGTGGCGGTGATGATAAGCCACTACATAAACTCAAAAAATTCTGATTGGGATGCGTGGCTGGCCTTTGCCGTGTCGGCCTATAATACAAGTGTGCACACTAGTACCAAAGCCTCCCCCCATGAAGTAATCTTTGGCTTCCCTATGCGGTCCCCTTTCGAGTGCTTCGATCCAAGGGATAAGGAAATCAAGGGAGATTACGTGGTCGGGCTACGCGAGAGGTTAAAGGAGATTTGGGGAAAATGCCGCGCAAGCGGTAGGAAGGCTCAACGGGAGAGTAAAAGACAATACGATAAGAGGAGCAAAGCCGTTCATTACCGCTGCGGGGAGTACGCGTACTTGAGTGACCCCCAAATAAAATCTGGCCGAGTAAAGAAATTTCACTCCCCGTGGGCTGGACCTTTTCGAGTGATTGAGGTAGTGTCGGACGTGAATGTGCGGTTGGAGCTCCCCTTCCGTGAATTGTTGGTACATAAAAATAGGTTAAAACCATACTTTGGTCCTATCCCCCCACCCTCAACCGGCAGATACAGAGAGAGACGCCGAGGCCGCCCAAGGAAGACCTCGACGGTAGTGGATGAAGCGACCAGCTGTGCACCCGTTCCTAGTGTTGTGACGCCTCCCACTTTCTTCCCGCCCATACAGAGTGCTTCAAACCCCTCCAGCCCTCCCCTCATTGAGTCCTCGACGCCCGACGTACCTCCGTCTAGTTTTCCCCTCGACGAGACCCTCACCTTGACGACGGAGGCACATTCCGAGGAAGGACGCAGGCCATCGGAGAGCATCACAACAAACCATATCAGCAGCCCGTCTCCCTCTTCGAGTGCCCCCTCCCCGAACTTCCCTCCCAGATCGCCTTACCCCCTGCGTTCGAGGCAGGCCGCCCAGCAGACGTCATCGGCAGAGACCACGGACAAGGAGCTTCCTCGTGGGAAAGAGGAGGAAGACGCGGCTCAGCCAACTGAACGCCCGTATAACCTGAGACCCAGATAGTGTTAAAAAAAAAAAGAAGAAAAAACAGCATGTGTGGGGTAGCGCTGTGTGTAGTGGTCGTGTTTTGGGTGTTTGCGATTGCTTGGTATTATTGGTATGACAGCCCGGGCGCCATATGTGAGGTTGTAGAGGAAATACAATGATCATGGGGTGGGCTAGGGTTTCATTGGGTCTGCTGAGGGTCGCAGAAAATGGATTGGAGGGTGTTCTATTTTGTTTTATTTTGTTTTGTTTGGGGTATTTCTGTTGCGACAAATTGAGTATATGTCCGTGAAGTGAATTGATGATTACATTGTGGTGAAGGGTTTTACTTATTTAACCTCATGATGAATTTTATTGCTTAATCAAATAAATTGTTGCATTAATGGGAAGGGGCTGTTCTGTACGTATGACTTATTGAAACTTTATTGAACACCATGTTCTCGGGAAAATGACATTGTATGTATTGGGTTCTGGAATGTACAATAATTGTAATTGTGTTACTGAAGAATTTGAAGTGGACGTAATTGTTTTGAATGTAATTGTTTAAAATTGTCTGTAAGCCAATTTTAAATTGTGAGGGGGAGTGGTGTAAGAGAGAGAGACTCGGTAATTTTCCTTCCACACCTATTCCATCGGGTGTTGCAGTTTTGCCACCCCCCTTACATTCCACCTGCTTGCGGAGAGCTCTCTCGCCTCAGCCAACACCTAGAGTCAGCACGGACTATGTACCGTCGCATGATCGAACATCGAGAGCTCTCTCGCCTCATCCAACACCTAGAGTCAGCACGGACTATGTACCGTCGCATGATCGAACATGCGGCGTTTACGAGCCAATAAGGTGGCCAGGTAAAGTCACGAGGTGACGCTAAGGTGTACAAGTGGAAGGAGACGGCGTTGCTGCGTGGTCAGTTGGCCGCGAGATGTAACGGAGTCAACACAATAAAGGTCTGGTCTCTACCTCGCTCTTGTTCTGTTCCCTGTACTCCCTCTGACGGACCCCAAATCCCTTCGCGGGTTAACAGATGCTACAAATCAACATAGTTTTCGATCATAATATCCCGGGAACGATCCCTGCAATCCATCTCCACACCAGGAGTGAGATCACGGATCCTATGTCACTGTCACTATCGCTATCCGAAGCGCAAACCACCCTTGGGTGACTATGCTAGCATTCTCTGCCCGTAGCAGATTAATTAAGATAGCAGCGTTAAATAGAACCAGTGACAACAAATCAGTCTAAATTTGAAGACATGTTTTCGCTGAAGTGAGCGAAATTGAAAAATTACGTAAGCTAACGCCCGCCTTATGTAGAACTGTGATCGCGCACTATCTTAACCCAAATGTCAGTATCGGGAAAGAAAGTATTTTTCAAGTATAAAAAGTGACCGTAAAAATGAATTATCACCATTACTGATATGGATTAATAAAATTAATGATTCCATCTTCAATTAGGGATAAAGTTTGAATTGTCTGTGAAAATTGGTAACGAAAGTTTTATATATGTGAAACGCTTAATGCAAAGAATGGTGAATTAGCTTCAATAGTTGACTCAACGTGAGAAGTGTCATTTGAAGCGCGGAAAAGAGTCTGCCGAGTGGAGGAAAGGATAAACGTACCTTTACGGAGCCAATAGCTTTGCCTTGGCGTCCCTTTCGTTTTCACTTTTTATGAATTTTAATCTGCATTAGGTCAACAATTCAATGCCATCGCAAGTATTTAAATATGAACCCGAGTGGAAATGACTCGGCAAATAGGCATTTGAGTTCCCTTTTTTCATTATAACTTAACAAATCTCATGATTGATTTCTGTATATGAGTGCAGATGTATTGATATAACAAAGGAAGAAGAAGACTGCATCATTATGCTGAACCATTCCACCAACAGCGTGGACTACTAGTTGGCATCATTCTGTCAGTCCCCTCTCCTATCCTTTCACTATCCTCGGGGCACCTCAACCACTATCGACCGAAGTTCTATTTACGAAGGAACGGGTATATTATTGGCTTTCTGAGCCCCGATCATTGTCTAAAGTGTGGGAAAATAAGAAAAAAGGATAAGTTTCCTCTGAAGTAGCGTTATGCAATGAACCACCGTGTGTCACAAGAAAAAGCCTAGTATAGAAGAGGCTATTTTAATTTATTCTGATTTTGTTGTTACATCTATGACATCCCAAGTTCTAATCACTCCCACCCTTAATCATATCCTTGATCTCGTGAAAACAGGTCCTCTTCAAGTTACAAATACACAAACAGTAGAATTAACAAATAGCCCGGCCATTACTATAAAATAAGAGGGACTCCAGAATGGGCATATTTTCCCGCAATGCAATTTTCACGACTTCGACACTGAGTGCGAAATACTGATAATCTACATGGAAATAATATCCCATTCCAAAAATACCCATCTTGATCCCCTATTCTTGCCCCTTCCTTCATGGCCGAACCACGCACTTACGGCGGCTCGCTGAGTTAATCTTTGGTCTATATAGATATATAAGTGAGTCCTCATTCTCTCTTAAGTTGAAAAAGATTATGGTGAAAGTTGCACTTACTCGAAAATGATGAAGAGTGTCCGAAAAATGTGATCGGAATTCCTTAATCAGTTGTTTTCTGTTGTGAATTATTGGGAGGTTCGGTCGGAAGTAATTACTTCTATTTTTCATCTAGTGCAATGTTTTGCTTAGGAATTGTGACTTTTCGGCCAATTTTCAAACTTTCTTCTTTATTCCTAGAAAATATCAGCGTATTCCTTGGACAGGTTTCAGCTCTGTAGTGTTTGAGGAAATGGCCGACATTGACGTACGTAAAAGACGCCAGTCTGTGATAGATTTCCTCCATTATGAAGGTGAAACTCTGATTCGCATTCATGAAAGGCTGGAGAATGATAATGGGGATGCTACAGTGGATTTCAGTTCAGTTAGACGCTGGGTTCGTCGCTGTACGGAAGCTGCAAGACGAATCCCGTTGGCTGATGAAATTCGGAGCGGCCGACCAACCGCTGCAGTGACCCAACTTCAAGGTTGGTGAATTTTTGGAGCAGGGGTTCACAGTCAGTTCTGTGCTATACATCAGCACCCTGAAGAAGCTTAATGCACGTCTTCGTCGAGTACCCTTATCAAAAGCTCTAATGGATATCCTGCTTATGCATGACAATGCAAGTTCACACACGAGTGTACAAACCACCGCGGAGATTAAAAGGGAGCCTCATCCGCCATACATCCCGGACCTGTCACTGTTCGACCACCATCTGTTCTGGTCACAGGAAGAAGATCATCGTGGGCTACACTTTAAAAATGCGGACACCCTGAAAAACTTCGCGTGCCGACGGCTGAGGAAGTGATGGCAGTGATTTTTACCGTGCAGGGAAACATGCTCTTGTTCAATGGTGGGAAAACAATTTTTGAAGGGGACGGAGATTATATTGAAAAGTCAGCAATAATACTTAAGGGTTGTGACTACATGCTGTGTAAATTTAATTTAGTTTTCTTTCAAAATAAAAGAGACAAAAAATTAGGAGGCAATACTTTCAGATCGACCCTCGTGAGTACCTACCTAATAATTTAATTAGCTTTGCATTGAGGCATTTTTTTCTCTTTTTTAATATTTTACATTCAATCTTTAACTATAACATATAGTGAATCGTAAGGATCGTATTATATTTTATAATGAGGTCTCTATGATTCAGCTGATCTCTAAAACGCACTTTGTTGTCAACAGCTCGCTCAGTTAAGAATATGAAATAATTTAAATAAAACATTTGCATTGTCTGAAGGACCAAGCATATAATATTCTGCTTGTAGAGAATAGTTGGCCTAAAGTGAGTGTTGAAGTTAAAGGGTAGCTGATGCAAAATAAGAAAAGATTTTCCTCGAAACGAGTTTTCACCGATTAGCTTTTTGCATTATTGTCCATTTTATTTTCAGTTCCCTGCGCAATATGCCGTAAGTTTCCATACACCTTCCCACATGACGCGCAACTAAATAGTCATATTTAATGATTTTTGTGATGAATCATCATAATTATACCATTGGATCGTTGAAAGTAATGGAGCCACAACTATTCATCTGATCCTATTTAAACATTCAATATTATACCTACTGTGCTGGTGATATCCCTTATACGAGGTGTTTCATAGAAATTAGATTGTTTATGCCAAATTCTCTCCAAATGGTAGCCATAGCTAACAACTCCATCTCAGGGTGACTTTAATATCAATTTCTCCGGTGTGTCATCGTTCGAGGAGTAGGAAACATTTTAAATATTTACTTTTCTATAGTTTACCTCTTTGATCTAATATTGTAACCCCCATAGCGTGTTTGCGTTCTTGAAAGTTTCTTATGTATCCGATAATGATTACTGCCTCAGAATGATAGGAATGCTGCCTGTATTTTTAACCTTCACTCTGACGGTAATTTCCATCCCACCTCTTCCAAATGCCTGGTCACACAATTAAGTTCAGAATTAATCGTAGGAGGTGCATGTAAAAGTTGAATACGTTAAACTGTTGATTCTTGTTGACTCTTTACGCCATTTAGTTTGTGCAATAAATTCCGTTGAATTCTCCTCAATATAGTCAGTTGCTCTGATGAATCGGAAACACTCTTTCCCTTGTTAGAATTAGGACGCCTCCAAGCAAATTATGATGCCTCCAAGCAAATTATGATATGCTTCAATTCCGGCAATGCTTTAGGACATAAAAATCATGTAATTAGTTTGGAAAATAACCGGATAATAACCATAAGAAAAATTCTCTAAACAATATTAGATACTAAGTTGCCCTAGAAAGATATTTTCACGTTTCTTTCTATTCATCGCGTGACACAGCCACATCCTCCAGCAAGCTGTTGTGAAAGCGTAATTATTGAAGAGAACTCTTTCATACTCCTCAAATAGAAGGTGCATGAGCAGAAGCACGAACCTGCCGTCTTTGGCCGTCCACCTTATTTTCACAACAATACCCGGCAGCTGGTTCTTGGAAAATGGTATTCGTAACTGTAATGTGAATGAAATTCAGTCGCATGAACTGGCAGAATTAATGACTTGGAGAAAAAGATAGCGCGATGCCCGCACGATGGTTATGCATTCCTGTGGTGATGAATTTTCCCAAGTGCTATCAATTAAGATTTTTAAACTCCTTCAATGGAGAGAAATCTTTCTTCGCAGAAAAAGAAGACGGTGAAATGTGAAACGATGCCGGAGTCGGAAGGTTGTTAAGCCGGAGCGGACGAGTTAAAAATATCGATGAAATTAGGAGAAATGTGACTGCGATGGGGAATTCTACCCGGTAGATTTGAAGCCGTCTGATAGACAAGGTGAGTTCAGGTGTGAATTCGTGGAAGTCAATCATGATGTCTGAATTATTTTTACAATAGAATGTAAAGAATACTGTATTTTTCCACAATTTATTTTCAATCGTTCTACTAGTTTCGACACAATGGCGTCATCCTCAGGTACAAAATTTTTCGGTTGCACATCATTGTACATATAGTCAGTCAGGATGACCACTTTGCGTCGAAACTAGTGGTACGATTGAAAATAAATTGTGGAACAATACAAAGTGTTCTTTACATTCTATTGTAAAAATAATTCAGGCATAGTAAAGCCGTCTGATTGGGCGTAAGGAGAGTGATGAAATGTACGTTTAGAATTATTAAATTAGCAAAGTTGAAATAAAGACCCTGGTTTAAAGAACGTAAATAATTGTGAAATGCGACCTTCACATTCGAATCATGCGATACGATAGTTACTTCCTTAATACGATATTAGATAGCGGCATCCGCGATTTCTCTCTTCGATTTTATGAGTTAAATTTCGGATCATACCTTCATTCATTTCTAAATTGGAATCAAGTCGAACATTTTTAAAATTTTTTGTAATTATATGTTAATTTCGGTGAGGGTTGGCATATTCATTTATTATTTTTTTATAATTTATTGTAATCATGTGAACTTGGTATGTCTGCCTGTTGTTTTTTTTACTGATTTAGTCCAATTTTGTGCGTGGAGGACCCACGTGATTAACAATGAGGAAAAAGTTCCCGCTCACCCTGGGGGATCCCCTTCACGGACTACGTAATGCAGGTAAAAGGGATGAGATGGGCCTGTAGGAAGTGCGGCAATCAATCCGAAAGGCTTGAAGGCAAAAAAATCCCTCGGTGGCCCAGCGCGGTGGAAACCTGTTCTCTGTCTCACTGTCAGGCCGCGTCGCATTCTGTTCGGCGAGGAAAGATATCCATCCCTCGGTGCCGCCACCTTTTCAGAAGGTATCACTGTACATCTGGACAGACGCCGGTCTTCTAAAGCTTCCGCATGCTCGGTATTCTGCTCGTAAGTGCGGGGAATGCGATACGCTGGTTGTGAATACCGCAACCCGATGGATCCTGTGGCAGGAACCCGTTCCTTACCGGTGTGGACTGCTGCCGGTCATACGTACACAACGGTTGGACCCTCGGAGGTGACCGGCGTAATATCACCGGATCCCAAATAACTCGCTCAGAGCTTTCTTTAGCCGATTGTTTACCCCTTTGACACCCCTTAGACCTACCAACTGCTGATTATCGATCCAATTGTGATATAATAATAATAATAATTTCTTTATATCTAACAGCCGAAGCCAATCACTAGATATTTATTATATGGACAAACACACACAACCATGCCCAGGGAGGTGTAAATATCCTACCCAGGCGGGACTCGAACCCGCGACCTTCGGTTTGGCATGCGAGGACTTTACCCCGCCGCCACCGAGGCCGGGTATATGATATATTCGGACAGCATTCGCCTGTAATTATTCGGCAAATTATTAACTCATGAGTTAGACAAAAGAAATGGTCGGCGGTTCGCGAGGCTCCGAATTCACCTTTGCTTTTTCTTTTGTTTCTTGGAGGGAGTAGGATACCCCTTTGTTGATCCACTTCTTTCAACCGTGTGAAATTAAGAGATTCACTTAATGTGTTCCGTGATTTAAACAAAAGAAGCATTGTGTTTTTGTGAGTGAGACTGCACCCTTATTCAACTTTCCGTGACATAAATATTAACTAAATTCATCTGGAAGAGAGTGAATGCCAGATCGTTCTGAAAGAACTTTATTTTTCATATTTAATGCACGTGTAATTTTGATTTAGCGTGTGAATTAATATGTATTTTTAGTACGTGATCATAGAAAAGGAGTTTACTGCTATTTATAAGCTATCCATTGATCCAGTCATGGTAAAAAAAAATTCTTGCAACCTTTTCTAATCTGGATCGTACCCAATTTTTCATAAATTGATTTACATTATTATGAATGCGAGATAATATAAGTATCTTTTCTACTGTATTGCAGTTTCAAATACTCCTTAAAGAATATAAAATGATGAAATTCCTTATGCGTTCTTACGCTTGCATTAGATTTATTATGACTTATGTCTTTTCAAAAGGGCACTATTATAATAAATTATTTCATTTTATTCGTTTTCTGCATCAATACCTTACCATAAGATACAAATACTCCTCATAATGGAATGCTACCAATTAACAAAGGTATGCGTTTTATTTATTTTTGCATTTTTCTTCTTGTAGGGTTTTATTTTATTAAGTTAGAAGTTTACCGTTACTATTGTTTTACTAATTTTCATGACATTCTGTGATAATAAGGCTCCCTCTTCTTCCTCCTAGTTCCTTCAAGAGACCGCAAATTGTTGGCAAGTACGGGTGAGCATGATTAATATCCAAATCAAATGTATTGTCTGTTCTGTGCATTTATATAGAGGGATGATCATTATTTTAACATTTTTCACGTGAAATATGTTGTAATGATAACGCTATTATTAACTTGACACCCAGCAATATCATTCATGGAGGGAAAACATGAAGGAATGACCTCGGCCACGAGTCATTCTTTGCCTAATATTTCTAGCTGGAGAAATAGAATAAGTCTATATGAATCGGGACCCATTTAAGTGTCCAGAAAAATCGCGTAATAAATCACAAACAATAACGTATGGAGCAGAACAATCAAGTATGGAGCTACGGACAATTATTCTATCAAGTTTTCATTGGGTCCATACATATCGCTCCTTTTTATACAAGGCCTTTAGTGACTAGTCCATACATATCCCAATCAAGTATGGAGCTACGGACAATTATTATATCAAGTTTGCATTGGCTCCATACATATCGCTCCTTTTTATACAAGGCCTTTAGTGACTAAAAGCCAAATCAAAGAGAGTAACTATCACATTTAATGTGGTTCCTCTGGGTTATTATTCACCACACTTGGTGGTGATCGAAACCTTGGAATTTTCGATATTTGCGAGATCAGTTTGACCTTTATGTTTTAACTCGCGGATGGTTGTTGCCTCACGAAGAATCTCGTCGGTCATCATTGGCGTTGTTTCGGCCTAGCGACGATGATCTAATGGCGCAAAATAGATACTCCTCCTCTTCAAATGTTTGATTTCCCATGAGTTTTGTCCAACGTAGCAGAAGCGTGCATGAGACATGATATGTTGGCGCCGATGACGTCTATCATCCTCGGAAACTGCGATTAAACCCGCACTCCTCGATGTTGTAATTTACTTTATGACTCAGCCATCATTGAGTAATACATATTTGCTCGTAAATCTCACAGAATAAGTGTGAACGCAGAGGTTCATTTGTTTTCTCTGAGAATGCCTTTCAGGTTTGCCGCCGTACGCCAAACAAGAAGGCCTTGTACTCATAAGGCTCGTCGCCCAACTGCATCTCTGATTCCTTGCCTCCACGGAGATAAGTTGCGGGAGACAGATACGTTTCGCCGGCCAGCGATAGGTCTTTTCTCCCGCTACTTCCGCGCCCCTCTATCCTCAGTGGAGGCATCACTTTTTTCAACGGCGTCCGAATCCATAGCCATTCGTTTGCTGTCCTCATAAGTGGCAGGGTGAAGTCTCCCTCGTCTGATGATCCTTGGGTCGCTGGTTCTCATTTCCAGTGATTGGTCAATTAGGGAGCGAGAGGCAACTAAAGTTCACTCTCGCAATTGTTGAGTTAGTTGGGTTGATCCTTTAACGTATGATTATTTTGTAGATATTTATTTAATCTAAGATTGAAGAGGAATTCGGTGTCGGAAATATCGCGCTCTTATAAAGAAACGTTCCAAACACTCATAGATTTAAATTCCATCGGATCAACTACCTCTTACTGAAGGTTTCTCCGCATCGCACCCTAGTAGGGGTCGCTATTCTTCTGAAGAGCCTCTGCCACTCCCTGTTTTCGATCCCGGGTCCATGGAATGGACGCAATTACTCTAGCCAACGGGTCAACGTGATTCCCATCGAGTCTACGCCGGGTGGGTTTTTCACAATCTAGGGCAACGGCGCTTGTGCTCGCTGTGTGGTGTGGTGATTAAATTCTTTTGCGAAAAGGCTTTTGTTGTCGGGATAGGTGTATGAGTATTAATAAAATAGTAAAATATCCATCATTGATTGTCCAGTGGAAACCTTAGCGTGATTTTGGATCTTTTAGCAGTTGGTTTGGGATATCGCAAGAGGCTAATCCTGTGAAATCAACGAGCAAGAGCAATTTGCTTCAGTTTGACCCTTAACGTTAAGCAAGTAAAATAATAATAACACCGTTTATTGTCATAGGCTATACTAGCCCGGGAGACGATTTTGTACATTAATAAAGAACAGCAGATTACAAATTATAAGAATTTTACATTTCTATTTTCAATTTTTGCATAGCAGAATTAAACATAAGTTTACAAAAAAATTCGAAAAGAAAAAAAGAGAAAAAATTATAACAAAAAAGTGCCTGCTGACATGGAAATGACATTGTTCAAAATAATAGAATGGTAATAATAAAGCGTTACAATTTAACGTATATTAAATTATAAAACATAAAGTATATAATAATATGCCGCACGTTGCCATGAAATCTAATGCTAATAATGTAAGCAAAAAATCATAATGGTTGTAGTTTTAGTGAAAGTTTGGGATATATGCGGGATCATGTGTAATATGGAAATCTGCATTTTATTTGCAACGTTCGTAGTGTTAGGATTGAGATGAATATCGGCAAAATGAATTGGTTCATCTCTGATAAAGGAAAGGTATTTTGAATAAAATATATCGATGATAACTTTTTACTGCTGAAAAAAATCAAAATCTAATCTTGGGTTTCTTTTTTCAATGTCCAACCGCGAGTCCTAATATCCCAATCTTTTTGGAAATTTTGGACAAACGTATGAACTTATCCTTTTTCCTGCAAGACTGAATTTCCTCTCTCGCTGATTTGCGTGTACGTAATTGCGTGTCTCGTATGGCCTCGGGGTAGAGGAAACTGCGACTATTCGCTCCATCGTGGAGATTCCGTTTCGACCGATTCTGTCGGCTCAATTTTCATTCGGATGGAATCGGGTTGGACCCCACCGCGGAGCGCCGGTCCGAATCTTATTTGCCCAGCTTGGCTCGGTTCAGACCCTTCGGAAGAAATCGTCCCACTTAAAGATATGAGGCTCAAATGGCTTTGAAATGACAGCAAACTGAACACATGTCCGCTTGCTTTAAGACACCAGCGGAAAAGTTTTATTACTCCAACGATTGAAACGTTATCAAAAGCACATTGAAGCCCGCAATGATTCTGTTAATCATATGAATGGCGGAATTAATCATGTTTGGAATTAATATATTTCTTATCATTCAAAATCTTTATTTCTAAACGCATCTTTCGGAACGGTTATCCATTTAACCCTATGTATATGAAAAGTGTTGTTTGAGAAAATTCATTAGTCTTGAATATTTTTTCATCTTTATTACATGAAATTATTGCTCATTGTAAATATCCCCTGGTAGATCGTGCCGAAAAGGAAGAAACCCTACTGAGTGTAAAAAATCAGTAATCATCAACTCGCTCGTCAGCTCTTAATTGACTTCAAATCTGCCTGCGTTAAGGTTAAATTGAGATCAATTAGCTACCATAAAAAATATCGGCCCAATCAATGTAATTAACAACAAAACAAAAACAAAAAAAAAACAATTAAGTCTCTGTGTACGTAGTATTTTTTTGGAAAATAAATGGTAAAGTAATTGATGCAGTTAAAGAAACTTAAATTATCAGTGATCTCTTCTGTATTTCCTACTCCTTTAAGTTGTACTATTCAAAATTTACTGAATCAATAAATATCAGCTTCAAATTGTTCTCAGTTTTTGCAATAAAAACTTTGTCTTTTTTTACTGTATTAATGTACCTACTTCTTCCTTGATTTCATCGGAGTGTATCCTTGATAGTGGTGTGAACTAGATTGATTGACGTTTACATTTTATTTGAGATATAGAGATGTATCTCATATCAACACATTTTTACGGAATGTAGGATTAATGTAGCATGTATTATAATTATTTAAGTTTTATATTCTTACAGTAAACCGGAGTGAAACCGGTACAGTTTTTTAGTTCTTTTTAGGTCTCTTGTGCTCACATTTCTTTTTCTTTCAATGGAAACTTTACTGAGAAAACTTAATCTATAGAATAATTGTTTCACGTTGGAATAATATCAATTCAACTGCTATAAGCTCTGAAAAAAGTTATATTTGTGCTACCATCACCCCGTGAAGAGGAATGAAGATGGTTCATAAAAGTTTTTCGTTGAAAACTAGTTTACG
Source organism: Ceriagrion tenellum (assembly GCA_963169105.1). Lineage (NCBI taxonomy): Eukaryota > Metazoa > Arthropoda > Insecta > Odonata > Coenagrionidae > Ceriagrion > Ceriagrion tenellum. The sequence goes on from OY720640.1 coordinate 131,408,229, forward strand.
TTGGCTTCTATTTCAACTTCAAGTCCTGCATTTCAAGCTAGGACACCCACAAATTCTGTGCACTTGGGCAACACCTTACGTATCCTCATCCAGTGTTTAAATATATTTTCTATAGTAAAACGTCGGCCACTTCTCAAAACAAGTACAGTATTGAATCCTTTGGTCCCGATCGCCTTTATTGCCCCCTCAAGGTTTTCCGGGGAATAATCCTTTTCTCTTCCGGCCATGGGCCTAATGAGAGCATTCTTATTGGCGGGATAGAGATAACCGGGAGTTTTGGGTAGACACGTTGGTTTTAAAGCGTTTTGAGAACAATTTGCGACAGCAGAATTATTTCTATTATTCTCTGTTTTCCATTTAATGCTCTTTTTAATCACTTCAATTTGATAAATTCATTGAGATAAATTAAGCAGAGAAAATAAAAATGTCCCGATAAATTTTAAATTTTCAAGTTTGTAACTTTATGAAAAATTTTTCCCTTTAAAATATTGGGGGGACCACTGCCACCCCCAAACCACCTACGCCTATGCCTCCGGCCTTTTAAGTTATCTTTGTAAGACCGTGGCGTTCTGAAAAATGTGGACTAAAATGACAAAGACATGAAACATACATAAAATTTTGATGCACCATATTCATTCTTCTAGCTGCACTTTCTACACGTTATAGGGGAATTTTAAAAAATGCAAAACATTTAATCATATTTTCACAATGGATTATCACTCTCAAATAACTTCTTGAGCTAGGAAAAATACCTACTCAGCGATATTATAATCCAGGACGGCAAAATAACGGAGGTTTGGCGATGTTTCAGTGATAGCGTGTTAGCATTGAAGACAAAGATAATGTAACTATCTGGAAGTGAAAGTCGGTAATAGTAGTCGATGCACTGTCGGGTGTACACATGCGGGGGGCACCGAGGCGAAAGGACCCAATTTTCGACCACAATTGGTCCGTATCGACCATCCAGTGGTCCGGAGGATCCCGAGCCGATGAAGTACTCCGGCAGACCCGCGACGCCGACCGATAAAGGGAGCCGGGGGATATCCAGTCTCAAATTTTTGGGCAACGGGCTTCTCCGGCCTTCATAAGATGTGCGGTAAGTTTTCGCGCAAGCGAGACTGACGGCGACTCGGCCGACGTTGTTGGGGGAACCCAACAGCTACGAGGACTGCGGGGAGGCATTGTCGTCATTTTTACGTCAATCCGCCTCATGGTGTCGGCCTCGCAGTGGTTGTGCTTCGCTAACCTTCCCTTCCCATTATCCTCTTTCCCAGTACTTCCCACTACGGTATAAGCGAAGGCTTGAGAGCAAGAGGGGGATTTTTAGCCCGGCGGGAAGACCCGGATCACCTGTCGGGTTTCGCCAACTAGTGCAGAGTACTTGAACCAACCCCCGTCGTCTATCTCTCTTTTCTGATAGTACACCCATTCCTTCCAGATTCGAAATTTTTGTGTTTGTAGCATCTTCACCTCACTAACAGACTTCACCGCCGCTTTCGGTAAGGACATTTCACATCGCGGTAAACGAATTTTTTCGATATATTTCCTTCATTTGTCTTTTCTGTGCCAATCCCGATTACCCTCTAAGTCGTAAAAAAGGAGGAAGTCGGACATTCAAACCCTAGATGGGCTTAACAGTAGCTTGCCACAAAAATTCCTCTTTATTCGCTAATAGTAAATGTAGATAATTGATATAACTATTTAATAATTAGGGAAAATAAGTATTTACCCTATTCTAAGCCTTTCAACTTTTCTCGGGAAACTCAGTCTGTTGTGCCGCTATGCCAATGGTTGCCTCAATCTCTCGCTACAACGTCCTGCTTAAGGCGATAACAGGCGATTATTAAGTGTGCGGCGGTTTACGGCTAAGAAAGAAACCATCAAAACCTCAAAGAAAATGCAATGTCCCATCGCCATTACGGCATCTTCTCACAGAAAATGTTCACCGTTCACTTTGTCATGAGAAAACTTATTTCGTTTTCTTCCTTAGGATTAATAGTATGGATTGAATATTTAATGTGTTGGATTAGGGCCATGAAAGAAAAAATGAGCCAAGTGGAAAATGCTGTATATTTCGCATTTTTGTAATCCAACCATGTCGCATAATATTGATAGTGCATTGGACATGGACTACTGTGAACACTTTCTATTCACAACAAATTTTGCGTGAATGTGTCATACACCGAGCTCACTCACCGCTCTGTAAGTCATAACTTGTGCAATATCTTGTGTGAGGATCTAAAGGCATATTTCCTGGGAAATCTGACCCGAGGCGTTCATAATTGGCCGACGTTGTAAAATTTCTTTCTCGCGTTGTGTGTATCGGGCGGCAGTCGGTGAAAGGCGTTCCCTGAAATTAAACGCCGGGCGATCCAAAATATCGGGCTCCACCTCAACGTAATCTTTTAATTAGTTTCCCTCGAAAGTTTTTCACCCGTTCGCAAGCTCCAATCGACCGATGGAAGAATGGAATCACACGCATGCCTTCGTTTTTCTCCGCTGGACTTGCGGCATAATCGGCGGCCACGCCACTTAAGTTGAGTCGCGCGTGAAATTCGCGTATTTCCGCGCCTTCCCCGAGCGCCCTCCACGTCAGAAGCGTTCGCCACAACAATGCTCGCTCAGTCTTACTTAACGGCCATGCGGTCCTCAAAATCTCTTTCTTCCACCTCCACTGTGATGTGTGCTCCACTTGAAGCCTTTGTTGCGCCCAAGGCAAGTTAAGGTCTCTCTCGCGCCCAAAATGAATTGTGAGGTCATTACGCAACATGTAAAGGTATGAGAAACGAGATGGAGAGAGCATCGTGAGACAGCAAACGTGATATGTTATACCTCCTCGTTGTTGTAACCTTCAGGGAGAACTCAAGGCAATCTCTTCTGGCATCCGACAAATCTCGGTAAGCGACAGATTCTTAGGTATGAGCAAGATGGGGAAATATATCGGATAAGCTAGGATACGATGAATTCAGAAATAGTTTCGACATAAAAGAAACAAAATTTCTTCAACATATGCGCATTTCGCAGGTTGTGGGACCTCATAGTCTAGGAGGCCAGCGAAATTGGCCTCAAACCATGTAATTTCGATGAGTGACTCTGGTTTCAATCTCAGAAACCCCAGGAAACCCTTAAAATGACGAATGAAAAATAATCGATTTATAAGGGGACTCAGAGTAAAAAGGTGTCCGATGCGGAAACCACGGAATTTCACGAGGAGCGGGAATATAAGACGACTGCCTTTTCCCTGAAATTGATGAAGATGATGCTGAAACACTGGGAGAAAAGGAGAACCCCGCCTGTCAGGGAGCTTTGAGAAACACTGGGTGAGCTTATTTTCTGCCGCAACTTCTGGCGCCATAAGGAATTATGCCATTCAGGAGAAGTTCCGGCCAAAAAGTATGCTCATATTTCCGAATTTTATCTGATATAATGTAAAATTTTAATGATTTATGGTTTAGAGATACCCCTTTACCACTGTAGCCTATTTGGGCATGTCTGTGTGATTAGCGGTGACTATTCCTTTAATTAGGTGATGAAAAACAGTTGGAAAGATTTAGGTTGAAAAGTAGATACATTCGTCGCGTTTCATTGCTACTTTTAACATTACAATAGTGGAAGTTATTCTGATAGAATCAAAAAGCCTTAGCAAAAGTAAGAGTAAGTAACAAAAGTGAGTAATGGTAATCGTATCGGTAGGAGGTAAGTTACCGCAAGAGAAAATAAGCACGGGTCTGTGATGCGACCCTTTTGAGCTCAGTGTGTCAAAATTCGTAAATAAAAGGCCTTGCTTAATTCAGGTGCTGTCTGTGTCACATCTAGAAACATTCATTATTTTGAGATGATTGTGGATATATTTAAAAAAAAAAGCTCTATTTCTTGTTTTTATTTGAAAAAATGGGAAGTTTATTGCTTTTTAAATAATGGTTACTCTAAAATTTCCAAAATACTGTTTCTATTCTATGAAATAATATCTAAGCGCGAGTTAATTGTTTTTGGGCGATGACCAACCGTAAGCAATGCGTGACGCCCAAAATGTCTCGGCGTGTCACGTTTGACCCGGGTTCTATAGGTTCGCCATCATTGGTGTTGGAGGACAAAAAAAAGATGCAGGGATATCCCAGCCGTCAAAAAAGTGTGAATAGTGGAGTGATGAAGAAGGAAGAGGCAATCGGGGTATTCTGTGAAGGATAGAAGCAGAAGAAGCATTTCATTGGAAATAATACATCAAAGCTCTATCAAATGAATTTCCATCAATGTACTTGGTAAGGGATATAGACTCGACGGGTCAAGTGTTTGGTAGACAACACCCTTGGATGGTGAGGATTCTATTTTCCATCGTAGATGTTTAAATCGCATGTATTACAAAAGGCAGAGAATTCTTGAAGTGGGTTCAAGAGCAGATGTGGGTGGACACTTAGATTTGCGTGGAATACGAGAGTTGAGTACATCAGTGTTTGAGGAACGGTCATTGTCTTTTCAAGCTCTTACGTGTTTCAATAGTTTCATAATGTGAGTAATACATGTAGAAGACCGCCCTGAAAAACGCATTGCTACTTCCAACAATCGATACTCGACTCAGTTAAGAGAAAGTAAGAAAGCAGAAAGTTATTTTTTCTTTGGAATTGGAAATGTTCATTAATTTCTCATATACCGATCAACCCATTTCGAATCATGTAGGGTGTTGTAAGTTTACAGTTGTCGAAATTTTTAGAGTGGAATAGATGGCGCAATAGAGTGGAAATGGATGCATAATGCAACGAAATGATTGGATCCTTTCTTCCGGCTCTTTTGGGAACTTTTTTGAATGAAAAAGTATACTGTTTTAATGGTTGAGGTTATAATAAATATACACCTTTAAAGCTTAAGTTAAAATTGTGATTGTGGAATGCAAAGATGAAAGCTTTGCCATTATATGCGCTCCTTTTAATGCTCAAATGTTTAGGATACTGTCTAGCTGGTTCTAATATCAAGCGAGAGAATTTGAGTTAATTGGGGTTATGCATTGTCATTTTCCATCTCACTACCTTCCTTCCCGAATTCAATCTCTCTTGCTTGTTTACACTTTGTTAGACTTAAAAAATAAACGAACCGTGATGCGGAAGCAAATATTGCGTGAATTGCATTTAAAATGTTTGCCGATCCGCGAAAAATTAATGCCTAGTCTTTCATCTGAAACGAATGGAAAGTATGCTAATGGTGATGTATTCTTCACTTAGGATCGTCCACTTGAATTTTAATCGTTTAATTATTCTTCCAAGATTCCTGAGTAAATGGTATCCTGCACAGCGTACCCTGGGAGGAAACGACAGGACTTAAATTATGGATGAAAATGATGGGTGCTGACTCTCAACGACTGTGCTGAACACCGTATTACGTCCTCTTCGACGAGAAGGCCGTTTGTCACGGCCTTTTTAGCTAACATATCCTCCTCCCAAGTTTCTTCTCTTGAACAGTGTCATAAGATCTCAGGTCTCTTAGGTATTAACTTGAATCTACAATAAATGCGATTTTTTCCAAAATTCAGGTTTGAGATGGTTCCAGCGAGAAAGGACTTGAGTGTAATTTTTTTCTTATCCTACAGATAAGTACAGAAAAAGGCTCTGGCACGAACGACAATATTTTGCCTTTCGGTGCTGTTGGTCTCGCAAATTGAGCTGAAAATCAATTTTATTTGGAGAGAGGGATGAACACGAGAAAAATAGTATTTATCGTCTAAAATATACGCCATTTTAATGGAAAACTATTTAAGTAGTTTAAAATTTTAATTCCACTATTGCAAAAAATATCAGAAACTACCAGGCATTCCGAAAATGACTCCCAACAATTTGTAAGTGGCAGCTAAGCAACGTATAACATGGGGCAGAGAAAGGGTATTTAAGGAGGCACGCTGAAGGGCACGGGGGAAGTCCGACAATAATCAAGGACTCTTGTGGAACTGAGCAGATGAAATTATCAACGGAGATAAGCTGCTAGATGAACAACCCTATTTCAACGCAAGGTGAATCTGGGGATCAATAGGAATATCACTAGAGGAGTAGCCGTATTTCAACGCAGGGTGTATCTGGGAATTTAGCTGGCAAGGAACACAACATCCACCTGTGCGGATATCGATAAGGAAATTGTATGTATGATTTTTTTATATGTTCTGTGATGTGAAGAAGAAGACACGTGAAGTGGCTCAAGTGAGAAAAAGTGCATGACCTGTTCAATTTTATGAGCCTGAAGAGAAGTGATACAGTGAAGGGCAAAATACAAGTTGTGTATTTTAATGGTATAACATATTTATGGTGATTGGTAATCATTTGTGCCTAGGCATATTCATTTTCTTTCTCGTAATATTTTGTGAATAAAATTCATTGTTCAAACTGAGAAGGAGAGTCCATGCAATTTATTAGTTAAGTGAGGTCTGCTGGAAAGTTCAGAAGGAGAAGACAAAACTAGAGTCGCGCACACTTGAGAGTGGAAATTTTTATTTTGTTACAGTAGTGAAAAATGCCAGTGAAAAGATTATAAATAAAATAGATGAATCTTACTGCCTTTTTTTTGTTTAGTTAAGGGCTGTTGACCGCGAAAATTGAAGTCAAAATGTAGTAATTACGTGGAAATGGCGCTGCATTTGGCGTCTATGGCGTCCATGAAGAAGTGTTTGTCAAAAATATATTCGTGGAATGATTGGCGTTTTTTGTGACTTACTTTTCGTTTTCAATCGCATTTGACGCATTCCATAAGCGAAAGTAGGGTTTTTGAGACCATTTGAAAAATAGTCGGAATTCAGTGTTTCCTTCGACTCACTCAGTCGCGTTTGGCTCTTCTCCGATGATTTTTTAACTGCTAAAAGAATAAATCTGAATTATCTTTCAAACTTTCCTTTAATGGCTGAAATCGATTGCACACTGCTTGGAGAGAAAGACAAATAAAACTCGGAGGAAGAAGAAGGATGTATAAAATGCAGTGGCTTTCCCCCTGTGCCACACGTGCACCGAAGAGAAGAGTGGTACAGAACGTGTGACGAAATGTGAGAATCGAGGTGGGAGAGGTTACGTCAAACGCGTCGCCGCTCGAATTTCGCTCGATGAGGCTCGAGTTCGCGACGAAATAAATGATTCTTGTTCGGTTGCATGCTTTGGAACGTTCGAGTGCCACATTGGGGATGGATTGGATTGATGATATCATCTTGGTGTAACAATTGCTTGGGGGTTGAAAAATCGCACCGCGGCAGAGCTTCGGTGGTCGTGGCGTAATGTGAGTGCGCCCTCCATGATAAGGGCGAGGATGAGGCCGCACGACCTGCTAGGACGAATGGGAGTGCTTGGTGCGATGGGGAAAGAAGAGAGCGGGTGGCGCACATGAGACGATGACTCGGAGGATAAAAGTGGCAGAGGCGAAGGAAAATGAGCGATATGCCACGATGAGTCCCATCTCCTGATAGAATGCGGCGTGGGAAGATTTAGAGGCTGTGGCGTTTTCCGTGGGTTTTCTACGCCGTGAAACTAACATTAACACTGTTGATCAATAGATTGAACTGGGGAAGATGGAAGTCATATGAGATTTTATTTTGGGTGAAACCAAAAATTCACATCCCTTTATATTATTATATTTAGAATTCGATATGTTTTTCTTGATTTTGACTCAACTTACTAATCCCGTTATTAATTTGTTTAAGAACTAGGCGGATTATACAATAGATATACCGTAGAAAGACGACGGATGCTGAGTATCCAAACATTTACTAGCTGTGTGGTTGTACTCCAAGTGGGCGCCTGTTTCATGCTAACAAAATTGCTAATCTCGGCTTGCGTTCTGCAACCCCTCTGCCACATACGGTTTTAACGTCTCGCAGGGTATAGCTTTAATAGTAGATGAAAAATGGCATGTAAATTTTTTATTCTACATGATGTGCATATGTGCACTTCCTGTCATTAAATATACGACATGGGCAATAAAAAATATTAGAGAGCTTCCATGAGGTCCGAGGAAGAAAACAAAGTTGCATGGATCCTTTTCACGTAATTAGGAGACTATTCGCTGCTCATGTTGTACTCGCTAGTCATGACTCAGAGTCCTCGAGGAGGTTGGAAAGGAAGGGCAGACGACGTCGAGAGTTAGCTCAGACTCCAAGTACGGCTCGTAGTCTGAAGAAGCTTTTTAAGAAGAATCAACAGAGTCTCATCATCAACAGGCATCGCAATGCTTCTCCTACCCTCTTCAAATACTTCTCGAAGCGTAGTTACGACCGTTATTAATTAGTTAAAATAGCGCAGCAGAAAGAAAGAAAACCCTGTGAAAGCTCCTTACAGAGGTTGGGCCCTGTGAAACAATGTCGTGACTTGAATGTGGCTTAAGCGGCAATGTGGATCTCAATGAAGCGCATTCGTGAGCATATGTAACCATGTTGTCGAGTTGATTCTTGCTCATTAGTAATCAGTCACGTAAGTGTCCGGGATATTCCTTTCGAGGGATGAGGTTCACTCTGAATAAAGGTCCAATTGATGGATCAGATTAACGCTCCGCCACCACCTGGGATGGGATAGGTGGGAAGGAAATGAGTGAGGACATTTCTTCTTATCATTTGGAACCTACATTAAAATTTCTATTTACAGCACTCTTTGTGATTTCTTTGGACCATCTTTTTTTGATAAATATATTCTGCAGGCAATGTAATTGCTTTCTCCATTGATTCCTTTGGAACGTTTTTCTCAGACGTTGGCTCGGGTTGCAAATAGGAGGCTTTTTAAAAAAGCTGTGAATTTAAGGAAATTTTAAAACTATTCCGTAAAAGTTCTCGAAATATCGTGTAAAAAAATTGCTGATAAATAAAAGGAGTTCATTCAATGTCAATTCTTATAATGCATTTCTCGAGGTCGCTCAAAAATTTGTACTCTTATTTATAATTTAATTTGCGAGAGAAATAAAGTCCGAAAGCAAAAAAAATTAACTTTACTTTCATTTCTTTTGGAGATGTTTTCGTCTAACCTTTCCTTGTAATGTTGCATTTTTCAGTTCCATTGTGTTACACCTGTGTCGAATAATTTTCCCCTTGAAGCTCAGAAATCAGCATTAGGTTAGTAATGCAAGTTAAATGCAATCCAGTAAATTATTTTGAATTTGGAAACCTTTATATGACTCAAATGGTTGATTCTCAGAGGACAATGTTTATGCATTTTCTCTCGGCTATAATTACCTCAACACTGTGACCTATTACCATTGAGATTATGCTCCTAGCAACGCGCGTGTGTTTGTTTAAGTCCCAAGCAACTGTAGTCATTAGAAAGCAGTATGCCTTTAGCGTCTAGGTATTGTACTTAAAGAGGCACGCGGGGAAACCACATAGCAGCAATACAAAATATCACTCAAATTTCGAGAAAATTTTCTTGCTCAAATAGGATATTCTTTTACAAAACATCTATTTTTGTTGAGAAAAGAAATTGTCTACCAGTTAGTTATAGCAAGGTAAAATCCAATCTCATTTTGCATGCGGAAAAAAATTCTTACAGTTTAAGGAAGGCTTATCGTCTAATATTCACTTGGGTAACAAAAAGAAGATCTTTACGTTTTCATATTCGTTGGCACTTTGTTTGATGTTTGTGCGATTCGAAATTTTCCCTTCGCGCTTGCCTTTTTGTTCCCAAATGATTTCATTTTCTAAGGATTTAGGGCACTGTAACCTTCGATTACCGTAGAGCCGGATGGAATGATAGTGTATTTATCTGACCTCCATGTGGAGGGCTGAAAGGAAAATTATCCCGAGTTGCTGCCCTGCAATCTCTTCGCACCCTCACGGTCGATTTCTCCACTTGCATTCCAACCCCCTTTAACTGCGGCACATTAAGGCCATTGCCGCCTCTCACCATCCGTGTCATCGCACATCCTAGCAGGTAAACATGTTCCTCTGACTATGAGTTACGCCTTTTCCTCTCGCGTCTCCTTCAACATTACGAAACTTCGTAGTCCTTCAATGCCGGCGACTCCCACTCCATCCCAGCGGGGAGTCGATTCCATCCCGAAGTCACCGTCTCCGGCCGAGTCCAGCCCGAGAGGTTTCCACGAGGTGCTGCTCCACCCCTCCCCTCACCCCCCCAACCTCAAATTCACCCCACCCCCATCCTTCCCGCCGAGTTTTAAAGTCAATCCGCCGTCGTGTAGGAAAGGGTGTGCAGATCACTTTCTCTCCATTGCCTCCAAGCAGCGGAGAATCGCCTTATACCTTCCCTGTGCACTTTCAATGACGGCTTAAAAAATTCTTTCCCAGGCCCCCTTTTATGCTTGTGCAGTTACGGTGGAGTGCCCTGGGAAGTTACGACACATCCGTCCGTCTCTCAAACTCTCGAGGTTTATGAGACGGACACCTTACGGGAGACACCGACACCAAGAGTTTGCCGACAGAGTGGTGGGAGTACCAATTAATCCCTCTGCACGTGCGAATAAATCGTCAATACTTCTTTACGGTGATATTTCGTAAAGATGTATGCATCACTACTTTGTTGGCACGGAGTGAAGACTATCACCTCAGCAACCGTTCTAATTTTTTGGGGTGTACTTAGCAGTGGAAAAAGAATATTTCTTTTATTTTACAATTTTATTTCTTAGTTATTTCTATAGAGACAGAGGCAAGGTCTTAAATTTTATTTTCGCCGCAAATAAAACTTAACCAGCGAAGTTAAGTAAATTTTTTAACTTCGACGCAGTTTAGGGTTACCAAAAAACCGATCGGTTTCAACACAACGTAAAGGGATACGAATGAAGGGGAGATTAAGGAACACGAAAAGCTGAAACCGGTCGGAGTTTGGTACCAATAAACTGCGTGGAAGTAATAAGGCTTATTTTATGTCACTCTCAAATGTGAACTTGAAATTCTAAACAGCCGACTCGTGAACCTTTGCAGATATATTAACCAATAAACCTTATTTCCATTGGACACAGAAGTGAAACTGTTTTTAATGAGAGGCAACATGAGGCCTCAAATTACCTCCCTCTCAAGTTACGAATTACCTGTTATAACCCAAGGGTATACGCTAATTTGAGATTACTTAATATGGTTAGAAAAAAATGCTGGCTTTCAACAAATTTCGTAAAAAAGTCACATTATTCAGTGTTCATTATATGCTGCATGCTTGTCGTCTCTACCTCTGAACTCCTTGGCCTCAAACTGAAAACCTACGACTACCTGTAAATAAAGAATGCATGCTATAACTGCGTGCATTCTTTGCTATTTATGTGACACCTATGACCGCAAGCCCGAAAGGCACCAAAACCCACCTGCTCCTCCCACCCACCTGCCGCGTCTTTCTAATGTTTTTTTTCGGATTTTTCGCTCAGAGGCAGTCCGCAAATGTGCCAAGATGCACATTATGAAGGAAAAAGGCTATTGTGAAGCTGGAGATCGTTCTGTCGTAAATTAAATTTTTATTATTATTAAAAAATACTCTTTCTTTGCATTCTTTCCATGGAAAACATTTCCGTGTATGATTCCAGGCAATGTTAACAAAGTCTCTCTCTCTGGTGTCATGAAGTTGACACTCCTCGCTAACGTATTCAAGAAAATGTGTTCCTAATATCCTAATCCTACATACCTTCAGCTTAGGGTAAGCGTCTCCTGTGAAACAGCCCATTCGTAAAAAAATCGGGTCTCATTCAACCATCTGACTAATCAAGAGTGCTACCTGTTTGAATATTTAGCTGTGAAAGGAAGAGGGATTTTTAGGCGCATTATCCCCTCCTACTACCCGTCAGGCACTTCATTTTAATGGCACATAATCGTCCAAGAGTTTGAGTAACATGCCTACCATCACGATGTGTCCTTTTTTGGTTTTCAATAATGACTATAAATTAAGTTGAATGAATTAAGAAATTAATGAATTAAGTTATCAATGTCACTGTAAAAAGTGTTCAATATTTGAAAGACTGATTAAAAAAGCGAGCCATAACTCTTTAAAGAGATATACAAATAAGCACAGAGAGTTTACTGGAAAACCTATTAGCACGGTGCGGAAAGATGTTGCTTCTATACGATTATAGCGGTCATAAGTGCATATTTTAAGTACCAAGCAAAATATTCGGGGTATAATCATAGAGACTTCTTTATCGGGTCTACCTCTAAGTATTGTTTAAAAGATGAAACAAATATCACTCCGCGATTAAGTCGAATCCGAATTTCCGCCGCGTTGATTCAGATGAGGCTATCGAGCGGCCGGCGAAATATCGTCCTCATCATGAATCTACGCGGTGGAAACCCCGGAAAACGGATCAGACTTACATCCAAGCCCCGCGGAAACCATCAGAACGTCACTCCGCGAGTATCTGTACTCAATATAAAGGCCAAACGGACGTGGAATTAATGATTATTCGAAAAAAAATGTTCCATTGAGGCTGCATTCTAGAGCCGTAACTCTTTAATTTGGTATGGAAAATAAATCTGCATTTTGGCCCAGTCCTTCCATATTAACCCATAGGTTTCCTCTCGAATGAAAGAGCGCTCGGTCTATTTCGTCACGGTTTCTGGACATGACTGCGGGAATCACCGCTTTTTACGACGGTATGAGTGAGGGATGCATTGTGCAGCTTCGGGACTCCATCCTTCGAATTTACGGTTTTAGGAGTGCCGGAGCCCTCAATACTTCCAAGGGACGAGTGCAATAAAGAGCCGAGGACAATGTTTACGCATTTTCTCTCGGCTATAATTACCTCAACACCGCGACCCATTCCCTTGGGGATTATGTTCCTAGCAACGCGGAGAGCGCTTCTTTTCCTTTGAAAATTTTCCATTGTTTTCACTTACATAATTGCTTTCTTCTCTTAAAATGTTCGTATAAAGTATTAATTTGCAGGTCTTATTTTTTATGATCAAAATTGCATATCCCTCATGCAGAATCATCGAATAATGCTCTCTATTATGTGATGAATGATGAGCATAGTAAAAAATGCCTTCTGAATTTTGCTGCCCCACGGTATTTCGTTCGTAGTGCAGTGATATAAAAGGATGCAACTGGCAGCTCAAGTCTTATCTGCCGTGAAATAAAGTTGGTGGGTAGATAAAAGGAGCTCCAGATGTGGATTTAAAGGACAAGCTTTAAAAATAGGGATTATCAGGCGTGGAAATGGAGAGTTGCCATTGGTCTACTCTAGAATAAAGACGTCTAGGGGGCATCACAGTTGTAAGTCCCATCCAACGGACGAAGTATAGCGCTTAGATTGTTCTGCACGTGACATTAATAGGAATTCCATTGAATATTATCCATTGCCGACGGGGTACGCATTCAAGCCCTCGGAATGGGATCCCGATACTCGTGGCATCGTGGCCTCCGTATCCCCTCGTACCCTCATCTTGATCACTTGTGCTCATCATTTCTATATCATCCCAACTTACTTTTTAATTCATAGTACCTATCGCATGTTGAAGAGGGGTTGATCTTCTTTTTCTCCTACTATTCAGTTAAAGCAGGTGGGTTTTAGTACGGTATCTGTCCCTGTGGAGCCACTGAGGGCAGTTCACTAACAATAAGATACACCCTGAGAGCCCAAGAGAAGTCATCGTGACTGGCTGCGCTTTTAGTGCATTGAGAATAATATCGAGATCAATTTGCTAATGAAATTCGGTCCTCTGCCAATATTTTATGGTTTCAACTGCTACAAATAAATGAATTTTTATCCGCTAAATCACCATTCTAAATCCCGTTCAGTGTGTCGGGGCAAGACAGGGGTAAATTATTCTGGACACTGGTGGAAAATTGCCCGCTTCAAGCCTCATGCTTGCGTAAAAGAAGCAATTGATGAGGAGAGATGTCGGTTGTGAACATTTAGAGCAAATTCGAAGTACACACTGGGTCATCCAATCGTTTTCGCATAATTGTATAAACTTTTGGTACGTTGTGACATCTGCAGAGTTGGGCATTGTTGATCGGATTGCGTTGATTTATGGTTTTTCATTCGGGCTCCGTTTAACGAGGATCTTTTGTGCTTCTCATTAGCAAAAAAAGTCTAAAGGTAGTGCAAAAATTCCACAGCCGTCCATCCACCTTGACCGGGAACCCAAATCCCTCCGTCCCTTGGTCTGGATTCAAATTGAGTCGATGAGACGTTTGACCGGAGTGCATGCCGATAAAACGTCAAATTGGTTGGCAATGGAGCGTTTTCTCTCCGCAGGGAAGTCTGCCATGTTATTATTACGCATCGTCAAGGGTGGGCATTTGTATTCAAGGCCTGTAGACTGTCTATTCATCCCTCTCCTTACCCGTGCAGTGACAAGCAGTTTCATCGTACCCATTCTGAGCAGGCTATTAGAGGACGATATCAAATAGCTGAGCTTATGGTTTTGCAATCGCCTTCGATGCCCAAAAAGAGGGCTTATTGGCCATCGATCTTGACCTTCAAACTTGTGATGGATGTCAAGCTTTCTGCGGACAAAGGAATTTGACAGAGATTTGAGAATGACTCGGATGTTGGCCATGGTCCTTATAAATGAGTTATTTGTTTATCTTAATTTTCAATAAGTATCAAGTATCTCAAAATAGATCTAAAGGCCATTTTCTTTCTTTAATGTCTTTAATTAAAATCAATATCGATAATCGGAATGATAAAACAGGCTTAATGTGCCTTATCATCGTGATCTATAAGGATTCTAAAGACACTTTTTGGATCCAAATCCCTATCTTTTTTATTAAATTCATATCGAAATATACTGAAAATGGCTTTCAATAAAAGTACTCGTGAAAGGCTCCTTCACTTTGGCTATTCGCTCTGCACTTTTCGCTATTTTGGCTATGTGGCTATTCGCCCTGCAAGTTTTCAGGAAAATGTTCTTCTTCACAAATGAAAAAACGACTTCGTTTTCTTCCACTGATTTATTTTTTTGCTACGACATGGAAAGAAAACGAAGTCGTTTTTTCATTTGTGAATATCAACTTCCACATAGTTGAGCCTGATACCATTGAATGTTCTTCTTCTTGAACATGGGCGTGGAACGAAGACCTTAAGGAGAGGGGATGGAATTGATTACCGGAGTTCAGGGCATGGGTTTGCAGAGGAACAGTGAAGGTTCTATGGACTGAAAGGAAGACAAGCGAAGAGATTATTGTCATGGAAGTAGAAAGAAAGGAAATTGCTTATGTGAATTGACAAGATTTTGGCTGAGCCGGGGGTTGGAGGAAGTAAAAAGGGAGAACATCATGATAAATATTGGGAATTCGGGTCCTAAGGAAAAACTCCACAGTGGCAGAGGACGCATCGGTAGCTTCACTGGCTAGAGCTCTCGGCGCGAGCTCTCGAGGGAATCGTCTTCGAATCCCGGTCATGGCGAATGATTTTTCCTCGGTGGAATTTCGCACCAAGAGAACGTGATGTTAGAGACAGTTGGTGAAGATAGAATGTTGGAAAATCGGGAAAGACAGGAAACGGATTGACGCATTCGATGGATTAAAGATAGGTCGGAAGTATACTGAGTCGAAGGAGAAAACGGTTTGTGAAAAGAGTTGTATGAAGTAGTGAGAATAGCGTGTTACGGATTCATGAAAGCTTCTCTACCCGATAGGACATTTGCCAATCCGTCCTACTATAAAAACCTCTTTTCCTACTGACTCTCATACTTAGGGGTTAGATGGAAGAAGGGACTGCCTTAGTCTCAATCTCGTCCTAATAAAGACGCCTTATTGTTATTATTATTAATTTTTAACGCCCGGATAAAATTTAAAGTGATGAACCAGAAATTTGGAAGATATTTTACTTTCCTGATTTAGATACCCAGAAGGAATTATTGAAGCTTGCATCATCATTCAAATTAATGGAGTTTAGCGCAAGTTTACAAATAAGCTTTTTATCAAATTGATTATCGTCTGAAATTTTTACTCTAACATTTTACGATTACCTCGTATCAAAATATACTGCAGAATCTAACTAAAATAACCTCAACGGAATAACTACTATCAGATGTATAGAATTTTGTTTGATATAATTATATTATTCAAAATACTATGATTATAAATTTTTCTCGCTTTCAGCCCAATGATCAGTGGAAACAGATCAATGAGCGGTTAAAAAAAAGTCACTCACACGGAGATGAGTCCGGCGTTGTCCCCGGCGAAGAAGTCCTTGCGGAGGACGTGCTTGTAGTGGTGCAGTGATGGCATGGCGGGGCGGTGAGGCATGTCCTCCTCACCCCGCATCACGCGCTCGATCTCACGGGGGTCGAAGACGAAGACGAGGTCCGGCCGACCCAACAGACCCTCGATCTTCGCGATCCGACCGTAGTTCTCGTACAGGGACTTGGAGATCTTGTCCACTTCGCTGATCCGGTACGTGCCTGGGGTAGAGGATCAGTGATTTGTCATGGGTAAGAAATGTCGAATAAATGTTCTCAGCAGTCGCACTCATTGGTGGAGGCGACCGGCAAATGAAGTCATTTGAAGGATTTACACACATAAAAAACCCACCGAACAGTGTGTCTTAGGTAGCTTAATTACATGAAGAACAGAGGAGATAGAGGAAAGGAATTTGAATAGGGAGAGGATTGAAATTTCAGATGTGTCTTGGCGGATCAACATCGCTATGGCCAATAGTGAAACTTGGGAAAATATAATGGTGTACGCATCAGTTCAAAAGTGTATCTCTCTCATGTTGTTTCTGTCAGTTCAAGAGATATAAGGCAGCACTGAAATAATGTCTCTCAATTCCCCATCAAGCTGGCGTGGAATGAATCTTTTAAGTGTTCTTGGACTTGCCCCTCGAGTATCAAGTGGCTCCCGGCCTGGTCCAATGAGTTTATAATTAAGGGTAGCGTGCTCTGCAGAAACGAGGAATCTGAGAAAGGAGGATCAGAATGGACTGCAGATGGGATGTGTTTGAGATGTGAGTTTGGAAGGGAACGGTAAAAGTGCAGTGGACGGAAAGGAAGGCATACGAAGAAGTACTTGGTGTGGTGGGCGAGGAGAGGAAACTTTTGGAGACATTTTGGAGGGCGCAAAATAGGATAGTAGGATATCTAAATCTACATAGTACCCCGCGAGCCGCCGCATGGGCGTGTGGCAAGGGGTTTTAGGTCACCAGCCGTGTAAAGGACTAAGTTTTTTTGGAGATGAAATGGAGACATTTATTATAGGAGTGTATTTAGTGGAGCTCAATTTTTATTGTGATCGCTTATCGTGCGCGGAAAGAACGAGTTTGTGTACCTATCTGTTCGACACTGTATCTCTCTTATTTTATCGCATCCGACAGATCTATAAATCTAGTGAGACGTCATGATAATATTCTCTATGCCGCTCTGAAAAATATCAGTTCTGAATTTCTCAAGCAACCTAAGCCTAGCGTGTAGCCTCCGAGTCTCTAGGGGCTCCCTCCTTAATCCCTCTAAAAGTTGTGAGACACTATATGTACGCTCGTAGCAGTTTTTAACGAAAAGCGCTGCTTTCCTCTGTATTTTATTAATTTTTCTGGTCCAAACTTTATGACCAGGGTCCCAAATGCTCGCGGCGTATTCGAGGATATGAGGGGCTATTGGTTTCAGAAGGCCGCGATTGAGAGAATGGGAACGGATACGCGGGGAATGGGCAGGAAGATAAATGGCTTTGTGTACGGGGTGAAGAGAGGTAGGAAGTATACTGTTTGAAGATTAAATTGTCTTGGTGGACCTCGCGTTGCATTTTATTATTAGGGAAATCTACCGGTCAAGGTACGTTTCAATGGAAGATGGAGGTAGGTAGACAAAATTAAATATCCTGTAAACAAATTGAGCGGGAAAAAGTTCCTTTTTAGTGAACTTCCCTTGCGTAGATGGTCAAGAATGCTGAGTTTTTCTCCGCAATTTCTTTTTTTCTCACGCCTTGACCTATTTTTTGTCTTACCCATCACGGCAGACAATGAGTTTGCATTCATCAGCCGCACGCCCTCCGAACGACCTAATGAGGAAGAATGCTGATTGACCGAATCCTGCAGTTCGACAAAGGGTTTATTATAATCAGATTACTGAAGAGTCTGAGGTCTTTTGCCTGTTAATCGCATTTCCCTCCCACCGCCACCGCATTCCCACAATTTCCCTCCTCTCAAGCTGAGCACCATTCTTCCTTCGCTATGAACGCATCGCGCTGCTAACAGTCCAAAATCAAATGCCGAAAAGTATCTTAAGTATCTACGTGGAACTTGTTGCGTATTAAGTATTTCATTTTGTTCATAAATGGTTATTTTCATCTAATCTTCTGAAAATAAGCACCTACATTTATTAGTACCCCAAAGTGAGTGGCTTAATATATTCAGGGGTTTAATTCCGGGGAAAGACGGGCAGGAGGAGTAGTCGGACAGATGATTCTGGTTGCAATGACGGCAGGTTGAAAGTATGCTAAACTGATATTGCAACCCTGCAGAGGGCATCAGGCGAGTAGGAATGATCCATCAAAACCTATCCTAACTGATAATGCGAATAATCATCACAGTTGTAGACTCATCGTCGCTGTGATTCAGAGTAAACTGAGGTGAGACTAATGGCAAATGTGATTCTCTGCCTCATTTTAATTTCGAGATGTAACTGTCGTAATGTGACATGTGTATCTGGATACACCGGATACACTCACCTACGTACGGTATAAACCTCCATGAGTTGCCGAGGAGAGGAATGGGCTTGGGTCCGGGCACTTCCGAGTAAGGCCTGGCCGTGGTCATGTCCGCGCTCTCGCCCTCCACTTCCTGGACGGAGGCCACGACGGAGCGGAGGCGGCGGCCTGCCGCCGAGGCCCCCGGCCGCACCCTCGGCAAAACACCGGCGATCATGATAGCGACGGCTCCTCGAAAGGCTAAGTCCTGTTCGGAAGAAAAGAAAATGAGAAATAAGTATTCGTTGGCCTTTTCATTAAATGCCACGCACATTCATGCGTGATCAAAATACTTGAATCTCAAAGGAGGCCACGTTGACAATTCTGTTCATGTTAGAAAAGAAAAACTATGCAAATTCCACTTAGAGAAAATTTAATACACGACCCGGGTTTCAACACATTATGTCATCTTCAGGTGACATTGTGTGTTGAAACCTCCTGAAGATGACATAATGTGTTGAAACCCGAGTTGTGTATTAAATTTTCTCTAAGTGGAATTTGCATAGTTTTCCTTTTCTAACATGGAAAATTTTTTAATTATTCACCCATAAACCGTACGGTTTGTTAATTCTGTTCATGTTCTTTAGCTACATAATTTCGGCTTTCTGCTCTCTGTTTCTGTTCCTATTTTATAGCAAGTCGATTATGAAATGTCTCTCATTGCTTTTTTTAGTCATCGTTCGTTGGTTAAGGGTTTACGGCTTCGGATGCCTTTGCTGACGTATTTTGCTTCGGAGTTTATATCTCATTTCTGAAACTGCCACTACTTTTAATAAATTAACCCTAAATTTTGGAAATTATGAATGGAGTAATACATTTAACTTCAAAAACCCACGAACTCTGCATAACCGTGTAGCTGAACGGATGAAAAAATCATTCAACAACTCAAATTACTGCTACCCTTAAAAATAATCGTTCGCGATAAAATGTTAGTGATAGATGATGTTTGGACGTCTGCGGTGTTAACTCTGGCATTCAATTACTTAATTTAAAATGAATCTTCTGACTTTTTCAAATATATACTATCAAATTAGCTCAGCGCTGGTATCATGTTTATTCACTGTAGTTCATTCATTTGCTGGAATACCTAACAAAACTTAAAAAAAAATGTTTTCCCATTATCTTATCTTATTATTCCTCGAATCGATCAGTGTATTCCTGGTGTATTTAATTTGCACTTAATCGTATCTGCCGTTAATATGAGGTTATGGAAAATTAAATAAGTCGCTGGGAAAGAACAAGTTACCTTTCTCTGAGGTGAGAATTACTCGCACCGTTGAGACCTCATGAGAGCGCAGAATAAAATAACCGACCTTCAGATTTGACCGTGATAATAATGATAATAATAATTAACTTATCTTTATTTAGCACATTTAGGACTTTACAGTCCTCTTTTACGATTAACTCGAATTTGATGGGCACAAACATCCTTGTCCTGGGCAGTGAATGATCTACCCAGGCGGGATTCGAACCCTCGAATTAGCAGGCGAGGACTTTACCCCGCCGCCACCGGGGCCGACAATACTATAAAGGTCAATTCTAGAAAGAGAAATGAATCATCAATTCAAGGGGGAAAGGGTAAAAAGCTCCGTCTTTCCTAGTCTTTCTTCTCTTCTACAAATAGTGGACTGTTGAATTTGGCACACTATCTTACCAACAATTGTCTACATCCTCAAGAAACTTTCCGATCGGTAACTCGCTTTACACTGCTGTGGATCTGTTCTCGAACTGTTTCCCTGTGCCCAAGGAATGTAAAAATAGCTTTGCATGAAATTTTTAAGTCGCTCTAAGGTTAGTAGCTACTTCATTTACTTTTCCCGAAGTGCCTATTTATGAGTAGACGTGGCAATAGCTGGAATCAATTTTTTCCCTTCCTTCGGATATTTCGGGGAGTCTTAAAGACCTCGAAGCCTCTAGCTAGCTTAAATAGGACGATACACGAACACAGTTGATATGAGGAAAGGCTTCTCGGGATTCTATCCTGATTGGGAGGTCCATGACCAACGTTTCGACCGCTTACGGTATATATGGTATATTTGGGACAGCTCGGCAGATCGGCATCTCATCACCCTGAGGACAGTTGCAGTGTAAGCTCATTTTTCATTCTATTCACCGGGAAAACCTGTAATTTTTTATCACAGTTGATGGTTTATCAGGAATGAGGAACAAACATCAACATGAAAAATGCCTCTGCTTAACCCGAGTGTAGTGGCTACATACATGAATGACTTAATTGTTCATAAATAATGTACGCGTAACTAATTTTTCTTTAAAGATACGTTTGGTGTTTAACAACTTAAGAATGTTTCACAGTTCTTAGAGGGATTAGTTTGGGAGCCGTCTGACACTGGAAAGCTACCCGCTAGGGGTAGTTTGCTTGAGAACTTCAGAATAGGTGTGCCTCAGAGCGACACAGAGAATCTCATTTTGACTCCATACTACTTCCCTGGGCCCGACAGAAGCGATAAAATAAGAGAGATACATTGCCAAACAGTACTTGTACAAAAATTCGCTCTTTCTACGCACAAAAAGTGACCATAATAAAAACTGAGCTCCAGTCAATACACTCCTGTAATACATTTCACCATTTCACCTTCCAAAACCTTTTCCTTAACACCTTTATATGGCTGGTGTCCCAACACCCCCTGCCACGCGCCCAAGTGGTGGCTCTCAGGGTAGTATGTAGATGTAGATAGATTTAGCCTCTCTACTGCCTAAACCAGTACAACTTGCAGATACTCGAATAGAAACGACCCATGTTGAGAACCACTGGATAGTATGAGTGTTTTTTATTACTTTTCTGTGGTAAAAATTGAGCATAATACGCAACAGTTATTTATAACACCTACCAAATATCGTCTGGAATAATTTTGTGTCTTCATTGCATGAAAGATATTTTTTTATCATTTTACTGTCGTCTTCAAAAATTTGTTGATAAAATTTTCAGCTTACTAGTTTTTGTTTTAAAAAAGAGCTTTCTCCTCTCTCATATCTATACTCATTTCTTGAAACGGTGGCGACGAAACTACTAGGCTATGAAACGGTCAGCGAACTTTTGGACAAAGCGAACGAACCAAGGAGAGAATTGCTTCTACTCTCTGAGGGGGGTTGTCACAACTGTACACATTAATGTATCTGTGCGCACTGGATTGTATTAAGAAAATAATTAATGGAATGTTTAGTACATATAAAATCGTTTATCTGAATTTTTCTTTCTAATGTGTATTGTGTTGCATATTTTATGCGAGTTTCACATTCCCATTTCACTGACATTTCTAGACCCTGTCCTCTCAAGAGCAGTTGCTAAGAAATTAATTAACTATTCCTCGATTAATTAGTCCCGATACGTGATATATATTTACAACATTTACATTCATTTATTCGAATCCATTCACTTTAAATTTCTGACATAATAACTACCTTTTCGTTATCAATTTGTTGTCCGCGATTTTAGTGCATTAATTTAGCTACGGTATTTAGTGAGTTTTCCTCTGATTTCGGCCTTTTTACTGCTTAGCCTTTGCGGGTAGTTATTTCAACAAATTTCAATTCGGTTATTATGTTTTTTCTGGAATAAGATTATCATAATTGAGAATGACCCGTTTTAAGAAGTGGTGAATAACATTAAACGCTTATGCAAATAGTGTCAGCGCATTATTATACTAGGATTTTGACAAACGTATGTCACACATAAACCCATTCAGTCGATTAGTTTCTGTCGAGAGAGAATTGATTGTACTTTCCAATGTGGAAAAAAATACGAAGGACCGCAGTGATTCGCTAAAACTCTCCTCAGGAGGTCAGTAGAGCCAATTGGTGCCGGGAATTCCGCGCTTCCCTACAGGACTTTGCTTTGTAATGGCGTGAAGGATGAAGTCTTTGGAGGTTCCTTGGGCTGATCCCACGCTTACTCATCCTGTTTTATGTTTTCATGCAACTTAGTCCTCTGCTCTGGAGGCTTCTTTAGCGTTGTCATGCAGCAGACATCGTGAGAACTGCGAGCAGGCCAAGGTGATGAAGATTGATATTAATTATGTGATCTACATTTTAACTCTTTTTCCGAATTATCGTGACTTAGCGTAGCTGACGTAAGGAAAATAAAAATGTCTTATGATTCTATAGATTAGTAAATACTGTGATTCTGTCAAATGGATCATTTAGTATTTCCAAATGACCAGTTGGTTTAGTTTCTCCTGCCTCGGTTTTCACATAAATACGATTTACACCCTTGTTGTCTGACGATTCTCTCGATCATCACCATTTTTCCACCCTCTGAATCCAAGAGCTGAATCCGTGATCTTGAATGGGAGGACAAATGATGCGGGAACAGAAATGTCACTAAAAATACGAACTATTTGTATGACTCAGGCGGGAAATTTTTTGTTTGCGCGGTTCCTGCGCTCTTCTCGGACCTTGGTTCGTTAGATAGGAAATTATCAGATTGGAATTTGGTGCATTAGATAGGAAAGAAAGACCAGTAGTGAAGGAAAACTGTTTGTCCATTGTTGTAGATTGTTAAGTTTATTGAGCCAAGTTTCTCAGCGGTTCGATTTTTCCCAGATAAATAATAGTGTCCGGAGTGCATTAAACGTGTAATTGTAACCATTTTATAAAAGCAAATAATAGAAATTTTTATTTTCGTAGAACAGTATTTGTACATCGAGCTATATGTCATTACAATCCAAAAAGATGTAAGTACTTGCAAACATGTTCTAGAAAAAGTATTCTAGCTGTTGGGAAAAATCAGGAATAGTAATAGCGTACGTTGGACGTACCCTTAAATCGCCTCTTTCCGTCGAAGTAGGAGATGTGATCCATCTTGAATACCTGAATGAATGAATCCGTATTTACTCCATATTAATTTCAATTTGGGCTGGACAGCCTTCGTATAAAACGTACGCATATGCTATAAGATCAACACTCATCACAAATCATGCATAGTGATTTTTTTAAACTTGCAAAACATTAACTATATTTTTTCTGAATTTGAGTTGATTTTCTTATGTCTGAAAATAATGACGCTAAAAAAGTATTGATGTTGGAAAAAAACAATTGGACACAAAATTACTTTTAGCGTATTTACGAAGCGGAAACCTCACGATACAAAATTCGAGTTGGAAAGTGAAAGTTTTAAGTAGCTCCGCTGGATGGTCCAGGAGCTATAATAATCTTCCTAGTTCTTTTTTTAGAGAAGTGCTTTCGTCCCTGAACCAGCTCAACATCCATCTGCCTACTGTCAGAATTGAAATCAAAGCCTTATACTTTTTAATGCACGGCATGAATCGTGGATATAATTCTGCGTTTGAGGCTTCAAACGTTTTTTCATCAATTAACAATATTACCACCGTAATTCACTTACTGCTTTCCGTACATTACCTATGATTAAATCCATTTCACTACGACTTCAGCCAGGACATTAGATAATATTATCAAAATATTGATAATATTTGATGAATGCGCAAGGATCCATTAAATTTCTACCCTGAATGGCAATTCACGTGCTGTAAATGCCAAAAACATTAAACATAACGTTTATTTTATGCCTTAGAATTAATGTTTACATACTTTGTGGACTTGCCTTCATGGTTTGTTCCTCACTGTTAATCACTTCTCGGAATTCCTGAGACTTTATGTAACCGCTTGGTCGAATACCAAATCTATCATTTGGAGTCCATCAATCACCGCGTTTTCTACAACTGTATTAGCCTCACATATTATAACCTTCACTGCTAAGAGGGTTAGTTGATGGCAACGATAACTTAGGGTATAAATATTTTGGATAGTTTGCTGGGCAAAAATTTTATTTTTTACCATATTGCTCAATATGAGTAGGATTCAGACAGGCGAGCCGTCGAAGGCCCTCTTGTTCTAAATGTCGAAAAAGATTACCTTTTTGCGACCGGAATGAGATTAGAGGATTATGCTAACCACATGGATTAGTGAATCGTTGGTAACAAAATGCTGAAGAATGTCGAAGAAAAAAGAGTAGAATTATATGAATTAGACTCACCCTTATTCGCAATGGAGTTGCGGAAATTGTGGATGGGAAGATCATAGAAGGACAAGGGATGACTGCATGAGCCAAGGAGGGATTTTCAAACGAGTATTAACCCTGCATCGAAGAAATAAACATCTAATGATTGAAAATTGACGGTTGTAGTTAACCGATCATATGATTGAAGCAGTCATCAGCATGATAGGTCTTAAAAATGTGATTCCTGAGGAGTATCCTTCATGATCATACAAGCGGCTATCGTATCGGGACCGTTTGGTGAATATTTTCTTAGCGTGATACAGTGTATTTCCTTTGCATTTACCACTACTGAAGGGATAAAAACCTAAACTCATCGCTGAGATCTGGGTAAACGCAACAATGGAGAGAAAAATGTTTGAAGGTGTGTACAGGGCGGAGACGCATCCGCCAAGGGAGCATTCTTGAACGCCACCCGAGCGCGCTTACGGAAGTGGAGCAGAAATAGAAGCGAGCCCCATCACCAGCCGACGGAGACTTCAACGCCAGACGGAGACTTGAGCGCGTGATCGTCGGGGACGTCGCCGAGTGGTCGGGAAATTTCCCATCTCGTTAGAAATAATTACAACTTTTTTCGCATCAACGGAAAATAGAGCATGGAGTCACTTCCCGTAGTGACAAGGGGCCACGGATCTGTTGGAGGCAATCTGGACGGATTCTCAGATGGTTGCCGCAGTAAATTGTAGAGGTGACAGGCTACTATTTGTACCGTTAAGGTCAGGGAGATCGGTAGATATGTGTCGGATTACTAAGGGGAAAACGGGAGAGAAAATCCCAGCATCGGAATCATTTGGAAGTCACCCGTAGGCCAGTAGTTAAATGTACCATTCAAACGACGGAGTTCTACTCTTGCACTGTGTCGTCCAAAGTACATCCGAGTAGGATTCGTAATCTGCTCAATAATCTCACAACTGCCGGGACTGGAAGTCATCGTGTTGGGGAGGTTGTATTTTAGACTCTACTGCATCCGGTCAGACACTTTGAATGATTCCAGAAAGGCTGTTCACCCACCTGGGTGTGTCTTAATCCGTTGGGATCCTGATGGAACGGTAGATACACTGTTTGCCGGATTAGCTGCGGAAGATGAAGAATACTCCCTCGTTGTGTTTCTCTCCTTCCGTATCGAAGCACACAGTCTCACGCCACCGCCACTCGGGCGAGGGTACTCGATAAACCACAAAACTGTCGGAATGCTTAATGTGGTGGTGTTCCGTCGTGCGCGAGTGTAGCGAGTGGAGGATTATGCGTTCCCTTGGCGTCCCAGGATCTCTCGGGAGAGGAGGCTGTGTCCCGCGGGAGGTGAGAGCGAGAGTGAAGAGCCGACGGCTCAGCGGGCTTAGTTTGATCTGGCCGTGGGGACAAGGATAGAGGGAGGGGGGCGGGAGGCGGCTTGGGGGTGAGTTCCCGTCCCCCCTCCTCCTTTTGCCCCTCCTCTGGCCGCCTGCGGTCGCTAAAAACGAAAGGGTTTTCTCCCTACTACACAGTTGTCTTTCTCTGTGGCGGAAGAGGCGAAGGAGGGTGGGTGGGACGGAGGGAGGGCGAGAGGAGGGAAAGCGGTGCGGGCACGGCAAGCCGAGTGTGCGAGTGTGGTAGTAGTGGTGGTGGCGGGGGAGGGCACGGTGCTTGGGCGGGGAAATCGTGGGACTGCCCATTGTTCCACCTCCGTTGAGGGCCAAAGCTGATCCGCTCCGTTCTTCTTGCATTTTCCCCTTCGGATTGCTTTTTTTCTCACGGTTTTTTTGTCATTCGCTTTCAAAACTGCACGCGCTCCCGATCGGTCAATGGTGGGAATAACAGGTGTCATAATCTGAAAACGGATAGCATTTAATACCCGCTCCGCTCCAGGTCATTTTGAGCACTGGCTGCTTTGATGGCCTTAGTCCTGGCCTTCCATCCGAAAGCCTTGGTACGATTCCTTGCAGTGGGGAGATTTTATATCCATGGAATCCCACTGAAAGTCATAGTACGTTGGATGCGAACATATTCGCGTTTTTCCGCTCGAATTATTCTTTGCGCGTATCGATTCAAATATTTAGGATTGGATATTTGGGGAGGCGACCGATGGCTAAGGTCATTTGCGCCATAGAGGACAGGAAAGGGAGGATGGGTGGATGGGAACCCGGCGTCGGCATTAGCCTGCTCTTAACGAAAGGTGCCAAGGGGACCCCGGTTTAACGTCTCATCCGAATGACGGAGTACTGTACTTGAAGTGCCCACCACAAGACACTCAAGTAGGGATCGGGTTTCCTCTGAAAAACATCCTCCTCTGCAGAGAATTGAACCCTGGCCGCACGTGTAGTAGGCGAGTACTCTAGCCACCACACCAACCCGATCCCCAGTCAAATATTTATCCCTGATTCTATATCCCTCTTCTGTACACCACATATTTCTATATAGTAATAATAATTATAGTTTATTAACGTTATTGGGATAATACATCCATGAGTTTCGTCAGGAAAATACAATATAAACTAAAATAAACAGGTGCAATACAAAAGGTACATACAAGTTAGCCGTTTGAAATAAGATAAATATACAAAAAGTTAATGAAAACCATCGGCTAGAAACTCACACTGTAATAACATTTTGGGATTAACATGTTCTTCAATTTGGCCTTGTACTGGATGGACGAGGGAATGGAACGGATGTTGATAGGAATCTTATTGTACACAGTGGCAATGGAATGGTATGGACCTTTTAAACAGAGATTGTAGGAATATTGGAGGGTGTGTACGTCGTTTCTGGAGCGCGTGTTATGATTATGTAGGTTGGAGTTAACGGTGAAAAGATGGGGATAGTTTCTAAAAAAAACATGGCACAGGTAAGTATGTAGATTGAGGGGAGAGTTAAGATGCGGAGAGATACAAACAGTGGTCTGCCTGGGGTGTGAATAGGGAGTCTACAGATAGCTTTAACAGCTTGCTTCTGGAGTGAGAAGGCTTTCAAAGAAAGAAGAGTGTACTTTTGCATAGTATAGAGTTTTGAGTGTGTTGGTGGACACCACAGGGGCAAGCTTTCTGATCATAAAAAGACCAACAGAGAGCTTCTTATTCTGTTCGGAAACATGTGACGACCAGTCAAGTGTTTCTGAAAGGCTTGTTGAGGGCTCTTTATATGAAAGTGGATGTAAGAAGTTTTGGCTTGATTTAATGCAATATTGTTCAAGTGACACCATTCCAGCATCTCTTGAGTTGTTATTTTGGCATATTCAGTCAGATCTGAAGTATTGCCAACATTCAACAGATTAGTTGTTTCATCTGTAGGTTGCAGCTGCAGATCTGCATATCGATTATATCCATCAATATTTATCTCCCATGCTTTGCTCGATGTTTGATATTTTATTTATTAAAATCGGATGCTGAAGCCTTAACAGGGTGGAAAGTCGTCATGATAATTAATGCAATTTAGTAACTTGGCTTATATTATATTTTATGATAACTTTGTTTACATGTTTCTCCGGTAGGCATTGATATTGATTGAATTTCCAATCACTGGTAAATCTATCGATAGATGTTACGTTCGGCTAGAGTTTGAGTCAGTATTTGAGACATCATTGATAAATGTGGATTCGCCTCGACAAAATCGATTGATTCACGGAGTTTCCCAATTGCTAGAACTGTGCACATAAGAGTTTCACCGCCCAGTCATTTTCCTTCAAGGTGACCGTCTGATGCTCTCTTGAATTTATCTACTATCTTGCGTACAATATGTTCTTGTGGAATATTCCTTAGTGGTGACGAAAATTGGAAGAATCTTTGTGTCTGTGGAAATCAAACACAAGTCGCCTACTTAGGCCGTGTTGCGTGCTCTAGAGTAGGGAAACAATGTTTTTTTTAATGAATCCTGTTATAAGCGCAATAAATCTTAAACTTAACGAAAATTCTTCGACACTGAATATTTATGGGCATGGTGGAGCAATTAGCGAACCGTCGTCTCTGTATCTCCATTATATATGAGGATTTGAGAAATTAGTTTTGGTGGTCGCGGAATATGTTGTGCAGATCAATGGTAACATTCGTAGTTGGGATTTTAATGTAGCCGCCGAACTGTAAATCATTCTATTTCCTTCCACTTCTTCAGAATACGTTGAAGAGACAGGTTGGGTACTTTTGTCTCCAAACGCCTAATTGTTACTCACTCATTACCGGACATTAATTAGCACAACCCACTTTTCCAAATATGAGATCCCTGGGGTAGAAATAAGGTACATTTTACGATCTCGAGTTGCCAAGTCAGTACATAAGTATTTGAGAAAACTACAAATAGTGGGTTCTTTCGGATATTATCCCCCGCCCTTCTCAGCAAAAGAGTAACAACGGATTATGGATGGTTATTCGGGAAGATGCTAGATAACCGAAAATATCACCGTCATTAAGACATGGGTAGATTGGCTGGAGAAGGATTATTTTGTTAATGGAGGAATACTGGAAAGAAATATGGCGTCAGAATGTGACTTTTATAAACGAATGGCGCCGAAGCCCTCAGGCTTAAGTCCCATCCGACGCACCCTTAACTAATCTTCAAGCACTATACACGGCGCAAATTTAGAGATACGAATTCCATTGAAATATCTCTGCCCTTGCCGGCTTTCAAAGCCGTTCCTTTGAGATGAGCAATCTAGTCATTCCACCTACCCTATCTCCTTAAAGCGGAATTATAAGAGAGGGAAAGGGTTGAAAAGTTTTATTGAATAGGTGATGATTAGGGTTTTTGCGCGGAGAGCTTGATGGAAAATTTCGGGAAGTTCAGATGGTGTCGTTCGTCCTCGAAGAACCTTATGCGCAGAAAGCCAATAAGTTCGCCATCTCACGTATTCTCTCCACCTCTCTTTCTTTCTTTGTGGATACTGTAAAAAGTGGAGTCCTTCGCACTGAAAAATGTTTCAATTAAGAATCCAGCGAATTAGTCCTGGAGATTGGTCTCAATCAAAGTGTTCTTCCGCACTCATCTGCTCTCTTATTAGACTAAAATCTAATTACGAAAACCCTGCCACCTACTTGTTGAAATCCAATATGTGAAAAACCCTCTGTTACCAAGTCCAACTTACTCAGGCCACGTTACCTATTATCTTAGGTCCCATCCTCGGTTCACAGTATCGGCTGCGGTATTGGAGGGTTGACTTTTGATGTAGTTATTAGCAATTTCGTCCCTTTCGATGAAAGACGCGCTTTAGGGGCATGAGTGATTGTTATCCTCCGACTCGACAGCGGAATAAAGAGCGGAATATTGTTTTATTGCCTTAAAATTCTTAATTTGTACATAAGAAGGTTAAGAAATTGTGCCTATTTTCGATAATGTAGAATGTGTTTGTGCGGGGAGAGTGGATGAGGGAAGAAAAGTGAGAGAAATGCGGTAATTTTCAAAGCGAAGCTCCCAAATAGCCCCTGATGTCTGCGGAGGTCTGGTTGACCATGCGGGGAGAGTGGATGAGGAAAGAAAAGTGAGAGAAATGCGGTAATTTTCAAAGCGAAGCTCCCAAATAGCCCTTGATGTCCGCGGAGGTCTGGTTGACCACTTGAGGGATGCATTTCGAGGGATACACGGCGTCGGGATCAGCTCACCCTTAATCCCATTCGACGAAGGAGTCCTGAATCTCGAGTGCCGTCCATGGTGCACCCAAGCAAGGATCGGAATCTCAAAGGAACATCTCCGCCACTGCCAGAATTCGAATCCAGGATTTCGAAATGGGAAGCTAGGCTTTAGCATGGCATGAAAAAGCACTTAGGAACAGTGAAATGGGTGACAGGATATATTTTGCTGATGAGGGAGGCGTGGGAGGCCACGGTTGATAAAATTATTGGATTTCAGGATGTTGATTTTGTTGGTTTGCCGTCGATGGGGCAGAGAAGAGCACTGAGACAGGAGGGGTAAATGGTTCCTCTGTTTTCTTTTCATTGATCGTTAACCTTCAAGCATTTTAATGCAGAACTACTCAAATGCTACGAGGAATTTTATGATGAAAGTTGCTCTCCAAGCCAAATATTGCGGTTAATGAATACGTAGAAAAAGCCCAGGGAAAAGGTCTAGGAAGACCGAGAAAATAATTACTGACCTCGGGTTAATGCAAATCGAATGAAATATTAAAAAAAATAAATCCTTGAAACATATACTCCATCTCTTATTTTAGAACCAATTGAGTCCCAGATTCATTTTAATTAGCCCCAAAATTGTCTGGAGCCTTTAGGGAATAAGCCAATATTTCCTTTTATCTTGGATAGAAATACTCCATAACAACTCTTTCAGCAATGCCTGGTTATTGTGTTAGCTATTACTTCGTTCACTGTCGTCCAGAAAACTCTAAGCGATAGCTTGTTTTGGTATGCTATCAATCCCATTATCACTAATACTTCGAAGCCACGCATTCTCCTTCCCAGCTCAAATCCTAACTTGTATTTAAATAAGCGCTCTCCTGCTTTTCTTTAGCTCTCAAGATTCTCTTACCGATTTAATTATATGTGGAATAATGTTTAACATCCATTAACACACGATGAGCCGTTTAAATTTCCTTGGAAAACATTTAACCGCGATTTTAATGCCGCCATAGTCATCACTGCAGTGTCGATGGATTTGAGGAACGTTTTGCGAATGCCCAGATTATTTTCAGTCACTGTGTTTAATATTTTATTTTTCTTAATTTTTAACTGTGATGCTGCATAATGTCTTCGGTAGCGAAACTTGCTGGCAGTCTCTCACACGAAGCGTGCTGTCGAGAAGACGAAGGAGCACGTTTTCCGAAGGAGCAGAATGTGGAGGAGAGCGCATGCATAGATAAATCTGAGGTAGATGAAGGGGACGCTTGCAACGATGGCCAATTCTTTAATTTGTCTCGGTGATAACACCTTTGGACGCTGTTACGTGGGTGCGGTCGGTCCGCTATCTTTTTCTCCCTTGTTACCTTAGAGATTACGGGCTGGAGCTCAAATTCAGCTATTTTCGATGTTTTCCACTGATAATTCACTTGAAATCTGCATGAATTTACTTAATGAAAAAGCATTCTATATATGCCTTTTTTGTTAATTAATTTTTTTAACATTCCGTATGCCCAATGAAAAACCGCAGTAAATTAGTATTAGGTATCAATAACTCTTCGTAACTAATAATCGTTTCAAGAGTAACCGTAAATTCTCATCCTAAGGTTTCTTGCTTTATATCCATTAATGCATCCACTCGTCCGTTACATCTGAAAGCAAGCAATGAAAGAACAGGGGGAAGCTATATGGAGGATATCTCGGAGATCAGGTTACAGTTCGATGACGTCACACCCTCACCATCTACCTCAATGGCACATTTTGGATAGTAATCTTCGGCGAATTAAAAGAATACCACAAGCATAATAGCTCCTCATCAGAGGGGGTGAGAAGTACTAGCAGCACGTCTCTCGACAATTGCTTACAATCCAAATGAAGCTGCATCAAAATATGCCGAGCAACATCAAAGTGATGCATGAAACGTTTTAGGGAAGGGAGATTCTATCTTTTATTACATCGTCTTAGAAAGGTGGGTGCGAGATAGTCTTACTTAAGATTTTAGTCACTTCTGAAACTGTATCTCAATCACTTTTTTCTAATTGTGGTATCAAAAAACCCTTGCTTTGTAGAAATACCGCAGTGGAGAAAACTTTTATCGTCATACAGCTATAAACTCATATTTCTCATTTCTCTGAAGCTCCTACGGTTATGCAAATACTAAAAAAACCGAAGGATCTGAGGTCAGGTTTTGCACTCTTAAACTTAGAATCCCCCATATATTTTCAATTACTTGCATTAAAAAAATGTGTAACCGCTTTCGTAACATTGGAAAGGAAAAGGGTTTAAAAGTGACCGAAATCACCAAATGCTTTACTTGATATGCCCTTGATAGTGTTCGCAATCAGAGAAACTCATTCAATAATTTGAGCAGCTAGGACCACAAAAATGAAGTTGTAGATTGAAAATTTGTAAGTTCGCAACAAAGGTTTGCAGC
The DNA here is from genome assembly GCA_963169105.1 of Ceriagrion tenellum. Taxonomy (NCBI): domain Eukaryota; kingdom Metazoa; phylum Arthropoda; class Insecta; order Odonata; family Coenagrionidae; genus Ceriagrion; species Ceriagrion tenellum. Next base: position 131,440,788 of record OY720640.1, read on the forward strand.
CTTTTGAGCCCTTTCAATCAAACGCAGTCACTTCCAGACTCCCCCTTTCGGAGCAACCGTTCCTCTCAAATGTGTCTTTGCGCCACTGCCACTGTTTTGCTACACCTGTAATAATGATATTAGTATGATTATGAAATTCATGATATTATCAGTCAGGTGAATGAAATTCACGAAATTATGAGGTAAAATTCAGCTAATGTAGTCTTGAGGTCGTATTACTCTGCAAATTTTGTAATAAGCTAGTGCGAGTTTTTTTCGATGCAAAATTTTCGATGAATGAAGTGAATCCGGTGGCCACGAACTCTCTTATTTCTAAAATAATTCTAAACTTTATACCGGCATCCATGCCATCCCATCCATGATTATCTGGTTCGGAAGCCTTCCTTTTGGAAACTCCCGGGCTTTGTGTTTCTGCTCTATTCCAGCGGATGGTGCCGTTGGAAGTTCATATATCTGTTTTGTAACCAAAACCCTTAACTTGGTCTGTACTTTTTAATCAAACTACGTCAACTGGTGAAAGAACTGGACTTGGGCGGTTACCTAAAAATACTCTCTCGACTTGATGCTTCTTCATATCTTAGATTGGGAGGTTAGGGAGTTTTAAAATAATGACTGTCTGAATTTGCACTTCATGTGTGGTCTGAAGCGCGGAAGAAAAACTTATGAATTTGGTTTTGCCTCTCAACGTTGCGGTCAATCATCAATTTCTGCGATGCAATCGGCTCTGAGGTAATGGAACGTCCGATGTTTACTTTCCATTTACTGAAGTCTTACCTTCATCTCTATTAACGATTTGGCCTCCACAGACGACTGCGCAATTCCCCCCCCCCCCCCCCCCCGCGTTCGTCTTCATTCGATTCTTTTCGCTTGAGGGCCCTAAATGTTCACCATTTCATGATAATCACATTGCGTCACATTTCTGCGTGGGTTCTGAGTTACCAAACGGTGAATTAGAAGCCGTAAACTATCAGGGCCAGCTGTCCCTTATAGATATTCAGCACTAGAGGTTACTCTCAGATATCCTTTCCCCGAATGTCCTTGATATGATACTCAAATAAAAAGTGACGTGGGTTTCTCTCTATTTACTGACCTCCTAACAAGGGCCTTCGGCGGGAGAAACGGTGGGACCACTTAATTCCATAATCCCGTACACTTCCCTCGTGTTTTCGACGCAGTGGCCGAATCATAGGCAGTTATGCTCATCCGTATTCTGTTTTAGGGACCTTCCTACATCAAAAAAGGTGTTTATTTCCTTTCTGACTGTTTCCGAAAATATCGGCTTTGCGAGTTCTCAAAAATGCAATACGGTTAGGAGCGCAAATAACATGTAACAGTATCCACTTCCTTCGTTTGATTTTGTGAATCACTAGTAGTGAAATTACACATTACCCTGGAAGCTTTATAATGATAAATGCTCTACACAGCAATTGAGAGGTATGGATAAAATTGTTTGATGATTGGATGGAGAACAGATAAGGAAAAATTGCGCAGAACTGCTAACCAACAACGTACTTTTTAACCCTTAATGAAAGTCTTACTTTGGGGAAATTAGTACATTTTTTTAAATGGGAGCAGATAAGTATCCAATTAAATGGAATATATTAGAATTCTCTTTGGTTTTCAATGGTACACTGATATCAGTCCAATTATTGAGTCGCCACTGGCACCGGAAATTCTGTAGACCAATGGTGCACCAAGGGTCGGCTGTCAATCCCCTCCCCCGTTATAACCGTTACAAATGTCAGTTCTTAAGTATTCCATTCACCTCAGGCTCTGTAAAGCAGCAATCCGCATCCACCCCCCCTAAAAAATCAACGACATCAATCCGTCCATGCTGTAGACCCACCATAAATATATCATACCAACGAAAACTGGCATAGTAGTATATTTTCGCGATCGTAAATAGTTATGATCATCACTTAGAAGTTGTGATTAATTGGTGATTTTCAATTTTCCGTGAAACCTCCAGCCTAGTTGTTCTTGTGTGCATATTTATTTCATTCTGAGATCGAGGATCCGTGTGTTTTGAAGGAATAGCTCGTTTCTTTCGGTGGGTATGCTCTGTTTGTTGATGTTCCTCGACGTCTTACATCGTTTTGCACCTCAATTTATTGACATCGTGCAAGTAGTAATAAATGACGCTCTCAAGCGGGCCACAATAGGGGAGAGGGGGTAAGTTGACGAAACGGGTAAGATGACGAATCCTCTTTTTCTGATGGCTTGTAACAGGTAGCGATATAGTGCAAGGTCCGACCTTTATATAGTGCTCTAGTGGCCCTCTATAGGAAATACAGGACCACTAGCTGCCACGAAGTAATTATCCTCTTCCGCAATATAAGGATTCATTCAATAGATGCAAGTATCTTCACCTTTGCATTGTAATAAACATAAAATGTTGTAAAAAGGGACGTTTCAGGCGTAATCTGGTGGAATGACATAATTAATGAAAGTTAGCAATTTTCCACATTATATACTTTAATACGACCGGTTTCGATGTACTACATCATCATCACCTGATGATGATGTTGTACATCGAAACCGGTCGTATTAAAGTTTATATTGTGGAAAATTGCCAACTTTCGTTAAATAAAATATTGTCCCTATGGCATCTTTTAACATGGCGTTTGTTAGTTTCTGTTAAGGAATTTCGTTTTAAAAAATTAGTTGAGAAAAAATGGCGACTTGTGGGGTAAGATGAAGAGTTCATCATCTTACCCCACAATTATTTATTAGTTTTTGAGTTAATTTGTTTTTCTAGTCAGACAAATATGTAAAACATTTTTCTTTTAAAGCAGTAAAAGACATACAAGCCATGCCGAGAAATTACCAGAGGGAAACCACGAGACAGAGATGGGGTAAATAAAATACTTTTGGAAAATGCTATTTTTGACGTTATTCATAGAAAATCCAGCGTTAATGCTGCTGCCAAGAGGAATAATGTTTCGGAACCAACCATACGAAGTACCTTAAGAAGAGGCGGACAAATGGCACAGAAATGGAGGGGCGGAAGAAGTATTTGGTTAAATTTTAGAAATTGTTCAGTGAACATGTAGCGTCTATTTTGTTTCGATTGAGAGAATTTTATTTTCCATCTGGTTGTGAGCAAACTCTGCTTTTTCAGGATTTCCTGGATTTTCCACAAAGCACTGGAAGATTTCGAAAAACTTTCAGTGAAGAGCAGACTTCACAGTGAAAGCGGTATGTAATCGACATCGACGGGCGAGCTTTGGGGCTGACGAAAGTGCAACTTGAAGTTTTACGGGAATCAAGATCAAAGCATCAGTTCCACGCAAAATACTAATAAAGTATCAATGAAACTGGCTTTTCGATAGTCCCAACAAAACGTCCTAAGGTGATCTCCGCACGAGGAAATTGAAGGGTCATAAAAACTACCTCAGCAGAACGTGGCGCCACAGCAACATGTTTGTGCAATGAATGCGACAGGGAACTTCGTTCTTCCTTTTCTCATTTTTCCTAGGGTGAGAATGAATTCTTCTTTCATGGATGGAGAACCACCTGGCTCGATAGGAGTTGCTCATGAAACGGGATGGATGATAGCAGAAATATTCTAGAAGTATTTAGAGCATTTTGCAAATTTTGTTCATCCCAGCGCATAAGCTCCGACCCTGCTACTAATGGACAACCACGCCACTCATACAACCCTAGAGGCAGTTGACTTTTGCAGAGCCCACGACATCTTCCTGTTAGGATTTCCATCACATACAAGCCATAAGCTGCAGCCACTGTGTTGTAGCTTTTTATAGTCCTCTTAAAACTGCATACAGCCAGGGCTGTGATGACTTCATGGTAAACCACCCAGGATATGTCATTGCAATAAAAGATGTAGCAGGCATTTTTAGAAAGGCCTACTTGAAGACGGCAATTATCAGAACAGCTATTAAGAGCTTCGTGGCCACAGGAATAGAGCCATTTAACGCCAGTATTTTTGATGATGAAGAATTTTAGCCTTCACGCAAAACTTATATTCTTGTTGAAGATTCACAGCCAAAGGGTTCTCCTGCAGTTATCCCAGGCCCCTCCACCGATACTTCAGCCTGTATAATATCATCCCCAGGTATTCATCCTGATGATGCAGGCCTATCTGAACCTCGGCCATATCTTCCTCCACTTCCCATCATCAGAAAAAAGGAATCGAGAAAACCTAGGAAGAAGTTGCCATCTTTCCACATAACGAGCACTCCAGTGAAACGTGTTCTTCAGGAGAAGAAAAAGAAAGAAGAAAATAAAGAAGGAAAACGAATGAAACGGCATATAAAAAAGAAGGAAAAGATAAAAATTTCTAAACGGAAAACGAAACCGGCAAAACGTAAGGTCAACTTCTCAACGACTCAGACGAAATCCCATGTATGGACACTGATGATGATTTAGATGTCGAAGATTTTAACCGTAAAGACTGAATAATTTGTGGTGAAAAGGGAAAAACTGAATTGTGGTTCCAGTGTTTCCACTGTAAACAGTGAGCTCATTCGGGGTGCAGTGGCTGGGACAAACCCGAAGCGAAACATCGCCAATGGAAATGCGACTTGTATTTAGCTGAAAATTCATGTTTCTTTACATTTTTAAATTTGAGAACTATAAGTTTTGCTATCATTTTTGTGTTACATATGTTTAGACTCGATTTCTACGACAAGTTCATTAACAAGTGTCTCCTTTTCTGGACAAAAATTAAAGGTTTTGATTTTCATATTCATAAGGATTTTACATTTTTTGCCAACATTTGCGAGTTTGCCACCTAAGACTACGTCAGAATGCACCGGTGTAGTACATATTATTACCATAGTGCTTTTCTTTAAATGGAATTTTATTTTTATAGTTTTTTAAAAGGGATATTTACTTTAAATTAGATTTTTTTCCTTTTCCGAATTGTTTTGCTTGATTTTCAGTTCGGATGGAGGAGAGAATTAAATAAAATTGTGTTTCCTAAGAAGTATTTTGTTTTCCTCGTCATCTTACCCCCTGCGGTTCGTCATCTTACCCACACTGCGGGGTAGGATGACGAAAATGTTCATTTATTTATTTTATTTATTTATTTAGTTATTTATTTTCACTGCCCCGAATACAGCACATTAGGCCATTTTACGTCGGGTGAACAATAGTAACAACGGACGATACACAGACACCCATGTCCTGGGCTGATAATATTCTACCCAGGCGGGACTCGAACCCGCGACCCTCGGATTAGCAGGCGAGGACTTTACCCCGCCGCCACCGGGGCCGACAAATTGGATTTGAATCAAAATTTTGCATGCTCGAAATCAATTTGGAGTCTCGTAATCAAATCATGAAAAGCATAAGGATTGAAAGAGCATGTGGAAAAATATTAATCGTCTAGCTTCAATAATAAGGCCAGAAAAAATCATTACACCTTAGCTTCGTCATCTTACCTCCTTTCCCCTATACATATAGAAGATACGTTGAAACTGAACTATTTATGGATGTATTTACGCCTGTATGAATGAACCGGCCACCAAAAGGAGGGAGTGAGTCAAGGCGATACAGGTCAACCGCGGGGGTTAGGTTTTTGAAAAACCTCGCGATTAGCAAAACCGCGGTTGGCAAACCATTACGTGTATGGGAAATCAGGGGTTAGGTTTCGTGAGCAGCCATACAGTGTGTAAAATTTAGCACAGGTTTTTTTCACTATAATTATGCGCGCACACATTTACGTAGACATCTTTCCCCCCACTTTTTGACGCGATTTCTCGTACCAACGGTATCCCGATAGCGCTGGTAACTGCTTCGAAAAAGATGAGCAGAGCGAGTAGAGCTCTCTGTACTAGAACTTTTGTACTAAACAGAGTCGCTCCATCGCTGTCCTGTAACGTTAATTATACCGGGCGAAGGATCTAAGTAATTTCCCAACATAAAGACGTCTACGTTGTATATTATAACATAATACTATTTTCAAAATGGTGGGACTTCGTTAGTAAAGAATTAATGAATGAAAATATCATTTAATTAACTCGGATTTGCTTTGATTATCAATGATCTGCGTCTGTAAAGCTAGTGACAGCGGTAACTGTGTCGGGATCACTCGGAAATCCAAAGGTTTCTGTTGACGAAAGTCCTTCTGTACTTTTCATTTCAGCGTTTCCTGTTTTGCTGAAGAATGAAAAGATGGTCAGCTGGCTCATTTTTTCCTTAGATTACTTTGTATTTCTTTAAAAGGATGCAGCAATTCATCTAAGCCTCTCTTGGTAAGAAAATCACGATCCATTTGGGGATCAATATCAAAGACAAAATTTGATAATTCTGTGGCCATGTCAAGCATTTCGTTGACATTTGACAATGTTATTTCTGTCGGAGGCTCTTCTCTCTCCTCTTCTTCAGCCTCTTACTCCTTGCCTGCAGCGAGAAATTTCTCCAGCTCCTCCTCTATTAACTCTTCATGTGAGCCTAAGAGTCCTTCAACACCCGTCAACTGCTTGCCTTCTAACTCTTCCCCTTCTAGTTTCCGTGCAAGGGAAACAATGTGATTAATTTCACCGTCAATTTGGGGAAATCCTTGCAAATCATTGACAGCCTCCGGCCAGCATGAATTCAATGTTGATGGCCTCAGCTCTTCAAGTGATTCTTTAATTATATTTATGCACTCGGCATTGCTGAACTTTTTCCAGCGATCCATTAATGAGAGAGAAATTTTTTTCTCCATCATTTCTATTAAGAAAGAGAAGTTTCGCCGAACATAATAACTTTTTAAGGTAGAAATGATACCCTGATCTAGAGGATGGAGGAGGTATGTCGTGTTTGGCGGGAGGAATAAAAGTTATACATTTGGATGAGCAGATTTGAGTTCCCGAGGATGATCTGGAGCATTGTCCAAAACGAAAAGCACTTTGAAAGTCAACTTTTCTAGTACTTACTTTTCGACTTCTGCAAGAAAACTGTTCTGAAACCAGTCCATGAAAGTAATGTGACCAACCCACGCCCTTCGGTTGGACCGCCAAATCAAATGCAGGTGATTTTTAATTTTCCCTGACAGCTCGTGGATTCTGCGAGCAGTTGTAGCAGCGATCAGGGTATCATTTCTACCTTATGACAGAGCGTAGGTTCTGTAAATCAGCATAGGTTTCACATGAAAATCGCCAGCTGCATTAGAACAAAGAAGAAGGGTAATGCGGTCTTTGCTGACTTTGAATCCTGGAGCAGTTTTTTCGGACTTAGAGATAAAAGTCCGCGAAGGCATTCTCCTCCAAAAAAAGTCCCGTTTCATCGACATTGAAGACTTGCTCCCGTGAGTAATCAATGAGCTTCCTAAAATTATCAGGATACTAATTTGCAGCAATGTGGTCCGCTGAGGTGACTTCACCAAAAATATTCATATTATGGAGATTATTTTCCTTTTTAAAATTCTCGATCCAACCTTTACTTGCAGTAAATTCTCCGTTACCACTGCATTCTCCAAATAACACGAAATATTTATGTAATTGCATGGAAACTTCACGGATTATTGGTGTGCCTAATGGCACTCTGTTTTGTGTCTGAGACTCAATCCAAATATTCAATGCTTTTTCTGTTTTTTCCACATTACAATCTCGCAGCATGTAGGACACTTTTACACTTGCACTAGTTCCACTTTCACCACTAATTCGGATTGACGACTCACATTTTTAAATTGTTCTAATGGTGGATTCGTTCATTCCCAGCGACCTGGCAACAGAAGCAAAGGATTCTCAACGAGTCGAGCACTTCCAATTTTTTATGCAGTATCATTATATGTCTCGCCCGTTTTTCGAAACTGCTCTTCTCCTCACTTGATTTACGCTTCGATTTCATCACATCTCATGCAAAACGAAAAGGCGTCGCTCAGAAAACAACTGGGGCTTCAGTACGCACATTCAAGTTAGCTTGAGCCTGAGTTTCAACCTGAGAGTTAGGTTTTTTCCTCTGGAGATACAGAAGTAAATAACGCAGTTGAGATAATAGGCAGTCGGTGCGAATCTCAACTTCTAAATTACTCCATTTGTTTATCATGTATTTCGATGAAATTCGCTTTCAAGTATCTATTATTACATAACATGATATTATAAAACTGAACTCTAAATTAAAAATCGATTCCTTTCACATATTCTACTCTTAATACAATATGATAGGACGTATATAAACGTTAATAATATAATGGCACATTACCGTATGCCAACGTTTGGCGCAAGGGACGTGTTCGATGGGGGTCCGGTTTTGAAACAGTAAAAGGAAATTTAATCATGGTCAACCCTGGATACCATTGCTTAAGCCTCAGGAATAACTGTAGTATTTAAGCGATAGTGTTCATGGGTAAATTCTCGCTTAGTATAAAAAACTTTATTCAAAGCGTGTTATATTTCCGCAGCGTGGGAAAATCATGACTTAAAATTGGTGAGTTTTTTGTAAAAGACTGATTTTTGAAGGAAAATAGTTGTAAATAGTTTTAAAGCCGCAGAAGACAACAGCGTAAAATTAAAGTACATTCCGCGATCGGAAAAGCTTGGTAAAATTTGGATACCATGTAAATTTGTTCTGTATTGCGGGCAGTCGCGTTGGGCAACTCGTAGACCGCGGTTAATGAGGGAAACCCCGCGGCTGAGAAGGCTAGTCATCAAAAAACAAACCGCGGATACTCAAGGGCCACGGTTGACAAAACCGCGGTTGACGAGGGATACCTGTACTAAAGCGTAATGACCTTTCCTCATAACCTTATTACATGACTCTTTATGACCCAACATTCATGATGGGTGACTTTCAAAGTGACTAAAAATATCTAATGTGCTGAATTTTATTATTCATTTCTTAATGTATGACTGTAGTCATTATAATGCCGCTCTTTTTGAAGCATGCACCGAAACCCTGAATCTGTTTTATGTGCTTTGCCAAGAGGGTTATAAAGGCTACTTCTTCTTTGCCAATGGATTCTCTCGCTTGCTGTTCTTACGTTCAGATTGCTCATTTACAGTCATGTCTAAATTATCAAACCTACTTAAGTCTTGATGCATATCAAGATAATTCAGCTATTTGGAAAGACACTGGTACTGTTTACGGGGCACTGAAAGCGATCAAATGAAAATTCGGCCAACTTTTATAAATCACTGTAAAGTTTGCTATTTTGCCACCCAGAGTTACACATCCGCAGGCGTTAAATGACATGTAATTGTGTACCCGACTCCCTCTACATATTTCATGATCCTGACTCATGCAGTGTGTCCGCGTTCTCATTTTTTTATTGGTTAATCACCTGAAGAACTGTAATCTATGTACTTTGTTGCTGTAATCCACCGAAATCAGCCGAAGTTATCAAAATCAAACAATTCATTATGGACCTAATATTAATCACATATACAATAAAGTTAACTAAGCATTGTAAAAAGGCCCAATTTCAGACTGACAGGTATAGCTGACTGTCTGACATAAATAGGATGCATATAGATGAATATGAATTATAATAGAATATGAATAGAATATAATTGAATATGAATTATATGCTAAAGATGAATAGCGTGCTATCGATGAAACTCGCATTAACTTTTATATTTTTTTGTCGAAAAAATATTTGACAAGAGAATCTCTTAGGGCTGTAGGGTTAAAATATAGGGCCATATATATAATCTTTTGGAGAGAATTACCTGTCCATAGTATTTAAACGTTAAAGTAGTTAAAAGTAATAATGATTATTAAACACTTATTAACTTTTTGACTTCACGATGTTAAGATGTCCTTAACTGATTGCCGGTTTCATTTTTAACCTGCGTGCTTTATGATATTTAAGTAGAGGTGAATTGAATTATTTTAAGTACAGCGGCAAAGCCAGCTAGTAGTTCGTGATTTTCTCGCTAGGGCGCTATCGTCGCGAGTTGTTTATTTCCAATGTGGTTTCCAGCGAGGGAAGTACGGTTTTACGTTTCATGGAAGTGATCAATCCATCGACCTGAAGAAAATGAGTGTGAGTTGATTGTCGAATAGACTTGGGGAGCTATTTGTTATGATTATTATGTACCAACTGAACTAGTCTATTATTTCAGTCGCCCAAAATAACAGGAACATCGGGTAAAGGAAAGCGAAGGAGAAAAGGTACACCGCTATTTGAATTCACTAAGGAGCATCTGTCTGATATTAAAAGTGCATTTGAGGTATTTGATCATGAAGGAACTGGATTGCTTCCAGCTAAATATTTGAGGGTAGGATTTCTTGACGTTGATAACATATTTCGTTAGGGTATAAGGGAATAGGTACCAACTAATTTTATATTTTTCTTTCTAGATAATTCTTCGTGCCATTGGCTTTGAATATGATAGAGATTACATTAATCACTTGTTGAGTCCTTTGGCCAAGGACTATGATGGTACCAGTTTCGCTTATGATTTCATTATTTTTTCCAATGGCTAAGGAAATAATAATACTTTTCTCCTACTTATAGACAAGCTAAATTATGAAGAATTTGAGTCAATTCTGAGGACACTAATGTCGGAGGAGCTTCCACTAGAATTCCAAATCAAAGCATTTCACCTTTACAATCATAATAGTAGAGGGAAAATATCGTTTGAGGAGTTGAAACAAGTGTCCGCTGAACTTGGAGATAATGTATCTGAAGAAAGCATTCATGTAAAAAAAAACTTTTTACTTTAGACATTTATAGCTTACCATTAACTAATTGTATTTATCATTTAGAAATTATTCTTTCATTTGCTTAAGTATATTTTATTTGGTTTTCTGCCGAAATTGCTATTGATTGGATGAGCCCCAAGCATAAAGTTGTGGATGATTACCATTGTGGTAGTTTTGATTTGAAATATAAAATCATGCATCACACATTTCACAATCGATCCATTGGATACTCAATTTATTATTACAAGCCTTAATATTTTTTTTAAAATTACTCTTACTTCCACGACCATCTAAATCACTGCTGACATTTAGTTGCATATATTACATATTCCCTCCAGTCTGGATCGGTCTTCTGCTGCTCCAAACCAGTATTAACATACTCTTACCATTATGTGCTTAGTTTTATTCATCTCATATACATCTTTAGTCCTGTTTTTCTGCTGCTTTCATAAAAAGCTTTGTAAATATTGTTACATCTTAACTTTCTGCAAATGTCATAGGTATTTCTACATCTTCTGCGATGGCTAGTTTATTTTAGATCCAATTCTAATAACTTGGTCCATCTCTGCCACTTTTTCTAGTGCTTCCTCTACCACAATATATACTGAATTGTGAAGAGCCCATCTCCTTGCCTAACCCCTGAGTTTATTTTAAAAGACTTTCTGAGTTAACATTAACCCATACTGAGCCCCTTGATTCTTTGAAGTTCAATTTAGTAAGGTTGATCAATTGTATGGGATTCCAGATTCATCCTATTAGGTAATAGTCTCAAATGTTTTCTGAAAATCGAGAAAAATCGCATATAGCTCCTTATTGTTAGTACTCCCCAAATTATTTTGGTATTGTGATGTTGACCTATGTACCTTCATAAATACTTCCTCCAGGTTTTGAATTAGACCATTTGTGTTATATTTTAGGCAATTCAGGATTACTCATGAGAGGACATTAGGGCCTGGTTACACGATACAATAAATTAACCCATGCAAGTTAATGTGTGAATGAAGGCAAAAATCCACCATGTAGCCACTACAACTTGTACAAACACATGAACAGGAAAATAGAACATGCTCTATTTGGTTCATGCATTCATACACGGACATGTACAGGTTAATGCATTGCGTAACCAGGCCAATTATGTTAAACTTCAGTTGGAGGGTATTATGTCAGAGTGACAGAGGTCTGCGGCCTTTGCACCACCATTAAAACAGAACAAGTGTACAACCCTGATTGGGATACTATGCATCTAGGAATGATAGATTTGAATATGGTACAAATGCTATCGGAGATTAAGAGAAACAAGACCATAATGATGGATAAGAACATTTGCTGAAAAGAAAATAAATTTCCTTCAAAAATTAATTGCCTTTATCTTTAATAATCTTTCAATCAATAAGAGGCCTAGTTTTCTCACCAAAATATTGTTCATATTTTCTTATTTTACAGGATATGCTCTGGGGAGCCACCAAAGGTTTAAGTGAAGAAGTGGACATTGATGATTTCCAAAGAATTCTTAAACCACCTGAACCACTGTAAATGGGATGAGTTCCATTACAACAGTTATTTACCCACTGAATAATTTAGCGTTATTAATCCATGTGGAATACTCTGTGGATGGTCTGTGGACTAGAAGTATATGTATTACCATTTTCAGACCATCCATATCAGTGAAGACAGTCCTAGAGATTATTCTGTAATAACAGGGTATTTCTTCCGCTATTGACTCACTTCTTACAGAAAGGTATGAACCCATGCAGATGAAACAATAAAGAATGAACATTCATTTGGAATCATGTGCCTCCTTGTGAGCTACAAGCTGACCTATTGCTAGTCGACAAGTTCAAGCTGACTGATATTTGTGTTATATTTTTGCTCACTCTTTGCCATGTTTTCCCCCCTTTGTTACTAGCTTTGCCTGAAATCTGCTCTCCCTGCAAGTCCTCTACTATGCATCCACATTACTGATCTTGACAGTAAATGCGGTATGCAACTGAAGACCATGTGTTCTAAGATAGCAGCTCATTACTGCAAAACAACTATAGAATAGATTTCAAACTTTAGAAGATAACACCCATAAGTCTTATCTAGCCGAGTGTGAAAAGGATTAGGCTGTATAAATATTCCTTGTCATGCTCCATTTAGGACAATCATGTCATTTTGACCATTCAAAATGTGAAGTACTTCATCTAAGAGAATTTGTGAAGAAAGTCACCGCCACATAGCCATGAGGCCACAATAGACTGGCAGATTATGATGATAGCTTTTATATTTGGTGAAAATATTGTCACATGGCTCGTTTTCCAAGATCTATTTGGCTATAGATGATGTGTCTTTGAACAGGCAAAGTAATTTTCATGACTACTATTTCACTTAACGGTTAACTGTAAAGGGAAATGAATTTGGTCTGTAAAAGGATGTGTAGAAAATTAGAAAATTGATCCTTGAGCCAAATAGAAAAATATCTTACACATCAAAAGAAATCTTCTAGTATAACAGAAACCAAGTCAAAACAATCCTGTTCATCAGAGATCCCATGAAGCAGATGAATTAATCATGCTATTCAGGTACTTCAAGTTAGTGTCACTTTATTTAGTCAATCGTTCCACATTTTCTTTTATTATCTTATTGCCTCTGTTCAACTGATCTCGTCCGAGCAACATGCCTTGGTTGCTAAGCCTCCTCTAGAGCTGGCTTTAAATTAGAATTCATTATCGTTAATATTCCATGGAAATGGATTTTAAGTTTCCAATTCAGCAATCCAGTTAATAGAATTACTTGAACTTGTGTTTTTTGTCAATAGAGAACAACCTATTCTTATCCCCATGGCAATATTAGTCACAAATCCATCTTCATGAACTGTCCTTGATGCAAATATTCAAAAGGACAGCGTAACCAACAAACTCAACAGCAGAATGTAACATTTAAAAAATATCGGAAATAAAACTAAATACTCAAAAGATAAAAAAAAACTTTATGTACATACACTCAATGCATTACTACTATCATTTACATTCACTCTGAATTTTTTCTAGCAGCATCTCTATCCTGTCTTTCATGACAGGTTGTCCTTTTTTAGTTTTCTTTGACAGTTTCTTGTACCGCTCCATTTTTTTCTTTTTATACATTTCCAGAGCCTCCTGTCTTTCTGCCTTTCTTCTCACTGCTTCTTCACGGCGTTGCTGTTTCTCCTGCTGCTTCCTTTCATACTCTTGTTTGGCAAGCTGGTAAGCACTCGGCTTTTGCTTGCTGCTGCAGCAAATAAAAAAAAAAGAATTTAACACCAATCATCCCTTTAAAGAAGTTCTGAGAGAATTTCACTGACAGAACCATATATCTTTTGCATTAGAGGATTATAATTACATTGCTGGGCGCGCATAATCCCCAAAAATTGCATTATTTGGTAGACAAAATGGCATGCTCCGTAGAGGTTTACTCAATCAACCAAACCCAGAAGATCAAGTGTCAATAACTTACTGGCTTTTAACAAAAAAAACTCTTAATTAACTATAAAATGCCATCTAATAATATGAAATTGTGAAAACTGCAGCAAATCCAAGATTGAAATATTTTACCTTTAAATTTGGGACAAAAAGTAACTTCCATGATAGCAGCTCTGGTCACATTAATATGTTTCCTCCTGCCCTCCTAACTTTAGATTATTATTTTAAAATTAAAAATTTATTACATAATTATCATTATGTTCCCTTTTTAAACATGTTTACCAATTAAAAACAAATTTCACCATGACAATCAGTTCTTCCAGTTATTAACTATATTTGCCAACTTGTCAAATAGACTAAAATCTGACTGAGAAAGATTACATAAATTTGAAAAACCCACCTTTGAAATTTCAAGACTTTTGGATTGGATTCATGGAGAAGGCAGGATTGCCACTCCTTTCAAGTCTCAGTAATGGTACTGTAGAATTATATAGACTCAAGTACTAGTCAAAATTTGCATTCATTCAAGTGCTAGTAAAAATAATACTAAATAATATACATAGTACATAATAAAAGGTGAAGCATGAAGTCGAAGAGCAGGAAATTGAAATCCATTGGTTTTAAAAGGTGTTTCTTGGGAGCCTTTAGCCTCATTCAGACGGTTCAATCTACAAGCATAGAATTTGATTCAGAAAATCTAGTAAAAATAGAGATTAGGTCTGGGTTCGAGATTTCCGTCAAATCATTGAATCCATGGATTCAAGTTTCCATCGGATTCGAATCTGGTTATGCAGGTGGCATATGCGTTACATCTCTGTTAATTCTCTGTAGTCTGCCACAAATTCGTGTTTGCTAATTTTAAAATCAGATATCAGCTTTATGATCAAGGGAAAAGAATTAAAACGAATGTATATGCGATGTGAAATCCAGTGGCCAATACTCCGTTTTCCATATGCGATGTAGTAACATATGGTCGGACTGTGAAAAGCTTAGGAGTTGATATTTGAAAGCTGCCCTGGGAAATCATTTTTATCGAGTCACTACCTCTCGACTAAAGTTTTTTTTAAATTATGAACTAGAAGATTGCAGTGTAACATACGCCAATGAGACATTAACATTGTGTGACAAAAAGATGTCTCTGTCCAGCAAACAGCATATTTAATCCCAAGTAATTAATACAAAAATTGAGTGAATGCTGTGTTCTATGGTTGACTGGATGGAGGTTGGTTTAAAAGCATTTAACTGTAGAATAATTGGGTATAGACTTATTTCAATCCAACTTTGAAGTAAATACTGTTCTAGGGAGCTGAAAAGCTACGTGTGGGAAAAAATTTAACGCTAAAAATCAATAATGGAACAAAAACAATGGGGATAAAGATGAAGGTTGGGCTTTCCGCATTATCCAGCAGTCAACGAGAGGTCTTGGCCTCATGGTGCAATGAAACAAGCTATCCCCCTTTCGTTCTCATTCACACATTAAGCGAAGCCTGGGCCCTCCTCCCACCATTAAGAAGTTCCTTTCACAGGTCAAAAATTTTCCATGGAGCATATTCTCCCTCGCCACCAGTGGGGAGGAAGGACTTTGTTCTGTTTCATTTGTTTATTGCTTTCCTGCACAGGGGGCATGGTTCGACCATGTTGTCAAATCAACATCAACTCAGGGCTTAGAAATTTTTCAGCTCCGAGGTGGTAAGTTTGTTTTGGACAGGAGTATACATCAGAAGTGATGGCTCAGTGCAACAGGATGTGAGAAGAGATCACGTAATGAAGTCAGAAGGCTTGAAGAGCATTTTACTACTAAATACAACTGATGAAGTTTCAATTCTGGCAAGTAAATATATAATTAGAGCATGGTAAAGAAGTCTTTTGACTTTTTAAAAACTGAGACTTAAGTGATTCAATCCAAAAATCTTTACAAATCACTTAATGAGCATTTAAATTACCTTTTTGACACAGACTAAAAAATACACACTCTCTAGACTCTCTGCCAACTCATTGATCTTTTTGAGGGAATTTAGGAGAATGTCTCAACAATTACATTACAACATTACAAGGGCAATTTCACTCAGCTGAGTGAAATTGCCCTTGACACTGTATGAAAGACATGCCATCAAATTTATCCCCTCTAGTTATTATGTCTAAGTATGATCAGATGGATGAAAATTCACAAGATCTCTTGGTCAACAACCCGTTTCCGTAGGACCAGATATGATATAATACCAGACCAGAGACTATAAGAATCTTTATTTTACTTTTTTTCATATATTTTTAAAGATTTTTCGCATATCAGAAAATATAACCCCAAAATTTCACCCTTCACCCCCAACATTTTTGAAAAATGGAAAATATCATAAGTTGATGAATAATTGATCATTAAAACCTTCTGAAAAGTTCATGAATAATTGACCATCTGAGTATAATTTATAGTTATGTTAGTGTTTACCATAGGTGGCGCTGATGTCGAATTCTGTGGTATTTGAGGTACGCATCAATACATACGCAAGTCGTCGCACTTGCATCGAAGTTTGGTGTTGTTTTGACAAAACGAAAAGATTTAAATGTCATACTCAATGTCAAATGTCACTTAGTATATAGTTTATCGAAAATTCACCTATCGAAAAAAATGTTTGCTGAAACCGCTATTAGCTGGCAAGCCAATGTTTGAGCAGGACGTCTGTCGGGTCCGCTAGTATATATATTAAACCTTCATCTTTCTCAGAGAATCTATGTTGTTCCATGACAGGCTTGGAATGTGTAATGATTGTGATGATGATGTGGAATGTGTACGATAACTGGGTAGGTAGGTGGTAGTCCTATGTAATTGGAAGCTAAATACAATTTACTGAGAGAGAGAAACATATCTATGAAATATAAGCACATGAACTATTTTTCACATCATAATTTTTATATTGCTCTCTTTCACTCTTCTGGTAATCTTCAGTGTGACCTTATGACTGTCAGTAATGTTAAGAAATTTCCATTACTTTTTCATGCATTTAGTATTGATGGTGTTTTTCAGTAAAATTTCCTTCTGAATGCAATTTTAGTAAAACATTCCCTCCTACACAAGTCTTGTCAAAGCAAGGTCAAACTATCTATTCACATGCTAGGTAAACCAAGATGATACAAGTTGGATTGGGTATCATTTGTTACAGTTGAAAGGAGATGATACTATAAGCAATGATCTGCCAACTGCCAGGTTATATCAAGATGATACGGTATGAAACAAGTTGCCAATCATCCAAATGAATCGAGTTAATACAGCACTGAGCAAGTTGCCAATTATCATGGTGTATCAAGTTGATACAAGAAAAATCAGGTCCTGAACAGGCAAGATAGAAACAGTTAAAATGACAAGGATTCACTTACAAACCACAAGTTAATATAAAAATTGCTCCAGTTAGGATTACTTGATTTAATCTGTGAAAACAAGAGCAAATGTGCCATAGCCATGTTCAAACAAGTTTTAATGACAAGATTTGAGTTGGGGTGGGAAGAAAACAGTTAAAGTTGGATCCAACTTGTTCCAACTGGAATTTTCCTCAGGGTATTTTAGAGCTCTACTTTCCAATTTAATTTCCAAATATATTCCCAAAAATACTTTATATTTTTAGGTGACTTTATTTTCATAAAATAATAGATTAACCCTCCAGAGAAGAGAATTATTTTTTATCAATTTTTTTCCTCATTTTTATTGTTTTTTCGTCACATGGGGTAGTTATATAAGGAAAGGTATTTTAAAAATTATATCGATAAGGAAATCTTCAAAAAGGCTCATTCCCATAAGGGAACGTCAGGCTTTCCCACTACTACTGTTGCAAAAAATGTATTGACATGAATGAGAATTACTTTTCAAAGAAATACATACATACACACACCCATCATGCCGTTCCCATCCGGGGTAGGCACAGTCACTAAGTTTCACTCAAATACATACATATTTGCACACCTAACTCTGCTTCAATAATTTACTCGATACTGACCTATCCTTGCAAACCTCTTTCGCCTCATTTACCCCATACACTGCTTCATACACACCTTCCTGTTTCAAGACTCCTAATATTCCTCCTCCTAAGAATTTCCTCAACCACAACTTTCTCGGCCTACCTCTACATCTCACACCATTCAATTCACTCTTATATATCTGCTTCGTTATTCGACTCTTATCCCTTTTCTCAACATGGTCAAACCAACAAAGCACACTCCTTTCATATATATCCATTACAAGAGCATCTAACCCACATTCATTTATTACCCACTCATTCCTGACCCTATCCATCCCACTTTTGTCGAAAATTCTCAGATAACTCATACCCGCGGCATTTGGTCAACTCTTATTCCTATCCTGACATACCCATGTTTCACTACCAAACAACAAAGTGGGGAGAAGTACAATTTTGTACACGGCGATTTTCGATTCCTTAGATAGGCACTCATTCCTTGATATGTTTCACATGCTACCTACCACTTTCCTTCCAGCATTCACACATCTCTTTATCTCCTCATCTATCCGTCCATCTTTCGCAAACATCTTACCTAAACACAAAATCATCCACTTGTTCAATTACTTCACCATTCACCCTCATCATACAGTTATTCTCCCCATTCTTATCAAAAACTACTACTTCAGTCTTGCACACATCTACCCTCAATTCCATCCTCTCTGTTGATTCACAAAACTTATCTAGGAGCTTTTTTTATCCCTGTTGGCTCTCTGAGATCAAAACAGCATCATCTGCATATAGTAGGACTCGCATGTTCACATTTCCAATCAAAACACCGTTGTTTTCTCTACATGCATCTCTAACACATTTATCAATAAATACATTAAACAGCCATGGTGACATTACACATCCTTGCTTTACGCCCTGTTTTATTACAAACCAATCACTCAGAACCCCGTTAACTCTCACACTTGCCAAACTATTATCATACATCGCCATTATAACATTCAATAACTGCCCATTCACTCCATAGTCCTTCATAACCTTCCACAACTTCTTTCTATTTACCATGTCATATGCCTTCTCTAAATCAACAAATGCACAATATACTTTCTTTGGGATGCACATACCTACATTTTTCTATCACTTATGGAAGAACGAAAACCCTACATCCTCTCCCCGGCATAAACTCACACTGCAGACCCCATATTCTGTCAGAAGTTATATTCCTCACTCTTTTGATTCAAATTTTGCTGAACACATTTCCCGGAATGCTCAATATACTAATGGCCCAATAATTATTACATTCGGTCTTTCCTCCCTTCCCTTTGTACAATGGAACGATGATTGCATTATTCCAATCCACTGGAACAACAGAAGCCTGTAAGCATAAATTATATAGTTCACACAGCCAACAAATGAGTAAATTACACCAACACTTCAACATCTCACTGAATATCCCACCTACGCCTGAAGCCTTCCCATTTTTCAATACTCTCACAGCCGTTATGACCTCATTCTCGCTGATCTCCTTTTCCATTATCACATTCTCGCATACTACTTCGCAAGGCTCATCCTCTGCGCCTGCAACATTATTGTATAATTCTTCAAATACTCCTTCCAGCAGTCCCTGATATTGCTCTAATCCCACATGATCTCTCCATTTTTGTTTACCCTATTCATTCCCCTGCCTTCACCAATCTTAACCCTTTTTACCCACTTCCTAAACAGCTTTGTCTTCAAAATCGCTCTGCATCTTGCTAGAATCCACACACATTCTTTCCTTGCTCTCTTTCACAACGATTTTGCATTCATTCTTTTTCTTTCTGTAAATCTCACATGCCTTAGTACACTCTTCTTTAGATTCAGAGCTAAATCGTCCACCCAAAGGCTAAATTTTAAATATAAAACTGTTAGCTGAAGGTGTTTTCCATTAAACTACTCTAAATTGTGAAATGTATCAGTATCTATTACAGTCCATACTCACAACCTCCGAGCACAAACTCCCTCAGGAACTCTACTATTATAAACTTAGCCTAAATAATTGACCCAAGTCAATTCATGTGTGGACTAGTCAAGGATGTGCCATTTATTATACATGCCAACTGGACTAAAACTTTATTTTCGACTTCAGGTTATTGCATTTCTGAATTTGTTCAAAATCATGTCAGACTGTGACAACCATGCTCTGATCTGGTCTTTTACATATAAAATACAAATATATAAGACAGTTTCGTATCTTTTGCTTATTAGTACAATATTTAAACTTGCTATTGTGAAAATTTGATGGAAACAAACTGCAGCAATTTTTATCAATTATCACTTTCTGCTATTTCTTACTGTTTAAATAAGTCCTGCAATATTATTATTTGACCAAAAGCACCAAAGTGGTGTCACAAGATAAAGAAATATAAAAAAATTGCGATAAGACAAAAATCCTTGCCCTAAGGGCAATGGTTCTACAGCCATCAACATTAATGTGATTTGTCATTTTTTCGCAGGGGCTGGAATCTGGAAATCGAAATTCTGCTTTGTGAACATGAACTTTAAACCACTTGTGACGAGTATATTATTCATAAAACTCACCACTTCCTCCACTAAATTCTCTGTCTGTATCATCATCAACCCTCTGTTAAGCCCGCTTTACACGGGGCACGAATTTTCACAATTTGAACAGTATTTTTTTCTCGATCTGGCGAGCAATAACAATTTAAGGTAGAGCAGGTGTTATTTTGCCATACCGCGTTCATGCATGCTTGCAATTCACCGCTTTAAACGATGCAATTTGAAATGCACGTTGGTACATACATCACATTGTGCATTTGCGTGCTTCGTGTAAAACGGACACACGACTGCAAGCTCGGTGGTCAATGTTAAGTGTCGGTTAATAATGGAGGCGATAAAAAAGCATGGTAAATGTCTGCTTCCGTCACACTCCTTTCAAACACTTATTGCCGGAAATTGGTAATATTAAGGATAATGACTGTGACATAGTTTAGTTCTTGAAGAATCACAGAACAAAGCAAAAGTCACAGCAAAGTTGTTAAGCCACAGGAAAAGTGGAAAGGGGCGAAAAAAATTTTCAAAGGTGTGTGACGGAAGCAGACGTTTACCAAAAGCATAAAGTAAAGCCAATAAAATAGAAACCTTTCTCCACTGGTAGTGGGTGGCGTCTTTTGATGGACTGAGGTAGATTTAAAGAGACCGCTGGTATCTGCCTTGCTTTTCTTAAGTTCCTTGAGATATTCCCGGATGACTCCCTTCTTTCTTCGTTCTTCCCATTGCTGGACTGGAATTGATAAAAAGTGAGGAAAAAGAAATGTTGTACAAGTATCCTTCCATTACTGCGTACAGAGGATATAGCATATGATAGATACTTTTGAATTTTTTGCTGTATGTGCGCTCTCTCCATTTCTTCTTATCAAATGGCTTCTTGGAAATGTTTTTCGACATTTTACATGAAGAAACTGACAGCGGTCGACTGAATCTCTCGCCAAAGAGGCCTGAATATAAGTTTGAAATTTTAATAGCTAAAGGCTAAGCAGCTTTAACTTGTGCATGGATATTATTTTAGCTACTCCGTGACTTTCTGCATGGCAACAAGTGCTCGTCGTTGAAGAAATACTTACAAATTTGATTATTGCTTCAAGTTGCAACTTCGGAATGTATGTACCGTTCCGCCTCAACCTTTAAATAGCTTGAATGCAAGTAGTGGAACGTTTGGGATCGTGGACGTCAACTAACCAGCACCACTTTAAAGATGTTGAAAATGCGAAATAGAACAAGGGCGCAACCAAGAATATTGGGCGCAACGTATGTGAACAAAAGCGCATAGTATATCTTGGCGCAAGCTTCGATTGGAGCACACGTGAAATATGTGCACTTGAGGATATTTCCATTTGGCTATTGTGAACACTCATTCAGTAGAGGTTCATTAGTTGATTGTAGTATTTTATACACATTTTAATTATTTCTCTAACATGGTTAGAAAGAAAATTGACAACCGTATCAGGGTACTGATCGAAAATGGTGTAATTCTTGGACAGAGGACTATGTTTGTTATCGTCGGTGACAAGGGGAGAGATCAAGTAAGTTCATCTGAAATTTTGTTTTGCAAATAACTAAACCACCTATATATATGAAGTCTATGCCTTCAAGTCTAACTGCTGCAAATTATAGGTCGTAATACTTCATCACATGCTCTCAAAAGCTGCCGTCAAAGCAAGGCCCTCAGTACTATGGTGTTACAAGAAAGAGCTTGGTTTTAGCAGGTAATTAGGAGTTTGAATGAGATTATTATGATTTACCCTTTTTCTTGTATATATCTTCATTGTATTTTTTCTTCCAGTCATCGGAAGAAAAAAATGAAACATCTTCAGAAGAAAATCAAGACTGGGCAGCTAAACGTGAATGAGGATGATCCCTTTGAACTTTTTATTGCCGCTACTAATATTCGCTATTGTTATTATTCAGAAACTCACAAGATATTGGGAAATACTTACGGAATGTGTGTACTTCAGGTAAGCAGACTTTGGATCACACCCCTAAAATATTCATGATTCTGCAATAATACAGTTGTAATTTGGGTGATATCCGATGACTTTCAGTTTCTATTGTATCGGAATACCTGTTCTTATCCATAAATGGTTCTCTTTCTTCACATAAAAGTTGGCAAAGATTGTCATGCGGCATGTGAATGTCGACCTGTGAACGCAGTTTATTCTTTAACGCGCAAAAGACTTTCTATTCAGTGTATTGGCATTTTTTCGCGTATTTCAGTTAAGAATTGTTTGCATTTTTTGAACAGTCATTGTATGAATGAAGTCCTATGGAAGTTAATGCTCTGTCATTCATTGTATGCATTATTTATAACTGTAAAATTCATGTATATGCCTTTGAATGGTTCTAGGACTTTGAAGCAATGACACCCAACCTCCTTGCCCGCACAGTTGAAACAGTTGAGGGAGGAGGTATAATTGTTGTACTTCTTAAATCGGTGAGCTCCCTCCGCCAACTCTATACACTCAGCATGGATGTCCATGAGAGGTATCGAACAGAGTCTCATCAGGATGTTGTATGTCGGTTCAATGAACGGTAAGCTCCTTTTCTTTCATTTATAATTTTTATTGAATTGCTCTTATTTTCTCTCAACCAAGCGCACATCCACAAGGTCTTAAATTGTGCCTTCATTTGAAGCACCAAAAATGAAGGCCATTTTTGGGGTATCATGCTAATTTTAAGTCACCCTTGATTGTTGAAAGCTGAACCTCAATATTGATCAGCTGTGCCCTGGTATGCCGTACACAATACATATAAAACGCCCTGGTAATTTCTTATATTTTTTTACTAATTTTCAATGGTTTCTCCTTACATATTACTGTCAATAATGTGTTTGCAAGCTCTTTGTATTAGGGTGCCTGATCAAAAATCTTATTTGAGAAAGTGAAAATATTCAATATCAAAACAATATTTATTATTATAATATTTTAACAATTGCACTAGAGTGCAAGACATGACTGACTCTTTATATCCCATATTGTCTGAAACTAAATTTTTTTTTCTAGTGAAGCCATGAGAAAAGGAAAATCTCATTAGTTTCTCAATTAATATAAAAAATTTGGTTTTTCCTGGTGAACATGGCTGATCAAGTCTTCTCGGCTTTCCAGCCTGGTCAGGAAGGCCATTTCCCTGATGATGCTGGTAGAGAAAGCCATCAAAACGTCAGCAGCTATGGCCATCCTGACTGGGATGGAAGTCGGAGAAGACATCATCACTCTAAATAGATGTAACACATGGCATGCATAGTACAGCACTGCATCAATATATGTACATAATACAAAAATGTCAATATCAAGACCTCAGGTGTTTATATTCTCTTGTCACATGTATGTACTAAGGATTACATATATATGTGCACATATGTACTGATTTCTGAGGCACAACTAAAATGCTACCAAAAATTAATCAGCCCTTTGGTGAATTAGTTGTTGATCGGGCCTTTTATGTATTTAAAATGCTGCTTGCACTCATCATCACATGGAGAAATTTTATGGAAGTAGGTACATAAACCTGTATTTCAATCAAAGGCTCATTCTCATCTGGAATGCTGTAAACTCATTCACCTGATTATTTTTCATGGCTATGTATTTTGCTAAAGTTTTTTGATAGGAAGAAGTTCAAGTGTTAAATTTTTCTGATCTCAGCAATATGAAAATTAATGTCTCCTTGTGCTGCTGTTCTAGGTTTTTACTTTCCTTGGCTACTTGCTCTCGCTGTTTGGTAGTAGATGACCAGCTTAGGGTTCTTCCACTTTCATCTCATGTCCTCTCAGTGGAACCACTGTCTAAGACAGAAGAAAAGGTTGATTCAGAACTAGAAGCATTGAAAGAGAGTCTAGTAGACACTCAGCCTGTTGGCGTCCTTGTATCCTGCTGCCGAACATTGGACCAGGTAATTAAATGTTACAGAACAGGTAGTTAAATGTTGCTGTTTAGGTATTTTTGACCATGTTACAACTTATTCAGCATTACCATGTCTGAATGCTGTATGGGCACTGCATCTACATAATGGGGACATACATATATGGACATCTTCATTGTAAATTTTTACCCAAAAAATTCGAATATTTGAAAAATATTATGTATATCCTGCCGTAAAGGTTTGTTGAATGGCTTTTAATTTTAACTGCATAATGAGAGGTTTATGTCTTATCTCAATAGTGCTTAGAGAACCTGGATAAAATCTTTTGTGGTATGTTAGTGTTTTTCACTCTAAGAAAGAGATTAAAGATGCAACATCTATGCAGTCAAACTCAAAAGACACTTTCACATTGTCATATTGCCATTATAGCTTAAGAGTAATTTGCTCTGATAACTTATCATTTTTGAGCAATATATAGTTAAAAAATAAATTAAATATTTCCTCTTGTTCAACTGTTATCATGCAGGGAAAAGCTCTCCTGAAGTTTGTGGAAGGTATTTCAGAGAAATCCCTTCGCACAACTGTCTCTCTCACGGCAGCAAGAGGGAGGGGGAAGTCTGCAGCCCTTGGCCTTGCCGTTGCTGCTGCTGTTGCATTTGGTTACTCAAACATATTTGTCACTGCACCCAGTCCAGAGAACCTGAGGACTCTATTTGAATTTGTTTTCAAAGGTAAGAAGCTGAGGACTCTATTTGAATTTGTTTTTGAAGGACTCTGCACTGGAATTAGCTCTTTCTGTTTTGCGTTATGATGGGATACATGCTTAAAATTTATTCTTTATATTTGACTTGTGTTTACGAAGGCAATTGTTGTACCCATATACACATAAGCCTCAACTGCAGACCAAAAACTGCTATTAAGAATTGAATAAATATTTGAAAGTAAATGATCCGATATGGTATGGCAGTGTTTTCATGTCACCTCATAGCATCACATCAGTTCTTTGCATATGCATTGGAAACATGATAACATGAGGTGTGAAAATACAGAGTTTCGATTATATGAAGCAAAATTGTCTGTTCCGACGAAAAGTGAATGTGAAATACATGGTGTTGTTCGAAAATGCAAAATGTTTATAATTGTGAACCCTGAGTCCGGTCCCCAGGAAAAAAAAGTTAATCAATTTTTGCTAACCATGGTGAAAAACTGTCAGACAAAACTCTTTTTTTGCAATGTTTACACCTTACACATTAGTGTTGTTGGCTACGATGCATCAAAGGAGTGAGATTCATGGATAATAGTGTATTCTTCTCACTTGTATGCCCTAATCTCAGAGTCATTTTTATCTATAATTCCTTATATCAGTTAGACCTCTAGTAAAAGGGAAAGACGTTGCTCTAGCCATTATTTCTCCTGATCCAAGGATATTTTTGTTGCGACTCATTAAAGCATTGCCATAATGTAAAGAATTCTCTGTAGGTTAAAGCTCACCTGCTGTGCTATGTACCATCTTTGCTGATGTGCACTTGGATTGGCGATCATTCAAATTCACACACGTGCTCAGGGATGGAATAATAACAAAATTATGGAAAATAAGACAGGGATACTTGTCGTACCCACTTTTTTTAAAAGCATTCTTGCAGTTCTTTTTAAAAGCAGAAGGTAGTTATTGCTGAAAGTCAGAGGAACTCCTCCCAATTTTCTCCCCTTTAAAATGTCGTGCATAAACCTGCCCCAATTAAGAAGAGGAAGCATCATCTATAACCACGAACTTTCCCCCATCCTTCTATTCCCCACCCCATGTCTCATCTTGATAGATCTCTTCTTCCAAAACCTTTTTTTACCATCTCCTACCACCTTTTCTTTTACATGTCCCCTCCCTGAGCAGTATTGGCACAATGTAAACATTTCTCTTTTGGTTTAATTTCTCCTGTGATATAAAAACTTTGCTTCTCCCAAGGTTTTATTTACACTGAATTCAAATGTATAATCAAAACAGGGACAAAGTGGTATAGGAGGAGGAAGTTACCTAAACAATCCAGGGCACCGACCCTGCAAAACAATCTGTACTGGCATTGAACAGTCAGCCTCACTTTCAATAAAGTAGTACATACATCCTTCCAGAACCCTTGGTGATGGGAGGATTTGTGCCAGGAATTGTTTTTGCCTTGAGGAATCTGTATTCTAGCTGTTGACAGGTTCTGAAATGGTTTTCTTCATTCTCACCCAGAATTTAATGTTTTCAACCCTATATCTGCATAGGATCATTGTTCTTTCCACCGAGTTAAGACATCTCGTGAACATCTCTGGAGGCTCTCTTGGGCAATCAATGGCTAAAATGCACCACCATTGCCATCACAATGAGAATTTCCATGGGTTGTAGCAAAAAATGTTCATCAAGCCATTAAGGAGAAGTCCTGGTTGTGGTTGCAAGGATTGAGAAAATTTTTGCAGCTCTTGTACGGTCCAGCCAAACAATCCATTTTCACAAATAATTCACTTTTTTAACG
The DNA here is from genome assembly GCA_963169105.1 of Ceriagrion tenellum. NCBI lineage: Eukaryota > Metazoa > Arthropoda > Insecta > Odonata > Coenagrionidae > Ceriagrion > Ceriagrion tenellum. The sequence continues at coordinate 131,467,695 of OY720640.1, forward strand.
GATGGAAAATTTTCTATTATTAACTGAGATATTTTTCTTTGGCTTTCACATACAAATGCTACATCATGCTCCAAATCATCTGGCAAGATGCCTAAACTGGAAACAATTGGCTGTTTCAACTGGTTATCTTGAGGGTAAATCACAATATGGTGCAGAGTACAACTATCACTTGTCCAGCAATATTACCTGTCCATTGTGCCTCATCTTGGTTGACATGAGCAGTTTTCACTGAAACCTAGGAGAACAATTGCTCCATGGGGTCCAAGATTTTCTTTAATTATCTTAAGGTAGTTTGCCTAAGGTAGTGAAAAAGTGCATCATGTCACAGTTTCTGAAACATTTGGGCTCTTATCCCCTCGGCTGTCATGAACCATGTATTATTCTAAAAAAAAATGATATGAATAAGAAGAACTGTCTATAAAAGTAGATGCCTTTCATTCACTGACCACTATTTCAAATATTCCCTCATGAAGTTATGCATTTGGATACAGTTACACTTAGTATCTTTAGAGTATGTGTCCAAAATCCCCCTAACCAAGACAGAAAAAAAGTAAAACCTAAAATATTCATAGTGGCAGTCAAAACACCACCATTTTTATTTCACTGTCTACTAGAGCACATATTTAGGTCCAATTAAAAAAAAATTGGATGAGTTTACTACTCTGCCGTAGGGTGATAATTGTGAAAATATGAAGTAGTGTTTTTGCGTTCCAAAACTTAGTTAATTAATAACTAATGACATTATAGTGGCTAACGTAGCTATGCAAGGGTGATCAAAAATATTTATATGTTAAATGTGTACTTTGATAGACAAGAGGTAAAAATTTCATTGTGATATGTTAATTGGTTACTGAGCTGTGAATTTTTATCTTGTGCCTTGTACTCTGAAAGTTGAATTCCACTACCGGTACTTCTGAGCAGATTTCCAAAACTTTGACCCCTCATATCTTGCAAACTATGAGAGTGAGAGAGGATATATTTTACAGGGGTCATTAAATTGGTGATAGTAGGTGGTGACAAAAATTTCATTAAAATCCAAGTCTGTGGGTGTCATGGGCTGGGTGAACTGACCTGGAATGACCCACGTTAAACCTGCCAAAAACTCTGAACCCACCATTGAAAACTTGCATTGAAAATTTCATGTGTTTCAAATTTCACAATTTTCACTTCTGGTAGTGGGGCAGGGTTTGATGAGAGGTTTGAGATGTAGAGACAGGAAAATGGAGTGTGTGGGGGAGGAGAGGAGCCTAAGCCAGGCTGGCAGGGAAGGGAGGATTAACTTGGTAGGCTGTGCAGGACCCCCCATTGGGCTAGTGACCTTGGGAGAGTTAACGCTGGGGTTAGGGGTGAAATGGGAGAATAAAGTCCATATCTTTTGTTTCTTCCCCTTCACCCTTCCTCCGACTTGCATACTTAAATAGTCACACAGAAGTTTGTTGACCCAATGGGAGATCTGTACCCTCAACCCAGCATACTATCTTATACAAAGTATCCATTGTGTACTTGGTAGTTATCTAGTTCTCAGCCACAGTAGGAGTGGCAAAGCTTCATGATCTATAATGCAGCTGATAATATCAGAAATTTTGTAATATCGTTTCTTTTACTATACATTTAGATACCCCTTTGATGGAGACTGACAATTTGCTTTGTAGAAACAGAATCTGTGTGTGAACGTTGTTCGTAAGAATGAGAGTCTACTGTAATTGTATTCCAGCCACTACTGGAAAACCCATGTGCATCATAAATAGCAATTAAAAGTTGTTTTTTCTTTTTTTTAAGGATTTGATGCCCTTGAATATCAGGAACATATTGACTATGATTTGTTGCAGTCCACAAATCCAGATTTCAACAAAGCTATTGTTCGAGTTAATATTTTCCATGACCACCGACAGACAATACAGGTATTTAACATGTTATCTTATTCCTTTGAAAATATTAGGGCAGTGTACTTTCAGGTGTATACAGGCAATAGAGTGTACTTTCTGTTTCCATTCTTTTTTATAGTCTCTGTTATCTGCTACTTTTTTATTTGGTTGTTAATTACATTCCTCTGTTGGCAAGGTTATGATCAAAAAGTCAGACTTGTAATTGTCAAAAGTCTTCATCCTTATGTCTTGATTTAAGCATACAAAGTTGGATTTTTTGTGCTCCAAGTAATTTTTCTTCAACTTTTATCTGTTATAAACCTGAAGACAAAGCAGCCTTTGTGAATTATCCTTGCCTTTTTTATTTATTCCACTATGTTGAGTATTACCACCACCTTATTTTGAGGGAAGCCTTTTTATTATAGCAGCTGACCTGGACCCATTTCAACGTCCTGCCATGAATTTTGTCCAAACTTATTGTTGAATGTCTATTTTTGATTTTATTTTATGAAATCTTCATCATCTTTTGAGTAGATGCTTGAACGTCCATGTACAATATAAGGTGCTTGGTGGGACATTTTGCCAAGCTTTGAAATGTATTAGTGTTGGCATATGATTTTGTACTGTGTTTTTCAATAATCATATTCTCTCCTTACAACATACAATGTAGAAATTAGAGATGGCTGAATACTAGATTGCCAGTAATTCTAGAAAGAGTTCATTAGTCGATATCTTTGATATGAATGGACTGCATGGGATAGGGAATACTTTGAATATAAACAGGGAAATGAAAAGAATTTGTTTAATGTTCCTGCTGGACACAATTTCAATGGCTTTTTTCGCTTGGTGAAGAATGAGCAACCCATCCCCAAGAAGTATTTTTATGTACTGTAATGTTTCCCATGTGTGTTCCACGGCACGCTGGATTTGCCTTTGGTAAAGGTTCCGTAAATGTCGAGGACATAGAGATTCGGAGGCCTCTTGGGGATAATATTTCTCATCTTCCCCACATACCTGCAATTAGGATGCTTTGTTGCTGACAAGTGTCACAACTGGATAATAATGTCTGGACATGCCGTCACATATCCTTCCAATAATTACGTTCTTGCGCTATAGATATGATTTTTAAAGCACCAAAATGTCCATACCTGGTGTGTATGAACCAAGTGATTTTATTTTGTAAAATATATAGTAGTCAAACCCTCCAGGAATTCTGCTCCTTATCAGTATAGCGTGGTAACACATCTTTGCAAGTCTTACGTGAAACAGCCTCTCTACTAACGCGTTCGTAATCGGGGTTAGTTGGAGGCAACTTTTTTTTACAAACAATAAATATTTTTGTCTCTACATCGTTTTTCTGGTGATTAACTATGTCATGGAGGTCCTCTTCCGGAGAGTCACTGACTTTAAGGTCTAAGATGCACATGATGTAATATTCCGAGGAACGCTCGAACGTGGCTTCCACATGTCAAGGCCAGTGGCTCGACCAATCTGATACGATGTTCTTTTTACCGGAGCAGTATTTGACACCAAGGTCAAACTCTTGTAATGCAAGGGCCCATCGAGCTATTCTGTTGTTACCCAAATGGCACTTACAGATAAATATCAGTGCTTGGTGATCAGTTATGACATTTATCTTGTATCCACTTATGATGTATTTCAATTTTTTGAGACACCAGACTATCGCTAGGCACTCTTTCTCAGTGGTGATGTATGTGAATTCTGGTCCCTCAAGTGTCCTGCTGGAATGAAATTACTCCATCGTCATTGAGATGTTTTTGAAACTAAACAGCCCCGATTCCATGACCACTACTGTCTGTTTGCAGATAAAACGGTTGCTTAAAATTCGGGTATTTTAAAACGACGGTCTTTAAGAGTGAACTTTTAGCATTTTCAAAACAAGTTTGCCACTCTGTATTCCACTTTCACGGAGATCCCTTTTTTAACAGCCCTAATAAGGGTTGAATCATCCTGGAATATTGGTAGCAAAACTGCATAGTAATTACACACCCATAGGAAGCCCCATAACTGTATTTGATTTCGGGGGGCCCTAAATGTTTCAATGGCCTCAATAATTTTTGATCAGGTACTACTCCATTAGGAGTGAGAATATACCCCAGAAAGGTGGTGCTATTACAGCAAAATTTAGATTTTTCCCTTAACTATTGGACCTGGGTTGCAGGTCTACAGCTGAAGAAGGTCTTAAGAACCCGAAAAATCCCGAGTAAGACTTTCCTTTATCTTGTATATGTAGGCTTACTATTTCAATTTTCTTTTTTGGTTGAAGCATAGTGAGTACATGTATTCTTGGCTCTTTCAAAACTATACTAATTACTGAATATTTACCTTGAATGTATTATTCAATAGAGTGTTTGTTTTCTTATTAAGTATATTCACCCAAGCGATGCCAGTCGACTGGCTCAAGCAGAATTGGTGGTGGTAGATGAGGCTGCAGCAATACCTCTTCCCCTAGTCAAGTCCCTCTTTGGACCACACCTGCTCTTTCTAGCTTCTACAATTGATGGGTGAGTGGGACATTTTGTGTTCTGTGTAAAGATGCAATTTAAAGATATGCCTATGCTGTTATTTAATCTTCAATACCTTATGAAGAAAATAATAAAGATGGGAATTCAGTATTATTCCTCAGTGTATGTAAATATGGCCTTCCTAAATGTGCAGTGTCTATTTAAAGTCATTGTTTTATATCTTAGCATTAATTGAAGCTCTTAATATAGAAAATGTTGATAAAATCTGTGTGAGATTCCTATGCATAGTGCATTAGTAATCCCCCTCATGCTTTCCCTCAATTCTCTTCTGATATGCAATGCTCTTAGGTTTTATTTCATTCAACAGGTATGAAGGTACAGGGCGCTCTCTCACGGCAAAGTTGCTCAAGCAACTGAGGAATGAGTCTGTAGCCCCTAAATTGACAAAAGGGACAATGACTTCTCCAAATGCTGGACGAGTACTTTATGAGGTAAGAGTGTGTGACTTAGTGCATTAAATGGACACTCAATCATTTTTATGTAAGCTTCTTGATTTCATCCTAGGCCTTAGAATTGTCAGCTTGGCTAATTCTGCAGACACAGCCTACTTCGTATATCATGGGAGGAAATTAAATTTGAAAAATGCATAAAAATAACTTGGGTTTACCATCCATTATTTTATTGGAGGTATTGCCAGTATTTGTTTATGTCAGAGGGATTGCTATATGAAACCCATATTTTTATTTTTCATTTCATGTGATTTTATAGAAAAGATGGGAATGTAGTAGTTTCAAACTTAAAATTTCAATTACAATTCACACGCAATTACAGCTTATCAATTTAATTTTTTCTCAGGTGGAACTTACAGAGTCAATCCGTTATCGTCCTGGTGATGCCGTGGAGACGTGGCTTGGCAACTTGCTCTGTTTAGGTGCTGAATATATTCCAAAGGGTCTTGCAATGAGCTCCTCATGTCCACCTCCTGAACTCTGTGAACTGTATCATGTGAACCGGGATACATTATTCTGTCACCATGCTGCTTCTGAGGCATTCCTTCACAGACTAGTGGAGCTCTTTGTGGCATCACATTATAGGAACAGCCCTGATGATTTGCTGATGATGTCTGATGCTCCTGCTCATCGCATATTTGTTCTCCTTGGCCCAACCCGTTCTGATTCCAAGGCTATCCCAGAAGTTTTAGCTGCCGTGCAGGTCAGTAGGTGCTATCATCAAGTAGAATTGTTGATTGCATACCCTTATGAAATTTTTTCTTTTGCTTACCATTTTGTATTGGTGGATGAGATAACTAAATCATTGCAGTGAAGTCTTGTCCTTAAAGCTGAAAAATGTCATCATTCTTCTGGACATGTCTTCTATTTTTATGCATTTTCAACTGTTCTAAAATAATTTTGGAATACATGTGCTGAATGAAAAACATTGAAAATATCCTCACCATTTTCTTTGGTTGTATTCAGCCTAGTGAGCTGATCATATGGCACTGTAATGGTAGAGGCTCTCTAAATAAGGAGTCACCTAGTCGTGTGAGTAAAAGAAGTATTTATTGATAACTTTTACTTAACCACAAAAAATACATAAAAAACACACAACCCGGGTTTCAATGCATAAGTATTATCTTCAGGTGCACAATAAATTCGGGAACTCTCTTATATATGGGGAAAAAAAGGAAAGAAGGGGGGGGTGATGATGATGGGGAGGGGTGGAAGAAAGGAGAAAAAAGGAGGGGTGTGAAGGGGGAGGGGAAAAGGAACAAGCATTCATTGACAACAAACACATCAGGGTCATTAATTTTCCTCAAAATTTCTAATTGCTCGAGGGCATCGAGCTCATGTGAATTGTTACTACAATGTAGGATTTTGGTTTCCAAAGCACTGCTATGACCGTTACACAATAGATGTTTGCCGAAGTTACTTCTATTTTAATTATTGTTTTTAAAAGCACTACAATGTTCTTTGGTCCTGATTATAAAATTCCTTTGAGTTTTCCCAACGTACACTCTTTTGCAGTCAATACAATGTAGAGCATATATACCACTTTTCTTGTTTGGATCTATGTGATCCTTACACTTACAGTAAAACCTCGTTAATTCGAAATTGAAGGGACCAAAAAAATTGGACTTCGAATTATTCGGGTTCAAATTAAACGTACTTTCCGAAAATAAACAAATATATTCCAAATTTTCCAGAAAACCATTGTTAAACTACATTTTTTAACAACAGGTACAGAATGCACGCTATTTGGAGTAGTTGATGACCATAATTCTTCAGTTTCGCGAGAATAAAATATTTTGAGGTTATCTGACTTAGGATAATATGGAGTAGTACGCTTTTTTTCGACATGATTGCACAAAAAAAAGATCTTCGGGCATGAATCTGAATGCGGTGATTCACCTGTCAATTGTTTCCAACATCCAACAATGGCTCTGCGTGTTGTGTCAGCCCACAAATGTTGAAACGCCTGCCACATAAGTCCATTACGACAATTTCCTGCCTCACTGAATTTTTCACCCATCAATCACCTCAATCTTCACACACATTGAACCGTGGGTACATTCGGCTTGAGTAAATTTGGCTAGATAATTTTTCAACGTACAGAAGAGGCGATCTTCTGCGTCCACGTTTCATGCTTCATAATCCAAGTTCTTGGCAAAAGGAGCACCGTGCATCGACCTAATAGTACAGCTTATCCGTCCTTACCATCGGTGTGATGCTCCATGGACCTGTACTGGGTCTCAATCGGTCAAGAAAGTGCCCATGCTTTCCGAGAATGCATTACGTATTCTTCCTTTTTGGATGGAGAGAACGGTAGAGCATCGACTGAAGGTCAGCTAGGGTCTCCCCTCCCTTCCTGAGCACGGGGAAACCCAGGAAAAAATTATGACGCAGTTTCGGAATCTCACCTCTCATAAGCAGGCCTTTCTCCCTCCCTTACCAAGTGATTCACAAGAAGTGCGGGGTAAGAGCAAATATATGATAAAAGGAATAAGCTCACCAGCGACCAGGGGAAGAAATAGGAATCTGATGATCAAAGCGAAGTAAGTTAGAGGAAAACGGATCGGGATCGTCTCTCTGGACTACTCCACCACGTCTATTTCAGAGGAATGGAATGAAAAATTTTACCTTGTCCGTAAGATAATACATGTTGTAAGTCAGCGAGAAATTCCAGTAGAATATAGAAAATATTGAGTTCGATATTGTCAAAAATATCATTTATGATTTTGCAAAACATTTCGTCATATTTCCAAAGAATATATTGACGATTTTTTGGTAAAGTTTTATTGGAAATGAAAATGGTTATAAATGTTTGAATGACCATTCTAGCTACCAGCTACCTAAAAACACATTACAAAAGTTATTTTTTGGAAAAAAATGAATCTATAGTCGTTTGTTTACTTTTCTTTTCGTAGAGTTCGTCCACATGTTTACTCAGAATGCCCAAGGCTTGGGAAAGATTTTCATCGGAATTTAGTCTTTCTCATAGCGCCATTTCCACTGTCGAGATAGCAGAAAATGCCTCTTTACGAGTCACTCGCGTATTTATCAGCTGCTCTTCGGCCTCCTCTTCTCCCTACGAATCACTTACTTCTATCCCGCATCTGTCGCCATCGAATTCATTTGACTTAGCAATCGTGGTCTCTTCAACGGGGCATTCTTCGAAAGTGGTGATTACATTGTCATCGCAGCGGACGTATTCCGGAAAATTAGTTGGACACTCAATTTCACCATGAATTTCAGGCCAGTCGAAATCTTCACTTGAGTCACATACGTTTAAAGCCATTTCTTCCCCAAAACCGGCTTTACAGAAGCAGTTTGCAATAACAGATGAGGAAACTTCATTCCAAGACGCACAGATATTCCTCGTCGCATCCAGCATGTTCCACCTCCTAATGTCTTGAACGGGAATATTTCTTGCGGTCTCCCTGATCATGTACGTATCCAAGTTCTTTCTATACGATCCCTTGAGGCAATAAACAATGCCCTGATCAAGAGGCTACATGTAGATAGTGATGTTAGTGGGAAGGAAAATGACTCGAATATTATTTTGATTGAGCCCTTCAATACTGTGAACACTGATCTATTAAAAGCAGAATTTTTCGATTCTGGCCAGCCATTCTTCTCTCAAAATTTGTAAGCCACTCACGAAATAAAGCCGCGGTCATCCAAGTATTTTTATTGGCACGATAACCGCAAGGAAGGGTTTGTATTCCTTTGAAACACCTAGGGTTGGCGTATTTTCCTATCACCATATGCTGAAGTTTTTCGGTGCCATCGGAGTTGCAAAACAGTGCGACAGTCAGCCTTTCCTTGCTTTTCTTCCATGGGATCTTTCTCCTTTCGCTGCAAGCATCTTATCCGGCAGAATGTAATAGAAGATTCCACTCTCATCCATATTAGAATTATCTTTTGGAGCATAGTCTCGTAAAATGTTTGACATTTTCTCGCCACCTCGCACCTACGACGTCCATTTATCTGCCTTCTCCAGACACTCACAAAGACACAATATTATTCCTCTTCTGGAATCTCTGCAGCCACCAATCGGAGCACTTAAATTCTTCACCTAATTTAAGAGCAATCATTTCGGCCTTCTCTTTTACTAAGGGACCACACAGAGGAATATTATTTGCCCTACTTTGGAAGAACCAATCCAGCAACTCGCTCTCTACATTTTTGTGCTTGGCTCCCCGGTTTCTTTTCTTCCTACCGTCGTCCTTTCCACTTTATGCTTGTGATACAATTGCATCGCAAGTTTTAATGTAAGTCGACAGCATTGATTGCGGAATACCGTATTGCTTTGCGATTTCCGTTTTTGTTTTCACCCCAGTATCCACCTCACGAAGAATACTCATCTTCTCCGTAAGAGTCAGTGCATTGTGTTTTCTTTTCGAAGACATATCTGCACCTGTCTTTCGTAAATAAGGGTAATCCTCAAAGCTATTTAAACCTACAATGGAGGAATAAATGCCGGGCTATTAGTGAGAATGAAGCTAAAGCATTTTCTTAGGTGAATAAAACAATTCAACAGAGAAAAACAGTACTGGACTCAATCATTATCACTACATTATTAAGTTCCTCACGTTCGATACGAGTGCCACTAACATTAACGTGATATGACAGCAGAGTATTAAAATGTTTAATGCTAAAATTACTGTACCTGGTCAATACTCGTCTCTGCAGGGGTGGATAAAAATTATTACTTTTCCTTTCACCTGATAAGTCATAAGTCAAGAGGTCAACGAGACTTCCCTGGAGATGGTCAAGTCGTCAGGTGCGGAGCCCTTCAGTCAGGGTCGTCAAGGATTATGACCTCCAATCATCTGCCAGCCAATCAATTGATAGTTTGGAGAGAAGGGAGGCACCAGAGTGAGAGAGGGGAAGGCAACAGTCTTTTGGGCTTGGGCAAGAGAGGGGAAGGCTGGCGACCCTTAAGAGCAGGCAGGATAGGAAGCTTTTCGCAGCCTTCTCTCAACAGATGCCTCTGTTCGCAGCCTGCAGCGTCCGATGTAGTTCCCGGAGTCGTCTGTATTGGGCGCAACAGTCGCGCCCAGGCTCCGTCCCTTACCGGAGGAGGGAGGGGTGACGGAGAGGAGGAGAGCCTCCTCTCTTGACTAGAATTAACTGACATTTGTAACTTGATATTCGGGGAAAAAATGAGCCTGCTACATTACCAAGGGTTGCAGCTGTGACGGTATTGTGTTACGCGGGGGAAAGTGAAAAGAAGACTTTAAAGGGGTATGACTCAAGTTCCATTCCTGATATAGGTATGTTAAGGAGAGACTCTCATGGTCTACAACCCTTGTTGAGGAACGGAAGTATGGATAAACGGAGAAATGGAAGTACCTACTCGTGATATGGGGAGAACAGCTTAATTCCAAATAGATATATAGTAAAGGTATGTTTTCAAGAGCGGGACAATGTTAATCACTTTGAAATAAGCGCTTCCAACCTAGTAAAATGCACCGCCGCCGAGGACGACTTTGAATTAACCGATAAAATTGGGAGTCACGGGGCAAAGTGTGACTCTGAATTACATGTTAAGCGGTATTTCGAATTATCCGTACCATCTAGCACGCAATTCCCTATACAGGTTGCCGGGGACAGCTCACAACTTCGAATTACGCGGTATTTCGAATTAAGCGGGTTCGTATTAACGAGGTTTTACTGTAATTAGCAAGTTCTTAAAATTATAAGGAGTCTTAAAAGAGAGATAAAATTCATCTCTAGTGATGGAACATCATCACTAGAGATGAATTTTCTTGTCTACTAGCCGAAGTAGTGTCTACTAGTAGCTTCAGCTTTCTAGTCATCAACGGCTAGTGATGGAACCTAGAAATCTGATAGAACACCATTTCATCTTATCTGTATCTCCTTCACCTGAGTATATGAGTTGCAAGGTGAGATTCTTCTGTTTCTTAAGAATCAATTTGTCAATTAAGTTGGAATTATATCCATTGACTCGGGCCATATGTTTGATGATATTGGTTTCTTTAGTGAAATTTACGTTAGATGTAGGAACCCTTAGGAGGCGATGTATTAGAGAATTGATATTTTATACGAGTAAGGGTGTCTCTAATAGATCGGAATAATGTGGTCGGTATACGTGGGCTTGCCAACCATAGCCGATTTTTCATCATGTAAACCCAGCTAGAGACACAGTGAGACCTGTTAAAGCCACTTTACACGGTATGTATTACTGTAGAAACGAACATATCATAGAATTAACAGAAAATGAATGGAACTAGAGTAGGTTTCTATTTCCTGTTCAGTCATTTAATTTGTATGCTGCTGCTTCTAGTGGCATGCAGCAATCTGCATCCAGCGGACCCCATGAAAGTTAATTTTTTTTGCCTATTTACTTTGTTTTTTATCGAATGTGGTATACATCATTACTCTGGAACCTTAAGAATATTATTGCATTTAACTATTTTTATTTAATGATATTTAAATAGAATTCAAAAATACTTTTTTGCTATGGAGTATAAGAAAATATCATTGAAATTGATGAAATAGAATTTTATTTTCTGACACTAATTTTTTTAACATGCTGATATCTACTTTGAACAGGTTACACACAACTTTAGAAGGTTCAGTAAAAAAAATGCAGCAAAATCATGTCTTTGAAAAATACTTTTATTGCAACACTTGAAGTAAGCAATAAATTTTAGTCCAAATTTCAGTGACAAATACTCACTACAGGTAATTTCTATTCCCTTGCTATTCGTCTCTTCATTCCAGTGTGGTTATGTAATTCTTAGTGTCCAATGAAACAGCTTCCACATTAAGTAAGTTTTCTCTGAATTTATAATTATAAATATTATGCACTAAGAATGCAAAACCTCCTCAACATCAGGTATGATGGTTTATGATGGCAACATGGGCCAAAGAAAGTAAAAAAACTTCTGCGATGTAAGAAATAAAGGTAGGCTGAGTAATAAAGATAGTCTTCTGTCCTCTGTGAGACTTTCCCTTGGCGTGGTGTGACACAGCCAGAGGCCCATTTGTAATGGCATTGGACTGTGTGAGTGCTGTCTGATGTTGTAACCCTACATCACGGTGATGAAAGGTCTTAGATTTTCTCAGTATATCTGCTGGATGAAGGTTTCTTGGGCATTCCACCTGGTTAGCATCTCCATGTCTCTGTCAGGGAGATATCTACATCTACATAATGCCCCGTGAGCCGCCGCATGGGCCTATGGCAGGGGGTGTCAGGTCACCAGCTGTGTAAAGGTGTAAGTTTTTTGGAGATGAAATGGTGACATGTATTATAGGAGTGTATTTAGTGGAGCTCAATTTTTATTGTGGTTGCTTATTGTTCGCGGAAAAAAAGAGTTCTTGTACCTATCTGTTCGGCAGTGTATCTCTCTTATTTTATTGCATCTGTCAGACCAAGAGATGTAGTGAGGAGTCGTGATAATATTCTCTATGTATGTATATGGAGCTGCTTACCCAGTGGAATACCGAAGAGATCTATATATCTGTGGTGTTTCACTGTATGTGGTGATCATTACGTAATGGCCCCTATATGAGCTTAATTACAGTATAATCTTATTTGTACGCTCTTTAACACTACGTAACTCACAATTTTACCCATTTGACAAGGAGTAATTATTTGGATGAAATTGTACAATTGGTGATAGAAATTCCTCGAGCTTGTTAGTGGAAAGTCAGTGAATGATGGTGTATGGTATTGTCTCACTGTTTTAGATTTGCTTGGAGGGTGGTGTTTCGAGAAATTCAGTGGAAAGTGGCTTGTCGAGGGGAAGGCGAGCATGGGGTGACCTGATTCCTTGGACAGTCGCTCAACAGTATCAAGATGTTGACTTCCCCTCCCTGTGTGGTGCTCGGGTGGTGCGCATCGCCACCCATCCAGATTACCAGGGTATGGGGTATGGCAGCAGAGCTCTGTCCCTCCTCCGTCTTTATTACGGTGGAGGAGTCCCATACATACCAGCTGAGACAGATAAAGATGAGAAGAGTCTTGATAATAGTGAGGTTGATGAAGACCTTGAAAAGGATGGCAGTGGTGAGGAGGATGATGAAGAAAATGAAAGCAACAAAAAACTTCTCACTGAGAAGTTGGGTTAGTATTATTGTCAATTTTTATATTTTAGTTTTGGTGGTTTGAGTTTTTATTTTATAACTTTTATGTTTCATCGGTGTTTCTTCATTTCTTACACTCAATAAATTCTTGCAGCTCCTAGAAAATCTCTTCCCCCGCTGCTACAACAACTGAGTGAGAGGCAAGCTGAGGAGCTTGACTACTTGGGTGTATCATATGGCCTCACTTCACAGCTATTACGCTTCTGGAAACGTGCCTCATTTGTTCCAGTGTATTTAAGGTGTGTGCCATTCGCATTGCTACCTCTTACCTTCTGCTTACCTATTTTATCATGAATTATGTGTGGATAGATTTTAAGAAAATTGGAAGTGAAAACTCCTATTTTGCTTCTATTATATTCAAATCTTCAAGGAGAAGATATCATAGGGGAAATTATGCTAACAGCCTGTAGTGCCTACCCTGAAAAGGAATGGTGCGATTGGTGTACTGGTAGTCACCAAGTTGTGTAATAGATGCATTTCAAAGTTAGCTTTGTAACTCAAAAATTACCCCGGAGCTTATTCTGTGCTTTGGAGTTACTGGTCAATGCGGAGAAGTCCAGGGTATTATGAATTATGTACGGATAGGTTGTAAGAAAATTGGAAGTGAAAACTCCCATTTTGGTTCTATTACATTCAAGTCTTTCAAGGAGAAGACATCATAGTGGAAATTATGCTAACAGCCAGTAGTGTCTAACAGATCAGTGAAATTTCATATGGTTCACTACAAAAGTCTTGACTGCTTATGCCTTGCCTGAATTATCTAAGTTGACATTACAGTCCCCTGTGAATTGATCATAACCATATGAGTGACTTTGAGGTAAAAATTTAAGTGTTTGTAACCACCGGGAGCTTAACTCCCAGGAACAGTTAGAAATTTTAAAGAAGTTTTTTGACTCTGGGGTCACTCTGATTAACGAATATATGTTCCCTGCCTCATCGCCTGTCTTTAACGCAGTTGCTTTCCTACCCCATTGAGGATGTTTTTTTTTCTTGCTTTACACTCCATGCTGACTAACTCAATTCTCAGCATGTCACCATTTAAATTCATTTTCTTACTGTTTGAGTTTCATTTATGCCCTAATGTAATTTTTAATGTTTTATGTGTTTTATCAAATTTTTGTGGTGAATTAAAATCTTATTCCTTGGCCTAGGCAAACCGCTAATGATTTGACGGGAGAACACACTTGTATAATGATCAATCTGCTGAATCCACCATCAGACACTGAAAATGGAGTTGATGAAGGTGCTGTGTCCTCGAGAGAAATAGGAGGCGGTGGAACATGGCTGCGAGAGTTCTGGTTAGACTTTAGGCGGCGCTTCATTTCCCTGCTTGCCTTCCATTTCCGTCGTTTTGAAACCTCGGTCGCCATGGGAGTTCTTCAGAACAAAGTGTTCTCTAAAACATCAATGGGTAAGTAGGATAGTAAGAAGGCACAAAATATAGTGATCCTTCTCTTTTTGATAACCTGTGACATAATTTGATGTTACCCTTGGTAAAGTTATGTGAAATACTTGATTGCTCAACTATCTTTTCAATACTGGTTATTTTATAAAAGAAATTTCTAAGGTCTGAATTACAAAGGCCTAAATTGTTTTACTAAGTTATAGTGCCATTTTAGGTTAATTCTCAGCTGTAAATAACAGTTCTGATTGTTATTAGATGCACACACATGTGCATACGTATTTGTGTGTGTTTATTTATAATAATTATAATTTATTGTCCGGTATTTCACGAAATTCAACAAATACAAAGTTTAATGATGTAGTTTTTTGACAAAGTTTTGGCCCAATGTTACAACATACGTTAATGCTGAGATTTGTTTGAATTGGCTTCATGGGGATAGATTGCTCCCAGGGGATTGAAACCCCTGCTTGCAATATTTAAGAAGCTAGCATCATTGTGGTTACAATGATATAACTCAAATCTCTATCGCATTGTTAGTTTTGGAATTGGTCGAGGTTTACAACTTTTACAACAGCTAGTGTAAAACTTAACATAGAAACATTTTTTTTCCTTTGGTATGTTATAAACATGTGTGGCTAATTTATGTCAAAATCTCTTATTACTACAATAAATATTAAGAGAATGGTGATAACATGAAGTCGGGCCATCAGGTTTTGAGCAGGGTCAATCCATACCAAGTGGTCCAAGTTGGTTGCTCGACCATTTTAGAAAAAATTCATTTTTTGAGGGCAGATAGCCTTATGTTTCGACAGCTCAAAACAAGTTATATTTTATTTTTAGTTTCCATGGCAACCAAATGGCGGCCATTTTTCAATCTCGATGCAGAGCTTTTTTAGCATTTGCAAGCTTTGACATTAACTTCTGTTACTCAGCTACCATCGGTTATAGGAAAATGAAATAAATTTTTATGCAATACTCATACATGGAACTACAACTCTGTGTATGTCAAAACATGGAATTGTTATTTCTTCGTGATTATTTTAACAGCCAAACTTTAAAGTGAAAAACGTAAGGTTTCGTATATTTCGGAATTTTTTTGGGGAAGAAGAAATTTTCTTTGACCCTTAGAAATTACTCATAATATACTATGACATTAGATCTCTATATTAAAAAAATTTGAACTCAGAAGCTATCATATTTTCATTTTTACAGAGCCGGCAAATTGTAACTTTTTAAAATTTTCCAATATTCCAAGTTCAATATCTCTGGTGGGCAGTTGTTTAAAAATTTGAAAATTACAGAAAATAAAGATCTGTACATAATTTAACTATGGTATAAAACTTGACTTGGAGACTTTTCTAGTTACGCAGATATAGGTGTGTGAAAAAAGCAAAAATTCAGCATTTGCGAAATGATGTAAATGCATTTAACATGCCCATTATTGCACATCTTAAGGCTTGAAATAATGCTTTTTTTTTAATTTAGATGATTGAAAAAAAGAAATTTAATATAATAATATGGTGTATAGAAAAATAGTCCATAGTTAATCTCTCCACAAAATTTTTGACACTTGGGTACCAATTGTATGGTACTTAAAAATCATTCACCAAATATATCGAAGAAAATTGAAAGAAATATTAGGTCAGTTATTGATACTATAATAGCATTCATCACCTTACTTGTTTAACAGCATTGTAATTTATCGGTACATAGAAATGAATATGAAAATAAAACTCTTAGTTTCCTTTGATATTTCTGTGGGTCTCAGCTTTCTCAGCACGTTCGTAATTGGGATCCATTATCAGTGGTCACTTTATATTCTGAATGATATTCTCATTCTGGGCAGGTGGTTGTACTTTCAAAGAAATGGGAACTCTTAAAGTCTCAATGTCATTAGCAAACATCATATCCACTAAAAATAATCTTACTAGTGCTTGGTGTCTACGGAGCAGTTTTGCTCACTCGGAGTTCCTCATACTCTTCTGATTTGTATGTCAAGAAACATCGAATTATCCTTTTCGAAATTGGAACAAATCGATGAAATACTCGAGTCCCGGTAACTCTTACGCAGTTTTTAAACCTTTTTTCAAGTTTCTCTTTGTGTTTAGTAATTTTCTGATGAATAAATATTTTTTGAAGCACCTAGGACAAGCCATTGATTTACCAGGAACTAGGCCAAACTTGGTGGTAGATGCTTTATAATTATGCTTTGGAAGTATTTCCTTGAGCCCACTGGAAATTGTCTTTTTATTGATTTTCAAAGGATCACATCAGTAACATCCAAATATATGGTAATATTTAAACAAATATTTGGTCTTATGGTACTCACATATTGAAGTCACATCACCAAAAATTCTAGCCTTTAAGAGATATTGCTTATCTTGGATAATATAACTGATATTCTGAATTTCCTTCATTACAGTACCATAAACACATTTATTCTCTTCTCCGGTCAACACACCAACAGAGCACTGTATCTTCATCATTTCCATTACCTAGTGAAAAATGAAAACTCTTTCCAACACATCTAAGTAAAATTGAGGTACTGTTGTAGCAACGCTTTGTGTGGACACATTTGTCAAAATGCATAAAAAATGTAATTTATCCCAAATACAAAGCATATAATTAAAATTTAGGGAGTCTTTCACAAAAAGATATGTGGACTCACACTCATATTTTTGAATAATTTCAAATTCTAATGTATGTACTAGATAAATATATGCTTGATTAAAAAACATTAGTAGCATTTAATTTTTAAAAAAGTATTATTTCAAGCCTTAAGATGTGCAATAATGGGCATGTTAAATGCATTTACATCATTTCGCAAATGCTGAATTTTTGCTTTTTTCACACACCTATATCTGCGTAACTAGAAAAGTCTCCAAGTCAAGTTTTATACCATAGTTAAATTATGTACAGATCTTTATTTTCTGTAATTTTCAAATTTTTAAACAACTGCCCACCAGAGATATTGAACTTGGAATATTGGAAAATTTTAAAAAGTTACAATTTGCCGGCTCTGTAAAAATGAAAATATGATAGCTTCTGAGTTCAAATTTTTTTAATATAGAGATCTAATGTCATAGTATATTATGAGTAATTTCTAAGGGTCGAAGAAAATTTCTTCTTCCCCAAAAAAATTCCGAAATATACGAAACCTTACGTTTTTCACTTTAAAGTTTGGCTGTTAAAATAATCACGAAGAAATAACAATTCCATGTTTTGACATACACAGAGTTGTAGTTCCATGTATGAGTATTGCATAAAAATTTATTTCATTTTCCTATAACCGATGGTAGCTGAGTAACAGAAGTTAATGTCAAAGCTTGCAAATGCTAAAAAAGCTCTGCATCGAGATTGAAAAATGGCCGCCATTTGGTTGCCATGGAAACTAAAAATAAAATATAACTTGTTTTGAGCTGTCGAAACATAAGGCTATCTGCCCTCAAAAAATGAATTTTTTCTAAAATGGTCGAGCTACCAACTTGGACCACTTGGTATGGATTGACCCAGCACCGAAAACAGGGCCATTTTTCAAAAAAATATCGTAAAAGTGTAGATAAGGATAGAATAAATTTTTTAGCAAGCATCAGTAAACGTAGAAATGATTATTGTGTCGTATGCATTTTATTTTGTTAAAATTTGATGATGTTACTCGAGGATACAGCATCCTAAACTCAACGGACTCGACTTTTTTAATGGACAGTAGTTTTGTAAGCTTGAAGGGTTGGATAGCACCTTCATCTGTAAGTCAATGGTTTTGGCCTCCTCTTTGAGCCCATTTGGCTGGATGGTTTGTGGCTGGGGCATCCACAGCCACATGCCAATCCCACCCTGGGTTAATGATCAGTTTTTCTGCATCAGATACTTATTATTCGCAATTGAGCTGCTCTTACGAATATGTTTTCTTCCAATTTTTGTCAAAGTTTGAGAACTCTTTCACTTCTCTTTTTATTTTTTCCCATTTAAACATGGCATCAGTCTATTCTGCGACTAAGCGTTTGACCAGTAATCACAGTGGTTCAGTAAAATTGCTTTCATTTAGCATAGAAGGTCGATATGCCAATATGGAGGCATGATGGTCTCTAGTCTCAGTTTCACTACGATTCCTCTGTGGTCAAAAAATGTTTTGATTAAATAAATTTCTTTTGATCTTCTGATGTGTCCAGCTGAAAAATAGAATCAATCTAGTCTGGAGGAACAACATTGTGTGATAAATGTGTACCCTGCAGTGTTTGGCTTCAGTAACCACCAGACGTCTAGGAGAGCATTATTGTCAACCAGCTGCCTGAGGGCAGAGGCAAAACGTGGATGCCGCTCGATATTTCAGGTTCGTTCTTCCTCAGGGAAGAGAGTAGTGTACAAATCTCCAAGAAGAATCATGGACACAGAAGGCGCTGATTGTAATGGCAAATTTTAAATGTAGTTATGTAAGCTCTCAGTTGCCTCAAAGGCTATTTCTACCTCACATGGCCCATAAAAACTTAGGATATGCATTGTCTTTGATATTGGTATTGTAGTTAAACTCAACAGCTTGAGCATGTCCTTAAAAAATAATTTTTCCCTGAATTACTGTATGCGCTACATAATTGTTGATGGTAATAGCTGTGCCAGTATGTGGTGTGCGAGGTGAGCAGAAGTAGAGTTGATATAAGGGAAGTCCAAGTGTTGGAGCAAAGGAAAGGTTTGTTCCTTGCAATATCTGATCTCCGTTTAGAGGTAAATACCCATTATTTGTTCCCATTTGTTCATACTACGTATGGACTTAACCTTAAGATAGATTATAGATAGGTGGCTGTGCATAATATTGTTCTTGCTGCTAGTGGGCGATCATCTAGTTGATTTGGCCCTTCAACTTCTTGCAGATGTGGTGTTTTATGCTATTCAGATTATCACAAAGCCCTATTGTGTCTCCCCTAGAGTGCATTGATGGATTCACGTGTGATGACACTTTTCGATGAGTCATCGCCTAGGATCATTTCTATGATCTTTTGGTCACTTGTGTCTAGCCGATGGGCTGTCATGGCTTTTTCTGTCCTCTTGTCATCTCATATCATTTTCTTTTTCTGAGCTGAAGTTATTGCTGAAACCTCATCTGCATGTTGCAGTCTTTTTGGATTATGCGATATTGGTGTTATATCAATTACCAGCTCTCCATCTGAATTGTCTGTCTCAAGAAATTGTGACGATGGCATGGATGATAGCATTGTGAAGGATGAAGAGGATGAAAGTAGTTGGTTTATTTTTAGTTTGGTGATCCATAGCAATACTGTTGCGAGGTAAAAATTTTCCATGAAATTACACCCATTTCAGTAAGTATCTAGCTCATGGTAAGATAGCCGGGTAGATCACCCGACAAAGCCACCTTTAAATGTTTACTCAATGTTCACTCTCCAATCACGAAACTGCTCCAGATGTGGTAGAAATGGCACATTGGATCTTAATTGATTAAGGAAATATTGTTTAAATAAAAATCTTGTATTCATAAACAAAGTTTGTACCCAGCAGCAACTATTAACGGTGTTTACTCTATCTTCAGCTGAGCTTCATTGATAGCTCGGGCTGGATTATTTTGATGCACTTAATGAGATTCTCTTGTAATTGTGGTATCATTGAATGAAGTAAGCAATGATTCATTCATGAACTAAAACTAAACTAATAAAAAGGGTTGTTTAATAAAAAGTCAAAATGAATAATGTATCCTCTGGATCCATGCTGTGCATTTAAATATTCAATGTAATTAGTTTGTCTACTTGCAGAACATAGCCCCATGGCCAATGGCGCTATGATATTTGATTTGAGGTACTTGAATATTCATTGGAGATCCTGCATCTCAAATGATTTCCAGTATTTGAGTATCCGCAGATAGTATTTGCCCATCTCTAGTTGTGAGCATTCAATACTCTATTGTTGTAGATGACTGGGCCTCCCATTGACATTCTCAACATTATTGTTGATATGACTCCATTGCATGACCTGCTCCTATGTTTCAACTCATATGGTATGGATGGTCTTACCAGAGGCTGTTATCACCTCTGGTGTCCAACTGTAGGAGTCGTAAGAACGTAGAAGCCCTTCCATCTTATCAAGGTTGTAGTCTGAGCCAAGAGCTAATTAAACTATGCTAGCTAACCTATGCTACTATTGCTTTCTTTATATTTTTATTTCTTTCATTCTCAAGGCTGTGTTTGTGATTAATACTCATTAAATAATTACATTTCATTATTATTATTTCAATTACATTATTTCATTTCTTAAGTATTCCTTTTGTCTTAAATTTTTACTAGCTGGGAGTGTGACTTCTGATGAACTTGAAGTCTATCTTACACGGTATGATCTGAAGAGGCTGGAGACATATGCATCCAATGTAGCTGACCATCATCTTATCACAGATCTCCTTCCGGCAGTTGCTCGGCTCTACTTCCTCAATCGACTGGGAGATACCCATTTGTCAGCTCTGCAAGGTGTAAGTGTAAAAATTTTTGAATGCTATTTGATTGATAATAATAATAACTTTGATTTGCCCAGCAGACTGTGTTACAAAGTTTGCGCACAATATAAGTAAGGTGACCATTTGCCCTCCTTTAGGGAGGACAGTCTTTCTTTTGTAAGATCTATCCTCCTTCGAAAAGTGTTCTCCTACATGTCCTCCTTTTTCGATATTTGAAGACTATTCTATTGCGCATTACGTGACGTATTTGTATTTGACACAACGATTCGTTAAGGCTCCTCGGTACTGTGCGGTATAAGACGCGATTATGAGATGCATGCACTAGAGACCTAGAGAGTCTTTCTCGGATGACCTGATGTAGTGGCCGATCGAGTAGAAAAAGGCTTATTTTTTAGCAATATAGTATACACAAGGAAAAATTTTCAAATTAATAATGATCCAATAAATTGGACTGGGGTGGAGTTAAGAGCGAACTACGCCATGAGGACGAATATTTTGACTGAATCGGAAGCAGCTTTGTCGCTGGTATTGTGGGAGAGTGCCGAAATAATGGGATGTGCGGGGACAGCAATCCACACACAGCCCGACTTTCCTATTTATTCCTACTAATTCTTGCATGAAACGCCCGAAGCCACTGCTGAAAATCTGCGATGATATCCATACTTTGGTATTTAACTCATAGGTGCAGGGAATAATTCGCTGGCTGGATGCAAAATAATTGAGGATGCGCTGACTTACAGATTACAAATGGGTTCATTTTGTTGCACTATTTGTACTTAACAGCCAATGTCTTCCTGAAGAAAAATTATGAAATATAGCTGTCTCATCTGCATTGTACACATCCTAAATAGGTGGAAAAAATTAGTATACATGTTCCAAAATAATATTTTTAAAATGAGGAAATTTTAAACCAGTGCCAAACCAAATGTCTCCCTTTGGCTCAAGTATCGAATTTAGAATGGACATCCAATTCTCCAAGGCTTGAAACTCGCATGAGTACTTTCGCTACTAATGCAGTGAAGAGAAATTCATCTTCTTTTAAAATGATCGACAGTCACCATCAGTGGTGATACAATCACTGCACGTCCATTAGCTTTTGCTTTAAGAATTGTGCCCCTAATCGGATCTCCATTATTTTTTGCAGGGCGAACCATTCAAATCACACTAATTCTAATGGAGCATTTTCTGCTGGTCATAGCTTCTTACTACTCCCCGTGGTATTTCCAAGTTTAAAGGTAGCAGTAATTTTGCCTTTGTTTTCTAGAATTATAAACAGGGTGGATGAAGTGAAACCATGTTGTCGGCCGATTTCTGTTTTATTGGCGTTTTTTCTGTCACATTCCTGAATGGTTTCGAATTTCTTAGCCAAATCCAATGACTTTCTTTCCCATGGTAACACTCGTTATACAAAGCAGCGAACTTCAGGAAGTAGATCAGGATCAAGCTTTCCTAAATAGCTGTTGTGAAGTCCTTCTGGCTGTGTTTTCTGCTGTAATGGCATGCAGCAAAACCCCTTTTCTTTACTATTCTATACTCTTCCTTTACTTACCTTACGTGCAACAAAGGAAGTCCTTCTGGCTGTGTAGGGCCCCCGTAGGTTATGCGTCCAGGACGACAATCACGGGGAAACAAGACTCATTATGGCGGTCCGTCAGAAATGGCCACTCGTAATAACAAACGCACTCCATATATGTTTAACATTGTGACCAACAATGGCCAACTAATCACTCACTATAATGGCTTTCTCGCTGTAGGCCGCCTTCATAATAACGGCCTTCTACTGTACTTGTGAACGGTAGGCTAATGGTGATGCTGGGTACTCTCCCTCTCCTCCATTCCCATGTTATCCTTGCCTCACTTACCTAGACACCTATTCATTCAGAGGCAGTTGACCTCAGTTATTGGTCACCTCCCAAAATATTCAAACAACCAAACTGTAGTTCTAAATGCTTGGTATTTATTTGTATCTGAAAATTAAACACTCTGATTTTCATATTCCCTGGTGGGGGTATCATGAAAACTGTTTTTTGGGCAAAATTATTTATGATGTGTTAGTTTCTCCTTGCCACTTTCAAATATGTCAATTTCTGAATTCTCAACTTCTTTTCATTGTTAGGTGTTCACTCGGAATCCTTCTGTTGATTTTTAGTGACTTTTAAGTCCCCTTAATAATTATATGATAAGCTCATGCCTAATTCAATTGGACTCTCTTCAAATGTTAATGGTTTTGTTTACTTCCTTGTGATTTTTAATATTCGCGCATTCATCCCACAGGCAATTCTTTTGGGCATGGGACTTCAGTGTAAGACAGCGGATGACTTGGGCAGTGAACTTCAGCTGCCTTCTTCTCAGCTTTTGGGGTTATTCAATCGAACCATCAGGCGACTGGTTTCTTTCTTCAGGACAGTAGTGGAACAGTCTGTGGAAAAAACAATTGCCATCACCACAGATCTAAGCAATATTCCTGCAGTGGATGCAGGAGGTGCCTTAGGTTTACAGGATGAACTGCATGAAGCTTCCCAAGTAAGTGCTTTAGAGTCTCCAGGCAAAGCCATGTTATTATTTAAGTTGAAAACGTGGTTGAAAGAAAGAGTGAAAAATTCATGCTCCTAAGTTATTTTGTTTTTCATCTCTTATGTAGTCATTTGGCTGTGACATGCTCAGTAGTGCACAGGAGTGAGGATCCTGTATAAACTGTGTACACTAAAACCTTGTTAATTTAAAACTCAAGAGACCGAAAAATTTTGACTTCAATTATCTGGGTTCAAATTGAATACACGAAATAATAAGAAAATTCCTCTTCTTTCTGAAGAAATCACCATACTATCATATTTTTCAGTCATAATTTAACAAATTAATCCCCTCTTGGGGATTTAATGATGGAAAGTCTTCACATTAATCAACTTACTGTTAAGCTGGAAAATTAAGCACCTAATGGCGTAATTAAATGAGAAATAAAAACTCAAATGAATTGCTGATTTTGAGAATAGTGATTCATCTGCCCAACCATTCAACAGTGTTAGACATATGTTATAGGCATGCAAATTGAAACAGCGGGAAGTTTGTCTCATTGTTTTCTCTCCCCTTACGGTAGTTACTAGTGATGGGTCGAATCCAAATCCCATATTCTAATCTCTTACTTTTATTGAATATCTAATGCCTAATCCTGCTTTAGTTATCTTTGCTTGTTCCTTATCATTACCAACACATAAATAAAGAATAACATATTTAAACAAATTGAAATCCATTTCTACTTTTTCAAGTGAAATTATGAATCCTTGAGTTGTTTTCTCTTAATCTAAAATCTAATTTTTAGTTTTAAAAAAAATGGTAGAACTGAACCAAAATTGCTTCACTATAAAGTCTTAAATCTTTCCCAGAGAGGAATTAAGAAAGATAGATAATGAGCACAACTGAATTTTTTAATGTATTCTTGTGCATTCTTAGTTATTTTCCAGCGAGGTGTTTCTCAGCCTCTCCACTATTTTTTTTTCGAAATTGCAGTCAGTTGCCATTTCTCCGGCTAAAATTAGGCATTTTTATGTGCATTGCCACAGTACATAACTGGCTTTGGAGCCGCAACCGTGAAATCAGAAAAAAGTAAATCTTATTATATGTTTTATAATTTGGTGTTCTTATTATTATTATATTATATTTTAGGGATACAGAATTTAGCAAAAAATGCTGCAATGTAGTTTCAATCTCTGACTCTCATTAATGTCAATCTAATGGTCATATTTAGGATATGATAACCTTTTTGTGAGAAGGAGAGAACTACCTCTCTTTCCTTTCAATATTTGGCCTGTGATTGTCTATTTCCTTATCTTAGCGCATTTTAATTTCACCCCTATATATATGTTATGGTTGCTTAGAACCTAATAGCTCCTTAATTAGTGTTCATATAGGACCAGCTAAATATTTATTTAATGGTGCTAAACCACGGTGTGATGGAGCAACACAAATGGTTTCGAGAAAATTTTATGGTATAATATAAGTGAAGTTTTATAATGTGTTCTATGCTAGATGTTTATTATGTCTGCAGCTCAAAACTTTGTTTTTCTAAAACAAAAAGAGATATTTTCAGTCTACTGGTTGAATATATAATGTAAAAGGCCGGCACAATGATTGTGGTGCATGTGCTGTGCAGCAATTTTTAATGAAACTTGACTCATCAAATAGCTATAAAAATCTCTGATCAAATTCTCATATCCTGACCTCATCATTAGTTAATACTTTATGAGTGACTTTCTGCCCACTATTTGCCTTTGGCTACACACAGACCCATGAACATCACCAGCCTATGTGAAATCCTCTAACTAAATCTACCTTAAGCGATTGTAGAACCACAATTTATGGTTTACATTTGAAAAACTTTGCAAAGCTTTAAAGAGCATGAATCGTTTATCCATGTTATTTTATTTTTGTTTTTATTTCTAGATGAAAGTTTGAATAATAATTTTTATTTTGCAGAAAATTAGGAACCAACAAAAGTCAGAGCTTCTGAAACTAAAACGTGAAGAACTGAGTAATTATGCTGTCGGTGGCACAGAAGAGGAATGGGGTCATGTCCTTTCAACAGCAAAACTCGACAAAGGAGAATTCGTTTCTCTGGCAAGGTTCGTGAAGTTCACTATGCTTCATCATTGGTTTTTCATACCATGATTATTTATAAAGCTTTTTTTATATTACCTTGCTGTTTTTGCTAATTATTGGGCAAAGCTTCATAATGATGCTTTTGCAAAGATTCCATCTTTATAAAAATATGTAGACTTTTTCATTGTCCATAATAATATCTCAGTTGGTGATTGGAAATGCCACCAATAAGTGAACGCCTTCAATCTTGGCTTGGATGGCACTTAATGGAGTTGAAGCTGATTTTAGTTGCAGAAATAAGATTGACTCGGATACATAAGGAACTATGTTTATTCCAATAAACAATCACAACAAAACAGTTACGCCCAGAAAACTAAAGAAGCTCACAAGTGTTATGCTGGTAAACAAGTGACAAATTATACAAATACACGGATGCATGAGAATAACTACTACCAGTTGCCATAAATTTACCTGACAAAACCTGGGTGGTTGCCATTTCATTGGTATTTTTCATTTACATTGGTATGTCACTGCAACATTGTTTATTTTTAATATTTTTCTCTGCTGTATTTTTACTTTAAACACCATAAATTAATTTAATTAATTAAAAACTGTGACTTACCAGTCAAAAGTTGAATTGTGAGGTTGTTTCCTCTTATTCTTTCTCTCCCTCTCTCCAAGTGTGGAAGGAACAAGTCGCCCTGTTCTGTTTTAAATGCTCATTGCCCTTCACTAGTCAGCATAGTTGCCAAATTTAGAGATTTGTAAATTAGCATAATTTTCGTTTGAGGTAAATTACCGTGGTATATTACAGTAATTTTAGAAAATTACTGTAATTTTCTAGTAATTATTCTGCAGTTAATAGCTAAGGGATGATTTAATCATTTCCCTGACTCATCTGAGAAAACTCAAGCACCAAAGACATACATACAGGCACCAGAGTATACTTGGGTAAGCCCGAAAAGTCATTCTCTTTCTCTTCACTCCCGAATATTCTTGACAGTGGCTAGTAGTTTGTTTTTCTGCCATCAGATGAACATGTTAGGGTCCATAGCTCCCCTAACTGTGTCGGTAATGCCTGGAAAGGATCTCCCTTGGCACATCATCTTGCTTCTGGCCTTTGTCCTGGAAACCTCTCCTGTGCAAATATACTGTCAAGGGGATAACGGTCTCAATTGAGTATTTGCATGGGTCAGAATTTGGTGGCGAATGAATTATCAGTGAATCCTTAAATGATGAATATGTCAATCCTGCAGTAAAACTTTATTCTGTTGTGTATTATAAATAATATAAGCCAGTAAAGTGGCACTTTTTTTGCATCAATATCCAGCAAGGCAAAACACACGGTGATTGGCTATTGGATTCTGACGTCATCTCCCATACTTTCCCGGCTCGTGTTCACAATTTTGCCGTGACAGGAGTGACAACCAGACATTATTTCTTTGAAATTGAAGGGAATTATTTCATCTCCGGACCGATTTTCGATAGAATGGAGGTAGGATACTCCCAAGGCATCATCCAACAACCTGCAACATGGTGGATGCATTAATGGTGGGAGATTTTATGAAGCAAAACCCACTCTTCGTGAGCCTGGTAAGAATCCCAGTAAGAATGTCTCCTTAGTGTTTTGACACCGATGATTCATTGATTTCATCTTTGTCAAAACCCTTGAAATCATTCATGAACTGCAGGTACAGCTTCTTCCATATGCCATTCATAACTGCGCCTCGAATATCATCCCATGCGGCAGCAGTGTACAGCATTGCCTGATATGTGTCATATCCCTTCCAGAAGTCAAGAATAGCCATGGACTCGTCCAGATCAGTTACTGCGATTGCATTTCGCAGCATCTGCTCCATGTAATGGCATTGAAATATGACTCTGATCCCCTGATCCATAGGCTGTAAAAGAGATGTGGTGTCAAAAGGAAAGTATACAATGGTAATGGCTGGGTGGTAATCATTGAGGTTTTGCAGGTGGCCAGGAGCGTAATCCAAAATTAGTATACCGTATTTACTCGCATATAGGACGAGGTTTTTTCTTCAATTTTATCCGCTTAAAAAATCGGGGTCGTCCTATGTGCGCGAGCGAAGGATTATTTGCTGTTTTTTTTGTGTTAGTGTAAGGTCGAAATCAAAGTCACCTTTGTTGGATGGTGCATAATAATCTTGTATGATGGGTGACCTGTCGCTATTTTTGAATCTGTGGTGGCAGACGACGCCACGCTACATGTGCTTCGGAAGCGAACGTATAGGTGAGCCCGGCGCGGCGGCCGTATCATCTGATATCAAGGCGCAAATCCCGCCGGCGAGAACGGGCAGCCACTTCAACCGGTGGGCCCCAACGACGAGCAGAGGAGTCCAGATTCCTCTGGATGGCCGTTCTCTACACTACTCCCTCATAGGGTCACTCTGTGGTGTATTATCGGCAATCTAGAGGACTCTGGAGGAGTCAAGAGCGGTGAGGGCGGAGAGCGCGGAGAGACTCTTTCGGGCGACCGCGAAGCTTTGCGTGTCGGCTCAGGGTATACTTTGAGTGATTTTGACTCTTGACCCTTTGAGACAAAACGTAGTTTCTGTAGATCTCTCCATGTTTTCCGGGATTTCTTCCGCATCAGTTGTTTGTGGGACAACAGTTTCGCTGGCAGGACTGAAGAAGTCGCGGAAGAAATCCCGGAAAACATGGAGAGATCTACATTACAGCTCCGCAGAAACCTGAGAACCAAACGTAGTTTCTGTTCTCCCCACGTCGCAACAACTCATTCCAAAAACTGGTTTAGTGACAGACACCCTTCGTTACCACCGCACTGTTTACTTGTACTTTACTATACCGTGGGAATAGAAAATGGAGGAAGTGCGGAGAATGCAGTACACTACTTCTTTCAAGAGAAAAATTATTTTGCATGCGGAAAAGAGCAACAACTGCACTGCAGGACGTGAGTACGGTGTATGAGAAGGATGTGTACGGAAGTGGCGTAATCAGCGAGATTCGCTGTTTAATTGCGAAAGTAAAAGAAAATCATTTCGTGGACCGAAAACTGGCGAACATCCTATAATGGAAGAAGAGCTACAAAACTTTGTGAGACACATGCGCAACATGTGCATGCATGTGGCAGTGGAAGTTCTTCAAGCAAAAGCCAGAGATCTCGGGATAGAATGCGGAATTCCACGACAAGAATTCAAAGCCAGTCGTGGTTGTGCATACCGCTTCATGAAAAGAGCAGGGTTCTCCATTAGACGAACCTCCTTTGATCAGAAGTTACCTACTGACTACGAAGCCAAGCTGTTCCGATTTCAAAGGCATGTCATCGATCTAAGAAAGCAGACAGAATTCTCAATAGGACCAATTGGGAACGCAGATGAGACGCCAATTTACTTCGATATGCCATGCAATACGACTGTTCACGCGAAAGGAGAGAAGCAAGTATTGATACGGTTAGGTGGCAATGAAAAGCAGCGAATCACAGTGATGTTGGCATTTACAGCAGACGGTCATGGGTTACCACCATATATCATACTGAAACGGGAGTCAATCCCGAAGAATGAAATCTCCCCAAGAGACGTTGTTATTCGATGCAACGAAAAAGGCTGGATGAATAACGATTTGATGATTGACTGGCTGAAAACAGTATGGCTTCTCCACCCAGGGACATTACTAAGGCTACCGTCGATTTTAGAGATGGACGTGTTCAGGGGACACCTGAACACGTCCATCTCTAAAGGGACACAGGGAACAGACGACGTAAAAACCTTGTTACAGGAGAATACGAGCACTTTCGTAACAATTCCTGGGGGAATGACCTCACAATTACAACCACTGGACGTGTGCATCAACAAGCCATTTAAAGATCGAGTGAGGAAACTGTACACGGAATGGCTTACGCCGAAGATCGAGAAATGACTGCAACTGGCCGCATCAAACGGGCCAGTGCTTCACAGCTTGCTTCATGGGTGTCAGTTGCTTGGAAGAGCATTCCTCAAGAGATAATATCGAAATCCTTCAAGAAATGTTGCATTTCCAATTCACTCGACGGATCAGAAGACGAAGCTTCATGGAGCGATAGCGACAAAGAAGAGAGTTCTGGAGAATGTACGAAAGGAGAATCAGAATAGAATAGGGAAGCAGAAAGTGCGCTGAAGGAATCAATTTCGTACGACCTGACTTTCATGATAAAATCCTGAATAAACGAGTTAGGAAGTCCAGTTTTTTATTTTTTTCTCTCAAATCCTACCTCGTCTTATACGCGAAGTCGTCCTATATGCGAGTGAATACGGTAATCTTAAAAGGAAGACCTTTTTCCCTGCAGTACTTCTCGGCTTCTGGGATAAAATGGTTGATGAACCAATCTTCAAAAACAACCACTGTAACCTAAGTCTTTGAATCTGACATCCATAAGACTGGGAGAGATGCCTTTGGTATGTTTTTCCGGGCTGGATGATTCTGTGCATGGTAAATAAGGAGTGGATGCAACTTAAAATCTCCCACACAGTTACCACTAAACAATAACGTAGAGTGTTCTTTTGCTACCCTATAGCCGGGAATGGTCTTCTCCACCTTAGATATATATGAGCAATCTGGCAATTTCTTCTAATTGAGTCCAGTTTCATCTGCTTTAAATGTCTGCGGTGGATGAAACTCTTCGTCTTCAATTATCTTGTCCAACCTAGCAGAAAATTCGGCTAAAGCAACGTGGTCAGCTGATAGAGTCTATCTAACCTTGTTGCTTTGAAGAGTGAAAATTCTGCTGCTAAATAAACCTCATGAATCATCCTTTACTTGCCTTAAACTTACTGTCTTTCTCATCTGGACACTTTTTTAGAGGTCTTCAAACAATGAAAGTACTTTCTAATGAATCACTTCTCGACTAACTGGAGCACGCTGATGATCCTGCCTATTGTTTCACAGGGGTAGAAGTTGTTCCATTTCTTTATCAATTATGCCTCTTTTTTTGTTGATGCTCTTCATTCCTGGAGCTTTATCTTTGATGTGTGATAAAACCCTCTCCTTATCTTGCACAATTGTCGATACTGTTGTATGGGACAACCCAATAGACCTCACAATCGCTGCAACCTTTTCATCTTTCTCATACTGTTTTATTATTGGCTCCTTATCCTCTAAGGTATTAGAATGACGATTAGTACAAGAACTTGAACTAGGAGTTTTCTTAGGAGACATTAGTGGATAAAATGTAGGCACAAATGCTATTCATATAAGAGAATTTGATCAGCACATAGCAGACATCAAACAACTTGACTATGCGCTCACATGAATAGTGTAATGCCTTGGAATCGCTCAGCCTTCAAGTCGAGTGCTTCCTAGGGTGTGGAAACCGGCTCCTTCTAGTTTCGATTAGGCTCGATTGAATGTCAACTGCATCAACTCAGTGGAGGAGGCCCACCCACACTAATAATAGCCTCTTGTCGTATTCAGGAAAGAAGGGTGAGAACATTATTATCTTGAGCGAGAGGGGTATTTGGGGCAAAACTGGTTTTGACCCGTCTAGTGCTTGGAACCAACGGAGGATCTGAAGACTTTACCTGTCAACTTGACAAACGTGACACTTAATGTGTGAAATATATGATTTAGTACTTTTCCGTCGAATATTATGAGTGAAATTTTCTCGTTGACACTTTATTGTTTCCGCCAGTACATTGTGTAAGAGGGATAAGTAAAGACTAAAGGCTGCATTACCTTTTTACGCTGATCTTATCCAAAAGAGAGAAAAATTCTGCATGAAGAGGTTGACTTCAGAAAGTAGCTCATTCAATTTCATATGTTCGTGTGTACAGTAATTATTATTACAGTTAATTGAAGATGTGGCTCTGTTAGATCCGTGTGCTCTATCATGACACCACTTCAGTACAGGTAAGGAGAGCATTGTGTACTGCTGGGCTAACCTCAAGGGATGTCAGTACAAAGGCTGTTGCATCCAGCAATCTGCCTGCATGACCCTCGTGACTGTAACAAACATATGCCTCAGTTGAGGGTGAGAACCAGCGCTGCACATATACATGACGACACAGTGTTAATAAGCTAGCCTTAAGGCCAAGCCATTACTATGAGATCGCCAGCCGAATGAATTCTTAACTGGATCCTTTGTCTCGCCCCAAAGATACCATTGTAATTTTGCAGCGATAGCATTGGCTACTGCTGTCATTATACTGCTATCCTTTTCTAATTCATAGTTATACCCAAGCTATGAAACTACCATGAATGTTTCGCTTAGGTGTGGGTGAAAAATTCTCACCCCTGGGTACTTAGAGAGTGAATTTTGTTCCTGCATCCCACGTGGGTGCGTGCAGAACCTCGGTACCAGTATTTCTTTGTCTCTTGTACTATCAATGCCTTGGATTATCTATACTCATTTTATTTGCATTCTTTAGTTGAAAACAACTTTTACCTCCTTTCAATGTGATTGCTATTTGAATGTATTTTGAATGATACCGAATGTATTTTATTTCCAAGAGTTTTTTTTTTATCCTAACACATTTGGCCCGATTTAGTTAATTCCAGATGCCTTTACCGATATCAAGAAAAACTGATGTATCTTTGAAACAGACATAAACTGTAATGATGTAAGTCAAGGTATACCTGTGTAGTTATCCTTCTTGTGAGATTGTTTCATTAAAAGGGCAGTTCATAAAGACAGTACGGGGAACAGGAAAATGCTCAATGGAGTGGTGAAAAGAAAGGAAATCAATGAGAATACTGTAATGTTGGATGCTAACAGAATAGAGATCTACACTAAGGAAATACTGAAAGTGATGAGGAAGCCTTATTTCTCGGACCTATTAAATGAAGACAGGACAGCTGAGGTAAAACTACCTATAGAGGATGAGGCCGACCCCCAAGAGCTGGAGGTGGATGAGGAATTGACATGGTCCTGAGTAGAGGAGGCACTGGCTTGTATATAGTGAGGAAAGGTCCCAGCATAGAAAGTGTGGAAATGATAAAAGCAGCAGGAGAGGTAAGGATGCACTGGCTACCTCATGTAAAGATAATGTTGGAAGAATGAACAACCCCAGATGGCTGGAGGAAAGGAATGATTGTGGCCACCATTTAGAAAGGGAATGGGAAAGAGTTAAAAAACTACCGGGGAACCATATTGATGTCCCACTGTGCCAAAATATATGAAAAAACCCTGGGGAGAAGAATCCCTGATATGGTTGAAAATGGACTGAGAGAAGAAATTCATGGCTTCAGACGTTGGAGGTCAACAATGGATCTTGTCTTTACAGCAGGGTCGCTACAAGTATAGAAAGGCTGTACTATTGGCTCTCCTGGATATTGTGAAAGGATATTAAGAAAGCCTATGACAGTGCATGCAGAAACAAAGTATTAGAGGCTCTGGCTACTAGGGAATTATGAAATGCTCAGTGTAGAGGGTAAAGGAAATGTATGAAGGAAGAGTGGGTTTGTCAAGTCTGGAACAGAAAGAATAGGATGAACACAGCAGAAAAGTGATGTAAAACAAGGGAGTGCAATTTCATCCTTACTCTCTGTTGTTGTAATGGATGAGATGGCAAGGGTGATTGCAGAAAGAATAGGGGAGGAAAGGATGAGTGATGGCCTTTCCTGATGACCTGATGAGATGGAGTAATATGGAGGAGGAAGTACAGGTACAATTAGATGCATGGATGGAGGTGGCTGGAATGTTTGATATAACTTTGAATGGAGAGAAGAGTGAGTTCATGATCACAGGAAAAAAGGAAGGAAAATCACTGGAGTCACCGTTGTAGGCAATTCACTAGAGGAAGTTTCAAATACATAGGAAGTGTAGGGGAAGGATATGGAAGAAATGAAAGGGGTAAGCAAGCAGAAGCTTTTCTGAGAAGTGTCAGAAACTTGGTATGGAGAAAATATACATTCCATAGTTTGAGGCTCAACTATGTGGAAGTTCAATTTCACAAATGAGAAAGTAACTGTGTTTCCCTCTACAGATTTATTTTCCTGGTGCAACATGTTTTGACACAGTGGTGTCATCATCAGGAACTGATGATGACACTGCTGTTGAGGGGTACGCATACCTTTTAACTTACTAAAACTCCTAAATTCCATTAAAAATAATTTTCCCCACTATATCTTGGATTTCTGTCTCGCCCTGAAGCACCAGTGGTGTCATCATCAGGTACCTGAGTGTCAGCGGTACAGCGGTGTCATCATCAGGCACCTGATGATGACACCGCTGTGATATTAGAATGCACACAAAATTTGTAAAGACTGTGCCAATATGGAGGTGTGTGGGATTTTTCGATAAAAATGTAATTTTGATCAGTTGCAAATTTCATTAAGAAAGGTATTAAATGAAATATTTTCATTCCTGTATTATTATTGAACATTACTACCTACACATTTAAGATATTACTTTCAACTCAATAAAAATATTAATGAAAAATGACTCTAGTAATAAATTGTGTTTTTTCTTTCAATTTTTAAAATCCTGACTCAAATCATAATTTTCCCTGAAAAAATGATTTGTGTTGGTTATTTATAAAATTAAATATGAGTTTAAGACGAAGTGCTGAGAGGCATAAAAAATAATCCATACAATCAAAATATAACATTTTATTAATATTTAATAGATTTTGGTCTCCCAGGCTGTAGTGTGTCCCTCACTGGTAGTGTGAAAGAATTGCACGTCACAGGTTAAGGGTTAATACCCAAACTCGAGTGTACTTCATTTGTGCGCCAACAGTAAGAACTGTACTTGGATTGGGACAATGCCTAGGACACAGCTGCATTTGATTTTACCCTGAGATACTGTTACAGTATCACAATGAAGAAAGATATTAAAATATTTTTTCAAAATCTTCCATCTTCTTAGAATTCCAGTTGAGTGAATGTGTTTCAGGATAACATTTCACCTTCAATTCTAGTTGGATCTTCAGGTCAAAGATATCCTCGAAACATTTTGGGAGGGATCATATGGCTGATTAGTATCCCCTAGAGAGGCACGTGGTCAGTCAGTACATTGTCATTCAATCTGTGAATATATCGATTGCAGCAGGAAAGCCAACATTTCGTGAGATACACACTGTAAGAAAAGGCCTGCTTTACTCTCACATAACTGAGAAAAGAGTTTGCAGTATGTGTCACTGTAAGCATATTTTTTATAAGTTCTTAATTACCCATCAAAAGTCATCATGTGTAGCTTTTTGTCTGATTTTAATTGCAATGATGAAGACAAACAATATTAATACATAACGATTTTCCCTTGAGAGTACTCTCAAGGGAAAATTGTTATTTTCCCAGGCTGATCAGAGAAGCGGTAGAGCTGGTTAAATATCCATCAAATTTCAATCCGGAGGATGGATACCCACTTGCCTCAACCTGGGAGAGAGTGGTGAAACCAGAGCGAGGAGCGGGCAATGGAGACACACACACACACAAGGTGAAATGTTATCCTGAAACACATTCACTCAACTGGAATTCTGATAGAAGAAGATGGAAGATTTTGAAAAAATATTTTAATATCTTTCTTCATTGTGATACTGTAACAGTATCTCTAGTACATCTAGGACCATAGGGTGTCTCGATTGCTCGCTCCTCGCTGTGGTTTCAATGCAATACATAACAATGCAACGCAATACATAACAACGGGAAATAAATAATAACAATTACAAAAATGTCCAACGGACCTGAAGACGCCCCCAAGAAGAGGGGAGAAACTGTTGTCAAAAAAACCAAACACGCGACGGAAATACCTGAAAAGAGCAATATAAACAATTATAAGAGTCGCGGAAGCCTTCAAAGAAATATTAATACATAATTCATAGTGACAGAAGCAAAACTCTTCCTGTTTTTCTCTAATATGGTGTTTGGTTTCTTTTGTAATGGAACGATTCAACCTCATGGCTCCGAAATTTATATTTTAGATTATGCATTGCTATCAACCCTCAACTTTATGCACTTTATCTCGCAAAATGCTCCTTTCTTGGCCCCTCCTTTCAATAGAGGTAATATGATGGTTCATTTTGCCAATCTTCAGCATCTGAAAAACTATAAGCTTTTTGCCTCCATTTGTACAATACAATATTGCTTTCGGTTCCTCTTTCCTTGCCTACATTTCTTTCTGATTCACTCTTCAGCCATTCAATACATCCTCCAGCCACACTTAGTACTTTACTGAGGTTTACATAGAATATAAGATTTGTATATACTGCTTTTTTTCATTAGGATCTGTACCATCTGAATTGGGCCTATCACTAGCATTACTTAACTGTTCATTGCAATCATTGGGCCATAAACCAAGATCTCTTTGACAATACTGATGCGTTATTCAGAAGAAGAGTGTATTTTCCTCTCATCATACTGGATTCATGGAAATAGTGAAATTATACTGGACATAGCATGGGCATGAAAGTGTGTGCATGCTATTGCTTTTTACATGGCTATTGGAAAGGAAATTTGTTGTATGCCACTTATCAGCTTGTATAGCATTTCTTTGCCTGAAAAACTCATTGTAAATCATGATTTTTGTCATTTTTATTTTTGCAGGAAGGATAAAAGGCTGGCCCCAACAAAGGACAGTAGGGATCAACATGTAAAGAAGAAAAAGAAAAAGCATTCCAAATGAGAACATGTTAACTTAGAGAATGTATTTGATTATTAACACATTGTTTCATGAAATTCTCTCTCTTCCTTCTATTACAATAAACTTATTACATAAAATTATTAGCCGCCCCTCTGTGTTACTTCCATGTTAATCATTGGATGTCAATATTTCTGATCTGAAATTCCGAGTTGCTCATAAAAAATCTTGAATGAATAGTAAAGGATGGATCACAGACCTACGCACATGATAAATGCCATGATTTCTCTCTCCATAGCAGAGGACATAGACAATTACAGGGAAGCCCCCCTTAATGCTGGGTGAATGCATTCTGCGACCATCCTCATATTGTGTCTCCACAGGTAAGTGAGAATGCAATGTATTGCTCCATTCCTCTATTGACATTGAATCATCATGAAAGGGAGATAGCTTATCAATATTTTAGCATGGGGCATTACCTATATAAAAAGTTAGCTGATTTTTAGCGCCATGTGGAAATATTTCATTGAAAGGTTATAATTTTATGTGAATGACCATCACATGGTTGAAAACTACTCCTAGATGTTTTTCTTTTGTTGAAGGAAAGGGAAAAGTAGTACGATTTCGTATTTACAATGCTTTACTCAAATCAATTACTTGTCAAAGGATGAGATGTCCCTTTAGATACAAACTGACCAGTAATCATGGCATCTCATTGTCCTGAGAGACAAACATGAGTTACTCAAAGATGTTGCAGCATGCTTGCAATGCCCCAGTTTATATTTAATCCTACCTCTACCTGTAGATTGCTTGACCCTTAACTGGTGACGTGCGGTCTGACAGACGGCTGCAATTTTTAAATGATGTAATTTTCAAAACATCTGTAATTCTTGTTACCTTTGTCATTTTTTTGCATAACAAGGATGTGGCTTCTTCAATATTTTGTTAATTTATCCTGTATTTCTGTAAAATGGTGTTTGAAAGTAATGAGTGGTCTGTGAGACCTCACGTCACTAAATTGGAAAATCACTAATTACTCACAATATGCATAACCTTCGATTTTTTTCATATTAATTTTTAATTTATAGTCATGTGACCACTAAGCAATGGCATTATGTCAGTTTGCTTGTATTTACAAGCCATCCCAAAGTCCATGTGAGATGAGACTAGTAGTACATCATCTGCATATATGTAATGTAACAGTACTGTTTATTGCACATTCAAATATATCATTTACATAGATTGAAAAAAGTATAGGACCAAATACTGAACCTTGAGGGACACGATGATGTAGCTTTTTCTTTTCACCTAAGAAAGCCTTAATCTTGACCATAATATGTTGGTCTGCTTATAATATGGTGGCTGCTGCAAGGTAACTTGGGAATCATGGTTCCTAAGTCATCCACCTTAAATAAGGTAACTTAGGAATTATGGTTCCTAAGTTAACTTGCAGTAGCCACCATACTATAAGCGTACCAACATATTATGGTCAAGATTAAGGCTTTCTTAGGTGAAAAGAAAAAGCTACATCATGGTGTCCCACAAGGTTCAGTATTTGGTCCTATACTTTTTTCAATCTATGTAAATGATATATTTGATTGTGTAATAAACAGTACTGTTATATTACATATATGCAGATGATGTACTACTAGTCTCATCGCGCATGGACTTTGGGATGGCTTGTAAATACATGCAAACTGACATAATGCCATTGCTTAGTGGTCACATGACTATAAATTAAAAATTAATGTGAAAAAAATCGAAGGTTATGCATATTAAGGGGAGAAAATCAGATCGTCTAAAATGTGTAAATATCTTTATACATGATCATATCTCATCATCATCTGGTGTTCTGTCTGCTGACAGGTCCCGTACACCACTGTCGTCTCCATCCGCTTCTGTCCCGAGCTTCCTTCTTTGTTTCATCATAGCTGATGTTCTTCACCTGATCCACCAATTTAATTCTTCTTCCTCTCTTTTTCTTTCCTTCAATTGAACCTTCAAGTGCCACAGTTATAATACTTTTCCCTCTCATCACATGGCCCAGCCAGTTTCCTTTCCTTTTCCTAATCTCCTTTAGGAGCGATCTTCCTTCTTTTACTTTGCTCAAAACCTCTTCATTTCTCATCTTATCTACCCATCTTACTTTTTCCATCCTTCTCCACACCCACATTTCATAAGCTTCTATTCTATTCCTTTCCCTCTTACCTAATGTCCACGCTTCACATCCATACATGAAAACGCTCCATGAATAGCATTTAGCTAGTCTCTTTCTCATCTCCAGATCCAGACTTTTATTGCATAGCAAGTTTTTCTTCTGGCTGAAGGCCTCTTTTGCCATTGCTATCCTTGCTTTTATGTCTGCAATACTTCTCCAGTCGTCTGTCACCATCGTTCCTAGGTACTGGTAGCTTTTCACTTTTCCTAATACACCTTCATTTATTTTCACACTCGTATAATTTTCACAGTTTACTGGCATCACCTTTGTCTTTCCTAGGTTTATCTTCATCCCATATCCCTTCTTCCAAAACCTTTATCAACCTTTGAAGTGATTGCATATCATCTGCTAATATTACCATGTCATCTGCGAATCTTATACTTCTTATCTTCCTACCTCCAATGCTGACTCCTTCCTCTATCCCATCAAAAGATTTATGGATCATGTCCTCAACATATATATTGAACAAGGTTGGCGACAGACAGCATCCCTGCCTTACTCCTCTACCAAGATCCACCCATTCTGTCATATCCTCATTTATTTTTAATGCAGCTTTTTGCCTCATATATAACTCTCTAATGAGTTTTCTCTCCTTCCATACCAACCCCTACTCTTTTAGAATTTCGAACATTTTATTCCATTCAACCCGATCAAAAGCCTTTTCCAGATCAATAAAACAAAGCGCCATTCCTTTTCCTCTCTCTATATACCTTTCTCCAGTTATTCTTAACAGGCCAATGGCGTCCCTTGTTCATTTCCCTTTCCGGAAACCAAATTGTTGCTCCCCTACATTTTCTTCCATTATTCTTATTAATCTCCTGTTCAAAACTCTCAACATTATTTTGGCTGCATATGTAATTAGGCTTATCGTTCTATGTTCTGTACATTTCCCTGTACCATGTTTCTTAGGAATTGGTACCATCACTGTTCTTACAAAATCTTGAGGCCATTCACCAGTGTGATTTATTTTGTTACACATGTTAACAATTTCCTGCACACCCTCTTCATTCAAGCACTTGACAAATTCAATAGGGATCTCATCCATTCCTGTTGTCTTCCCTTTTCTCATTTCTTCAATTGCTTTTTCTACTTCCCTCTTCAACACTGAATAACCTCTATCTTCCGGGGGCACCATTTCTTCTGCCTCCAAGTCCAAATCCACTGGCTTCTCCTTTGAGCAATACAGGTCTTCCAAATATTCTGTCCATCTTTCTGTTATTTCTTTCCTCTCATGCATAATTCTGCCGTCCATACTCTCAATTTCTCTCATTTTACTCTTCATTTTCCTATAATCAGTTTTTACTGCCCTTACCTTCCTATACATCAGGTCATACTTTCCTTTCTTTTCGAGGTTTTCTATGTCATCACATGCTTCCGCAAGCCACTTCTCTCTTGCCTTTTGAGTTTCCCTCTTCAATTCATTATTCAACCTTCGATACATTTCTCTTCCTTGCTCACCATTCTTATTTTTATACTTCCTCCTTTCTTCCATCTTCTTCAACATCTCCTCTGTTACCATCTTCAGCATCTCTCTGATCATATCTGTATCCATGTTAATGTGAATGATATTGCAGCATGTGCCTGTCCGACAATATCTCTAGTAAATACTTATTTATTTATTTATTATTTCTGTCCACTGATCATATACATGATATAAGACAATAGTCAAGTAACAAAACAAATATAACATACATGAACAAATTACAATCCAATAGAGAAAAAAACAACATATAATACAAATAAATAAAAAATATCTTAACTCAACTTAATTTTTATACAAATTTGTCCTAAAAAAATTCATTAACATTGTAATAACATTTATTGGACAACATTTTCTTTTATTTTATATGAAATAATGAGGGAGAAGGAATTGAGTTGAGAGGGGAGTTGGTTATATATTTTGGAGGCTATTTTGTATGGGGCATTAAAGTTAGAGGAGTAGGAGCAATGGTCAGAATGAATATCCAGTTTATTTCGGGTATCATGAGTATGGATAGTGGCATTGGTGGAGAACTTTTCTGGGTTATTTTTTTCAAACATTGCACATGTAAGAATATAGAGTGAGGGAAAAGTAAGTATGTTCAATTTGGTGTAAAGTGGCTTACCAGGTGTACGAATAGGTAATTGAAAAATTGCTTTGATTGTCCGCTTTTGCATAGAAAAAACTTTGTCTGCTTCCCGATGGTTACCCCAAAATAAGACCGCGAAAGTAATTATGGAATGAACCTTGGCATAATGCAGAGATTTCAGTATGGGGATGGAGACAACTGGAGCCAGCCTTCTAATCATAAATATGCCTACAGAGATTTTTTTGATTAGGGAATCAATGTGCAATGACCTGTTTAAACTATTTGCCATCTTTAATCCCAGAAATTTTGTATTAAGAGAAGAAGTGAGGTTGGGCAAGATAATCTCTTTGCAGCTGTGTGATGGTAAGTTTGCATGAAAGTGTACAAATGTAGTTTTTTCATTATTAGAATCAATTTGTTGTTGTTACACCATTCAGTCATTCCTTTGACAGTTGTATTGGCTGCTTCCATAAGATGTGGGATTGAGTCAAATGTTACCGGACTTGATGTATCGTCAGCATAAAGTATTGGTTTACTTTGGGAAAGAGAGTGAGGGAGGTCATTTATGAATATAATGAAGAGAAGAGGCCCCAAGATTGATCCTTGAGGCACCCCTAGGTTCACCTTAATTGGTTTGGAGTTACTAATACTGTGCTAATACTAATACCATTTTGTCCAGCATGAGAATAGCTCACAACCTGGTATCTGTTACTAACAAAGGACAGTACCCAGTTTAAGGCAGGCCCATTAATGCCTAAGTTTATCAGTTTGTATTTTAAGATAGTATGGTCGATACGATCAAAATCTTTACTTAAATCAAAGAAGATTCCCAACAAATATTGTTTTTGGTTTAATGCCAGATGAATATTATTTAGAAGATCAAAGGTTGCAGTATCCGTAGATCAGCTAGCCCTAAAGCCATGCTGGTTAGTGCTAAGTGAGTTATGCAGACCAAGATATTTAAGGATTCGGTTGTAAAAATGTTTTTCAAAAATCTTCGAAAAGACAGACAACACAGAAATGGGTCTATAATTATCTGGGTTAGTAAGTGAACCCTTTTTAGGGATTTGTAACACTTTTAAGTATTTGAGATTGCTAGGAAATTTACCTGAGGAGAAGGACATATTTATTATCTCAGCAAGCGGATCTGCTATAATTTTGGAGAAGGCTTTTACTACAGAAACTGGGATTCCATCTAGACCAACTGACTGAGAATTTTTTAGTTTTTTATGGTAGATATCACTTCATTGGTGCATGTTGGAAATATAAAAAAGGAAGTTGGAGAGCTAGTATTTTTGGAAGGAAGTGGGGGGATGGGAGGGTGAGTTTTATCCCCAGAAGTTACATTACAAAAATATTGGTTAAAACATTGAGCAATTTCCATGGGATCGGACACCTCCGTATTTTGAAAATAGATTAAATCTGTACGATTTTTGAGGTTGGAGGACATGGTGTTTTGTTTGATGATATTCCAGGATGATCTTATAATATTGTTGGAATTAGCTAGGTAGAGTTCATATTCGGCTTTCCTAGCAGTCTGTAAACATGATTTGAAATCTTTATATGCCAGTAAGTATGCTGTATGCAAACTGGGATCAATATATTTACATTTATAGCGAAGGTCATGAACATGCTGGGATTTCATTTTTAGATCTGGTGAGTACACTTTCTTTACACCGCCATTATGTTTCTGTCTCACTCTTTTTAAAGGAAATGCCGCATTGAAGTACATTATAAAGACATTGAGGAAGGCTTTGTACTTTGGGTCAACATCGTTGGTCATATACACTTCGTCCCAAGATTAGGCATGGTTGTAGACTATAGATTTAAATTTGGAGATCACACCTTTAAATAGTAAATTATTAAAAGGTTCATTCCAAATCTATCATATTAAAAATGTTGTGACCCGCAATGTTATGGTTAAAGTATGTTATGCTGTAGTAGAATCCTTATTAAGGTAGGTATGGTATACATATTAGGGGAAATACTGCAAATATGTATGCATTCAACTAAAAAGTTTGCAAAATAGGATTGTCAAGACTATTTATAGTGTGGACAAAAAAAATAATAACAAGATGCAACTGATACATTATGTACTATAATATCAGATACAACCTGTACATAATATACTCTCCTCTTAGCATAGAGTATGCGTTTTAGTATGGAATCCGAGAAATTTACTATGGAATACAAGGTGGATAAGAAATTAAGCTTCCTGGATCTCACAATTCAAATCCTTAAACAATGGCATGTATTCCCCATATATGTATAGAAAATTTACTTAATACAGACTTAAGTCATCCTCATGGAATCTTGTCATTCGATGTCGCAGGAATTATCTGGTTTCTATTCCCTCATTCATAGATTAATTAGCATCCTCATGCCCAAGCACCACTTCAACCAAGAGTTCTGGACCATGGAACTAATAGCCATGAACAATGGCTATAGTGGAAAATTAATGGATACCTTACTAACCAGAAAAAGGCGCAAGCAAGCAGTAAGCCTCAGCACCTCTCTCACACTGCAGAGAGCATTGAACCACAAAAATGGTGTAAGATTCCCTTTATCAAACACCTCTCCTACATAATTGCCAATAAACTACCTAAGGAGAAGTTTAGGGTAGCCTTTTATACTCCCACAACTTTATCTAATTGTAAGCTGCTATGTAAAAACAAATATGCAGTTCACAAAGAGAATCAGTACAGATTAAGTGCAAGTTCCAAGCCTGATATGTTGGGCAGACAGTTAGGGACTTAACCACCAGATTTAATGTACATAAAAAGTGTATCAGGAAGTGCTGTGTCCATGGTGGCAAAACTCATGGATAGTGGTCACAACCCAGATCTTGAGACTAGAGTACCTATTCCATTTGTAAGCTGAAGGGAGGGAATTGGATGCCCTAGAGCAAATAGAAATCCTACAACGTTCCTACTCAAACTTCCCCCTTCTCAATGAGCATGATTACATCTGGGAGTCCCCCCTTCTTGCTGTTAAATTTAGTTTGTGTTTTCCAACAGTCCAGTGCATCCCACCCTTATCTTCCACCCCATATCCTCTCCCTTCCCCACCCTGTGCCTCATTGGAGACCCATCTTCCTTCCCCTCCCTCACTATGTGGATTCCTTTCTACCTGTGTCCCATGCCTGCAGCCCCCACTCCCCTCAAGGGTGGGACTCATTAACCTCGTCACTGATCTGCGGATGCTGCCTGCACGAGGGACACACTCCAGGAGGTTAATGGGAGTGTTCACAGACCTCCAGTAGAAGCCGGACTCCTGCTTCTGGGCAGGGCGGAGTTATAAGTTGTGCTTGTTCTAATAATTATGTTTTTACTCGCTGTTGTTCTCCCTAATTCCCGTGCCTCAGTTTCTTCCCCCTCCCATTCCTCTGGTCACCTCTCCCTTCGGTTTCGTCTCTCATTGCCCCTTACCCCCTTCTTTTACAATGACAATATATTGTGGAACCTTTGGACCCTCTTACCTGGTGCCACACCCGAGAAACATCCAGCAGATACGCCGGGAAAACCTAAGATCTTTCATCACTATATATATTGTGTGCACTTAACTTCATTTGTCATTTGTCTGATGATGATGTAAAAACATCAAAACCTAGATTACAGGAAAATTTATTTCTGTGGACCATTGCAAATTTTTTATTTCTGAATCATTCATAAATCCCACTCAATATCGCCGGAATCTTCGGATGTTGTAAGTATCAGTTTGATTTCTTATGAAAATTTCCACCAATTTTTAATGGAATCCAGCGCTCTAGCCACCTTACCAATCTAAGCTCTCTTTCTCCTCTTTGGCCTCGTTCTCCTTCCCTAATGTTTCCCATCATTTCAGCATACGTCCTACCTTTTTTCATCTCTTCAATAAAATTCATTCTATTTCTTCTCCTCGCCCATTTGCCTAACACCCTCCCCTCTATCATGGCCTTCAGCTTCCCTTTGCCTCTCATTACCTGTTATAATTATCTACTCTGCCCCTCCCTAATCTCGTTCAGAAGTTTTCTCTCCTCACCCATCATACTAAGCCCATCCTCGTTCAACTTTCTTTTTATTTCTCCATTCTTCTTACCCACATCTCACTTACCAGTGGGTTATTCTTTTCCCTTTTTCTCGAAGTCCACATTTCTACACATACGAAGCAGAAAACAATTTGAAACTACTTGCGAGACTTTTTCTTAACTTCCTTATTCGAGGTTCCCATCATCAGCATTCTGTATCAGCTAAGCACTTCTTTTACAGGTGAAGTTCTCCTTCAAATAGCTCTGCTAATGTAATCATTTCTCTCCAGCATACTACCAAATTCATTAAATTGCTCTACTTCCTCCAGTTTGTGTCTTCATACCTTTGTGAGCCTCCCTTATGTTGTTCTTGAAGAACTCTTTACTTTGGTTTTCTTTTGTTTAATCGTCATTCTGTGTTTTTCTTGCTGATTTTCAAACATCAATGAAAGCTGGTAATCCCTGGAATGAT
Organism: Ceriagrion tenellum; assembly: GCA_963169105.1. Taxonomy (NCBI): domain Eukaryota; kingdom Metazoa; phylum Arthropoda; class Insecta; order Odonata; family Coenagrionidae; genus Ceriagrion; species Ceriagrion tenellum. Next base: position 131,512,406 of record OY720640.1, read on the forward strand.
GAACTAACACATTGCTAACTGCATGGGTGTAGCCAAGTGGGGGGAGGAGACATACCAAATCTGTTTTACAGTGCCAGACAGGATGATTTCCTCCCCCCCCACCCCCCCGGCATATATCTACAGCTGGGGATAGGTATCCTGCACCCCCCCAGCATAAATCGTGTCGGCTATGCCCATGTCTCTCTGTTCACAAATCTGGCTTAATCAGTTCCCCTACTTTCGTTCCCACATCCAGCTCCTAACAAGGCTCTATTACCATTTCCTCAGAATGCATTTTTAAACTTAAAGGCGAAACTGGGTAGTCTTACCTAACCCCACAATAACTGTCTGATCTAATACTTTTTCAGCTACCTTCACCTATGCCCTCCAATCTGTGCATAAGTAATATTTATACCCAATATTTTAGGTTGATAACTATCTGTATAAACAAAGTTTGTCCCAAGTAATTATGACAAATGCATTTTCGAAATCAAAAAAGTCATGAGAAACATATCGACTCAGCCAAAATTTAGTCTGTTGCTGCTGAATAAATATTTCTTTCATCCATTTTCATTGTCCATTTGTTATCGCTATTCATAATTGCCTAATTGATGCTATCATTTATGTTTATAGGGTGATATTGCACTACATATAAATGATAGCACCAATTTTGGCATGTGAGAACTGCAATATTGCAGTACTACCGTAGAGGTAGTAACTTTGAACTTTCGGGTAACTTTGAACGTTCAGCGTGACCATAAGTTTTTTAATATACCTCCAAAACACAACACATCTTTCAATTTTTCTCTCTCCGATTCATTTTCCTTAAGTTGTTCAATAGTTGGTAGACCCAAGTAGACCTGCAGAATCAACCTTGGGTCATGTCAATGGTGGTCGCATGGTGGTGAATTATTGTTTTTTTTTCGTGTTTTTTCTACATTGTTTTTTAAGGTATGTGCCATAGTTATTTCGATTATTTTATATGATTTCACTATTCTTGTAGTTTTAGTTTTTCAATAAGGAATTATATTAGTGACACCAAACAGCCATTTTTTAAAGAAGTGTTTGATTATAAAGTTGTTATTATTGCCTAATGTTGTGATGGGGTATCTTTGAACACTGTTCAAAGTTACCCCTTCATTTTTTTGTATTGTTGTGCGTGTTAATTTCTTGTTTATTTCTCTTTTAATATGATTTTCATCTATATTTCAGAATGTCTCGAACTCAGGTGAGGAAAGTTGGGGCTCGGAAATATGGAGCCTACACAGAAGCGTTCTTACAAAAGGCATTGGAGGAGATAAGGACTAAGATGATGTCTTTGAGGGAAGCATCAAGGAAATATGAAATACCTACAGGTACACTCTCCAATAAACTTCACGGAAAGCATACAGGCCAAATTGGACGTCCTACTGTTTTCTCAGCAGTTGAAGAGAACCTATTAGTGAAGAATATTTTAGAAGTTTCAAAATGGGGTTTCCCTTTTGACAAAACAGATATGAGATATTTGTGCAAAAGTTATTTAGACAGGGTAGGAAGGAATGTGCAAATATTTCAGCCTATACCTACCTACCAAATAAAGATTGGGTTGCCTACCAAACAAATACCTACCAAATATAGATTGGGTTGCCAGTTTCCTACAGAGACATGCAGATCAGTTGACTGTACGATTTAGCCAAAACATCAAGAGAGCAAGAGCCAGGGTTAATTATAAGATTGTCTGAATTTTTTGAAAATCTTAAAGCGACACTTAAGAATAGTGATGGAAGTGACGTACCATCCTCCAACATAATAAACTACGATGAAACAAATCTTTTGGACGACCCGGTAAGAAAAAAATGTATTTTTAAAAGGGGAGTTAAGTATCCAGATAGAATTCAGGACTCTAGTAAAAGTTCCACCTCAATTATGTATGCTGGATGTGCTGATGGGACATTGCTACCTCCGTATTAAGTGTTCAAAGCAGAGCGATTGTATGATACATGGATGGAGGGAGCTCCTCAGGGAACAAGATTCAACTGAAGTAAAAGTGGATGGTTTGATGCTGACACCTTTGCTGACTGGTTTGAGAAGACACTTGTACCATTTTGTAAGAAAAATTTGCTGGGAAAAGTTAGAGTCATTGGTGACAATCTTAGTAGTCATTTTTCAGAAAAAGTTCTGCAGTTGGCTCAGGATGCTCACATTGAATTTATTTGTCTTCCACCAAATAGCACACATATATTACAGCCATTAGATGTGGCATTCTATGCTCCATTAAAGGATCTCCTATCTTGGAGGAAAGTCCTTGATGACTGGAAGAGTACGCAAAAGAAAAGAAGTGTCAGTATAACAAAGGAGGCATTTCCAAAGCTCTTAAAAAAATTGCACAGCACTATTGAAGAGAATATGGGCCAGAATATTAAATCAGGTTTTGCAAAGTGTGGTATTTTCCCATACAATCCTGACAGAGTGCTAATGTCATTCCCTGATAAACCAATGACGCATGCTCAGGATGTTGCAGAACACATGTCTGAATCAGTCTTGGAAATGTTAAAAAGAATGAGAGGGACTGAGGAAACTACAAGAAAGCAAAAAAAGAAGCTGAATGTTCCACCAGGCAAAAGTATTAGTCTTCAAGATTTGAAAAGTGGTAATGATGACAGTTGGTCCAAATCATCACCAACAAGCAGCAGAAAATCAGCAGTCCACACCAAAATGGAGTGTCCTGCAGAAAAAAGGTCTAAGAAAAAGAAGCAATATGTGTCATCATCAGATGACATTTCTGAAGGCACTGTAGTTGCATCCAGTGAGGAACAACTGAGAGAGGAGGGGCATACTGGAGATGTGGAGACAACTGGAAATGTCAACAAAAGTGTTATTGTTACTATTCAAAAAGATCATTTCTACATTGTAAAATTTCAAAGTAAACCTGGATGTAACAGATTCTTCATTGGGCAGGCTCAAGAATCATATTCAAGAAGTATAGGGAATGTTAACTTTAAATTTCTGAGGAAGAGTAGGAAAGTTCATCTGAAATTTATATGGCCAAATGTGGAAGATATTTGCAGCGTGCCTATTGAAGATGTTGTCAAAGAGTTGTCAAATGTTCAAAGTGAGAGAAGGGGAGGGTTCATTTTTTGGAATAAAGAACTTTGTAATTTTCTTTATCTATTTGAATAAAAAATCTGATAAATCTGACTCAGTTTTTTTCATAAAACTATTAATCAACAGCAGTGTACTTCCAGGTCTCCGTCTCCAGTAATAGTTTAAAAAGAATAATAAGTAACAAATGCCAAAAGTGAAACTCTGTCTGTGGGTAGGTAATGATATTGTATTCAAAATTACCCATAGAGTTAGTTAATGTTGAACAGTAAATAGCCTTAAAAGTGTGTTCAATGTTACCCCTACTGTAGGGTAACTTTGAACACTTCTTTTTGATTTTTTTTCTGGGAAAATTATAAAGTATAAATTAAGGAAGATATAATAATCTCCAGTTCCCATAGGTGCTCCTACTTGTGAAAATAAATTGTTTGTAAGAATTGAAAATTAGACAATTTATAATAAAAATATTTCTAAAAGCGTTCAAAGTTACCCCTTTCTACGGTATCAACTGCTTTGGTATTCATACCCAATTCCGGACCGACATTTGTCGTTATTTCTCAAGGAGACTGATGAATTGGCTTTGGAAAAAAATAGGAGTATTTTCCCCAAAATTTCCCATTATTCCATGAAAAAAAACTTTTCTAGCCCTTCAAAATATCCGGAAATTTTGAACATCCAATCCGGATCTTGCCCTCACCCAATTGTCTTTTGAGGTGTGAAAGCAGCCTCTTTTCCTCTGAGCGCTAATAAATACACCATGGTTTATCTTAACCACGGATTCTACAGAATCTTAACATAATGATACTATCCGCGACGCTTAGAACTTGTTTTTGCCGCGTTTTCAGAATTGGCCTTGAAAACTGGCTCCCGTTGGTCATGGTGGACGATTGCCGCAACCCACCTTACATGACTACGTCACGCCAAAGTCGAAAGACGAACCCTGTCGATACGTATCGAAATTTTCGATATACTCACTGCCATGGCGGTATAAATTTATAAGGATGTGTTTGATGAATTTGTAAACATTTATACCAAATTTGTAAATCCTGTGGCGCCCTCAATTCCATTTAAAGTACCATTATGGTTTTTTTCTTTGAGGAAATGATTTTAACAAGCTGCTGGGATCAAGAATGTTGCTCTATGTCCATGGTAAAGTAAATTGGTCTTCTTCGAGGCGGATGGATTGTGCCCAATACTCGCTTTTAAATGTGCATTGATGGCTCAGTAGCATTATGGTGACGCTCAAACTTACTTGGGCGAAGGTATTAAAAAATGGAATCGAGTGAGGTTTCCGAACCTAAACAAAACGGCGAAGACTCTTCGGAGAACGTAGCGTCGGAAACTGACAAAGTCAGTGACGATGGTACAAAAGACGATGCTGTGCCCTCCGGTTCCAGCACAGCATCTAGTGAATCAGTACAAAGGAAACCGTGGACCGAAGTTAAGTGTGTATTTTGTAAACAGTTATTAACAGTTGCCGAGGGCCCTAAGCTTTTGGATTGTCTTCATTCAGCGTGCAGTCCTTGTATTACTACTAAACTCAAAGAGCAAGAAGAAGGCACTGATGATGTTGTTGGTGAGTGGAAGTACTTAAGTCTTATTAACTAATGAATTCACCGTTGATTACGGGCTAATATGTGCTTCCTTTTGTAGTTAATTCTTTGGAGTGTCCTCTCTGCGGGCTGTCATTTTCGCCAGCTGAGGTGATAGACAATAGATTCCTGGTTGAAACTTCTTATGAGCACGAGGAAGATTTAAAAGTAAAGGATGTATTTTGTACAAGTTGTGCCGAAGGAAACCCTGCAACTAGCTGGTGTGTCAATTGCTCCGAGTTCATCTGTGATGCTTGTGTTGAGGTAAAGCCTCGCATATTACATTTGTGTTTTGTATTTCTATCGCAAATGGTCGTAGTTCTTTTGAAATAGTATCGTTTACAGCATTTTATTGAAGCTCATTGAAGCATATCTCATAATGGTCCCTGCTACATTTGTATTCCTTTTTCATATGCGTCGAGGAGATACACTTTTATCTCTCGTTCCTTTTGTTAGTAAATTAGGTTGTACAATCAATGCGTCAATTTTAGTTCGCAGAATTACAATTGGATTGGTTACGGTCATAGGGAAAGCTCATTGAAAATTGTCCTGTGATGTACTCTTTGTTGACATGAGACTTGGTATTTCTATATTAGGCTCATCATCGCCTCAAGATTACTAAAGACCATACCATTCAGCCGAAAGAGGATGCAAAGGTGGAAGGAGAGTCAGGCAGAGCTTCAAGCAGTGTTCCTTATAATGAAACTTGTTCATATCATCAGCAGGTAACTATGTTCTTTCCTTTGACTGCAGTAATGTCCTTCTGGTTTGGGTGTACTGTAACCTTGTATTAATGTAGGGCGTAGTTCATGCGAGGTGTTCTACAGTAGATAAAGTCTGCTCTAGTAATTAAAATTGACTCTTTCAATACAGAATTGTTTCAGCCATGCTGTTTGCTTGGTCTGTTAATGCCGTCAGAGTATGAAAATGGTGTCTTATTAGGAATCTCCCTGTTAGATTTAATCCCTCCAGTGTTTCTCCTTCAGAATATTTCATCAGGCTTTAATTTCTTGTCTTTTTCCTGCAAATTGTGTGATTTGCAGGAAATTCCCTTGATAAATGATGGGAGAGTGTAAGAACTTAAGCCTGAATCACACGATCTTTTTTTCCGTCCCTTTTAAGGGATAGCTCCAATGATAGCTCAAGTGATCGCTCGAAAATGATCGTGTGACGTGAACAAAGTCAGGGATGGCTCCAGCGATAGGGATCCCTATCGCTTTTTCCATCACTGGGCACGTCCCTTTTTCCGTCCCTGGAGGCATCACTGACTCCACCATTTAACCGTTCAGAGCACTCAGCTGCAAAGAGCGACTCTAACGCCACGTTCGGCTTTCAATGGAATGAAAATAGTAAACATATAAAAATGATGCGAGTAGGGTCGGAAAAAGGGACGGCCAAAATGACTGTGTGATTCAGAAAATGATAGCTCGAGCTATCATTGTCACGGTCCTTGAAAAGCTATCATTGGAGCTGTCCCTCAGAGGGACGGAAAAAATGATTGTGTGATTCAGGCTTTACATTCTCTGGATCATTATAGGGACAGCCATGCCTCACTATTAACTCCTTTACTCTTTGTGCCAGGTACATGTCTTCTGATTACTTCTTACTTTTCAATGTCAAATTACTCTCTAATATCACTGAAGACAGAAGGCGTAACTTTGTGGAAAATTTGTATATTCATTTTAAAGAATAGACCAATGGTAACTTCCACACAAGATTTATTTGTATACTGGCCCAGGTTTTGACACACTGTGTGTCATTCTCAAGGTGTTCGAACATTGGTCGAGAGCCTTAAATAGTGAACGTTTACATAGCCGGGATGGGGGGGGAAGGGTGGGAGAAACCGGAGTTGGGAGGGGCTTTGGAGGGACAATGGGAAGGGTATGAGTCACTTAGGAAGGCAAATAATTTTTTCTGTGTAAAAGAAACCAAACATGATTTTGCTATCTATAGGAAACCTACATTCACCGAAGTTACAATACCCAAAGACTCATGTCATTATCTTTCCTACAAGACAGCGGGTTTTAGATCTTAGATTCACAGACTACTTCACATCCCTATGTCCCCAGTAAATTTTAACAAGGAGCTCGAAGTAATCAAATTTTTAGCATTTAGAAATGGTTTTGATGATACTTGTATCCTAAAGCTTTTAGACTAAACACGCAAAAAGATTACACTCAATAATCTAACTAACCTGTCTGCTATTATAAATAGCCCTAAGAGATGGTGTGTGCTACCTTTTTTTAATAAAATAACGTATAGACTTTTTAAAGTTATCCCTAGAGACAAACTGAGATTATCTGTGTACAACCCTTCGACGATGGGAAGATTACTTTTTAATTCTAAAGACCGTCTTGGTGATATGGAGAGGAGTGGTGTATACTCTTTAAAGTGCAATGGTTGTGACATTAATTATATTGGTCAAACAGGCAGAAAGTTTTATATACGTGCTAAGGAACATAGACAACATTTTATTAACAATAAGGAAAAATCAGTGTTCTCAAAACATGTATGTGAGTCAGGCCATTCCTGTGATTTCGAAGTGAATATTTTACATTTTTGTGACAAAGGTATTAAATTGGACTTCCTTGAACAGTTCGAGATTGTGAATACTCCAGAAAATATGCCAATGTAAACGGCTATGTAAACGTTCACTATTTAAGGCTCTCAACCAATGCTTCGAACACCTTGAGAATTACACACAGTGTGTCGAAACCTGGGTCAGTATATAAATAAATCTTGTGTGGAAGTTACCATTGGTCTATTCTTTACTCTCTAATGTTCATGTAATAAAAACCATGCCTTTCACACAGTATTAAGTTACTTTCATCCAGGCTTTCATTGTTGATGCATCATTTTCAGGTGGCAAGCTATTGCCCAGTGCACCCACTTTATTTATATGTATTTGGGTCTGGGTAATGGAAAGGGAGAGGGAGGGGGTGAACAGAGGAAAAGGGGAGGGTTTGGTGACCATTGTAAGGGAGGGGATCAGGGTGGGACGTGAGGAAGGGGGTTCTAGGAGCATAAGTTTTCGCTCGGCACAAAAGCTGAGCGAAAACTAATGATGGCAGTGGCATGCACTCATTATTTTCCCAACTAAATCCAGTGTGTGGCTACTAATGGTATTCAGTAAACCTTCCCAGTAATCTTGTGGTGAGCAGGGGTACCTCAGGCAGGATGGCCTCTGCAGATCGAAATGCCAGGGTGATGGATCCTACCTTTTGAGGAGGGTGGGCTAGAGGGAGTGCAGGTGATGGATGAGATGAGGCTCAGACCTAATGATGGGGTGTCTCCAGTCCTTGTTAGCGAGGCAATAATAATATGCCCTTTTGTGGGCAAGAGTGGGACTTGGGCAGTTCCCTTTTCCATTCGACCCCTGAGGGAGGTGGAGAAGTGAGGGCGGGATGTTCGGAACACTGTGAACTGTGAAGGTTACTCTTGGAATTTGTTGGAAATAAGGGGAGGATATTTGTGGAAGAGATAATCATTGAGTTGGAGAATATTGTCATTCATCCATTGGAGACTATCTAACTGTTCTTAGGTGTCTAATTTCTCTTTGGCCTGTATGTAATACACTTGGGTGAGTACCAAACATTCCGTGCTATAGCAGTAGCAAAAGAACCTGGTGCACTTCTGTGCAGCGGAGGGGAAAGGTATAGTGGAGGGGGTGAAGTGAAAAGACAGAGTGGAAGGTAAGGGGGGACATGGCTGACAATGAGACAGAGGAAGCAAACTACTTTGCCAAAAAGATAAAATTTTACCGCTAAATGTTGCACGTGTGATATGAATTGTCGGCGTGGAATACCTTTATGAACGCTCGCAATTTTCAACAAATATATAACAGTATCCATTAACCTTTAATTGTCTGCATTTAAATTTGCACTGACGATCCTGCTGGCCAGAATTTTTTCAAACATTTTATTTCAAATATCCAGGAACTTACTTTTTAGGCTCTATCTGAGTCAAATTTAGAGATATTTTGATCAAATAGAAGGCATAATAGTTGAAATTATATGCTTTATTGTCAAATTTTGGTTTAAATATTACACAAATTTTACAATAAATTTTTTTTTCATTAAAATAATTTAGTATCACTTTACTAAAAATTACAAAATAATACAATATTTTGACTTTTTTACTAACATTTTTCTCCTAGATTTTAACTTGCAAGCCCTTTCCCTACTAATGAGCATTTATCCTACGTTTGTTTTCGTGTGGTAACTCCTGAAACAAGTATCAACACAGAGTCCTACGTTGCACTTTGAGTAACAGAAAAGAGTACGTGTTTCTTTGCCTCAAAGGGAGCAAAAGTGGCATCTGGCTTTTCTCCCCTTCTCAGCCCAATGTTCCTTATCTCTCACCTCAAGGCGAACAATATTTGTTGACACAGGAGAGGGATGACCTCGAGGGCGATGAATTGAGCAACTCCCTTCCCAGTCTTTCTCCAAAAGATTTCTAACGAGAGTCAAATTAACTCCCTATGACTCAATTTGCTCTTCGAATTTTTCGTGAGGTTTGGATCTTCTACAGTGTTCAAACCTCTTTCACTCCCAGAAAAATTGAATCCACGAGGGAAAGCGTAGGTCCTGGGCTTTTTCACCCACTCCTTTGACACATTCCGCACAGTATCATTGTCGATGTTGCCGTCCTCCACCGTGGAGAAGTCACTCTCATCAGTGACGTGTGCGTTGGAAGCTCTGTCTGCTAAAAGTTCTTGCCCAATTTCTCTCTCTAACAATTTTCGTTTGGGATCCATTGAAGCGGGAGAAGTGCTTTTTCCACTTATTTCAAATACAGAAAATAATTATAAAAAATCTATGCCTGAAAGTTTTTCAAATAAAAATTTCATGCCAATGAACTTGAACAATGCTTACCAGGATCACCAAACGGCGTAAATAAATTCCACTCTCTCGAAAAAAATCGGTTAAACTCTAATACCGCTATGAACACTCACAAGGAACTGCTCACACTGAAAGTAGCCTCTACACTAGGGAGACTGAAGAAACTCTTGACCCAGTAGAATCGATGCGTAGAATGAGGGGAACACAGAGCAATGTTTATACATTATGGTGCCTTTGAGATAAGGAATGGCCACTCAGTGCCTCAAAGATTCCAAGTGATGAAAAGCAAACATCATTAGGCACCCCAGGCATCCTTATAAAAGAAGCATGTGATAAGCAAAACCAAGTGGTCCTTAAAGTTCGCATTCGGCCAACAGGACCCACATTTTGGTAAGAACAAAAATTCCCTTTCGGTTGATAAAGGTTAAATTCAAATCCTTTCATATTTGCAAAATAAATACTAATAGCCATCTCAGACAAGATATAGTGAATGGCTTTTATTATCCGGATAGAAAATAACACTTATCCATTTCACTGACACTGTGCGTAACAGCTCTTTAGGCATCCACAGGTGACTGGCAAGTAATGCAAAGCTCTGTAAGTAATTCCACGAAATTAAGCATAAATACTTTTGTTCTAAAACCCACCAGAAAATTTAAAAAAAATGCATTTAGTGTAAGTTATTTATATAGTCCTACCCAACTCATATTCACATCTACTTGAACCATTGTCAAAATTCAAGTTTATTATGCCAGTGTTGTGAGAACCATCAATGACTACTTCCCTTTCAATGTAGTCTTTTGTGATCTTCCTTACTTTCTCGCACACCCTTTCCCAGGACAATTTTATGCAGATAGAGATAATGAAAGTAAAGAGGGAAAGAGCTCTGCAAAGAACCGGAGCAAAAATTGTGAGGATCTCCAGGACACTAAAATGTACAAGGCAGAGAAATAAGGCGCACACACTCACACACATGGCTAATAGGCAAGTGGGTTTGCTTCATCAATGCCGTGCATATCACCCGTGCACTTCCCTATCACTTGCAAGGCATGGTAGTATGAATATAATGTAACAAACTGGATGTCTAGCTGTGACTTATGGAATTAACTGAGGCACTAAGGTTGGCAGCAACTAGAAATGGTTCATAAGCTAATGCTCCACAATTTACTACCTTCCTCCCCTGCTAGGCAGGGTTTGAAAAGTTCTGAGGTCTATGTCCAAAAATCGTCAACTGCATAGCGACAGGCGCCTTGCCGACTGCTATACACACCATCTCACTCGGTAACACCAGGAAACTTCACCCCTAGTGATTTCGAATCTCCAGCCATAGCCCTCAACATCAGTGTTATTGTACATTTGCATACCCTCCTGCGAAATGCTGCATGGGCGCGTGGCAGGAGTAGTTAGGACACCAGCTGTGTAAGGATGTAAGGGATAATTTGTAAAGATAAGGGATAATAATAGTATGGTCAGTCCGCAGAACAATGCTGCAAATGGAGAGCCGCAAGTTTACAGCAGATGCCCTTTGGATGCGTTCCACCTCTTAGGTTTAAATCCGTGAAGGAATTTAAAATCTCTTCAGCTCCTCTCACAGATGCATTATTGGTACCAACATGAGCCACCACCCACAGGCTGGAACAGCCTGTATCTCCAACTGCTGTGCGTATCGCAGCTGTGGTGTGGCTCTTAATTCTCCTGGTGTACACTAGGAGGTGACCCGTTGGTTCGCTCCTTCTCTTCTTGCCCTCTTCTGCAATAAGGGCTCAATCTACTGGATGTTCAAACTCCCTATCAATAAAATTCCCATCCTCTCTGCCCAGCTAACCTCAGGAGCAGCATCCCTTGAGTCAGGAGGTGCACTCACATCCTCACCAACAGGCTTCAGGTGGCCATCCTCTTACTGCACTGCGAAGCTGTTGTGCACAGGGATAGTGGTAGCTTCTGCTCCCGCCTCTCCCCGCTTCAGCCACGTTGCTGCCCCCCGACCTTGGGGCACCACTATCCACACTGGCTTCAAGATATCATCCCCAGGTTCAGGGGCTGCACTGCCAACCCCTCGATTGCCCCACCTGCATTCGCACCCGAGCAAGCCCAGGGCACCAACTTGGTGCTGTAAAGGGTCCTGGGGGAAGCGCTATGTCCCCCGATGCCTGAGACACCTGCACAATCCGTCACATGATAGTGGACCTCCGCAACCATCATCTCCAGCTCGGCAATGCGGGCCTCCAGGAGGTTGCTCTTCACCTTGCTGTTGAGGCTAGCTACAGACCCGTGATAAGCCACACTTTGCTACTGGCTTTACACAACTAAGATATTTTTTGTCCGGACGAGTTTCTTTAAAGAAGTCAAATGGTACAGGTATCCTACACGGAAATCCTAATGAAGTTGCGGAATGTGATTGTGACATCAATGGAAACGGTTGAGTGAGCAGGTAGCCCTCGCACTAGTGGATTGAGGAGAAGATGAGGGATGAATGTAGCAAGTAGGAAGAGTTGGACGGATAGTCTTGGTGGCGAGAGGTTTGGAATTCATTGCTAATACACTAGTAAAATTAAGTAATAGATAAACAAATGAATAAGGTCAATGTAAAATTAAAGAAAAACTTCCAAAGAAAGACTAATACAATGGAAGGTAAACAGATAAATGCAATAGAATATTAGAATAATATATGAATGAAGGGAAAGAAAAAGATAGGAGCATCTACTTATCTGGTTCATTTCTCCGTGACGGCACACTATAAGCTAGGAGGAGAGATTGAATCGCTGGTTCTCCAGATTCACATACACACACAATGATGATGTTAAAATCACCGATGGATATATACGCTATGGATCACTAAACTACAGCCACAATCTCTATTAACACAACACTGTGGCTCTTGATAATTTCCCATCTATGTGCTTTACCTTTAAGAAGCACAATCTAATTTTGTTGACTAGTCTAAACAATTTCCTTGAGTTACTACAAAAACTTTCCAATAAACTAAAAGACCTCTTTATGTTTTTCTTTGGATTCTAGGTAAGCAGTTTGTATTCACTTTATCATGTAGGTCTGTGACTTCCATGCATCTATTTTATTTTTCAGTCTGATGAGGTTGTGTAGTGGCTATTTCTTCTCTCTCTGCCAATGAAACAACTTTGCTTAACCAGTGGAAATACAGAATATTTATGGGTGCACACTGTGACGATGGAGTAATCATCCCACGATCCTTGGAGCTTTTTCCCGATTGCCTTTGCTTCTTTCAATAGAAACTTTTCTTCCCTGTTTCAATTTAGTCATGCCTGTAGTACAAAATTAATTTTAATTCAAATTACAAAATTGTCCTAACAGAACAAAAAATATAAATGATGAGAAGGTTCAGAGTTAACCTTGAGTAAGTCCAAACATGTCTCTGCCACCAAGCCATATTATTATTACAAGCCGTATTATTTACAATTGCCTTTGCCGCACCATGCTGTGAAGTCTTGAAGCCTATTCATTGGAACTCCATGTAGGCACGCGTGGCTGGGAAAAGCCGTGATGCGTGACCCACGAGAATTAATTAAAATTTTAAAAAAAGGAAAGAGTGAAGAAGAGGGAATGGGAACAAAACTCACCGGCCGTCGACATCCTACGCCCCGATCAGGCATCCGCCCCAAAAAGAAAAAAAAAACTGGAGACGTTCGCCTCTCGTCTCCGCGACGAAAGCCATCTTGACTTCTGCCCCTCCCGCGTCTCGTAGGTGTGTGTGCACACCCCCTCTCCCCACCCTCCAGACAGCACGATGAGCAAGGTGAGGGGAAGGTCGAGGAGGGAGATTCAAATGCACGAAACAAATGAACGTGCATCGGCACAAACACCATAGTATGACCAAAAATTGGATGGATTTGTCTTTTATAAAATTTTTTTACTGCAGCAGCCAAAGTAAGGAACTGTTTGATTTACAATGGCTTAGCTGTATAAAAATATTCCTAGCAGCAAGAATGTCATCGTTGAAATTGTCAACAGAGGCCTCAAATTTGCAAACATTTTTTCTGTGATATATATGAAAAATGAGATTTTCTTTTACATCTATAAATATATTTGGAGTCATGTCATTGTGGCCCTTCTACTTGCATATTACGATGGGACATTTAGTCATGCTGGCTTTATGCTATTAAATAAAGACTTAATGTTAATTACTTAATTCTTCAGATGTAGGAAGACAAATTAAATATTTGAGAAGGGTATTTTTCTTCCTCATAAATGAAGGATATTTCTTGATAGTCACATGGCCTAAAAAATTGCATTTTTGAATACTTAAGAAAAATCTTATTTTTGACAATTAAAAATTTGTTTAAACCTATCTTGATGGGATGCACGAAAAGCAGTTTGAATTACATATTGTGAAATCTTTTTGGGATTGATAATATTGCATTTTTGTAACTTTGGCCGAAATTTGTTAAAGTGTAGCTTCACCATTGGCCCTATGAAATGTGGGCCAATTTTGGAGCACATTTTCAAGCAGACAAATAGTATGTTATGGGTGAGGAAATAGAGTGACTAAATCATGTATTTTTATTATTTCTTATTGATTTGACCACTATTTAGTAACAATTGCAAAATAAATTTCCTAAATTATTATTACTTCCAGTTGATGACTAAATGCTAATATCATATTGTGTAAATTTACTGCTCTCTGACTTAATGGGGCATGTGTGGAAAGTGGTGGACGGGTTCTCTTTGTTTTATTTCACTGAATGGTTGAACCCTTGTATTGGAATAATATCATGAAACTGGGCCTCTTTTTCTTGGCAACCTATTCCTATCTTTTTCGGCAGAGTAATTTCATAACTCATGGTAACCTTACTCTTTGGATATTTGATCAGCATGGAACCAGTCATTTGAAGTCTAGTTATGCCTCTTTCCACCACCAAAATCATAGCATGCATTCATTAATACTCATGATTCATTTTTAAAGCAAATTTCTGTTATCAGTTCTGCTGTTGGTGGACGAAGTTTGTAGGACTGACTGTTGTATCGCTCAGAAATTGAAGCAAGTCCCAGCCTTATCATGATGAGTGTCTATTATGCTTATTTTCAAAGCCATATAATCTATGGTATAATTCTGTGGGCACACACGAGTCATACTTAAAATGTGCTACTACTACAGAAAAAAGCCATTAGGGCTCTACTTGGCCAAAAAAATGATGAGCAATATAAGCCTTACTTCGTTCAAAGTAAAATAATGACGGTTTACTCTCTGTTTATACTTGAAGTACCTTCTTTTGTGAAAAGAAATCTATCAACCTTGCCCATAAGAGCAGATGTTCACAGTCATAATACCCGAAAGAAAGAGGAACTTGATGTGCCCTTTTGTAGAATCGAAAAGATTAAACAAAATTTCAATGTTTCGGTTTAAAAATGTTCAATGTATTACCATATGAAGCAAGATTAGCAAATGAAGGCTGCTTCAAAAGGGGTATAAAAAGGTGGCTTTAGCACCACCCACTATACAGCATTGAAGAATTTTTTAGCTCAGATATATCAGAATTGACCTTTAATGTTATTTTCCATCACTTGTAAGTGTTTTAAATTTTTGTACTGCAATTTTTATTTTGTACCTTTATCTATTATACATTATATTGAAAACTGGTTTGTGCCCATGAATGTATTTATGTTTATTATCTGAATATATGCAGAGATGTATTTATGTTTTTATTTGTTTTTGATTACTTGCAATTTAAACTGTGTATGTGTATTTTTTTATACTATTGATGAGATGTATTCCACATAATGTTGGCTGAACGATGATTAATTGATGCTTTTATGAATCCTTTTAGGAAAAGTTGACATTATTCTGTGAAACCTGTGATCGTCTAACATGCCGGGATTGCCAGTTGACTTCTCATCGAGATCACAAGTACAAGTTTATTAATGAGATTGCCAATGAAACCAGGACTGTTATCAGGGGGCTATTGGGAGAAGTGTGGTATGTTATTCTTTTTTATTCAATAACTTCACTTGCAATTTGTGAACCTTGAATTATTTGAGAACATTAGATGATATTGTATGAAGTACTTATAGTCAACCCTACTTTATTAACTATGTTGACAACATATTTATTTCAAAATGGATTATTATTCCCAACTACTGGATGTATTTTTTACCCCAATCCAATGATCATATTATCCCCATGCCATCAATCAGTGCTTCTAAAGGTGTTTTCCTCTATTTAGAGCCTAAGAATACTGGTAAATGCATGCTTTATCAACCTCTGTTAAAGAAGGAGCCAGATGAGGTATACCTCTCCACCACTATCGAGTTATTTACATGTTTCCAAACATTGCATTTAACAAATGATATGGTACGAAGTCACTTGCACGGGTGCATATACACCAGGGTTGAAATTCGCTATGAAAAAATCATTTGACTTGACCGGGATTCGAACCCGGATCTCCCAATTGCCGGTCAGGTGTGTTAGCCAGTTACACCACCAAGCCATCTTCCTTCAAGGCGAATTTCGAGGGCAGGTTTATGTGAACTAGATGTTCAGGCCTTAAGTCTACATTATAGCACATGAGACGAAGTCGTGCTTATAAAGCCACTGTCGCGGTGGATAAACCCAACATTGTCGTCGTCGTTTTGATAACGACAATGTTGGGTTGGGTGGATTAACCATTAGCATTGTAGCACATGAGACGAAGTCGTGCTTATAAAGCCACTGTCTTGGTGGATAAACCCAACATTGTCGTCGTCGTTTTGATAACGACAATGTTGGGTTGGGTGGATTAACCATTAGCATTGTAGCACATGAGACGAAGTCGTGCTTATAAAGCCACTGTCGCGGTGGATAAACCCAACATTGTCGTCGTCGTTTTGATAACGACAATGTTGGGTTAATGTTGGGTCAAAACGACGACGACAATGTTGGGTTTATCCACCGCGACAGTGGCTTTATAAGCACGACTTCGTCTCATGTGCTATAATGTAGACTTGAGGCCTGAACATCTAGTTCACATAAACCCGCCCTCGAAATTCGCCTTGAAGGAAGATGGCTTGGTGGTGTAACTGGCTAACACACCTGACCGGCAATTGGGAGATCCGGGTTCGAATCCCGGTCAAGTCAAATGATTTTTTCAGAGCGAATTTCAACCCTGGTGTTATTTACATGTGTTTAAGTACAAGTAAATGTTTCCATGCAAACAATTGAGCACCTAAGTCCACCTCCTTAAGGCATTAAATCATTTTAATAAGGTTGTTCATGATGCGAATGATAGGTGATGAGGGAACTGCACCACCTGCGGTGTTTTAAGGAAATAATAGATGAATTGCTTCAAAAAGTGTCTTTGTGGTTATGAGTCATAGTTGCAAAGGCCATAAGTAGTGTGCATATTTGAGAAGCTTTCATTGTCATTAGGGATACGAGAACGCCAGATTTGCAACTTGAGTCAGGTCTGAGTGGAACATTGATATTTAAAAATCGAGACTTAATGTCAACAGCTATCAATATAAAGTGAATCCATTGTATGTCGCATTCTGATATTGCTAAGTTAAAGCAAAGCATTTAGGTGGCCAAATATGAAGTTCTAATTCCTCTATCTTGGCTTTTTAAGGTTATGTAGCATAATTGATTTCCTTAACCAGCAACTTACATGCTTAAGCTAAGTCAGTCCATTTTTTTAACTTGGTGGCTTGCATTGAATTAAATTTACATGCATAATTTCTATTTTTTCATAAAATTCTGCTTTCCTACACAGTTTCTAAATCCATCTGATATGTCTAGCGGTCCAGGTTGCTCTCATTGTCGCGTGATTGTGAATGGCTGAATAAAACCAGCCGTCTCCAATACCAGAGATTTTCTGTGGATAACTTTTTATTTTTTGTCCATGTTAATGAGGATAGCTAGGTGGTAGCTATTACTTGGTAAACCTAGGTACTCTGTGAAACTGTGATTAATTGGCTATAAATGCTGGAAACATGTGGTTCTCTGCATTTTTATAAAAAATAATAATAATACGCAGGAACGAATTATTCTCTCCATTAAGTTACAGCCACCCATTACTTAGGCGTTTTTTTATGTAAGGCTTAGGCAAATCAACATTGCAGAAAGCTGAAAAAGCATGTTTATTTTTTCAAGTTAAGTGTGTTATTTACTGATGTTAGTTGTGTTACTACTTAGGTATTTGTCTTTGTCACTTAGAACCATTATCCATGGAACATCTCAGTGATTTTCTCTCTTCATGCTCAGAATGAGCCCTCCCCATGCCCTTTTGGCCACCAATATTTGGGACAAAAATGTGGGACTAATTTACAGGTCATGCACACACCTTATACCCTCTATTTACTCCTATGGTAGTTATTTTACTTTATTTAGACCACTTGAACTTAGTTCACATTTTTGTGTATTTCTTTGTAGTGCATTAAAGTGATTGTGCTGTTGTCTCATTCCTTATCATTTTCTTTCAGCTACAAGAGGGTCTTACTGACTAGTGCAATTAAGGTAATAGATGAACGCCAGGAAGTTATAAGGAGCAGGAAGTCTGCTGTCATCACAGAAATCACAGATATGGTTGTTAAGTGAGTGGAAAAATTTTGTATCCATTGTACTGTTGGGTAATGGTTGGAATGTTTGATTGGTTTTCTAATTTTATTCAGTAATTACATACCAGCACAATTTATACACACTGCTGGTGGTGATTAAATTAATAGTTCACTGCTGGAGAATGTTGATCGTTTTTAAGTCAAATTTAATTATGTGATTAAAAGGAGCTTTTCTGTTTGTTTTCATTTCAGACTCACAACTGCTCTAAACAAGAGGGGTAAGGTTCTTGTCCAGTGCTTGACTGAACTGTGTGACGCTAAGCAAAACACTCTTTCTCAAAAGCGAGCAGCTCTGAAAAAGCTGTCTTCATTAGCAGATCATTGTATCCAGTTTGTGGAGGGTGCAATGAAGTATGGGACCGATACAGCTCTCCTTTTCAGTAAAAAGTAAGTTTTCTTCTTATGGAAGATCATTTGTCTCTTCTCCCATCAAGTTCAATTTTATTGTCAATCATTTAGTCCCATGCTTTATTATTAACATTTGTACTTAGATCTGAGATTTCTTTACTGGTTTGCCTTATTGTTACAATCTCTTCATTCATAATGCTCAAAGCTGGTAAATATTCTATTCAAGCCATTAAATTGGTGACTAAGTAAATTGCTTTGAAATTCCTATGGTTTATTTGGGTTCTATGAATAAATTAATCCCTCTCTTTCATTATTAATCATGTTTACCATCTATGCTCTTGAGGCCTGAACATCTAGTTCGCATAAACCCCCCTCAAAATTCGCCTTGAAGGAAGATGGCTTGGTGGTGTAACTGGCTAACACACCTGACTGGCAATTGGGAGATCCGGGTTCGAATCCCGGTCAAGTCAAATGATTTTTTCATAGCGAATTTCAACCCTGGTATTTATGCTCTACTTTAGTTTGAGATATTTTCAGTCTAAATTTTTAAGTTTTCCACGTTAAATTATTGTGAAACTTTGCCAAATGCTGGGGATTACATTTTACATTCTTGCCAACATGCGTGATTCTGCATAACAGGAATCATTTGTCTCATGGTATATAATGATTCATGTTGCCCAAGTATAATAAAAAATATATCTAATATTGTAATTTCATTCAAATTGTAGTCATCTGGTATAGTTGGTGAGCAAGTATACAGTCTGCTGTATACGCAGAGACAAGTTGATTTTCAATATATGTCAATCCTGTGTCATCAAATAAAACACTGAGGAGTTGGGATGAACCATAATTGCCAGCCTCAGTGGTGGTGTAGTAAAGTCCTTGTCTACTTATCTTGAGATTGTAGGCTGGGCCATCCTTTGGGCTTGTAGACACCGGGAAATTATGTCTTGTGGCCCCCGTAATTAATGATTGTGTAGCCCTGGGCTCCTTCAGTTAAGTGCCCAAAAGACTTATTCGGGCCATAAATTATGAAATCAATCCTTAGTGTAAAATATTATTATTGTGCAATTTATGGATTGATTTTAGATTTATGTTTATTTTTGTTAAAACTAGTATATTTAAAATGCCAAATATAGAGAAAGATCATAAACAGCACTCAGGTTATCATATCTAGATTCTTAAGAGCAATGATTAAGGTACTCTGTAACCTCTCAGATATTTCAATTTGGATTTTAGCAAGTTAAATTTAAATCAAATTAAGTTGAATCAAATTTGTTTCGTCGTGTGACAGAAAGAGCATGACATCGACTGTGGAACATGCATATTACAATTTTATTATTATAATTATATGACTGTAAGGAAATGGCTAGGAAAGCTGATCAAAAACATGAGCAACTTGTACCCACATTATGGGGATACAAGTATCTAGCATGTACCTATACTCAAGAGATTTATTTATTTTTGTGGCATAAATATGATTTCAATTAGGTGCATGGCCTTTTGTTGTTGTGCTTGCCTCGAGAGACATCATTCACCGTGCTTGCCTGACGCATCCATAGTTTTTGCTGGATTGCCACGTCTCTTTGGTATTTATCTTGATCAGTTGTTTGCCTTGACCATCTAAGCCGAGGGGGCATCACTAAAATTCACTGCTTCCCCATATCAGTAATTAGACAACCTGTATGTGATTTAAAAATCAACAGTATGTGCGCCAAGTAGTTCCTATGAAAATATGGGAATTTGTTTTCAATTACACTCCCACTTCATCATCTTCGTATCCTGTCACATGTGTTTACTTTGTATTATTAGACATTGTAATGGCATTGATTTTATAGTTTGCTATTGGAGAAAATGTTACAGGCCATTTAAATTATAATGTACATTTAAGTATCTAACTCTTCCTCAACTCTTCCTATTTCAAATCTGTAATTCTGTTATACTAAAGTGAAAAATAAAGGTAGTCCACATTTGTGTGACGTTGGCTATTTTCCAGTCTTGGGGCACCTTGCCTTCGGATAATGATTTGCTAAATATAATTTCTAAGAATGGTCCAATCTGTGGTGGTAAGTCCTTGAGCATGCGTGCAGGTATTCCTTCTGGACCTGGGGACTTTTTACTTTTAATTGAACACAGTTGTTTAATTATTCCATCACGTTGAATTGTTATGTCAGCGATTGGCTCGTTAAAGTCTGGAATGTCTAAATTGTGTATTGTGTCATCCTTAGTGAATACACTTTCGAAGTAGTGGTTCAATAAGTTGGCTTTGTCGATGCTGTTGGGGACCACCTTGCTCTTTGTGTCCAATAAAGACACTACTGTCGAAGATTCACACTGTAGCTCTCTCTACATTAACATCTACATAATACTCTGCAAGCTGCCGCATGAGTGTGTGGCAGGGGGTGTTAGGTCTCCAGCCATGTAAAGATTATGTTTTTGGGAGGTGAAATGGTGACATGTATTATGAGAGTGTATAGTGGAGCTCAGTTTTTATTGTGATTGCTTATTGTGCGTGGAAAGAAGAAGTTTTTGTTCCTATATGTTCGGCAGTGTATCTTTTTTTATTTTATCGCTTCTGTCAGACCAAGAGGCATAGTAAGGCGTCATGATAAGATACTCTCTGCCCTCTGAAACACACCAGTTCTGAATTTCTGAAGATACCTAGCCTAGGGTGTAGCCTCCAAGTCAGGTCTCCAGAGGCTACAACCTTGATCCCTCTATAAGTTGTAAAATACCATATGTTCGCTCGTAGCAGTTTTTAACGAAGCGTACTGCTTTTCTTTGTATTATGTTAAATTTTTTTGTTAAATCTTTATGACCAGGATTCCAAATGCTCATGGCGTATTCGGGGTGTGGCCTACCAAGGAGAAGTAGCACCACTCTTTTACTTTTTCATCCGAGGACCTTCCTATTGTACGATTAACAAAAACCTAGTTTCTTTAAAGCTGTGCAGCATATGTTTTGCATGTGTGTTCCCCACGATATATCTGAAGTTAAGGTAATTCCAAGATATTTTACTGTAGTTGAAGATTTTATGTTTACTCCACCCACGGTGTAGGTGTGGCTTTTGTGTGATGAATTTTGCAGGAAGTGAACTGTGGTGCATTTACTAATATGTAGTTCTCAACTCCACTCCTGGCACCTCGAATGAACGTTGTTAAAGTCAGATGACAGAACTTCAAAGTCTGCGTCTTTGCTTATTTCACGGGTGATTACTGTATCATCTGCAAATAATCTTATTTTACTGCTTACTCTAGAACATAGGTCATTAATATAAATAATGAATAAAATAGGGCCGATCACGCTTCCTTGAGGAACACCGGATGTGACTCGACCATATTAGAGCTAAAACCAATAAATACTTTTGTTTTTGATCCCTGATCAAGTCCCTTATCAAATTCACTATTTTTCTATTAACTCCGCATGATTGAAATTTATCTATGAGTTTTTTGTGAGGAACCTTGTCAAATGCTGCCTTGAAATCAAGGAATGTCGCATTGACTTGCTTTTTCAATTCACCTGTTTTTTAGGATATCATGAAGGAAGAGTGCATGCTGTGTTTCGCAGGACCTGCCCTTACGGAGCAGTTACGATTATCAAGGAATGTCATAATATTGCTAATGACTATGTGTCCGAGGATCTTACATAAAAGTGATGTTATCGCGATAAAAATATCTCACAATAGACCAGAATGACTTGTGATTTTCACCTAGTAATTCACTGAGGATTTTTTTCTTGATGTTTTGTAGAGTAGTGTGCATTATTTTCTTTGTTTTTGAGCATTGAGCCACGTAAATTTCTCTCACCGCAAGTTCCATTGTTTTGTTAGTTAATAGAATTTTTGTATAGATTGTGTAGTTGCCTATTGATTGAGAGTGGTGTGAAAGTGTATTAAGTAAGGCCTCGCTTATATCATGCTTCCTTGAGCTTGTTTCAACGCTATTGGTTTTCCAATTTATAGCCGGGAGGTTGATATCTCCACTGATAATGATCATGCTTTTGTTATCTTTCAAGGTAAATGATGATAATTGAGTTTCTAATTTATACAAAATATCTATTTTAGAATCTGGTGGTCTGTAAAGTGCACATATATGTATATTTCTTTTGTTTTGTTGCATAATAGTACACCAAACACTGTCTATTTCATTGTCGTCTAATATGTGTGCGGTACTATTCAAATGCAATTCTAGTTCTAAGAATACTCTGCCGCCAGTCCTATCTGGTCGATCATGTCTATAGATTTTATATTATGTCGGAAAAATTTCACTATCAGTAATATCCTCTGCAAGTCAGCTCTCTGTTCCAATTACTATACATTTATGGAAGAAAAAGTGTGGAAATGGCCACCAAAAGCATCAGCATTGAAATTAATTGCATTCTGCTGTCAGCTAAGAATAGCACTGATTTGGATTCATTGTAAATATGAGTCTGGATAGTTGAAAGCCTCGTTCAGCAAAGTTGAACTTTGCTCAAATTGTAGATCCAGTGAAATAAGATAATCAAATGAAACCCCACCGGCGAAAGCTAATGTTCAAAACATGGTCAATGGATAATCAAGATTCATGGTAGACCTTGTAATGGGTATCATATCTATCACTCTTGGGTTGGCAGTCCTTGTAGTATTAACAATGCCATGGCAACGATGAGTTTGTTTGAAAAGGGGGAGAATGAGTGGGAACGGTGTTGAGCCAGGAGGTAAAAGTAAGTGGTAGTGAAATTGTGTGGAAGGAAAAAGAAGTGTGAGACAGTGTTGAGTGAGTGAGTTGAATGTGAAACAGTGTTAAAGGAAGTGTGTATGTACTACTAAATATAAAAAAGGGGGAGAAAAACAAGTGTTACAACCTGTAAATGCATCACTCTTACATCATTGATACCATGTACTTGATGAAATTCTGGTGAAATAGTCTATTTTTTTCAGAACAACCATAATTTTTGGGCAGAATACTGCAAAGCATTCTTTCTTACTTATATATTGTGATATAATTGTGATTTATTTTCAGACCTTTGGGTTGCCACTTACAAAGAATAAAGAGTTACAAAGCAGATATACCAAATCCAGAAATGCCTGTTCGCATTAATTTTGTTGTGGAAGGTCTTGCAGAGTTAGAAAGAGGTATGTAAATGTGTGTGTTGGTGACTCTTAGGTTTAGCAACCTCTCCCTTCACTCAACACTTCATCGGTCCTATATTGAGTACCTCCAAGTTAATGGGAACTTATGCTTCCAATCATTCCTTCAAATACCCCTTTTCTTTACTGGGTTTCTGTGTTCATATCATCCCATCTCCTTTAGCGAACCTTTTTCATTATTCTCAGCTCCTAATTATTTGTCAAACATCCTCTTAATTTGCCTCTATTGGATTATTATTCAAAATTTTATTTCCTCCCAAATCAGATTTTATGTAAATTAAATTTTCTTCCTCTTGCTCTAATTTATTCTTTATGTTCTTCTTAATGCTTGTATGCCAAAAGCCTCTGGTGAGCTCTCATCTTCTTTATCAAGAAGACCTGCTTTTAGATTGTACAAAGCTTGCATTCATGTTTAGGTTTTCATTAATATTTTATCTTTGTCAATACCAAGAGTTTCCTCCATCTGTTCTATTAAACTTTGTGAGCATTTTGCTACACATGACAAGTATGTATTGTCATTGGTGCCTCTCTCTCTATGTATATGATCAGTATGATCTTCATGTCTGTGCACACCAGAGTAAAAATCTAGTGCAGCGTTTGGGTTAATTGTTTCCTGGCAAGAGATTTTCTTTTCCTAATATCCCAGCAGATAAATGAAATTGCATATTATCCTTAAGGTGTATAATATGTTCCACCCCGTGTAAACACAGTACAATATTAACAATTTCCTTTCATGGAATGCTTTGTAATCAGAATCTACTGATGATCTATCTTCTTGCCATAACTTTCATTGTTCTGAATTTATCATGGAAAAGTTGTGGAATGAAGTGCATATTAAATCAAAGTTCATTCTGTACCTCTCTCAAAATTAAATATACTGAATGTGGTTTTTACAATTCTGTAATAATCTTTGTTACACGATAACATGAGTTTTCATAATTTGATTAGGTTAATTTCATTACAATTGTGGAGAGCATTAGGCATTTTGTTATATTATTTCATAATAATATGTAATAATATTTTCATTATGTAACACTCCTAGACACTCATGTATATTTTTGATGGTGTTTTTTAATATGATATTGTATGTAGAATACCTTTTGTATGAGTGAAAAAAATATTATTTCTCTTCTTTATTATTGATAATTAACAATATTTTATTTTTTCACTTTTGATCCATTCCATCCATCCATCTGGGTTTCACATAAATTTTTTGAGCTCAATTATACTGTATTGCAACAGGAACTCTCAATGGAAACCGTTCCATCTCCATGCTAATTCTAATTGAATGAAGATTCATTGTTACAAATTCCTCACATTTAACATGTTATTACTTTGATGTGATGTTTGACAGAAATACATTAATATATGTATTTCATGAGGTTGATTTAGTAGTGTATGAAGAAAATGTTTGGACTCGCTACTTATTTATCATCAAACTTTTCAGCATTAATATCCCTTGGAAAAATATCAGTTGATGGAAGACCGACCCAGTCTGCAGCTTCAGGACATTCCAGTGTGGCAGGGCAACCTTCAGTGTCACCCCAGTTGGCTGCAAAGCCCATGAAGCTTGAGCCTTCACCTCCACCCCTACAACCAATCCAGAACTACCGATCTCCATCTCCAAGTGCTCTCCAACCCCCTCCTTATCATCAAGCTGTCATGGGTGCCGTCCAAGTACCCCACCCTCAACATGTGCCCCAACAAAGGCCCCAATACCCTCTCCCAATAACAACAGTGGCCAATCCATCACAGGGCCACATGCCTCAGGTTGCACCTTCCCACCACAGCAGTCATGGTCAGCAGCACCCATCTGCTGCCATGCCCGGTCAGCATAGACAAGTACACCATACTCAAAGTATGGGCTACCCCCCCGTCGTCACCCAGCCAGTGCAGTCTAATCCTAATCCTCCCCCAGCATTAGTTCGCCTCTCTTCTCACTATAACCATGTGTTCAGGAACACACATTCTCAGCTAGTTGATCAGCAGAGAATGTACCAACAACAAATGCAGACCCAGCAGGGCCTGCCTGGGTATCCAAGGCAGCGAGCTGTCAGTGTGGCAGTGCCTGGAATGTACTCCATCAGAAATCCCCTCACCCAACAGCAAGTCACATCTTCAACACATCCGAGCCAAGGAGGGGATATTGGAGATTTGAACTTGAGGGGTCTCCTGTCCCAAGTGCCTCCTAATGTTTCTATTCAACAAACCCCCCCCAGAATGTATGGTCATGCTCCCGTGGTTTCCCCCACAGGAGTGCAGGCCTGCTCCCAGCCTGGTATGGCTATCCACCAGCGATCTAGGCAGGTGGCAGGTCAGCAAATGACCACCCAAGCCAACAGTGCTGCTGTGCCATATGTTCAGACAGCCCAGCAGTATGTTCCCCCTGTTGTAACCGGAGGGATTAATACCAGACCCAGCACATCATCTTCATCATACCGAATGTCAGCCCCTCCTGTGACACAGCCATCGTGGCACATACCGCAACATGGAAGTTCCTTTCAAGAGACTTCCAGTGGAATCAGCTCCGGTGTGTCCAATAAACATGCATTGGGAGTGTCACCCGGTGGGATGCCCTTCAAGATCACCCTGAGGGCACCAACTTCCGTGGTACCCACTGCAACATCCCCTCAGTCTGGAGACAGTGGGAAGGGACATCAGGTAACGTCTTCGGCACCAGAGCCCACTCAGAATAAAGACTCTTCAAAAAAAGATGAGACCAAAAGTCTGGATGAGTTTTGTCAGGTTGGTATACGCATGCAAGTGCCTGTCAGGCTTGTTGATCGTTTCATTCATGTGACAGTTTGTTTAGGCAGCAATGTTGAGAGAACATCCATAAAGAATTATGATTTTCTGAAAGGTCATCATCTTTTCATAAAGTGCAGGTTAAAGGATGTTGTTAGGAAATAGTTAAGCCTTGCAGTGCTAGAGTCATTGAGGTCATTGATCAACTCACAGCTTTAGATGAGTCTCGCTGGTTGCTCCATTATTGTCTGGCAAACAGATACTTTGTAATTTGGTAGATTGTGATGGATTTCCCTGGAAAAAAGAAATTTGGAAAATTCTCTTTTCTATGATTAGGCTATTTTTTTCCATGTTGGCTGATGTGCTGATCAACCTTCTATCGTAAGGCAGTTTGAGCGAGCTATCATTTCACTCAGAGATCAGTTAATTTGGTCTGATTTCAAAGACATATATCTCACCCTTCCGGAGATACTAAAATATCATCACCTTACCACACTACCTTTCAAGATATTTGCCAAAATATCAAAGCAATTTTCCATGGGATATGGTATGCACATACCAATTAGAGAGACTATATTTATTAGAAATGGGAAAATTAATTGCACATTGATCTCATCATAAATTTAACAGTGCATAGTTTGTATGTTTTCTTATCTATTTTTAAAAACAAATTACATTCCACAATAATATTTCAGACTCACAAAAAACTTTGTTGTGAAGGAGTTTTAAACATAATGCATGAAAAAAAAACTATTCTAGTTAGATAGTATAAGATATACTTATGTAATTACTGAGAATTTAAGTAATATAAAATATTGTGCTATTGCACTATTTATATTACAATATTTATTTTGTCCTTCTTTCAGCTGCTGAAATTAAAACAAAATTGGAATTTGGTCTCCATTTTGACTTGGGAAAAATGGAGACTCAAACTACATTAATTGATACTTAGATTTATTTTGGAACTTTTCTGCAGTCATTGTGCAGAATTATCAGTTTTATTTATGAAAGAATAATTAATTTTGAGTGGTTCTGATGAGTTACTATTGCTTTCCTGTTTTTAATTTAGTAGTTCAACACTTTTGTTAGCATAAAACTGTGCCTTTTTTATCATTGTTGAAGTTAACTGAAATTTTGAGTTATCATTGTATGGAGCATAGATTTCTAAATCACCAACCATCCTTTAGTTCTTATGAGGGAATCATATCTAGATCTCCATGCTACCCAACATTCACTTCCAGGTAGGGGGAATGTGTTTTGCGAGAATTTAGATGGATTCAATCTAGTTATTCAATTTTTGGTTTACATACTCTTTCTAAGGTAGGTGAAAGGCTAAAAAATTGAGCTAACTTAGATAAAATGAAGTATCAAATTATTTACTTATTTACAAATACTTATATTTACAAATGCCATCAGTGTTGGAGCTAGATTCATTCAAGGTTGCGTTTGAGATGTTGTGAGGCAGTATACCAATGCAGGTATTTCTGATTTGATTGTAATCGCCAAAGGAATTAAAAGCTTGCTCAGTCACATTATTAATATGGTAACTAGGGCTTAAGTCAATATGTGCTTAGTGGGCATTGATCATTTCAGTCATTTGGTCACATATAAATTCAAGTTTAATGGTATTGAACCACTATTTTCTATGCTAAAGGTTGTGTGCCTTGCATGAAAAGGATGGCTTATGAAAGAAATTAAGTTTTTTGAAAAATGGAAGTTGAGAATTGGAAAGGGGAGATCCTATAATGGGAGAGGGACTATTTTCCAATGAATATGGTAATTGCTGACTGACAGGTAATCAAATCATCTTTTCTTCATCTCAGAGAAACGTGCTATATTGGTTGGGACTGCACCCCTCTCCCAATACATCTTATCACTGGTTTTTCCTGATGCGCAAACATTGGCTGCTCAGAAGCAGACCAATAATCCTGCAGCACCCCTTTTATCTACTGGATTTCTCCGAATATAAGCCGCTCTTTTTTTCCCGATTTTGGGGCGTCAAAATCGGGGTGCAGCTTAAATTCGAGAACTTTCTTAAAAATTCATAAAAATAACGGATTTGAGCAAACCAGCCATTCGGATTCTCGCGGACGCCAGCTAAACTCGCCTGAGCCACGGACATCAGACGTAGTGCCAGAGTAGGTCTGCAGTGGACGTGCCCAGGCAAACAGGAAGGGGCTAGGTACAAGGTTGTAGCAGTGTGTTATATGTCTAGGGCGGCTTGCGGTGCAATCTGAATGGCTGTAAACAACCCGCAACACTTACGGCACGAGAAAAGGCCCTCTCGTGCCGTCTTTTACTTGCTTTTTACGCTGAGGGGATGCACTGAGAAGGGTGCGGCTTAAATTCGCGTGTTAACTTTTTTCCCTATTTGAGACCCCAAAAAACGGGGTGCGGCTTATATTGGGAGAAATACGGTATTTAATCCGGCTCTCACGAAGTTTCTTTACATGAAGTCTGCATGATGCAGATGGTTGAGGATGATTGAAGTTATTAATATACCTTCTCCACAAAACCCCCCAAACAACATCCCTCTCCCTTCTATCCAAAATCTTTTTGCTCATAATGACCAGGGGCCTTCTTAGATTTGCATTAGGCACTGACGACCATAATTAACCTTGTGCTAGATGTTATTTTGTCTTTCATTTTGAGCATTCATTGCTGTCACCCTCAAGCATAGGCATATAAATGAAGTAAATATGAAGAAAAAGAATTTTGATAAAAATTGGATGTAGAATGAATGTTTTAGCATACTTTTCTGTCTCACCAACCAACTTGTTTTTCTTGTAACTTTTAGTGGCTTAATCTGTTTTCTTCCTTTCTTAAATAAATTGAGAGTTCACACTCTTAAATAAATGGAAAATTTTTGGAGAGCATTTCACTTTTGCTCTACTACTATAACTATTGTGTTTGGGAGCCATTAAAAAAACCATAGCTGTCTCAACAATAGATGCTGAAACAGTGTCAAATATGCTGAAATTGCTAGAGTACTACTTAAACTCAGAATAGCATGATGTATGTGCCTTTAGTGGTGTATATTTTATGGGCTTGGATGGTAGCAAGGGGTTTAGTGTACTGAATCATGCTTTTCCAATCAGAGGAAGAGGTTTCACCTCCTAAAATGGTGTGCATTTGAACTTTAGGATGAATCATTTTGGGAAATTTTCCCTTCTTATTCCCAAGGTGAGTGAACCATGGACTACTGAAACTTATGATCTGGGCACTCAATAGAACATTTAAAAATTGAAGCTAAGGGGGTGCAACCTAGGACTTAATTGCTGTCTTTGGGTGAATTGATGGCTTTTGCAGGAAATTTTGTTAGTTTTATAGGGGTATTGATAATTTATTTACTATCCTGGTATGGATGGTGTTAAGTACTTGCCCTGCAAGTATGGTATTGCAGGTTCAAATCCCATCATAATGTTTTGTATTAAGTGGGCAATTTTTTGTGTATCTGTACTTGTTATCAAACCCTGTGGTCACTAGAGAAGTATGATATAATAATTGAAATAAAGAAGGAATCAGAAATCTACCGTACAATACATATTATTATGTTATGGATTAATGCTTTGAGTTGTATATTCTTGTGAAAGATTACTCTTATGTAACTTTGTTTCCTCTGGTTTTTAATAGCCCATGTAATTTATCTAGTTAAGTCTTTGCTTGGCTCTTGATGATTGTAGATTGTTGGGTTGATAGCTTTGGAGCAGTTTTTATGGAAAGTATTCATAAGTCAATACTTTTGAATACTTTCCATAAAAGTATTCAATCAGGCTAATTCTTTGAAGATATTATTCTTGAAGAATCGTCCATTGATGGGCATAAAGGAATCTTCTTCTTGAAAAGCTTTTTAAATTTATTCTGTAACTCACAGCATCTGACTTTGTGATTTACTCCTGCACTTATAGATTTCTCCTGATGTGGTAAATGGTACTCATATATGAAATTAATTGTTATCCGAATCTTAATTTTTCTGCTTAGGAATCCGTGAAAGATTTGTTTGCTTCCATTGCTCATCTGCATGATGGCAGCCCACCGAATAAAGCGTCAAAGAGCAAAGAAGCAAGTTACACGTCAGGGTCACCTGCGGCTGAGTCATTTGGGGCTTCAACTTCTGGTGTGTCCCGACTTTCAATGGCGGCTGGAACAAATGACCAACAGGGCCATGTGGATAGCTCCACAGGTTCACCATCTGCACCCATGGCGAAGATGGATGGCGGGAATCCAAAAAAGAGACGTAAGATCCGAAAAGGTACTATGATGATGTCTTGCCATGCATAGTACTGTTGCAGATAGTTATTTCATAATATGTACCTTGATTTTATGGATTCAAACCAGAAATGAATCAGTTTTGCTCTGAAATATTTGATGGCTGTGATTGTAAAATGGTTCACTCCACAGCTACCAACCCTGACATAGTTGGGTAATTGTAAGAACACAGTTTAATCCATACTTTATGCTGCATCTGCAAAATACTGAAAGCTGCTGTTATTGACTTACATGTTTTGACCATGACTGTGGTCTAAATCATGGCTCAAAGGCTGAAAATTTCCAAACCTGCTTCTGAGAAAGTTTAAATTGCAGCTTTCATTGTTAACAGTGGCACAAGTTTGCATTTAAGCTGTACAGTCTGTTTGTTTGAGTTAAATATTTACTCAAAATGCTCAAATTTTTTCATGTCCACTTCTTCACTCAAGGAAAACAGTTGCATGATGGAATAGTTTATCAGATTTCAATGCATTAGATGCAAAAAATTGTGAAACTATAATGTGAGGTCAATGACAAGTGCCATGTTTGGGAAAAACAGTGCCTTTTCTGCTCATTGAATACTGACAAAGTGAATTATTTACACAATCTGGAGGAAAAGTATGTGATTGGGTG
Source organism: Ceriagrion tenellum (assembly GCA_963169105.1). Classification (NCBI taxonomy): domain Eukaryota; kingdom Metazoa; phylum Arthropoda; class Insecta; order Odonata; family Coenagrionidae; genus Ceriagrion; species Ceriagrion tenellum. The sequence continues at coordinate 131,543,563 of OY720640.1, forward strand.
AAAGGAATTTAAGAGAGGTAGGAGTGACCCCTTTATGTTACTTAATGAATCGAATTTCAAGCATAAGTTGAGGTTCAGTAAGGATCATATCATAATTTGTTTAGGAAGGTCAGTAATATTTCTGCTGTGCACAGAAGAACCTGCAGTATCTATAGTGCTGCTAAGTTTCAAGGTTTTATGATCAGAGAAGTTGTTATAAGGTATTCGGGGGCAATAGGTCATAGGATTCTTCAGAAACATTTTTGATGATTTCATCTCTAAATAGGCCAATGTAATAATTTATTATAAATATCTCATAGATGCTGCCGAGTTATCAAGTGGAAATGCTGGATATTCTTTGTCTTCATGGTGATTATTCCACAATATGACAATAATGCTGTAATGAGGTATAGTCACTTGGTGTAATTTATTCAGGGTGTCCACAGACCCTTGAAAACCAGGAATTATTCTGGAATTTTCCGATTCGGGAAATTTCCGTGAATTATTAGGGAATTTCTGGTAAATCCGGGAATTTTTAAAATTATCATTTCAAGGCAAAAAAATTCCTTATTTTATATTTTAATTCAACTGCGAAAGCCATAAAATATATGTTGTTTGGTAATTGTACATGGTGTAATGGACTTAGCTTTGGTATTAATGTGTAAATCTAAGACCTGAACTTGTTAAGGCTCATAGTAACGTCAGCGTCAGTGTCCTTTTACCCTCGTTAACCGTGCATTGGACAATAAGAGGCTGTAGTATTCCTCAGTGGCGGCGTCATGGCATTTTTTTGGTGGTGTGCAGCGGTGCTCTGGCTCGGCGTCCACACCGTTGATATCTACGGTGCTAATTGATCCATGACGACTGACTCCATGAAATACGAGGTTCAAAACAAAGATTAAGTATGCATCCTAATACTGAGCAAAATTTATGAGCTTCACAATCTGAATTTGACTGTGACAGCACGGTGGCAGTCACACCAACAAGCAGACTCGGTGGCGCAGCGGCGCACAGTCTAAAATCGGGCTAAGGCACGGACACGATTCGTAAACAAGTACCTTAAGCGATATTAAAACCTATACGTGTACCCATTATTTACGGCTCGTGTTGTTCATTCTCCCATTCCATTAATTTCTCCAAATCATTTCGCCGTCTAACATTATTTTCTATTTCTCATGTGGAGTAAAAATGTTCTCAATTTGTGGAACAATCAGAGGTGAACCTTATTCACAGATGCACAATGCGTTCCGTTCCAATGCATTCGCGCAAATATTAGTATATCTACTTGTGGTATTTGAACGTCATTTCTGTTCAGTTACCATCAGTAAGCATTTATATTAAAGATCGCAATGCATTGAGTGGTGTTTACTCTATGCATCTTTCCGTGCGTGTTGAAGAGTGAGCGTATTCACCATTAACATTTTCGGGGGTCGCGAGGTTGCGGTATGAGCTCCTTCGGGGTGATCCTACTGATGCCTCTCTACCTGGGTCGTCGGTGTCCGACACCAGTAGAAGAACTACCTTGGGAACAATGAATTGCTAGGGACGAAGTGAGCAAAAAAATTGATCAATCTTTAAAAAATGGAATAATATGATGAATGAATAAATGAGGTGACGAAGAGAGAAAATGGTTGCCTTTAAATTTCTCTCAACAATAATAAATTCAAAATTGATCATCATGTAATCGTGCAAAATTAAGTAAAACATGAAAGAGCCCGTGCCCCAATTTGTTTCATTTATTCACAAATCTGTACAGACATGTAAGCGCGCGAGTACAATTATATTGTAAACACTCAATCCACTCACTGTGAGGAATACGACCATGCATATCGCCAACATTTGCTTCACATTTTATCAACTTCCAAGACTCACTTCAAGATAGCTGGTGTGTATCAATTATTCAGCAATTTGAGATCGCACCTCAGTAGTTTCTTTATGCTAAGCCTGCTCACAAAGTATCAACCAGGTCAACCGACCAGACCAGGCTACAAAATAATTTTCAGTCGAGAATGTAATCATGTGAATTTTTGCTCTCAATGCAAATCCGCAGGGTGAATGGGCAAATGCATGGTGAAAATATTATTATGCTATTCTTTGCTGGTAACTAAGCTGAGGACATTTAGGCACTAAAAATGAAGAAATAGGCAGCCCAAATAGGCACTTAAAATAGGCGCTTAAAATATTTTTTGCATTTCGGACGATTCTGTTGGCCTTGGAATCCCAAGAGACTAAGGGCCGTATTACAGAACGATACTCGAGTGCGGATTTTTCCCAAACGTCACTCAAACTCCACTCGGTTGCTACTTTGGTATCACAAGACGTCATTCGAGTGACGATGCTCTCTCGGACTCCCCTCAGAAACGAATGACCCCTTTTGGATACTCGAGTGCCCACTCATTTCGAGTGAGCAATTTTCAAGATGTCTGCCACAATCACCTGGCATATTTAAATTGAAATTTTGGTGAATGAACTAATTTTATTAGAATAATTATTTTTCAGTAATACTAGTTATTGGTGATGTGACTGCTTTGAGAGAAATTCGTGGCATCAATCGCCGTAATTTTTGAAATTACATGGCCGTGCATATCCTTATACTTCTCTATTACAACACTTCCAATTCAAAGGTATTAGAATAATAATTGACAGAAAATATTATGGTGCTTTGCGTTTAAATGATCTTGGTGAATCAAAGTACAATTTTAAGTAGATTTAAAACGATCTAATCGGCCAAAATGCTCTCGAAGCCTCTGATACTATTTGGGAACGTGTGATGGTCGCGGTATTTAATGTAATTATTTGATTACCACAGACTTATGGTATGAAAAAATTTATGTTATAGTCTCCTAGAGCTTTATTTTTGTTTGTTTAGTAACAAAGAACTTAAATTAATCCGTGTAGTGCATTGAAATCGTTACGTGAAGGGATAAAACTTTCCCGCGTCATGATTCAAATGAAACAATCGCTCAACAACTGCGAATTTCGCTCATAATTGCTCAGCAGTCATTTCTGTCAACAAACAGGACGATGCGGGAAGATTGTGCGACAAATTAATCGATATTCAGACCATTTCGGACTGCGAGGCCGCCAAGAACAACATGAACGTGTATATACAATGTTGCAGCTGTCTCGTGTGACCCAAGTTCTATGGGATTGTTTAAGTTTCTGGAGACCGGGTTGTAAACCTACGTATCATTCCCAATTTGTAAGGTGTACGATCCGTGTGGATAACATTTGTTACTATCCATCATCGATGTTCTAGCTGAGTTAATCAGATCTCGGATTACGCATTATTATCAATGCCATAAGTTGACAAGATATTTAGTTTCTGGACGTTATGAAAGTTGTCTCAAGTTGTGAAAAGTTGTTAGTTAGTTGTCTTAAGTTGTGAAGTCTCGCTGATGTGTCCAATAACGTTAAACGAACGACACTTTGAATGCAGGAAGTAACCGTGTCTGTTCTATATCACTGTATCTTCTCTATACTTATATGATTTTACCTTTCCATCACTACATGTAAGCAAACTTGTTCTTCCCAATACCTTCAAGATGATGTTATACAAGCTTCTTAGCATTGTATTTACTAACGTTCTATGATAACAGTTTTCAAAGACCCATCCTTTAGAGTAGTTTAGCATAGATGTTAAGTAGAGGATGCAAAGAACAGGACATTTCGAAGTCAGTTACTGTCGAACTAACCCCGACAGGTAATGTATGTATTGGTAAATATTATGTTATATTAGTGCATTAGTCAGTGTTGAGGTTTTAGTGATACATTGGAATAGTTTAATTCTGCGATCGCGGTATTTCCCTTTAAGAATGATTCTTTGTTCAGATCAGCTGTTTAATGACGAGATGATGAAACTATTATCAATGTACATGCCAATTCAAATTATACTTTCCATATATTTGGAGTCCATTTCCTATTGTTCTATTACTTATATAGTAGTCCTGTGTAAAATTAATGTTGTTGGCTACCTAGGTTAGTTCATTGATACAAAGAATGACTGGAAATATGTATATGTACTAGAATATTGTATACCTCTCACAATATATGGTATTGAATGAGGAACAATTGAAACTGATGTTGTGATAAGTGAGTGTTGTATGACTGTTACAGATCTTGCCTGATTATTTTTCATTAGAAAATACAGTATGTATTTAAGGAATGAGACTAGAATTAAGTTGACAACTTACGTTATTGTTTTATGATTATTAGTGGTGAATGTTAATGGTAGGAATAGTGATCAAACTTCATTTATGGCCTTAATTACTGAAAACTTTTACATAGCAAATGCTTATATTGATAACTCCATGGGGTCCATTTCACTTTCTAATTACATGGGATAAAGTTATCGCATGATATGCTCCAGTGAAGTTCAAACATTTAAAGCCACAACTCTAGCAAGGCCTTAGATGAATGATAGATTCTACACATGACTGAATTAAGTTTCAAATATGCATTTCACTTTGGTGATATTACTCAATATTGTCAATATTAAGGACATTTTTACCATATTTCAAAGATAGTGAGAATTGCAAATCATAACATCAACATAAAAGATAAAATACCATACTTGGTGTGTTTTTATTAAAATGTTGTCCTCAACTGTTAATTAATTTGCCTAGACCACTTCAACTAATCACACGGACCTGTCTCTGATAGACCTCTTCAACTAATCACACGGGCCTTCTGATGCCATATTAATTCCATGAGACCGTAGTAACCAGTGGAGAGGACTGCCAATATATAGAATGTATCCCATTTATGGAACTCTTCTTGAATGTTATTGTATTAAAACTTAAGACTCTCCCTGGAGTCTTCTTTGACTGATATACCCCTCCCATATTTCATACCATGATAAATATTTACTTTTTGTAATGTATGATATCATATTCTAGGTAAGATGTCCATAAACCATTGGCTGATTATTTCTTGAAGCCTTATTTTTTGTAATAACTCATTGAATTTCTAATGAAAAATTCTCTCTGTCAGTATACACTCCCCCATATTTTGTTTGTATTCATTTGAAGGTTTATTTAATAAATGTCCTTTCAATTTCCATTTCATACTAATGTTTTTACTCACTCCTTTCTCTTCCCTTCCGCCATCCCCTTTCAAGACAATGTATATTTAAGTACAATAGAAGATGTACCTGAAAAATATCTCTTGATATTCTAATTTCTTATGATTTATGACCTCATTCCAATTCCTACATACATTCCTCTAAATTTATTTGAACAGCAGAGGTATTTGTTAAAAAATACTTCAACAAACAGTCATCATCTATCACTCCTAGGATAATTTGTGCTACAATATTTCAGGATATATTTAAGATATTACGTCTACCTGTGATGGAAGTGGATTCTAAATTCTGCTTTTATCGCATTACTGCATTTATTAATTTAATTGCAAACATGGCTACCATGTTTGGCATAATTAAAGTACAAATAGAGACCATTACCCCTCCACTTAAATTGATACATTTTCATATAAAATCAGCCTGCTTAGTGTATTTATGGTCATATATGTTGAATAAAAGGGATTTATAAGGATTTTTGTGCGATTTTCATTAGTTAATTATCCACGATAGATGGATATCCTTCTGTGACAGATTAACTTGCCAGAGTTGTTTTATCAGTACAAATATGCAACTGAATTTATATTTTCAAAAAGCATCTATGCAGTCCTTTTTTTGCCCTTAATTTACGCTTCTTGCTAATTTTGTTACAATACCCATCTACAATTGTAGATTGAGGGATACTGCAAGGGGTATATTGAATAAGAGAACTTAAGGCTGATGGTATCAATCAGTAGGATGAATAATTCATGTCCCATTGACGCAATTAGAACTCCTGTCATTAGCATATCAAATGGCAAGGGAATCTATATCAATATATGCATCAGATAGATGAATACAATCATATCATCAGAAGGTCAAACTTCATATTACAGCAGCATCTCATTATAACGAAGTGTCTTATAACGAAATTTCCGTGTATCGATAGTCATAACTCACTCTGGTCTGAGCAAAATTTACTGATAAAGAGAAAAGGAAACCTTTATTTGTGCAAAATTTCACTAGTCTAGAAATGTATCATCATGTTTTCATAATATCTATACCACTCATTGTCTCAATATACCACTCATTATTTTCTACAGAACCTAAGCGACATTTCTAATCTTAAATCTAACACAGGCAGCTAGCTGCTGATCTAGCCTCTGACCATAGACTTGTCTTGTATCAGTTGCATTGGATATGAACTTAAGCTGAGAAAAATTAGGAACTTAAGGATAATGAGAAAGCTATAAAAGCCTCTGAGGATTTATTATGGAAAAGAATAAATGAGAACAGTTGTGTGATAATACGTTTGAGGCTGTTAGAAATTATGGGAGATCTCTGGCATTAGTCATTAACTACAAAGGTTTAGTCTAGTAAATGATGACACCATTCATTGCAATAACACACAACGGAAGTCACTTTATTACTATGTGATGACAGAACAAAAAGCAAGACATAATTCTTAAAACACTGCCAACCTTACTATAAAAATGAAACTGGCTGGGTTTAATATATGTTACCAACTTTATCTCATCAGAGGCTAATAGCAGCTTGTCCTCTGAAATTTATTTTGCTGGTTGACGTCCCTCAAAACTAAATTCCTAAAGAAAAGACTATACAGCGAGGATCACATGCTTAGCCATTAGGTGTAGAATTATCTAATAAGGATACCTCATATTTGTATGCAATGGTCGGGATTGAGACCAGAGGCGATGCTATTAATAAGGTGATAAAGAAAAAATTTTTACTAATGTATATAATTAAAAATAATGCCACAATACTGCAACCTGCCTATGAATAAATGTGTTACATTTTACTTATAGGAGGTGGATGCCACTATTTCTCTTGAATATTTAGTAAAATAAAGGAAATGCTCAGTTAAATCTTCCATTTTAAATGCGGCCTCCTCAATTGCTGTTCTTTTACCGAATTGTGAACATGTTTTTACAAGATAAGGTAGCATTCTTGTGAGTGCTTCACAAGTTTCAACAGATATTTTGGAAGATATTTCGATGAGGGGTCGTCCCACCTTAGACTTATTACAGGCGATTCTGACGATGTACACGGTTACTTTTTACCTCGTTTTAAAGAGGAAGAATTCGGAATTGTAAATATAACAATGATTGTCAATTAGTTTTACGGTGCCCACGTCCAAAAAACATTGCAATTCGCCGCTATTTATATCTCTTCACTTGCGATTCTAGTTTCTCTTTTGTAAAATTTAGTGTTTAATGTATGGTTATATGTATAACTATATTTTTCATTGAATAAATTATAAAATCTGGAAATTTTTCCTAATGAATTCACTTCGTAATCACGTTTCACTATAAAAAATTATTTACTTGCGCGGCTAAATGAAATCGTTCGTCATTTGTTTCACGTAAATACGTCAATGGAACTGGAGTAACGTTAATAAATACTAGTTTATAGATTCGTTACTATCACTCAAATGAGCCGAGTGCGAGTGCGTTTCTATGATACGAATCAACATTCACTCCCAATATGAATGTGAGTGCTTACTCCACCGAGAGTGAGTGCCCACTCGGATTGAGAAACGTTCTGTAATACGGCCCTAAGCCTGTATTCAGATTTTCCTGGGACCAGACAAACAGAGCTTGACATATATCTATGCCTTGGGTGGTGAAATATCCACCCAGGCGGGACTCGAACCCGTGATCCCAAGATTAGCAGGCAAAGACTTTAGCCTGCCGCCACCGTGGCCGGATATAAATATAATGTGGCTTATTGCCACAATGAAGTATCTGAAATGTAAAGCTTGGCCTGAAATACACGATTACTTTTCGGTAAAACTGATGGAGAGGAAAGAGGATAAAACTCCAAATAAAATTAGCTTGTAAATTGAAGAAACATAAAATACAAAAGGTATACTTTTTTGAAGTTACATTACAATTTACAACAACTTATATCTCTAAATGTTCAGTTACAGTAGATCCTCTATCGATCGTTTTCCCGCTTCTGTCGTTCGCCATCTTTGGTCTCGAATGTAGTTCCATGCTGATAACGTTAATAATTCCTGCATCCATTGTTCCCCGAAGTATCGTTTTCCCACTTTGATCGTTTCCAAATCATGGTCCCTATATCTCAATTCCCGCATTCATTAATTTTTTGAAAAAGACGAAACCAAAAATTTACACTGAAGTAAGATTTTTGGATTTTTGTGGCGCTCCGCAGCGGGAAAGGAGGAGGGGGAGGGAGTTAGGTGGCACGCCGCGCAGGACGGAACGGGTAGCCCTTGCCGTCCGAGTCCCTTCTTATCTTTATGGCCCAAACTCCTTCCTAGAGGACATTTGGCATTCCTCCTTTCCTACCCAAACGAGTCCCTACCTCGCTCTTTAGCGGCCGCATTCCTTCGCCATGAGCTTCTAACCTTTCTTCCTATTATCCTCTCAATGCTCTCTTACCAGTAGTTGTCATACGCTCGCTCTCGGCACCATATCGAGATATGATATAACCCATGTGCGTAAATATCAATGGATTTCTTTGGTGTTTGGTATCAAATGTAACAGAAAATAACGGACAAACTTCATATAATACTTGTTCTGTAGATTTATGCCGATTAAAAACTAGCAAAATTAATTGACACTCCACTAATGCGCCCCTCAGTAGGTGGGGCTCTTTCCGTGGAAAGGTTCGGGAGGGTCAAAGGTCTTCCACCTGCCCTGTCCCTCCCGGCGGAAAACAGGGTCTCCCAATTACCTGTCTCACCCAATTCTTGTATGTAACCAGTGCATTATTTCAAATGACGTGGGCCACATGGGCTTAAACGGGGGAGTGGCTGAGGGAAGGGAGGGAGGTGGGGTTGCTCATCATGTGACTCTCGCGGAACCAACTAGAGGGCAGCGGGCGTGGCTTGTAACCCTGGCAATTCTGTCACTCCCTGACCCATGGACCTTCGTCATGGTCACTTTGTGGGCCCCTAGTAAGTGCGGCCAAAGCCTACGTGCTCTGTGCTCTTTCTATTTTTTCCGTGTTTAGCCAGTTAAAGTAGGTATTTATGTCTATTCATTTTCCTGAAGTATTTATTTCTGAGCCTAAAGCCGAAACTGTTCAAAATAGGTGTTTTAAGACGGCTGAAGGTGACGCAGATGTTTCAACCATTAGTTTGTTGTAGTGGAAGTCCTGCGAGCTTGGGCTAAGTTCCTTCTCGTCCGTTGTCTGACGTGGGCTTGCATTGCCAGAAATGGTTTTTTTTGTTTTTTAGGCACCGTGGCCCATCAAAATGCTTTATTCTTTTGAAATTGGTGTTCATTTAGCACTGCCAATCCGAACTCCAACCGCCAATGTCGGAATTCCTCATTTCAACCTGATTGCCCGCTAACTTTTGCCTCTCTGAACCAGATGGCTATAACCTGCTACACCTCTCTTGCTCTATGCCTCGTGGGTTGCGCGATTGCTCCAGATAAACAAGAGTACACTTGGTAGCGTCAAGCTCGCTCCTTCTTTAACGGGTGGCACTCCTCCATCAGCGGAGCACAATGGAAAGCGCGAAAAAAGATTACATCCTCCCCAACAAATTTTAGGCGCGCTTATCACCCTCAAGGATATTTGAAACGTATAAATTTCTATGCATGGATAGGTCGGTGCGCGGGCTTGAGGATCATCCAATAACATGATAATGGACCTTGTTTATTTACTTTTATCATCCGAGACACAATTGGGATATGTAATACGAATAAAATATTTTAAACAGTTAGTAGTCAAACGAAAAATTAGAGATACACTACAAAGTATTTTCATTAAATTTTAAAAATTCTCCCGCTTATAAGAGAAATTCCTTTAAGATTCCCCTCAACTGTGAAAAGTTACCATAAAATTCTCGCATTTTCGTCTCGTTTTGGCTCCCGGGAAGTCTTTTCCCGCTTTGTTCGTTTTCCCGAATCCATCGTTTTTTTTGCCTATTCCCTTGAAAAACGATAGATCGAGGTTCTACTGAAACTGAATCAATTTGTGAAAAGCCCGAATGATGGAAAAATAAATTTCCAAAAGGTCGGCCACAAAAAATTTAGCCTTCATTATTTAACTTAACTCCATGAGATAGTTATATATTTTTAAAAATAGAGGTCAAGAGGTCTATTCATATTCCTGTTTATAAAACTTTCCCTTGGAGAATGATAGGCACAATATCTTGCGGAGTTTCCTTTTCCACCCCAAGGAATTTGGAGGCAACGAAAACTATTATCGTCATTCTATACCACCTCTCGTGAGATAAATTAATGATCGAGTTTTCAGCTTACTCTGAAACCAGTATGGACGTGAAGGAGGTGGAAAAACGGACTATATACTAGACCTATTGTTTGAATGGAGGCAAAGGCACAGCAGTATTACCAACATTTCAGCAAACTTCCTCATGCTTGCAGAAGCTAGCTGGATTGCTGGAGACTTGCATAAAAAGACAAAGGTCAATGAGGTAGAAAACCTAGAAGACCTTCACCCACAAAACTGATGCTTGCCAGAGACACGAGGGGATATGTTGCAAAAAATAACAGTAATATTAATTTTCTCGTTTAGTTGATGAATTATAGTACATGGTTTCCTTACATACCTCACGTATTTTAACGATGTTGTCTGCATAGTACAATGCCGCATTTATCCATGTGACCCATCTTGTCAAAATAGGCTGAGGAGGCAGAGATACGTCAGGTGCCTGTATCTCTTTATAAACAGCAGTGCGGGATGGTACCTTCAGTAATACTTTTTTTACGCTTGAAATTACCGCATTTACGTAGGAAAACATGGATTTTATCTCCTCTGCTAATCTGTGTAGAGCATGTGCGACGCATGTGACATGCACCATCTTGGGGTAAAAGATTTTCAATCCCTGCCCAGCTTTTAACTTATACGATGCACTATCCATTATTAGCACTAGAAACTTCTCATCCTTATTTTCTGTTGGCCACAGGAATCCTAAAGGAAGGGAACTCCAAAACAGTCAAAGAAAATCCGATTATCGGTGCTCTAATGTATAAATACACATAAAAATCTGCGAGCTCAATACTTACTCAAAGCTTCTCTTGCCATTCTAGCACTTGTGCTATGGTTGGTGTATTCAATTTCCCTCGACAGTAGTAAATGAGGTGGCATCACTTCTTCTGGATACATTTTAGGTGCAAACCACCACATTTACGATCATTCTACCCCGGCTATCTATGGTCTCGTCCACGGTCAACCAGAAGAAAGAATCTGGAATTTCTTCTCTTATGCTTTTGATTGTCTGGAAGAGTCATACATTTATAAAAATGAATTACTGTAAATGAAGTTACATACAAGCAACATTGTATTATTCATGAACTTACTGAATTATGGAGGGGATCCATGTGGTACTTCCTCAGTGTAGACAGATCCAGGATTGAGCGTTTTGTGTATTTCTTTTTAAAAATCTCTGAAAGTTGGGTTGTCAAGCTTCCTCCATGGAATATTTGCAGCAACTAGAGCCCTGCATAAATCTGCTGAAAACTCTTTTTGATCTTAAGAATCAACATTGGGGAAAAACGGCTGCACTGAAGTTTTCGTATTGCCGCTACATTTCTGTTTATGAGAGCTTGTATTTCGATGATGCTCTAAGTGACACTTCTACTCACATTTTACCTGAAAGAGGGATATCGTTGCCATCCAGGGTTTATCTGAATAACCTCTTGAATTCTAGAGCAATGGATTTTCCCGCATCTCTTGGCATATCAAAAAGGTCACCCTCCACAGTTCAGATTTTCTATGTAGCTGTTGTAAAGAGTAGTTCTCTTACCTCCAGCGATGACATGATTGATGGTAGTTAACCAAAATTGCATCTGATAAACGTAGGATCATCGAGATTGAACTCTGCAGCTTCGGATTCAAGAATGCAGTTTGCTTCTTCTTCATACGGACATTCTGTTGCCTATAGAAAACCTACACATGCACCATGATGGCTTAGTTTTCTTACGGACAGAATTGACACGTAGTGTAACAGATGAGCGAAATCTGTTACAATAGTGTACCTTTAAGTGGGTGAGAACGACGTTCGAACTGATGTCTCGGAGGTGCACATTATTCCTGTCACATACCTCACGTATTTCACTAATTTTATCTGCAGAGTAATGCAGTATTTAGCTATGTTCCCCATAATATCAGTAATGGCTGTGAAGGCAGAGCAACTTTGGGCAGCATCTCTGGAAACTCTGCAATACCACTGAGTTGTGCCTTCAAAAACAAGTTTTTGGCAATTGAAACCATCGCTTGTACGCATCACGTAAAATTACCATAGTTGTTTTTCTACTCTCTATATAATAATACGTGGGATGATTTCTCTTCATGCATGTTTATTGACATTATTTCAACCTTGATAGATTAAAAAGAAACTGAAATAACAGACTAGCTCTGCACTAAAGAGAAGTTTGTTGACGTTGAGAAGGATTAAACTTTTTTAGGCCCTTAAATAGGAGATATCAGCAGAAAAAGACAAAAACAGGTAAAATAGGCATTTTTAGGCAGTAACAAATTGCCTTAATTTCGCCATAAATGATCCTAAATGAACTTTTAACTTCATAAAATTGGTTTCCTGAGTAAAAGAAAAATTAGACATTTTAGGCAATGTCCTCAGCTTACTGATAACATAACAATTCTTGGAGAGAGGAAAGATCTGATGAGAATACTGAACTGTATGGGCCAAAAACTGAAGAAATTCAATGTAAATATTAGTGTTAAGAGGTCCAAGCTAATGGTTTTTGAAAGAAATCAAGAAGGCGGAATAGCTTTTTAATTTTGGCATCAAAAAATTGTGCAGGTGGAATGTTGTTTTCTGGCAGGCAAGATTTTCAGTTGTGGAAAAAGAAAGAAAGGCATGGCGAGAATAAAATATCTCAAGCAAAGAAGTCATTCTATTGGAACATTGTTGGCTGCTGGTAACACCAGCCTGGAAGTAAGGAGGCTCTTAAGTAAAACATTATTATTACATTTGGAGATGTGGTGTTATTGAAGAATTATGAAGATTAAATGGACGGAGAGAATCACAAATGGAGAAGACCAATGAAGGGCTGGAGAGAAGCATAATGAAAACTCTTCATAGAAGAAGAGACAAACAAAGGTGGCAAAGAGGTGACAACAATGTGAAGTGAAATACTAGAGAAGGGTGAATGAAAACAGTATTGGAAGAAGAAATGAATTTAATGGATAAAAATCCTCGCATGCCAAACCAAAGTTCGCGGGTTCGAGTCCCGCCTGGGTAGGATATTTACACCTCCCTGGGCATGGTTGTGTGTGTTCGTCCATATATTAAATACGTAGTAATTGGCTTCGGCTGTTACGTATAAAGAAATTATTATTATCATTATAATTGGAAGAATTACAGAGGAAGGCCAAGTGTGGATACCTCAAGCAAATCATGAAGGATGTCAAAGTAAATAACTATGAGGGGATGAAGCTGTTGGCGGTGAGGAGAGTGGAATGGAGCACTGCTACAAACTAGTCTTTGGATTGATGAGTACAGATAGTGATGATAGCATGAAACTACATTGTCGTACATTGATGTAAGCTGGTAGAACTTTAAGTTGATGCTTGTGCTCTTTCCCATTGCATCAAACGGGCTATTTTGTCACCTTGACATAGTGTTATCAGTTGGTTAATTGTTTGTTAATTCTAGATTTACCGGCCTATTTCACATGGCCTATTGAAATTTTGTTTATAGTTCACTGCTTAGCAGTGAGTAAGTGGTTAAGCTTAAATTTTCACTCTTTACCAGAACACCATCAAATGAACAACATGGAAACTGAGAATTCCGATGGCAGGTCACCCCTGAGAGATGATCCCAACGAAGATTGGTGTGCAGTTTGCATGGATGGTGGGGAGCTGGTCTGCTGTGACAAGTGCCCAAAGGTTTATCACATATACTGTCATGTCCCTCCACTTAAGGGTATTCCTGGGTGAGTATCATTGAGCATTTGCAATCATTTTGATATTGGTACCTATTTTATTATATTTATTATACAGTCATCAGTCATGCCTCGTGTAGCCCTTGGGAATAAATGGCACAGGTCCGTGAAATGTTCAAATTCTTGCTCAGCTCTCTCATTTATACGTTTGATGAGGTGTGGGGTGTGCTCCAGGCTTAAAGGTAATACAGTAAAATCTGGTTTTTATGTAATTTGAGGGGCCAAAAGATGGGCACTATGTCAAGTCCTGAGTGTTCTGAGTCTGATGTTATTGATGGATTATAATAACTGAATCCGACTTACTCGATGCATTATAATGACTGGGACTGTGTATATCCATGTGTATATTTATATATTTTGTATGTATTGAGTTGGCCCTTTAATTATGCTGTTGGGTACTATAAAATCAATAAATAAATAAACTCCAAACCACGCCCCCTTGCACAGGACGGAAAAGAAACCTTCAGCACTCACTTGACGAGAGGAAATACCTCTCTGCGAAAAATTTTGTCCTGCATGGGATCATCTCTGGGAGTGGTGAGAGTGGGTTGGGTCTTTTGTGTTGGTCCAATCCCATCTGTGTCAACATGCTTAAGGGTGGAAGCATGGAGATAAGAAAGGTCAGTTGGAGGACAAAGTCGGTAAATCTTCCTTGTTTTTGGAAGCTACAGGAATGAAAGACAGAACTCAAATAGTATCTATTTCATATCTTCATCAGTGCACAGGAAACTTTTGCCGAAAGTGATGGGTATTCCTCTTTTTAGGCTGTAGAAAGTCTATTACTGTCACAATAAGAGGTTGAATCAGGGTCAAACCGAATATAAAAATCATTTTTTTACTCTTACATTTCTGATAGCAACAAGTCAAACCTTAGTGGTTCCATTATCTTGGCAATAATCACATAATGTGATTATTGCCGAGAGTTTGTAAATTGCTTGGAGAGTTTGAAAATTAGGCCCTTTTTTTCTTGTGAGAGAAATGGGAAAAATGTAAGTTAAAGGTATGCATGTAATTCTGAGTCTTAAATGGTGACATTATGAAATGTCTAACTCAAAGTTCCTCCATGTATGGGACTTTAACCCCTTGCGCTGAAATGACGAGTCTAGCTCGTCATGAACTTCCGATGCCAAATCGCGCAATGACGAGCTACACTCGTCATCAAATTTTAATTATTATAGCACTATTTAGGGGAACTATATAAATGTTTTGAAAGTTAGACAATGTTAAAACATATATAATGTACTTAAATAACTCATATTTCATGAAATATAATGTAATGGAAGGAATAAAATGATTTTTTACGGGTAGTGATTGCTGTGTTCTCGGTACTTACGGGAAGAGGCTTCTTTCGTCAACTTTGTAATATCCTACTTTTGGGCAGCAACTTTGAAATCACTGTAGCTCAGGAACTACTGCCCCGATCGCCGTGAAATAAATTGTGTTCTCTTCCATAAAGATTACTTATTCAAAGGATATATACTTTTTCAACACAGCTAAATTCACAAATACGTTATCATTTGTATACTATTTGTAACGATATTTATGAAACGAAGCTACAATTAGGGATCTTTGACTATTAGTTTAGTCAGCCTTCGGTCATTATCATTTTCGTAATGGGTATTCACCGAACAGTATCAAGTTTCCTACCCACTCTCCTTCATGTTTAGGATGTGATACGCTGAGTTCGTCTTCTCGAGAAGGGGGTATTGGGTATCCACCATACAGTATCAAGTTTCCTACCCACTCTCCTTCATGTTTACGAGTGTGATACGCTGAGTTCGCCTTCTGGAGAAGGGTGATCCTATTTGACACGATGAATCATCTTCTTGTCTCAGCTTTTCTCGTGGTGGCTACGCAGTTCCTTCACGAATTAAATTAATTATTAAATTCTACAAACTCTGCGAGTCTTCTTCAGGCTATTGTGTCCGTTTTAAAATTTATGTTGGTCAAGACAAAAACTCGGCAGTGGATGTACCCGCCTCCGAAAGTGTGGTTATGGAGATGGCACAACCTTTGCTAGGAAAGGGTTACACCTTGTACCTTGATAATTGGTACTCATCCCCAAAATTATACTTAAATTTATTGAACAATAATACAAATGTCGTGGGAACTGTAAGAAAAAACAGAAAGAATATGCCAAAAAAGCTTTCTTCGATGGCATTGATAAAAGGTGAAGTTTATACCCTCTGCAGCCGTACATTGCTGGCTTTGAGATGGCGTGACAAAAGAGACGTCTACATGCTCAGCACAAAACATTCAAATGCTAACATGACGGACACAGGAAAGAAGAGAAGAAGGAAGGACGGTAGCAGAGAAAGTGTTTCCAAACCAGCTTGTGTAATAGATTATAATCGAGGAATGGGAGGTGTGGACAAGCAAGACCAGCAGCTGGCATGCTTCCCGTTGATGAGGAAGTTCATGAAGGGATATAAAAAAATGTTCTTTTATATGTTTGATATGGCACTGTTTAATTCTTACACTCTCTACTTGAAAGTAAACAAAGAAAAAAAGAAGAAAAGCATTACTAGTTTTCGTTTGGATGTTGCAGAGGAGCTATTGGCAAAAGTTACTTTACCAAACTATAATATTCGTGGACGACCATCTCATAGTGACATACCTGTCCGATTGCAAGCTAAAAATTGGGCTCATTTTCCTGAGCACATACCATCAACAACAAAGAAACAACATCCAACAAAAAGATGTCATGTATGCTTCAAGAATAGTGTCAGAAGTGAGACAACCTGGCAGTGTAAGCTGTGCCAGGTACCATTACATTTACCAGTGTGTTTTGAGAAATATCATACTCTTTCTAAATATTAATATGTATTCCAATCTATTGCATAATAATGTTGTCTCAGTTTAAACATGAATTTTTCCCAATTTTTAACTTTATGTATAGATTTTTCAGTAACATTTGTGTAATTTTCTTTTTTGTTAATATTTACTAGTATTATTCTTACAGTTGTAGTTTATAAGAAAAATACCTTAATAAAAATTAAAGTATATAATTAGATACTTTACAATATAAACTAATCATTACTTTTTATTTCACTGTTCTACGTTAATTACAAACGGCAAAATGTCATTCAATTACCCACCATTCCATTTAAAAAGAACCACAGAAGAAATAAATAGTGGATAAAAGCACGACATTCAGAAAATAAATCGTAGTGGAAGGGGTTAATGGATATATTATGTAACATGGAAATACTCAGATCACTGCAAAGATACAGGATAATATATATATTGACGTAAATATGCTGGATTACTTCCATATCTCTTGCTCACTCATGGTTGTGACTGTGCCTGATATGTAACACTAGTAGTTTACCATCTGCTATTTTCTTCTCCGAATTGTGTCAAAAATTTGTAATCCAAATTGTCCTACTTGCTCTGTGATTAGGCCATCAGAAGCTTGGCAGTGTCTTCTCTGTACTGGGCTGGATGAAATACTTGCCACTCCATTGGGATCTCGGGGGCCATCCTGTAGAGGACTTTGCCAGAGGGATCTCCGTTTGGCTCAAAGGATACTACTCGAGCTTTATTGCCAGTATGAGCCGAGTCTGGCATTCAGGGAACTACCCGGGGCAGAGGTAAGCTATTTTGCCTTGATGATGCTATGTATGATAGGCATTTTTTATCCCCTAATTTCTAGTACTATCATAGGTTACAGAAAATTGGGTAGAAATGAGTAAAATTTGTCAATTTGAAGCCAAGTGCAAGATTTGACTCTAATATGTAGAAGTTTGACTTTAAAAAGTTTGATTTATTGGCGCAGAACCTACATTTCAGCAATTGCTTGGGTATGTTATTCTGTTGCATTACATCCATCTCAATTCAAGCATACCTATTATGTAACTTCATAGTAAACATTTGTACTCTTAAGTATGAATCATTCTTTGAAGAACTGATATATATCGATGTCAGTACTGTAAGTTTTATCTTAAACCATGGCTACACCATCTTGTACAGTGGAAATTTCTTTCTTAATAGTCTGAGCTCCTTGGTAAACCATTTGTTTTACTTTTTTAAATTTTGTTGTAACACATTAATATTTACATTTTGTGTGGAAAAACTCGCCTAGAGTCATCTAGTAGCTGATGGAGAATATTAAAGTCTGAGAATTGTTCATTTCTTCGTGAGATACAAATCCTGCATCATTGTCAACCTCAAGTATTTGAAGAATATATCTCCCCAGCAGGAATTGGTCTTTTTTAGTCTATGTTGTACTACCAGCAGCCCTTGATTTTAAATGTCCAGTTCACTCACAGGTCAACAGTAAAAAGTAAGGATGGTTTGGTTCATGGTTCCACCAGTTCTTGAGCTTGACTGAAACCAAAGCCAAAAAGAATCGCAGTTTGAAGCCAGTTTACTCTTTGAAAGTGGAGGCTTTGCATTAAAACATGATGAAATGCGGTTCTGAATTGCTCTAAAATTTTCGTGAATTAATGAGATTCACACATAAGAATGACTCTCGGAATGATTTTGTTTTATTTAAGGATGAGTCGGTTCCAAAAATTTACCGGTTCTCGATACCGGTCCGGTCCTTACCTGTCGGTTCCCGGTTCTCGATACTCGGTTCCAACAATGGACTCTTATTTTCTGAATGAATGGAAAGCTTCAACAAACAACCAAGACCTGAAGGATAAAAATTTCACTTAAGAGGAAAATAAACCAGAAAGCTCAGTAAATAAAACAAGATCTTCTCCATAATTTTATTAGCCAAGTATAACAAAACTAGTCCAAGTTTAAAAAGTCAAACTAACATGATCGGCCAATATATCATATTACATCACGCTTTACTTCAGGTGCTTTCTCCAGGTTTTGCTTTAGGGGGTTTGGGGGTTTTTAGGGGTTTGGAGGTCAAATTCAAATCCTTGCCACCGTTCCGTGCCGGTTCTTAAGTACCGACTTTATGCGATCGGTTCTCGGTACCGGTTCTAAGGGTCAAGAACCGGCAGTACCGAGAACCAGGTACCGGGACCGACCCATCTCTAGTTTTATTTAACCTTAGTAAGTGATGAAATTCCATCTTATTTAGCGTTTTCTAATTTATGTGTCGTAGGTTATCTCTACCTGCATGGATGTAAGTCTCTCTGAATTATATGTCTATGTAATTCAGAAAATGTCTGTCGTGTGTTTGACATTGCTTTCATTAATTTTACCTATACACAAATAACTCGTAATTGTTCTATTGCTCTAAATTTGCTGGAAGGACTCTGATCAGGTTTGCCTCGCATTAGGTGGCTAAAGACTGTTATTTTTGAAAATTGAAAGCAGGAAGAGAGCAGCTTATGAAATACTCACAAGATGTTGTCTAACTGAACTAGAATAGAGTTATGTTGATTTTCTCTCCATGATGCCAGGGCCATATTCTGCCAAGAAACCATTGAACATTTGCGTTTACTAGGAATGAGTCGATTCCACGTTTTTTCGATTCCGATTCTTTCAAATCAATTCTCGATTCCATCGATTCTTATTCCAAATAACAGGTGAGATATTGATATGCCAGTAGCATACGACTTTTATTTAAATTCAAGTATTGGCTGAAATAAAATAACAAAAAAAATTAATCAAAAAGTATATTTATTAACAAATAGCAAATATATCCTCAGCTTATTGAGGTAGATAAAAAGTACAAATTGATAGTCTACACCCACAATTACAAGTATGATGTGAAAAATTAACTTTGATTTGAATATTTATCAATCGGGAATCGATGGAATCGGAATCTACTTTAGGCGATCGATTCTCAATACCGATTCTAATCCTGAGAATCGGTGGAATCGAGAATCGACATTTGGATTCAACTCATCCTTAGTGCTAACATTTGCCTTTCAATTTGTTTGATTGTTAGAATATTAATAGGTGATCAAAAAAACATAGTGACAAAGAACTGTCAGATTAACTAGTAATTTTCAGTAGAGAGGTTTTTGTTAAAAATATTTGTGTATTTCAACCAGAAGAAAAAACTTTTTGTTTTTAGGTTTAATGTGTTTGCGGCAGCATGACCCACTGGTGCCTATCCCCCTGGGCTACTTGACCCACCTGTGGGTCATGGGTTTCCAAGCCTCCTGGGTGGCATGACCCACCGGTGGTCGCTCCTGCCATTAGAAGAAAGGGATTTTCGATCCTCGCACGCCCATGAGGGAGGAATGAAAATTCTGTTTTCGCCCACAAAGACGTTTTATTGATGAAACTGCAATGTTTTTTTATGAAGGAAGTTAGTATCGAAAATGATGGGCTGTGGATTGTTAGATTCGATTTTCTCGTGAGTTTCATCTATATGTCGAGATTAAACAAAACAATAACTTATGTTTACCATCTTAGAGATCAAAATTCAGCCAAAATCTGGAATCAACTAAAATAACGAACTTTTAGAAATACATAATCCATGTAATGCAAATTGCCTATCCTTCATTCACAGGGGTCTGAAACATTTTTTGTGACAGGTTTCGCATTAGCTAGTCTTAAAATTATTTATCCCGTCAATATTTTGATAAACTTCATCCAATAAAAAAAACAGTATTTATAGGAAATAAACACTTTGATATTGAAGGTATTCGCAAGAAACATACAGATGACGATTGTGCTTTAGCCGTTATTTTCTATGATGCAGCAATCACATGAAGCAAAATTTTACAATGTATTCTATTCAGTCGGTAAAAAGCATTTCGTAATGTACACAAAGTGTGCTCTAGTTTCCACAATTGCAATGCAGAATGTTTCACTGTAACTTTCCCCTAATTTCGTACATACTGGGTATGAAATGGCATTAGTTATCAACACAAATATGGACCTCAACGTGAGTGTACGGGTTGGAAGTTCCCCTCCATGTATAAGATATTGAAATACGACGATTGATCCAAAAGTAAGGTTCCCTTCATTTTTACAAATAGACAACATTGTTTATTCTCATAAAAATTTACATCGTTGGAAAGAAGAAACTTCGCTCTATTTTTCTACATAATCGCCATCTTTTTCTACGTAGTTTTGTAGACGGTGCTCCAATTTCTGTATCCCCATGTCGTAGAACTCCGCCGCCAACCTGTTGAGTTAGCGTTTCTCCTCTTCTTTGACTTCATCGTCACTCCGGAAGCGTTGGCCACCCAAGTGTTCCTTTAACTTGGGGAACAAGTGATAATCACTAGGCGCAAGGTCTAGACTGTAAGGTGGGTGGGGCATGACAATCCACCCAAATTTTTCCAAAAGTTCATGGGTTTGGCGGGAGACATGAGGTCGGCCGTTATCGTGAAGCAGCGTTGCACCTTGTGTCAGTCGTCCTCTCCGACCCATGCCCATTTTCGCACCTCCCTGAACCATTTTCAGACGTGTTGAACAGGCATACACTTGTCGCCATATACTTGTGTCTACTGACGATGAATATCCTCGGGTGGAATCCCTTTTGCGTGCAAAAACCGAATAACTGAACACTCGCACTTGGCGGGATCAACAATGGGCACCTCCATCATGGACGGCTGCTGAGCCAAGACTGAGCGGTGCAGCGAAGCGCGGCCGGGCGGAATCGAGAGTGGGGGAACTGCCACGCACAGTGGTGTTGCCGGATTTCGCCTAGCACCTTCCCGTGCAGCTGTAGCTCTTTGGGAACCTTACTTTTTGATCAACCCTTGTTACTACCCTAGTTATATACCATTTGCAACCAAACAGATTCTATATCTAATACTTTCATATTTGTTTAGGTGATGTATGGACTTTTTCTTCTATGAAGTTGGAGCACTTTTACCAATGGCCTCGCTGCCATCTCAATCGTCCTTCAAAAGGCCATGAATGACCTTATCCCTCTTTTTCAATTTTTTTGGCGAACATCTTTTGGGTTACCTTTCCGAGTCGATTGGAGTGTGTTGCAAACATATGTTTTCCTTCCCAGAAGTTCTTTAGCATGTCCAACACTTTAATAAAAATTATCCATGTACAATGTGCTGCTTGCATCTAGAAGTCCTTCGGTCAACTGCAGCACAAATGGTGACTGGTGGCAAATGGTGACTGCCCAACATTCTCCCTCAGCTCAGTCGTTTCACTTTTACCTGAGTAAACCTGGAGATAATGTGTATAGGACTCAGGAGTGCACAATTTATAACACTTGATTCTGTATTTATGAGTCTTTCCCGGTAGGTACAGGTACTGCCTAAAATGTAGTCGACCTCTCCAACTTACCACAGATTCATCCATCACAACATTTTCCCCTGAAGTGAGATGGAACGAAATATTCCACAGAGTCGGTCAAGGAGGGGTCTCACTTTGGCTAACCTATCTGTGCTGGCAGTCAAATCAGCATTGTTACTGACATGAAAGCATTTCAATAGTAGCTCAAAACTGTCCTGACTCATTACATTCCGGATCAAATCATTCCGGTATAGTTTCTGTCACCAATACAGCCGCATTTCAGGTAAGTGGCTTCTCCCATCGCAATCAGGATGGCAATGAAATTGCGTATTTCGAACTTAAGTATTTGAAGTGTCTTTCCACTTCTGCATCCTGGATCGTCAGCAAATAACTTCCCATTCCATAACCTGTCTTGTGTATCTATTAGGCTCTTCAACTATTAGATTTTGCACTTCATTATTCAGGAAATGTTTGTAAACACTCACTAGATCTGAAAGGTCCAATTGTACACCTTAACCAGCACTGCCAAAAAAGGTAAATTTTTGGGCAGAATTTGTGCAGGCTCCCCATGCACTCGAATTTGACGAAGATATAACAAGCTCCTCCTCTTCCAATGACAAATCTTCCCTGCTTTCCTCTTCTGAATACAGAGAGTCACTGTCATCTTCGATATAGGACGGGATATACGAATCATCAGTCAGAGAAGGTAAAGAGTGATGTATCTGAATCTACCATGACTTCTAATGATATTCTGCCACTTCAATGAAAAAATCACTTTCCAAGAAGAAAAACAAAAGCTCGTGTATGTCGTGGGTCACTCGTGTTTCAGCCAAGACTGAGAAGTTTCCAAAATTTTCGAGAGTAATATTTGGTGAGTTGGTGGTAGGAGGAGAAAAAAATTGTCCTATGACAAGGAAGTTGGAAAATTGCTAAAGAGCTATTGGAAGAGACTGGTAGGTATGAACAAGGCACGTACAGCTGCACAGTCAGAAATCATCAAGAGAATTCCGAAAAAGCTATTATTCAGAGTAGCACAAAGTGGAAGATCAAAAGGCTTGCCCACCCACGGCCAATAGAAGTAAAATGATTATATTATGTAACTATACAGGGCCTCCAAGCAATAAAACTGGAAGCATCGTCTTTGCTAACACACATGAAAATATTCCAGGAGCTGGAGTTCTCACTCGCTGAGAAAGAAAAATACAGTAGCAACTCGATAATACAAAGTTGATGGGACTGAAAAATCGGAACTTCGTATTTTCGAGTTTCGTATTTTCAAACCTTTTTAATAAATTGCAAAAAATATTTCCCCTATCCCCCTGACTTCTCTGGTCTTTGGACACATTTTAAAACGATTTATAGTCGCTATTCAAGAAAGCATTTGAAATAATGCCTTTATATTATAAGCTAAATATCACAAACATTCGTGAAATAACTATCACCACTTAGTTCCCTATGCTAATGGTTTTTAGTTTTCTATAATTTTCACCCAGTTTAGTAGACGTATACAAAGTAAGTTCTGCATTTTTATGAGACGTAAGCTCTCTTAATCCACAGCTAATCAGGACGTGCAACTGGTATGGGCATTTTTTCTAAAATCTACGCAGTTTAGACGGTAGCTCGCCCGACCGCGCTTCTAATCACCCTTTCTTTATCGCTCAATCACAGATAAAATGAGCAAGACTCACTCCATTTAAAAAACTTGTTCACTGGTCATTGTTTGTGGTTTCTTTCCCATTGCCTGCTGGATATACGAACTTGAGAAGAAATATTATTTCGTTCCAATTACTAATCACATGACAACAAATTGAGCATGATCCGGACATTTTCCATATCTTAATCATCTCTGAGTATACATACCAAGTTTCTGGTTCTAAATGGTGAGATTTTTTGGATAGATGGAATATTTATGTGGTCTTGGAGAATGATACCGACGAAAATAGAACCTCAGATCATGGTTCATGGAGAAGGAATGAATGCTTCAACTGCCACCCAGGACATGCCTTCGCTTGCAATGACGGCACTTCACTAATCCAATTCTTATCGATGTTTCTAACATCTACACAGTTAAGACTGTGCTTCCAATCGCCCTTTTTTATCACTCAACAATAGGTAAAAAGAGCTAAGGTCTCAGTCCATTTAAATAGTCCTTCTCAGGTCATTATTTGTGGTTTCTTCCTCGTCGCCTGCTGGGTATATGAAATTGGGAAGAAATATTATTTCTTTCCAAGCCAAACTGCTCATTGAAGTTTGAGTAAGAAACATTAACTCACGACCAAGTTTTTTTTCACTTCGATGATTCGTGCTCATAGTTCTATTTGGCAAAACATTAATCCAGGAAATGAATTAAGCAATTATTTTTTTATCCTTCTATGCATAATCTCATAGCGTCGTAGGTGTTATGCTGAATGCCATATTATTTAATGGCATCCTCATGTGCCACCTTCGGTAAGCTACAACATAGAAGCTAATGAAATACCTTGTATTTAAAAAGCGATATCCGAATCACTCCATGATTTTTGGAACTTTTAATTCACAACAGAGTGAAAGAGAAACATCATACTAAATAGGTATCGCAGAGATATTCCACATCCAGCGTTCTCTATTCCATTATTTAGTTATGTTCTTTCCCCTCTGCGACTCACGCATTCTATACTTGACTGTGCTGTGGAGCATAAAACACGAAAACAAAATAAGAGTAACTGTTTGAAGCTCAACTTTGTAAAATTATTTCAAGGGGAACTTCGGAAGAGGTAGGGGTCATGGAAAAAATCTGCCGCAGCTGGGGCTGAAACCTAACTCCTAACTGTGGTAAAATCCTGATAACGACAATAAGTTTTCGCAGAGTAGTATTTCCATAGTTAGATTCTTCTAAACGTCGGGTGATTTTGAAGTAGAGCGCATCAGGATCCAATTCATGTCCATGTTGTGTCATATCCACGTATTAAAATGCCTAGGACTCAAAAGTTACTCATGCCATCACAATGAAATCTGATTCAATTGGTTAATTATCTCATGGAAATCAGGGATAGCAATGATGATATATTAACCCCTTAAGTGGGGTAAGCGACTATAGTCGCAAAGGAAATTCGCTCCCCAGGTGGGGAGCGCGACTATAGTCGCGCGCCGTGTACCAATGAGTTTCCTGGTGGGAAGGGCAACTATAGTCGTCTCTTGGGATATTTTATGTTTCTATGATGTGCTATGTAATGCAATTGTCCTATTTCTTCACTCTAGCCACGTTTATTTTCATTTTTATGTTGGAGAATAAATTCAGAACATCTTATATTTTGGAGTCATTTTCCGTTTAAAATTTTTCCCGTTTGAAGTTGTTTCTCGCCGCACATGCATTCAGTATTCATTTATCACTAAAAACTTAATTTGAATCTACGAAGAGGCTATTTTTTAAGCTGCTTTTAATGTTTTTTTTTACGAATGAAAGATAAAAAAAAGACGTTTTGGCCATGATAAAAGTTTCGCTATTCAAGAAATATGTTTTTCTAACTTTACTTTTTGCGTATTCGACGGCATAATGGTTTAGACTTAAGATATTCGACATATTCTTGAAATATTCATTGCTCACTTATTGATTAGCACTTTTTTGTTATCACTTTGTTTTGTTTTACTTGCCGTATTCTCACGATAAATTTTTAAGTGCCCCGTCATTCTTTGGCGCGCTCGGAATAAGTTGCTACGTAATTTATCTCAGCTAACAAACCAGTAAACATTCGTAATGAACATATTTCAATATTTTAGCGCAGTTTGTTACTTTTAATACTATGAGTATATATTGTACAATGAAAACCACGTTAACCACGTAAACACTCATGTTTAATTTTATTTTAAATGCTTTTTTTAAATATGGATAGAAGAAAAACTCGCAACTGGAAACTTCTATTTACCCAAAAAAGATCCCAAAACATTACCTACGAAATGTAAGGTCAATGTAAGCTACACAGCACTGAGATTTGAAGGAGAGCGCTATGGAAAGACCTTGGTAATCACTCCCACCACATCCCTTGATTCTTATCTGGGTGCCCACTGCTATACTACCACAGCCTTCACTTTCTTTGTTTCGAGAGGAAGGGTATGTTTCAGGAGGTGTAAAGCAGAGTGATGCAGGGGAGGGATGGATCAGAGAGAGAGAATGATAAAGATTCTTTCCTTTCAGTAGGAGAGGAGTGCTAAGGGCTCTAGTGCCAGTACTTTAGATGGGGGGACAAATGACTGTCCTCTTGCCGGTCGACCGCCGCTTCGGCTTCTCGGGATTTGCTCACGAAAACTTTCTGCTGCTCCTTTCCCCTTGTCTGCGAAGGGGTTTCAACCCTCTTCCTCTGTTGTTTCCCGGAACCCCCTCCCCTGAATTTTGGCGTGCGTCGCCATAGAGGCAACATTGGCAGGGCACGGTCGGGCATGAACGGGGGTTGTCATCACGCAGACGGTCGCGATAACGGGTATAGGCAATAAACAGAGGCGGGCGAGAGTAGCTTGGATTTCCCGACCGTTAGCGGGTCTCTTGTGTGAACTGGTGCAAGGACTTATGCACGTGTCTGCTTGGAAATTCCTTCCCCTCATCCCCAAATATATTATAGGAAAGGAAATACTATGGTTTGCGTCCGCATTGTCTTTGCTTGGACGTAGTCTAAATAAGAATAAAGAAATAAGAATTTTCTCTAAGGTTTGGCGTTTTTCTTAGAGGGCGAGGGTAACCGATTTTTTCACACATTGTCACAGGCAATAAGGCTTTCGGCTTTCAAGCAAGGTTTTGTTTGTGGGCAATTGGGCCACCTAGGAATTATCCCGTTGCCGTTGGCCCTGCCCACGATTGTAAAACACTCTTTCGCACTTGGGAGGCCAGAAGACCCTAACATGTGGGCAAGGGTTTTTCCGGGATATCCCTCTCCAAAATTTTAAGTTCATTGGTTATGTCGTTTTCTTAGCCAGTCTGTATTTTTCCTTGGTGGTGAGCAGTCACATGAGATACGTTCCTTAGCCGTGAAAATTTATTCATATAGCTTTGGTGAAAAACTTTGAGTATGGCTAAAAAAAGATTAGCAGAAACTGATATCGCGGAATTGTTAGATCTGAGTGGTGAAAGTGAAGACAGTGATATGCGAGTGAGGAGGAGATTTTAGTATCCACCGAAGGAGTTGCTGGTCCAAGCACCGTCGATCCTGCTATCAGAAGTAAGGCAGTGGAGCTGCATGAGTCTTCTAGCAGTGGATCACAAGAGGAGAGCAGCGATGAGGAGGAACTTTTTCATTCGGAGACGTCGATTTCTGAGTGGACTGAAAATGGTGGACCTCGGCCAAGATTCCAGGCAAAGTATACTCCAGGCTTGACTCGTGAACTTTTGTGTAAAAAAAACCCTATTGATCTTTTCGAACACTTTTTTGACGAAAGTATTTGTGACGAAATTGCCGCACAGACTAACTTGTACGCAAGTCAGCAAATAGAGGCCAAAATTAGGAGGCGACAGATGAAAAGAAGAAGTCGGGAGAAGGACTGGGTGGATACTGACAAAGAGGAGTTGAAGTTATTTTTTGGTATCCTTCTTTTACAAGGAATTATTCAGAAACCAAAATTAGGGCATTACTTTTCGAGAAATAAGCTCCTTGCTACTCCTATATTTCATGAGATGATTAGCGAGAAGCGATATTTTCTGCTGCTCAAATTTTTACACTTTGCGAATAATGAGGATTATGTCCCAGAAGGTCCAGTTTCCGCAAAGCTGTATAAGATAAAGCCTATTATGGACCATCTTGTGGAAAAATTTCGTGAGAGCTATATTCCCGATAGACTGCTATCTGTGGATGAAAGCCTTCTGCTGTGGAAAGGGCGCCTTGGATGGAAGGTCTACATACCAAAAAAAACGTTCAAGGTTTGGTATGGAATCATATAAATTATGCGACTCAAAAACCGGGTACGTATGGAATATGCTCATGTACACAGGAAGAGACACACAACTCCATGAAACAGTTGAAGGCGTTGACGTGTCAGGTTTCACTAGACCTTCGAGATTGGTCCTCAGTCTTGCCAAAGATTTACTGAAGCAAGGCTATACTATTGGGATTAACAATTACTTTAGTAGCCCCGAGCTATTTGACTTTTTAGTCAGATTTAAGACCGATGCAATCGGAACCGTGCGAAAGGATAGAAAAAACCTCCCGCAAAGTGTAATGCAGAAAAAGTTGAAAAAAGGGGAGGTAGTTGCGGCTTATCGTGGAAAACTAATGGCAATTAAATGGCGGGACAAAAGGGATGTGTGCATATTGAGCAGCTTACATGACGACATAATGGTGAATGTTCCAAGCAGAGGACAGGGAACTAAGATAAAACCGCAGGCGTGCGTTGATTATAATGATACGATGAGAGGAGTGGATTTGTCCGATCAATGCATCGTAACATACAGTGCCGCGCGAAAGAGACTAAAAAAGTATTATCAAAAGATATTTAGGCACCTGTTAGACGTAGCAGTGTTCAATGCTTTTGTAATTTACAAAAAACAAGGCGGAAGTTTCTCGCAACTTGATTTCCGAATGGACCTAATTGAGAAACTATTCTTAAAATACGGGAAATCCGCAGCAGAGAAAGATGAACAAGTAAGGGAAAGAAGGGCA
This sequence comes from Ceriagrion tenellum, assembly GCA_963169105.1. NCBI lineage: Eukaryota > Metazoa > Arthropoda > Insecta > Odonata > Coenagrionidae > Ceriagrion > Ceriagrion tenellum. The sequence continues at coordinate 131,572,266 of OY720640.1, forward strand.
ACAAGTGAAACCCCAGGAAGACTCGTAGGGCGACATTTCCCTGATTACAATCCACCTACAGGGAAGAGGAAACACGGTGTTAGACGATGTGTTGTGTGCCTTGCAAAAAGACAAAGGAAGGAAACAATTTTCGTGTGTAAAGTGTGTGATGCTCCTCTGTGTGCGGCGCCATGTTTTAAAAATTATCACACCAAAATCAACTACCAATAATGTTTTTTTGTTAAAAAACCATTAAAATATTGTTTGTTCAAGAACCCATCAACTCCTAGGACAATGAACTCAATTTGCAATATATGAATGAAAAATTATTGATAGGGTAGAATAAAAGTTAATATTTTTAGTCATAGTTGTAACCTTTTTGTAAAAGTGTTCATCAAATCATTGTAAAATATATTTCGATATCTCTCGTGCAATTTTTCTGTCAGTGCCAATTCATATTTTGAATAATGCCAGTAGGAGCCTTGTAAGACGCCATCATAATTTGTAGAACGTTTTTAAATGCAGTTATATTGAAATACTTGAAAATTGATCATTTTTACATAAAAATTATCCATAAATGGCTAGTTAATAATTTAAAATTAATACTAACAAAAATCAGCACCATCTTTACTATCAAAAAGGGGAAATGATTATTTCCATGAAAAAGAAATTATTTTTTTACATAGTTTTAAGCATTGTAACATTGTAATTTATAAACAATTGTACAATATAAACATTTTCTGATCCTGTCATGGAAATATTGTTGAAAAGAAGCCTCAATAATCAAAAAGAGTTCAAATCAAACTATGTTTTTCAGTCTTTTTGCGAGTGTGGCACCAAAGTTACATGAATTTTTATAACATTTAAACCTAAAATAATTTTATTACTTTTCTTTATTTTGTTTGGAAGTGTTAAAAATTTTGTAGCAATTTGTTGTAATATATTTGTGGAAATTTTCATACAAATTACTACAGCTAAATAAATTACATCATATACTAAAAATATGACCGAATGCTAGCAAATGTCAATAATTTCAAAGCAATTATAATAGTATAAATATTGATATGTTAAAAATTGTGCGAACATATTGTGTATTTTATTGCCTATTTTTAATAAAAAATGCAATAACAAGGTTTATTTATCCATTATATATGTCAAGTATGCCTACATCGGTGTTTTCCATCAATATCTCTCAATTTACCAATATCTAAACAAGGAAAAATGCGTTAAAAATGAAAAAGAAAATTGTTAAACAAATTCAAGGTAAAAACCTTTGATTTATGTTTTAGGGGCCATGTACCACCAGCTGAAGGTTAAGGAAAAAATCCGTCCCCAGCTAAGGGGTTAAATGAAATGTATCAAGGCCTGGGTACTCAGCAAATTCTCCGAAGTAATTATGGATGAAAGTTGGTTCCAGTAAAATTTCATGGAGTTACCCCAACAACGTCTTGGAATTAAGTTAAAGAGAAGGCTTCCGTGGAGATTTTATTTTAAAGATTTCAGTTTTCTGGTTTACTTATACAAAGAACTATACTTCGTAGGACGCTATTTCATGGATGACGGCTTCTTCAGGTTGAAGTGTCTTAGCAGTTTATCACAGGTCTTATCATCTAACATATAAAAATGTTTGTTAGTTCGTCTTCTATGTTTTCCAATACCATTCATCAGATTGCGATGAAACTTTGGTGAGCTGTTGTGTGCGCGCTTGCGAAGGTTTCTGGTTTCTGAATTATTCAATCCATTGTACAATTGGTAAAGCATGAGTCGCTTCAACATATGAGTTTTGGCACCCTTGCTTCTCAAACAAGCGAGGAATGACAAGCAAGAAACGAAGCAGACCGTTTACGAGTAACTCTATCACATCAATCAGAATCATATCAGTAAGACATCATTCGTATTAAAAAGTGCATAATTTATTTGTACATGGAATATGATTTGGTGCAGTGGTCTCTTTGTTTGCCTTTTTATTTAATAATTCGATTCACGCTCGATTTTCGTACGTGCGTCACTATTTCCTAAAATTGGATTTTTAAGCTTTTAAATCTTGAATTTTTGCACTACTTCAACAATTGCATATTTTATTTACTTGGAAACCGCAGTGTAGGCTTGGAATGGAAACTCATGCCACCATTTGTACGTTACGAATTCCTGTGTAGGTATGAGGAATTCATTGGACAAGGTCTCAACTTATTTTAAGGACCGATTTTGATCCCAGAAAAATGTATTGCAACGCATGCCGGGCACAGCTAGTACATTACCATGTTATATTGTTCAGCCACTCCCACGATTAGGCCATCTGTTTCGAAATTTGAAATAATCTGTTTTAAATACAAAGCATATATCACGGGACGGCTATACCCTCGTAAATTCTTGGACATTTTTTTTTTGTTGTCTCATGAAATATGGACAATGGCAGGAGTAAGCGTGGGTTTATTCATAGTGAAGCCCTGGATTTACGTATAGTGACTGCGACAGGTGTCCCAGTTCTATTTCCCATCATTTAATCGTGCCATTTTCCGTTTGAGTGCTCAATAAATTAAAATTGCCGCTCATAGCGCATGGCAGTGAGTTGGTACGCGACACCACATATGATTTATAGCTAAAAGAGAATTGCTTACATAATGGAAATGCAGCTAACACTTAATACAAAAATAAAATAAGGGAAAAATTGCTTCAAGCTGCCATTTTTCCCGTCACTCGAGAACTAAATTATCTCTGACTAAAACTTTATTAATAACCTTGTGACTCAGGTACTTGTGAGAGATAAATGCACTAAAATTCACTCATTATACACAATTGATAGATTATATTCGACAACGCTGATTTGTTTGGTGTCTACATTGGCAAATGGAGAACTTTTCTGATGCGATTTCTCCCCAAGTTTCGTAGAAACGAACTCAGTTTCTCTGTGGGGACTGGGTCCGAGGTTCGTAAAATAAAAAATTTCGTATTTTCGAATAACTCCATGTATTTAGCATAGGCTTTTCATCAGGACAAACAGTTTGGCTTCGTAAAATTGAAACTTAGTATTTTTGTGCTTCGTATTATCGAGTTGCTACTGTATAGATTCAAACATACCAGCTAGACTATGACCGCCACCACCCCTCTCATGAGCGACCTTCGGGTGGTAGGCCCTCGCCTTTGCAATGGGTGGGACATGTGCCGAGAGGCTGGTCGCCAACCTCTAGATAAGGAAATCCCAAGAAATCTCACTCGTGAAGGTGTGAGAGAGGGTAAGCCATTGTTTGGTGTGGGGTACCAGTGGCTGGGCTATCCGGTGCCTACGTCATTAGGGTGGAGGATTTCCCAGTGGATGCGTAGGAAAATCTTTTTCACGAGCGCCCTCAGGTATCCAAACCCTTTTCCATTCGTAGAATTGACCCAACTGCCCTTCCTCTGCATATTGTTGCCGAAGCCATAAAACCAAAGCAGGGAATTACAGCAGAAAAAGGATTTAGTGAAGGCTACAGAAGAAAAATCCGAAGCAGTTGATCAAAGGTATAATGAAATATTTTATTTTTTCCGCAAAATCAAAATCTTGGCTGCAATCATGTTCTATTTCTCACTAGAGTCAAATGAATATTTCATATACTTCCCTCTCTAAAAAAAATATCGCTGACGGGTGTATTCTGAAGAAATTTTAACGAACGTTTAAGAAATTCACAGAGTGAGCCGGTGTTGCATACCCCCAAGGGGAATCGATTGATTACTCGATATTGGCCATTCAGTTTTCCTGAATTAGGTCGAATTCATCATTTTCAACCATACCTAAGTCATGTTCATAAATAAGAAACACTATTCAAACAACATCGTTTTTATGGAAATTGCCACCCACGGGGAAATAATGGCAAATTTAGCATCTGCCGCAAACGTGTTAACACAGGACACAAATATGATGGTTATAAACTTTATATAGGTATTATCTTCCATTGATTATGGGTAACTGTAAGTATATTTGCAGTAGGATTTGCTGAGTTATTGTGTGGTGACTGTGATGCATAATAGTCCATAAGGTTTCCTCTTTTAGAAACACTTTCTAAGTTGCATCCAACATTGTAAGTCTTTGGAGATTACAATAACAGTGTGTGACGAACTTAGTGTTCATTATCTAATGTAGTTCTACTAATCATTATTTTTCTAGTGTGAAGGATATCTGGATGTAATAAGGAGGCCAATGTCTCTGGATATCATCCGAAGCAAGCTAAATCCTGAGCATGCCAAGCATTATCGTGACCTTGGGGAGTTTGTGGATGACGTGCGATTAGTATTCTCCAATGCTTACACATTCAATCCAGTGAGTATGATCTGTTGTCATTTTTCCCTCTAAATGTGTGTGTAAATAATAAGAAGAGTACAGAAAAAGTATTTCTTCATTTATACTGATTCTCTCAATTTTAAGTGCAATTGGTGCTACAGTCTGTGAGGTGATCAACTTTTAAACATTTAGAAATCAAAACATTCAAGTAATGGTCCACTTATATTTTAATTATTTACGACCTGGATTTCATCACGTAATAACATCATTACATGACGAAACCCGGGTCGTAAATAATAAAAATACAAGTAGACCACTACTTGACTGTTTTGATTTCCGATAGAGAGGTTCCACAAAGTGAAGCCTGAATTAATTAGTTATATTTTAAACATTTGGTCATTTGGCTTGGAGAAAATCAAAGCTGTTGAACTGCATTGGACTTTATCCACTTAGGAGTCATGCATGAGCAAAATTCATAGGGAAATATCATTTTCTAAACTGAAATATGAAGGGAATCTGAGTGCTTCCTGGCATTACATGCTCAATGCCTTCATTGATTAACCAGCTCCATGTAATTCAATCAAACATGACCCTAGGCTAGCAATTGATGTAAACACGTGCAAGTTTGAAGGAGTCTGGATTGCATCTCAGTCCAAGTCAAAGAATTTTTGCTGTAACTTCTATCATTTGTACGTCTCTTCAGCAAGTCCTGTATGCTAACGAATTTTACAGTGGTGATTTCTGTAAGGTAAAGGGCGTATCAATTTTCATCAGCCCAACCTGTGGACTGTGCCAGTTAGATTTTCATGTTGCTTAAGTTTGTTCTGTTCTCTGGTCTGTAGGAAGAGAGCCAAGTGTATGCAGATGCTCGTGCCCTTGAAGAATTTTTCACTCAGCTATTGAGAAAGTGGCTTCCTATTTACGTGGATGAGGAAGAGGAAGAGCAGCAAGAAGGTGATGAAGATGATGATGAAGAACTAATGTTCGGCTCGCCTCCAAGGAGACGCCACAGATCCAAATGATAGCTGCTTTAGCGACTAAATATAAGTAGCACCATCGTTACATCTCTGAAACAGTGGTCCAAAACATGAGTTTGTCAAATAATGGAACTTGATGCTTTCAAGACCCAAAAGTGAGTGGGAAATTGAGGAGAGTTTTTTGTGGGAGGCCTTGAAGTGGAAGTTAGGGGATATTCCAGCTATGGGCATATGAATTTATCAATTGAAACAGATTTTTTCTTCTCAGTTCATATTTATGCTCATGGGAATATAATTATTGGTGACCTGTTATTGATTTTGTTCAGTTTATCTCTGTATTTGTTGGTATTCTCATTATGCTTGGTGTCTTTTGCTTGCACTTAATGATTTATTTGTGCACCACGTCATGAAGTACCCACCATGGCACTCCTATTCCAAATCCACCCCTCTTAAAACACCCTTTATCTATTTTCAGAGTTATGTATATTTTTAACTATTGTCCATCCATACAAGTTGGCAACCAGAGCTGCATCTGGTAACCTAAATGATCTATGATCAAGTAGCCTTCTGCTATGGATTAGTTTTTATGTTTGGTATGTTCATATTGTTCTTTTTCTATTTTATTTTTGTGATAACTCACATTTGATGTTAAGTTAACTGATCATTGTAATAGAAGTGGCTTTAACTCTCATTATCATGAAAAATCTATATAATGTTTTGAAAGAGATGTGCGTGTGTTTGAGCGTATGAATTAGTCTGAGTGAGTGTGTGGTGAAAAAGAACATCATTCTCATGACTGGACACCACAATTCTCAGGAAGTAGACAACTGAAACAACAAGTGAAAAATCATGCTCTGTTGGTGAATCTTGTGATTTGTGATCATGTTTGTCTTCAATAGAGAAGTGAGTGAATCAAATTTTATATTGGTTTGTGGGAACTTAGCAGCCTTGTGGATCATGAAATTTTGGGAACCATCGTTTTAATCAACTTTTATTTTTTTGAACTGTTCCAAAGCTCATTGAAAAAAGGCTGGAACTTCCCATTTGTAAATACATTGTCACACATGGAAATCACAGGGGTTTGTCAATTTTTGGATATCCATTTATTTTAACCCAGAGATTCCATACATAAATCACTTTCAAAATAAATTTGTTTGAAAAACCATATGAAACATTATAGATAAATAAATAAGCAGGTATGAAAAATGCTTGGTTTCTTTCTAAATGTAGACACCTCAGGTCTTCTGATAACCACTTTTTTATTTTTAGAGGTAGTGATTGCTCTTCCAAAAGGATTCCAAAATCAAACTATCTTGATTCACACAATATTCAGCACATTACCAGAATGACCTATTACTGGCCTTTGAAGTTGGTCCACATTAGAGAATCATTCATAAAGTTTTACAAGCAATGTTAACTTTCCTGCATCTAGATGAAGCTTGCATACAATGATGCAAAAGATGCTTTTGTCTGTGTGTTCCTTAATATTTTACATTAATCACCCTTATCGCCATCACCTTCATTGTTACTGCTTTCATCATCATCATCTTCATCATCATCATCGTCCTCGTCTGATCCCACTTCATAGTCAGAGTCTGAATCTGCAATAAATAGTCATGACAATTATATAGAGGTACCTTTCTCTGAAGCAGATCTGCAATAGAATTCCTCAGTGATGCAATGAGGACTTCAAAAAATAAAAATCAATAACCAAAGCACTTTTGCGAGAAAAGAAAGAAACGCATGCTGTGAACAATGTGGCAGACTTTCACTTTTACCTGAGGGCTACTTAATTTTTTAAAGTGTTGCAATGATCGCATGAAAATAAATTAGTCATTTCATCTACGTACTACCCTGCGAGCCACCGCTTGGGTGTGTAGCAGGATGTGTTAGGACAACACCTGTGTAAAGATGTATAGGATGAGGTTTTGGGAGGTGAAATGGTGAAGTGTATTATGGGTGTATTTCAAGTGGAACTCTGATTTCATTATGGTCACTTAATGTGCGTGAAAAGAACGAGCTTGTGTACCTATCTCTTTGGTGATGAATCTCTCTTATGTTACCACTTCTGACAGACCTAGAGATATAGTGTGGTATCAAAATGATACTCTCTGTGTCACTCAGAATCACACCTGTCCCGAATTTCTCAAGCAACCTAAGTCTAGCATGCAGCCTCCCAGTCTCTCGTAGATCCCAACCTAATCCCTCTAAAAGCTGAGTAACACTTGATGTTCACTTGTAGCAGTTTTTAACAAAGCATGCAGCTTTCCTGGATTTTATTTATAAATCTTTCAGCCCAGGGTCTCATATGCTCATGGTGTATTCAAGGTAGGGTCTAACCAGAGTGAAGTAGCCCCTCTCTTTTACTTTTTCATCCAAAGGCCTTCCTATCATACACTTGATAAATCCCAGTTTCTTCATTGCTGTTCCACATGTTTTGTCTGAGTGTCCTCCACAGTATATCTGAAGGGCAATTCCAAGGTATTTGACATTTTCTTAGTACTTCATGTTTACTCCACCCACAGGGTAAACATGATGTTTGTGTGACTACTTCTGTAGGAATTGAGCTTTTGTGTATTCACTAAGATTTAATTCTAGAGGTCTATCCCCCACTCCAGGCACCACAAATGATCACTGTTTAGGTCAGATAATAGACCTCCTGAGTCCGTGTCATTGCTAATTTCCAAGTAGATGACCATATCGTCTCTAAATAATCTTAGTTTACTGCTAATTCAAAAACGTAGGTTATTTATCTGAATAATGAATAAAAGAAGGCCGATCATGCTTCCTTGTGGGACACCAGATGTGTCTCTAAGCACATCAGAGCTAATATCATCAATAACTACTCTGTCTGCAATCACTGAAAAAGTCTCAAGTCAAATTCACCGTTTTTCATTTACTCTGCATGATTGCATTTTATATGAGTTTTTTGCGAGGAACCTTGTCACATGCTTTTCAGAAATCAAGGAATATTGCATCAAATTGTTTTTTTCATTCACCCAGATTTTAGGACATTGTAAAAACAGAGCGCCAGCTGCGTTTTACTGGACCTATCCCGCCGGAAGCCATTTTTAAGTAATGTTTATAATGGATCTATCCTTCCGGTAGCCATATTTAAGTAATGTTCTTAATGTAGGCCATGTCTATTTACTTTCTTACATATTGGTGTGATGTTGGCTGTTTTCCTGTCTCGGGGTACTTTACTTACAGATAATGACTAGCCAAATACTGCAATATAATTATATTATACATAATATAATACTTACCATCATCATCATCTTCATCTGCATTTCCACCACCACCATAGCTGTAATTGCCCATACTCCAAGCACCACCGCCTTCATCATCCTCATCTTCACCAGTATACTGCCCCTGGCGACCAAACTTGTGGCTACGAGCTGAGTGAAAGAAAGATCAGACAGGTTACTTTTTGTCCAAAATTCTTTTTAAATACTATCAAACGCACACTGAGGGCACAATTTTAAGCACAGACATTAACCTCAGGGCGTCCCTCGACATGCTATTCAAGATTTTATATCACACAATTTGGACAAAATTCCACAACCTCCATTTAGAAGCATGTAATATTAACAAGAAAAATAGCCCTTTCTAACCAAACTTATTCTGATAAAAGGCCAAAATTGGTTCTATAGTCAGTACATTATTGTACTGTCCTTGTAAGCCATTCCAAGTTTTTCCAACAGCCTGAACATCTTGTTCCACTCAATGCTGTCAAGGGCTTTGTCCAAGTCCATGAATGCCACCTATATGTAGTGACTTGTTCTCATGTATTGTTTTCTCTATCATTACTCTCAAGCAGAGTATGGCCTCCCTGGTTCCTGTTCCCCATAAATCCAAATTAGTTTTCTTTTGTGCATGTGACACCAGACTCAAGGTTTTGTTCCCTTCCTGTTTCTCAGACCTTTTCTTTATTATCCTAACATTGCACTGGAAGTCCTCCAAGACAGTCCCCTGCTAGCATAGCTACCTTTGATTATTTTGCAGAGGTTGTATGTAGTTGGCTTTTTTATCCCTCAGATCTGTCACTGCTCTGTTGAATTCACCTATCAGAATGTCTGGGCCCCAGTTGTCCTCATCCATCACACTGTTGTGTGTCTTATGAAACCTTTTGTTTTTTCATGTTTTTCTCTCGAAAAATCCTCTGTGTCCTACACTATCATGGTGTCGGTAGGGTCACAGGTTACCTTCATAATTAAGATCCTCTCCCTTTACTCAAAGACCAATTTCACTCTTCTACCAATTTCTTCCTTCATTATTATGTCCACATCAGCCATCCTCTTGTCATCTCCTGAATACATCACTCAGTATGGATCACTCCAGAAGACACCTGTGTCATCCACTTAATCTCGCTGAATCCAAAATGTTCACCCCACCCTCTTCATCTCCATTTTTGCATTTTTTTTGCTTTGCACACACCCCTAAAGACACCACATTCCATGTCTCTATTCTACATTAGTCCACTGTCACTGATGGCCCCCACCCAGAGATCCAATAGGGTGACTATTTTACATGTGAATACTTTCCCAGGAGGAATGCCAACACATCATATTTTGGTGAATGATGCATTTCCTAGTGAGGCCACTGTGGTGGTTTCCCACTATTTCCACACAAAGTACTCCAGCTACATCCATGACTTACTATCTTACGCAAAGCTGAGGCAATTGGTACCGATCTTGATCTTTGCTTGCTAACAGAGCCTTCTGCTGAGACTGTGGGCTCTCAGCAGTGGATCTGACTAGTTTTGGTAGCATTTAGAAAGTTCTCATTTTGTCTCAGATATTTACAATGATATGCTTTTCCAAAATCAGGAAAACATTTGCCATCACCTGGTCTCAAACCCTCAGTTTGGAAGTCTAACATTCTTGAATTGAACATACATGCTAGGGAAACCAGGAGAAAAGCCCCGTGGCTGCTCAAACGAGCAGTTGAGGTGGATTTACATTTTCAACCATTTGTGGCTCATAACTGTTCAAGAAACCTACAGGCATATTTTCCTATGCTTAGGTATTAATTGCATTTCAGAACTGTCTTCAGCCAGAGTGAACTGTCAGCAAAGAAAAAAGATATTTTTTACAAAAAATGTATATCATTTTCAAATGAGTGTATCCACTGAAATTGGCAATGGGGATCTAGAGCAGAGGTTACCAAATTGGGTGCTACCACCCCATGGGGAATGGTGCTTTAACTTAAAGGGTTGAAAAAAACCAAGGAGTGGCATGGGGGCAATGACAGAGGGTCCTGGCCGAATGTTACCCAAGGTGATGGTCTTTTACCAGCTTCTTTTTATAATTTAAACTTTACAATGCTCACCACACTTCTTACTTTACATTGCAAGGTATATACATCATGTGCCCAAAGTAATTTTTTCATAAAATATTTTTTTAAAATGATTAATTCATATAATAATACTACTATGCACCTTAATTTGAAAGTAAGCAGTGTCTTGGCCCGTATATGTACAGGAATAATAAATCTATCTATTGGACATGAAACAAAAAAATGAAGTGACTCCAAATTTTTTAAATTTCTTCTTGATTTGGACATTAACTCTATGATTTTAAACTTTAGGTTGCGAGGCATTGGTTCCAGGTTTACAGTAACAAGGGGGACAGTGGCTCAACAATGTTGGGGATATATTGATTCCGACTCATGAATTTGTTTATATTAATCCATTATGCACAAACAAACACTCAGAGAAAAAGGCTTGATTGATTTGATATGGAACGAACAAAAAACAAGAAAATCCTTAATTTCCAAAAGTTAATTAAAAAATTAGCTCACTTGACATGCTCAGGTCCTTAGTTTGAGCTGTTTCGTAACCACATTTTGGACATGGAATACCCTTGTTCTTTTCATATTTGAAACCTTTCCTTCTCACATGGTCTTCACAGTAACATGTTTTACACCGAAGGCAGGAATACTGGCCGAGCTTGTTACATGATTGACCTAAAAAAAATACAAGGCATGCATGAGGAAAATCACTCACCTAAAACATACAAAAAATGCTGACTAGAACATTAAAACAATTCAAATCCATCCTGCAATGCATCAAAAATATTGCTATTTTTTAAACAATTATAAGGGATATTACGCCACAAGTCTTTACATGTTACTGCTTGGGCAATCTTGGATGTTGAAGGGCTTCAATGCTAAATGGGTGGTAGGCTAAGTGTATTCATTGTGACTGAGCTGATACTTGATCATTATGTACGCATGAGGCAAAATAAGGCAAGGGACTTGAGGTCAAATATAGGGAGTCACTAAACAAACAATGAAATAAGATTGAGAAGTACTTATAAAAGACTCCAATATTGGCCACGGAATAGTCCTAATGGCTTAAAAATGGTAATGGAAATGTTTCTGCCCATAGAAATATAACTCTTCCTGGAGATTGCAATGCTACCACTAACATACCCTACTCAGTAGTTGCAATCAGCCATGCAGGGAGCTTCTAGGAACATAGGATGAACTGATAACTTAAATATGTGAAAAAGGTCCGTGAAACATTTTTCACTCGCTTGGCTTCTTGCTACCTCTGACAAATTCAAAGAAAATGGACCTTCACTATGCTAACAGATTAAGGAACTAGATAATAGTTTCTGATATAGGAGAGCAGTCAGGTTATTCATAAATTGAAAAGCCACCTATGTTACAAATTGCAAACCAAAAAAATGAGATACTAGAATGGCAAAAACGTTCAGCACTTCTAGGAGTTTATCTTCATTCGTGAGCAACATGCTAGAATTGCCTGTTGTATTCACTTAGGCAAGGAATAAACGGTTCACTTGTCAGATAAAAAATGGTAAGTTATATAGCTCTCAAAAGTAGTGAGAACTAATTACAAAGCTCTATTTTAAAGTAGGGAAAGCCTTAGGGATTTTGAGCTGTCAGAGAACAAAAACATTATAATTTCATTCCCGGCTAAAGTAATACAAATCCAGCTAAGTAAGAGTGCTTCGTATCCGCAAAAACTGCAAAAAATATAGTCAGTACGTATACATACAAAAGGATACCTTCTTAAACTAATTCGCTTCTCTAACTCAATCTCATATAAAAACTCCTTTAGAGTTAAACCCTTACATTTAAAGCTCTCCGACTCGAGGACTTGGCAGGAAGCTTGGTGCTCAAATTGATCATCCTCGCACAGAAAGGAATTGCAGAAAGAGCATCGGAATATGCGGCCTCCGTGATCCCAAACTCCACGTTCACACTCAATACAGACAGCATCTTGCAGTGGGCAGGAACAAGCGTGGACGGATAAGCATTTTCGTCCATGGCAAACCCAAGCCTCACAGAAATCGCATATGGCACCCTTAGAAGATTATATAAAACATATGCATTCAATGTTTCACATATGTGACTACTGTTTCTGCTACTCAAACATTTACATGTTAGCTCTATTTAACTCACCACCATGCCGAGCCCAGTGGTAAAAACACCGGCATGCTTAACCACACAATCCCCAGTCTTCAACATGCACTTCACTTTTCCACAATGTGCACAAACCGGTAACCGCTGTAAGCTCTGGCAAAAGTAGCAGAATGCTCTGTTCTTTTGTTTCCTTCATAAGAGATTATTAGAGTGAATGACAGAATTTCATTGTCTCACATACTAATATATTATAATACTCGAGCATAATATTAAGACACTGTATTAAGGCAACTTGTAGAACTTACCTTCGGCACTTGTCACATTCCTAGAACATAAGAAATGTCAACAGTTAGTATAACTCACGTCTTCTTGATACAAGCGCAGTGTTCATCCTTAATTATGTAATAATCATAGAATTAAATTGCACAAATATGCATTCAAGTTCACCATTGCAACATTGCTGGGTAATTGCGCTATATCTCTATTTTCCTTAGCTGTGCGTATTTCTTTTTGTCGCATCTTCTGTTTTTCGGCTTTCTTCCGCTGTCCTGTCTTTTTTTTCGGCATGTTTTCCGATCAAAGATACTGGCTTCACCTTGAAACGAAATTATATCCAAGTGTAGACGCGCATGTTGTGCAATCGCAATAATGCGTGGAATACCAAAATGCATGTTTCAATACAACAAAAAAACAGACATCCGAAGCCAATGAAAGAGATATGACCGGCTTTCTCTTGTACAATATCCTTGCCATAAATTTTATAAATAGATACTCCCCAACTTCCGTGGTTCTTATTCAATTATATGCGAGCATACATAGGTGTACAAGGAAAACTCAACAATCACTACATTATCAAGCATTCTATACGGACAGCCTCGTCTACACTAAAGTAGAAATAAGCAACACCAACATTTCTCACCTATTTTATAGATCTAGCAGGTGCCACTAACGTACACTCTTACAAAAATAAAGTAATATTGCATGTGAACCAACCGGCAGTCCAAACTTTCACGTCGACGTCGGCAACTGGAGGAACGATATATCGCAAAGGTGTAGTAATCTTTGTCGGAAAGGAACACGGCTATCGCCAAACCTATCGATACTATCTGGAAAACATCGAAATATTTGAAATCGAATACAGCGATAGTAGTTTCGAGTAGGAAATACGTATTCTACGGTGAATCTTGATCTCGGCAGTCAACCCCAACCCAGTCAGCTTGAGGAAGTTGTGTATAACGAAAGTGATTCGGTGCAATGAAGTACGTGTGTTATTATGTTTCATGGCGTAGTTGATCGTTTAAGGACTGAATTTGGATACAAGCAGTATTAGTAACAAAATGGGGCTTCTGCCGTTGGAATTTACGGAATGTCTCAGTGACAGCCCATATTTTAGAGAAAATCTACATGCTCACGAACAAGTGTTGGACGAGACGAGTCAGCAAATCAAGGGACTCATCAAGGAGGTGAAATATTTAATAAATGCAGCTCAAAGTAAGTATGCATGCTTTCGCACTGTCATTTGTTCTTTAGTTTTATTTTCCCCATCATTTGTTGTCAAACTTAGATTTCGTTTCGTTTGAAATCGCAAGCATAAATAATGAAATTAGTGTGGGTGTTTGTTGTTGCGCTTAAGCATTAAAAACCAATGGGAATATGCTTTCGGCCGTGGTTTATTGTAATGGTATTTTAATCTTCTCGGTGTTATGATGTATTTGTTGTACGGAATTTATCAGTCTATCGTGGAATCATTCGTGCTACTCTCCGTCCTATTTTTTCCGATCACCATGCCGCTGGTACTTTTTTAATTGGATGAAAGCTGTTGAGGTGACTGTGGAATGGTTAATGACAGTTTGGAGTGCGAGTTTGTTGATGTAGCATCACATTATTTTGACCTAGCTGAGTAAAAGTAGGTGGGCTAATATCAGGATGCTGTTCGCGAACTTAAACCACTTGTGGCTTCTCGCGATGCCTGGTGTGAGAGAGAGAGAGAGCGGGAACGCTGTCTGCGACCACTCCCACTCGTCTCTGTCCCGTTTGCTTTGCCTCTCCTTATCGAGTGTGTCGGGCCTTGGTTATCGTTCCACCTCTATCGACTAGCATTTAGAGCATCCCAAGAAATTCCACTATATTGATTATCCCCTCCGTGCCGTTCCACTTTACTTTTTCTATTAATAAAGAATGGCCGTACTGAGACAGACAGTGTAATAAGATGCATTTATGTTTTCACCTCCATAACTAGTTAGATATGCGTGAAATTACTTTGTTGTTTGTCTGCTATTCCTAGTCTTAGTTATTAATCTTATTGAGTTCCTGTCTCAAAGTTGTTGAGGACCCTTTAGTGACAGCATTCAGTCATGAGCTGTTTACGATCGGCATCTGAGAACACCCTCTCGTCCAAGAGTGTTTGCTTACCGCAAATTCTTGGATTACTGAGGGCAGGCAATATCGAGGGCGTAGTTGATTACACAAGATTACGGTACATCAGTATCCGCTCCTAGCCTCGCTAGCAGAGATCTAACCGTACCCTTTCCTCAAACGCCTCGCGGTACGGCGATGGCTTTTCCTGGAAACTTGGCAGCTCTATCTAGTCCCCTTATAACGTTCGTGAGAACATGTTTATAAACTTAATTTGGACTTTCACAATTTTTACATAATGTCAGATTCATATCTTAAATGGTTACTTCACGTTTAAAGCAATGAAGTGTGAATGTAAAAATATTTTTAAGGCCCGTGTTGATGTAATCTGTGGAATGGTACCCTCATCCTGATCTTATACGGGTTAGAATTCCTTCTGGTTGCCAAATCAACCGTAACGTAATATGTATTTGTAGGAGTCCATGAAGATGACGTGAAGTGCGCCGGAAGATATGAGTGAGTTTGAATGTAAGGGACGTAAAAGGAACGGAGGGAGACGCAAGAGAAACCCGTAGCATCAGTCTTTTTTTGACGAAAGGCGTCAATGTGGCCCAGCTTTCACAGATCACGTTCCATCCGGGCGGAGACGGGTCTTCACCGTCCGTGGCACCCTGTGTATATCAATTAACCCCCTTAGAATATCCCCCCAATTCAAGATTTAGCCCTAGCTGGGGAGGCCGGTGCCGCAGGCTCAAGTTCTAGCTGTGTCAACATTCTTTTCTGCGTCCATTTGGTCGCAAATCATGAATGCTTCACCCCCCGCATAGGTAACAAGTATCAACGGATCTCGTGCGCCCCATCATCCTGCTTCAAGTAGCCAGTAGTAATGACATCACAAATATATGGAGTTTTGCCTCAAAAATCAATTTTGTCGTTAGGTTTTGGTTGCCATTGAGTTACTCCTGCGGTTGCTGTAACATTTTGATAATCATGAAGAATGACACCCTTTCCGCGTATTCAAGAATATTTTATACTTCTATTCCAATTGCCGATACAAATTTAAATCATCGGAATACCGCTTTACGTTGGACATCCTTCGACTTAAATTGAAATCATAGTAACGTATTGAATGTTACTTTTTATGGCGTTGAATTCTTAAATGGCGCTGACAGGGTCGCTGTGTAAACTTGATTGTCCGCCAGATGTTGACCAATTAACATTTTTTTAAAATTCGATCTTCTAGACCTATTCGGATTTTGATTAATTTGGTATTTTAAGCTTCCGACAATAATTTTATCCCACTATCCTCACTTCTTGGTGTAAAAAATGCTTTTATCTACTTGCTATTTTCCGAATCGAAGACTTGTCAGTCTTAATGATCATCTACCCCGACTGGCCATGTTAAATATCCGCGATCTGTTGGGAGTTGTTTAGCCATGTAGATAAACGTCAGGTTTTTTTTTCAAATTTTCTGCTTTTGCTTATAATATCTTCAGTTTCCGTTTGTCAGTATTGCACTCAATGATCAATTTGAAGGTTGATGGAAGGTAGGTTTCTGCGTCAAGAATATTTCCGTTTTACCCGTCTGCAGGATAAAGGCCGCGCGTTGTCGCCTGTCTATTTCGAGTTTTGAAGAGGTTCGATGACACGTCATCCGAGAGCGATGCATTAAATTGTTTATTCAATAATCTGTTTTGTGGCAACCTTTTCTGTTAATGTTACTTATTAATAATTTTACTCATGAGAAAGAAGGAAAATATTTTCCTGACATCTAGACAAAATAAGGAAAAAAGCTGTCGCAGGAGTAGTTTTTTTCATAATTTCTTGTTGATTGTTTTACACAGGCATCAAAAGTAGTCGCTGGTTAGCTGGATGAAATTTCATTGTGCATTATTAAAAATATCATGTAATATTATGCTTATTTGCTTAGTTTATTGCTTATCTAACATAGGTTTCTGAATTGCTATCTGCTGTAAATAAAACTTTTGGGAAATAAACCCTGGACTTACGGAAAGGCGGCCTGGGCCTTAGAGGCGTCGGTCTACTGACAAAGAGCGGTCCCATTAAATATTCTTTCTTACTGATTATTAGTTATTATGTTGCTCATAGGGGTTGTAGGAGTTTGGGCTTGTAATTAATTAGCGCTCTTTTCCAATAGATAAAGGGAATACGCTGGAAAGGCGTCAGTTAAGTCTTCGTAGCGTTATGACTGCTATTTCTAACGCTGCGGCATTCTCATTCCTAACTATCCACACCCCCTGTCATATTAATGCTTTAATTTGAAATGTCTGGGGTGAAATTCGACTTCGGTCCGGCTACAAGAAATCCAATTTGGGCTGGCATTGAACGCTGTTCCACGCCCTGCCACACACCCTTGAGGTGGCTGTCTGGGTGTAATGTAAATGAGTGCCAATGGATCTGTCTCTTCAGGATTGCTGTTCCTGGGGCACATGACTGAGTGGAATTTCGGCGTCATTTTAGGACGTCGCGATTGATATGCCTACGCGTGTGTGAGAAGTGAAACGTGTGTACGGCCAACTGAAGGTATTGATTGACCACATTCCTGGGAGTAAATTGTTAATTCTTTGGAGCATTCTTACTCCGAGTGAAGTGAAAGAGCATGTGGTATGGCAGATGATAAGGAATGGTGTTCGAGCTCTCGCCGAGCTATTCGTGGGCGGATGCGAACTCGGGTCATCATTTATGATGAAATGTTATGCTAGATCCAAAAGGCTTTGCGAAGGATGAAGAGGTGACCGTGGAAGCATTGAAAGGGTTGAAAAGGAGGAAATACCTGGAGGGAGTGGAAAGGAACTTTGGTTAAGCGAGGCAAGTGGGGATCTATCGGGGAAGAATGGGAGAGTGCAAAAGGATTGAGGGCATAAGGGATGGAGTTCATTTTTCGCACTTATCATAGAGTCTATGAAAAAGGAATTCGTGAAAACAATCTTGATTCCTATCCCAAACAAGCGGAACGCGTCTGAATACGAGTAGTGTATTACAAATTTATTAATTTCACCCGCGAGATTAGTATTGCTTAGAATAATCAATGAAAGGTTGGAGAGAGGGGCGAATTACAACTTGAGCGATGACCATTTTGCGACTCTGAATGCTATTTTATGCTATGAGTATAACCAAGGTGTTTTTTATTGCCTGGTGGATATGGAACTTGTGTTTGACTGGTTGATTAGGGAAAAAACTAATGCAGAAACTCGAGAAATACGAATAAAGTGGCGAGATAGGAGACTCATCCGAAAATGATGTACGGCCCAAATAGCAGAGGTGAGGGTGGCTGACGGAGAGTGAGGGTAGGCAGTTAAAGGTTGCGGGGTTAGGTAAGGTTTCCCGTAGTCGCCTTTGCTTTTTAATATTTGTGCCGAAGAAATGTTGGGAAGATAGAGCTGAGCTTATCTAAGTGTGAAGCCGTCTCATAAGGTCTGCTGGATTCGCGGACGGCCAGGCATTGGTTAGTCGGTCATCGAAGGGATTATATGCTGTAGACGATTCATTATAAGAGTAGTGCGGGAAATACAGAATGAAGATTAATCACGATTTAACAGAGGTAATTTGAGAATCTAGGATAAAGAAAGTGTGCCTGGTCGTAGAAGTGGCAGGACACTAACTGGAGCAAGTAGAAGAAGGTCATTATTGAGGTAGTGCGCTTGAAAAAAATGAGATTAGAAGCCAAGACATCAGAAAGAGAATAGTGCTAGTGAAAGAAGCGTGTAGTTAGGGAAAAGAGCTGATGCCGGGGACCTTGGGTAAATATATAAAGACCAGGATGGTGAAGAGTTTTATGTGGAGTGTAGCGTTGTATGGGGCAGAGACGTGAGGTCCAAGAAAATAAGAACAGGAATAGGCTGCAGACGTTTTAGTTGAGGTTGTGGAGAAGGTGCGGTGGACGGAAAGGACGACGAATGAAGAAGTGGCCGGTATATTTGGTGAGAAGAAGAGGCTTCCGGATAAGAGTAGGAAAGACAAGATCAGGGGGTTGGAGGCGGTGATGATGGGCTAGGGGTTGAAAGGGGCTGTGATAGACATGAGAAAGAAAAGGCAAGCGGAAAGGGGAAGGAAGAAAATTGTTTTCTGCACGGGATGACGAATGATTGCACTTATTCTGAAATGAAGTGAAATTTCTTATTGGCAGATAGTACTCTGCATATGTAAAAAATGCTGCGGATTGGAACTGACTTCCATTTAAACTTCCCCGTACCGGTAGATTACTTAATAGCAAAAATACGGTATTATCAAACGAGAAATTACCGCGTCCGGGAAACTCATTAGGTTTCGTTGAAAATACAGCTAAGAGGTCGTAAATGCCTGATTTGATGTAAGGTGTTCTCGGGTTTCACACCGGGTCAAGCCTTCCTTGGTAGCCGACGTTTCGGAGGGAAACTTCCCCATTGTCTTCGGGGCTCCTGATGATCATGATGCGTGATTTGAACTCCACCAATGGTGTTAAGTTCACTGGAAATGATCCCTTAAGAGCAGTGAGAATCCAATGCCTTTTAAATTTGGTTGAATGTAGAGTCAGGCACTGCATCGTCAACCCACATGGTTTCTCAGGCACTGATTTATATGTCGAACGCTGGGTACAACAAAGAGGAGAACGGACTGCCATTCAAATTCTTGGTGGAGCGAAAATTGGAGCGTTTAGACTTGGGAAGAGATGGTGAGAGTTGCAGAAGGAATAGCTTGCCTATTAAATTTGGAGGATTTAGAACCCTTGGATTTCAGGGAGGGGGGAAGGTATAAAATAATAAATGTAGGCCGTCAATACATGTCTTAGGAGAAGAACGCTATGCAAATATTTGATAGACCTAAATGAGAATCTAACCGGGTCAGTGAAAGCAGTACAGGAAGTACGCAGGAGGAGAGAAGTAAACGTCCATTAGAAACTGTCGATGGAGTAATTTTCTGGAGATATCGAAATAAACTTGATATAACCTGCTTTGAGAGGTAATGTAGGCTATCCGATAATCGCTCAATAAGAAATTAAAGGAAAAAATATAGAAGGGCCTCATGGTAAAGAGAGTTAGCCGGATAGCTTCAATTGGTGACATGAATGTGAAATTATCGTGAATTGCATTTTCTTAGAAGTATTTGACGGTGAACTGGATGAAGAAATAAGAAATATTATCGTCATTTATTGCATCTCCGATTCAGAAACTTTCTGAGTTCCTTGCAAAGCGTAAACCTCGTCCAAGTTTTTTTACAAGCTTATGAGATGGGTGTTTACGAGAATATTTCACCAGGGCCCTAAATTGGGGGAAGTAGCGGAAAGCACAGATTATGCGGCCCCAAGCTAAATGCAGCCCACGTCGAACGGATTGGTGTGTAAGATTTGAGAAGTCTGAAAAGACTTTATTGGCAAGGTTATTTTTCATGTTAATAAGGTGACGCGAGCTGTAACAAATGCATGAATAGAAATTAATTAGAAATATTAAAAAAATATAGTAAACATTTATCGCGGAAGGCTATTAATTGAATAAAAATCGAGGTCTTATCACCTACGTAGGAATGCCATCTTATATGACAGGAATGTAGTATTGGCCTTTAACTGCGTTGCCTATATCGTGAAATTAATATTTATTTGCTGTAAGGTGGCCAGGTGTTAATGTTTCTATTTCATTTTAGAATGGATGTGTACCCAGATTAAGGTTTACGGAAGTAAAGTCGAGATTCGGCGTATATTCTAGGAGATGGGAGTGTCGTTAGAAACCGATTCCAGGTTTAGCCGACGATGTTTGAGCGGAGAACTGAGAATAAGGTTGGGCAGTGATAAGCCGGGGAAGAGAGATAAGATTGGATTATCGGTTATCGACAAATGGAACTTTGCGCTTAAGAACTGGTCAAAAATTCGTGGAAGGAGCTTGAAGTAGGAATTAGATTTGATGGCGATCTGGTAAAATCGGACTGGCCCGTCATTGACCAGGTCAGCTCAGGGATTTCAAGTCATTGTTAGGCACAATAAGGGACCGAATACAGTGGAATTTTCACCATTAGGAAACATGAGTAATGAGTTTTTTGAGCGAGTAAGGATCTCTGAACATTGTAGTGGGAATGCAGTGAGTAAACCAGGTGACACAAAGGTCTTGTCTAGGTTCCGTTTCAGATTGAAATGGCTTTCCTAGTGAGGGTTGCCCCAGTGGAATTTCGTAAGTGGTAGTTTTTTGATAAATGTCTAAGCCAGATTACTTAAAAGTTGAATTTGAAGCTTAGTTGAAGCGTAGCTTACTTGTTCTAAAACATTTTCTCGGGTAGAGGCGAATGAGTGGATATTGTTAAGTTTCGGAATGTTGGTATTGATAAGAATATATGAAGCAGGTATCTTCGTGTGGAAAATAGTAGATAATACAGCGGAGCTTTGAAATCGGAGGGTTAAATACTGAAGGTGTGGATAGCTGTATTAATCGGATATTTGGAAAGGTGAAAAAATCGGTGCGAAAAGACCATTCCCATGGGTACAGCAGCAAAAGGCGTGTGGAATAGGTATCAGGGCAGGAGTTGGTCAGCGGGCTCAGGTAGTGGAGGACTCAGTCTCTCTTACATTCCTAACTCTCCAAGATATGCTCTTCACGAGCAAAAGCCGCCGATCGTTGTCCCCCTATATCTTTCCTTGCATGGCCAGTTGTCTCGCCGAAGGGACATTATTCGGGAGATGACACATCAGGTTGAACTGGACGTTCCCTGAGTTCTCATCGGAAGTTTAAGCCGGAACCTCTGCTCAGAAGCCCAACGCTCCTCCCTCTGCACCACCTTGCTGCTGGCTGTTTCTCTGGGGGGTGGTCGGAGGGAGTAATGAGATTAAACCAGGAATTACTACGACAGAATGATGTGTTTTCGTCCCACCTGAATTTGCAATTCGTTCTGAGCTTAATTGATCGTATTGGAATCTCCATGTCGAATCAGAAAGCGGAGTGAAGTCACGGAGAGGGGAAAGACGGTGGTCGGGCTTTTCGATCGACAACTTATTCAGCGTTGATCCAAAGATGCCGAAGGTGCGTATCATTATTTTTCTGGAGTTTCTGTTGCCCAGACGTTTCATTTCTAATTACACTACCTATGAAAGCATAAGTTGTTCTGTGGGACATGCGTTCGACACTTAACGAATTGATGCAAGTTTAAGCCTGATTTCCGTATTAATGTTGCTATATTTCCCCTCTTACTATAGGCTAGTGCTATGCCTACGATGGTGGAACAATCTTTGGATTGGGACTTGAGAAATGGCAGCAGTTATATTGAGATGCCATTTCAAACTGATAATGGTTAGTTAGATTTAGGCACTGCCGTGTTATCTACCGTGGTTTCCCAGAGAGCGGAAGCAGACTCGAGCCTCTCCATAGCGATAATTAGCTGTTGCGTAAATTCCAGAAGGTTAAAACGGGTGGAAGGTAGTGGAAGTGGGATGCAGAAGCTTTGGTGGAAGGTATTCTGTGGCAGGTTGTGTAATTCTACGTCACGATTTGTGGCTTGGTGGAGCTGATTTGTGGAACGGTGGAGGATGTGTGGAAAAGTATAGCTATAGATTAGGGGAGGCAAAGTGAGAGTAAAGAAAAATTGCTGAGGCGACCGAGATTAGTTGACCATAGATTTTGGGAGTTATCGTTTGGAAAAACATTGATCGAGAAATAATGAAATAATGTATAATCAGTCAATGTTTGTATTTCTTTGTTTTTATAATTTCGGGTACCTTGAATTACTTGTATAAAATTTTACTGAAATATTTACTTCTTTACTCAAGCTCATTGTCGCTTAACTTTATGAGTAAGCATTTGCGTTTTCGCTCCACGCTTCATCATAGAGTCATACTTACATAGGTTTGCAAGTTTCACGAATTAGAGGTAGGAAAGGGAGGGCTGACAATCAAGTGTGTGTTGCGAGTCTCTGATAACAATTTAAGTCCTCTTATTATCTTCCTTTGCATCTTTTATGAGGTTAAGTTAACCCAAACGTGAATGATTGCAAAAGTGATAGTGGAATGGGATGTAACTCCTCTTACTGTTGTCCTTCGCGTGGAATGCTTACAAAATGGATTACAATCAGGAAAATACTAAAATAACTTAACATCAATGTGCTTGAAGTTACTCTTCAAATGCAGCTGGGTACAGCAATAGCACGCCTCATACCTTGACTTTAATACTGGGTCCGTTCTGAAAGTACATCTACATCTACTTATTACCGTGCAAGCCACCACAAGGTTGTTTGGCAGGGAGTGGCTTATCACCAGCATGAACCACAGTGAAGAAGTTTATTTTCACCAACATGCCCCACATAATGGATATGCTACAAATGCTACAAAAATAATCTATAATGTAACTACGTAAACGTGACACAAGAGTCATGCAGGGCACATGCAAAACATGGAGTTAGCACTACACGGAAAATTTAGAAACCTGCATTACGGGCTCATGAATTAATCAGCTGCCGTATAATAACGTCCGTTATGCCTCATTCCGACTACAATCAAACGTACGATAGTCCATTCGATGGAGGTCTGATCGAGGCATTAGAGGTAAGCAATCAATGATGATTACACCATTTCAGTCCTGGGATTTTGCCATGTGTCTTCTGGTTGACTTTTCAATTCTGAACTTTCTGAATTCGTTTGGTTCGGATGTGATCCCATTCCATTGACTGACGTTTGCTCTCAGATGTTGCATGAGAAGGCTGCGTTTCATTTTCGGTTACACTGTGTCAGGAATGAGTTAATTGTAGTAAGTCTCAAAAAAAATTTCTTGGCTGGATCCATGCTATTTGTTATGTTCATTGGTAAGGATGCGAGGTACCCTCGGTGCGCGCATATTTTCTGAATAAAAGAAGAATGGTTCGCGGAAGATAGGAAATTGTTTCAATAAGCGCGACATGCGGCTCGGTCTTATGCAATTCGTCAACTCAACGAAGCATATCGCCCTTAATAACAGATTGGACCCTATTCTTTCTTTATCTTAGAAGTTTCCTGTCTCACAGAGTTCTAACTTCGACGACATCGCCGACCAGGTGATTCATTCATAGCTTTGTCTCCGTAAACCTCTTATATCGCGTTACTACATTCTCGAACATATTGTCGTTAGCAATATTGTTGCCTGCCTGAACAATCGAAACTTATTACCCGGCAGTCAGCTCAGCTTCCGGAAGTGTATATCCTACGAAACACAGATTGCGCTCTTCCTACATGACATCATATAATCACTGGAATCTAAAAAGCGAGTTAACGCGATATTTCTTGATTCGAAGAAAGCATTCGACAAGGCTTCTCACAAAAAACTTATCGCGGCTCAGGTTTAAAGACATTGGGATTTATCAGGCGTTTAGTGGGAAGGCCCTCGGATGAAAAAGTGACAGGTTGGTGCACTTCGCTCTGGTTAGGCCACACCTCGAGTACGCCGCGAGAATTTGTGGCCCTGTGCAGTAAGATTTAACCCGAAAACAAAAAAAATACTAAGGGAAGCTGAAAGGGTAGTACAGAAATGTAGATATTATTGTGAATATCTCGGGGTCGCATATTTCATTGGTTTAGAAATCTTGTCGCATATATAACCTCAGGAGTGGCGGTGCTTTCAATGCTAAAAAGAAAGTTTGGCCGAGCGTTCTGGCGGACACACCAAGGAAGAACCCTATACAGGCCGGAAGCCAACAATCGGATTCTGGTCGCGAGTTGCGACGGACACGTCACGTCATTCGACGAATACGATGAAACAGCGCTGCGGAACCCGGTAGTCCTCGGCACCGAAGTTTAAGTCTCATGCAGACATGTGATTCTTGAAACCTTGGCGAAGTGCTAGACACAAACTTTTTTGACACATTCTGGGATTATAAATCCTCTCGAAAACCGCCCATTGAGTTCAAATAAATGAGAAAGATTACGGGGGAAGGCTAAGGATGAAATGCATGAAGCACAAATAAAGCAAGATGACTGGTAACTTGGTGGTATGACATTTTATCATTAAATTGTATTGTAAAAGTTATACATTTGTTATTGATAGATGAAGCACGTAATAGTGGATATCGGTAAGAAGACACGTGAAGGAATTATTCGGTTAGCCGATAGAATTACGTGCATTTGGTGGTGGCAGCATCTTTATTACTCATTGGTGACTGCTGATGATGCATTTTTTTACCTCTTGATTACGGGGAACAGCGTTGTAGCTGATGGCATCGGTTTTATTCTTCTTCGCCGTGCTTAATTACTGACACCGCAGGAACCTTCCTCCCATCCACCTCTGTGGGCTAGGTCATCCGAAGAAGAATATGATGTATATAGTTGAAAATTGTGGTGTGGATAACTCTTCTTTTGATGAAGTGATCAGCAGGGAATGACGAAACTGTGGACATCACCCCACAGCAGGTATAATAAACTTCCTCACTCAGTGTGACTTTTTAGACTTGATTTCGTCAATGTTTACACTTTCATGGAGGTATTTCTCAGTTTTTGAGAATTCCTAGCTTCATCATCGTCAGTATGGAGAATCACACTTTTCTATATCTTTGTGATTTCTCTTAGCGTTGACATGGTGGCAATGTGAATCGCTGTTTGCGGTGTACAACGTTGTGGCCCAGAACACCTACATTTCTTGGTTTCTTCACTGCGTTAAAAATACAATACTGTCATCCGTGAAAATGTGTGTTTGGATCCTTCAGATTCTCCATTTGTCTCGGCCATAAGCTTCGGGTTAACTTCGTGCCCGAATATTTTGCATTCCCGTGTACCATTATAAATTATCACAGCGTCGTTTATGAGTACACTTGGTGCTGAGGATAGTATATACATTTTTTTATGAATGATTCAGTTTTCTTCTCCTTCCAATTGGCGGTCGACAATTCGCTATACATGTATACATATACAGCAACGTCTGAGGAGCATCGCGGGAGAGTTGACTGATTGTGTAATTCATATAAGTCTTCTGTGAAATGGCGGAAAACTTGACCCCGAGAGGGGGTTTGTCGGTATGTGTAGGTCGACTCATGGCGAAGTACTCTCCAAACTACTGTCGCGATTTTTATCAACCCAGTCTAAATCTGCTGCATTGCAGAATATTTTGCTGCATTGGAGAATATTTTCGAAAAAATGAGGAAATGTTGGTGAGAACTGAATATTGTCTCTGACTAATGCTGAGTCGTTGTTTTATTTAATTGGTGATTTGCTCATGTGGTTTCCTCATCACCCCATTCTCTCGGTTAAACCATATCGTATGCCCTTCCCTCACTTTCTTTTACATTCTCGAACGTGCTTCATGATATTTCCTAATTTCCGTTTGATTTTTTTTGTACAAATAATGAGTAGTGAGCCCTTCTAAGTGCCCGGTACTAACTGTTGACAGGGTGGGTGTGTTTATGGGTACGATATTGTGATTCTTCAAAATCTCTGAAATAGATTTGCGCACCAATCGTTATTTTTCTGAGAATTTGGATCGTAATGGTCCATGTGCGATATATCGTGGGGATTACACATACAGAACATATGTGGCGCAGCATTAAAGGAACTAGGTTTTGTTAAACGTATAATAGGAAGGTCCTCGGATGAAAAAGTAAAAGAGAGATGCTAATTCGCTCTGGCTAGACCACACCTCGAATACGCCGCGAGCATTTGGGACCCTTGGCCATAAAGATTCAACCAAAAAATTAATTGAATACAAAGGAAAGCAGCGCGCTTCGTTAAAAACTGCTACGAGCGAGCATGAAGTGTCTCACAACTTTTAGAGAGATTAAGGTGTGTGCTCCTAGAGACTCGGAGGCTGCAGGAAAGGTTGCTTGATAAATTCAGAACTGATTTTTCATTTCATTCAGAACTGATTTCAGAGCGACATAGAGAATATTATCATGACTCCTCACTACATCTCTAGGTCTGACAGATGCGATAAAATAAGAGAGATACACTGCCGAACAGATAGGTACAAGAACTCGTTCTTTCCGCGAACAATAAGCGATCACAATAAAAATTAAGCTCACAAAATACACTCTTATGATTCATGTCACCATTTCATCTCCAAAAAAACTAACACCTTTACACGGCTGGTGACCTAACACCCCCTGCCACACTCCCATGCGGCCGCTCGCGGGGTATTATGTAGATGTAAATGTATTGTCGTCGCAGTGCTTGTATATACGTCGTGACTCATCCACAGTAAGCCCCCGCGGGACTTCCGAATAGCAGAGGCGTTGTTAGGGTTCTCGGCGCCCACGGACCATGTCAGTTTTCGCGCCCCCTCCTGGGCCCCTCGGGCAAGGGGTGAGCCGTGATACTAATACAACTACGTCTACGAAATACCGTGCAAGGCCCCACTAGGGTGTGTGGCACGGGGTGATTCCACACCCGGCATGTAGCACTCATCCCAGTTCAATCAGAACCGCGCACGTTCCCGAATGCCAGACGCAGGCCAAAGCAGTCAGGGCAAAGATACGCATTCAGACCACAAAATTCAGTCACCATTTCACCTCCAAAAATTTTCCATCTTTACACGGCTGGCGACCTAACACTGCACTGTAGTAATTTATGCCCAATGACGCGCCGCGGCCTCAAGTTGGGTCAAGCAAGATCGCCGTAAGCTTCACAGCACCAACCCCGTAATGCAAATGAGGAGGTGGAGAATGAAATCTTGATCCAAGTTGATCCTGACAACCTTATCACACTAGGCGCATCAAGGAATTTCCGCTGTTTATTTTGGCCTCACACCAGCTACGACTGTGGCTGAGTAGGACTGGCTCCACTATCAAGAAAAAAAGTGCCGCTAATTAGACCACTAGCATCGTCTGCTGAATTCTTGGGGTCTCGTAAAGAACATCTTATCTCATAAAGATGCGAGCGAAGGAGTGAAAGTAAAGACGGAACGAAAGGACCTGTCGTTCCAAATAAGTCGGTCCTCGGTCCTACCGTTCAATCCATGGACCCGTTCCTTCGGATCCCTTCGTTCGCGAACGACCCCCCTCTAACAACAGTTGTTCTTGCTCCTCCACGAAATCGCAGTATTCTCCATTAAATTTTCGCTTGCCGAATCCATTCCTCAATTTCGGTGCACTTGAAGTGAGGTATGGAATATCGCCCCCACCAATTGACCAAAAGAATTTTATCGTGAAGTTTAAAAAAAATGGTCACGAGTCCTCGGGTGAGGGGGGTTGGCGATTTCGCTTCTCAGTCGCCAGAATCGTTCAGTTTTATGTTTTTTTTATTTTTACGCCTCCTTTTACCGTTTAGTGTCAATCTCGTTTTAACTTTCCAATGACATTTGTACTGGATCATGTTGAAGCAGGGGGTTCGCAGAATTGAACGAAGTAAGGAGAGATTCCTCATTTCCTCATATTTTTATTTCTTCATATTTTTATTTATCCTGGGTTAGATTCGGGTGTTTAGTCTGTAAAAATTGTGTCTGCAGGCCAAAATTGTCACTACTAAACATCAGGGCTTCTTTGAGAAAAAAGGAAACTGTTATTACGTTTCACTTCTAACTCATGGATGAAACCCTTCCCGAGTTGACTACTTTATCAGGGAAGAGCTTTTCGCGATTTGTGTCTGATCGAGGGCACTACCTTCTCTGCAGCCTCTAGGCTGAGCTTACAGTCTTTGTGTGGCGTCGTTGACCGCCAGTTCAAAATTAATTCAATTTTCCTTTTTTTTTTCGCCGACCCCGAAAATGCAATACAGAGTGGTTGCGCAAACGAGATGGTGATGAGCCCTTGGGTCTGTTTCTCATAGTTACTAATTAAAGTTCGTAAGCGTGACTCACAAATGTTTCTCAGATGAAAACGGTAAACTTGTAAATTCTTCACAAGTTTACAAGTGGAAATGGCGGACGACAAACTGTCCGTAATTGGCTTTTATTAGAAGCTTTCATTATATTTCGAGACTCTATTTTGCCATCTTCCTTATCCAAGAGTTAGTGCCACGTTGCTGAGTGTATATAAACATTTGAATATATGATGAACCCTACTTCAAGTTCACAATTTACCTTAAAAAAGCAAGGTTTACCTAAAACAATATCAAGCGAGGACGAGTCATTGGCGAAACTTGAACATCGTGAGATAAAGTTGTTTATTCTGCTGCATGTAGTGAAGAAAGTATTCGATATGAATTTTATAAATAACTGTTGCATGTCGAGATATCATACTGAGTTATCTTTAACTTTCATGAAACAATACGTATGACATAATAAGTTAATGTTCTTGCGTAACATCACGGTAAAGTATTGCGTAATGACGCGTCGATTTGTTTAGGAAGCTTATTCTATGCAGTCTTCATCTTTTAATGCTTAAAATACTGTCTAGACATGAAATGATAAGTACACTGTTAATTAAATTTAAGCACTTGGTCAACCCGAGGCTCAAATATGTATGTTAAACCCTTTCTCTCGCCTGTCGTGGTCTCGTTACTTTGACTCATGGGCCAACACACGCAACCCACGAAACACCGCCTTTCATTTGGGGCGGATGTGCGTAAAACGTAGAGCAATTGATGTTTTTAAGCTGTAGAAGTTTTTATAACATGTTTAGACTTCTTTGCAAACAACATAACTTTATTACCTACCTAATGTTGAATGATTGCATGTGATTATAAGTAAATAAAAAATTAATCTTTTCTCGAGTTGCCATTTCTGTTTCCGGTATTTTGCCGGAATTCATGATTATAGCTCATCGTAAATGAAAAATTCATCCATTGGAAGAAAGCGTTCTAGTATATTTCTTACAATTTTGCTGTATACGGAGCCGGAACGGAATCGGTTCGGATTTTGTTGTATACGGTGGGGGTACTGCCACAGAGAACAAGGGTGAGGCGGTTGAAGGGATCATGGCATTGAGTAGTTTATCACCATGAACATTGTAATATGACAGAATTTCGAAATTTTCCATGAAGTCCAACTTCCCCCTTCTCACAAGCGTACAAGAGCTTAGGGGTAAAATTGGATCTGTGACCATCATTGGAGCTGTGGTGAATATTTAACTTCACACATGGAGACGTGAACATTATCACAATCGGCGACTTCGATGGAAAATGTCAGAGAGAGGCCAAAGAGAAGAAAACAACTTAAAATAATAATTTATAATTATAAATTACGTGAAAGTATTTATTTGCGTAAATCCCGTTTTTTGTTTACTATTATTCCGCATAGTCTTTGATTTCATGTTCGAAATCCTATACCTACTCTCAATTCATCCTATTTTCGTCAACATCCATACATAAAAGGGGCGGAGGGAGTTCATTGAGATGAAAAGGGTACCCGTTTAATCGAGGCGATTGCGTTGCGAGTTGTTGATAAGATGCTGTTATTTCGTTAATAATTCCGCAACGCCTCTTAGGATGGTTTTGCTTGTTTTTATTTTCGATTGTTTTCTAAACTCATGATATCACTTTAGCCTATTCACCCAGTCATGGAGTGCTACGTGTTTTGAAGGCTTCAATTAGAGGAGACCTAGGGACGCTTTTGTCGTTGACCCTCGAACAATTTCTCATGTTAGGATATTTTTTAGCGGGAATCTGCTTCTGGGAAAACCAAGAGAAATGGTTTGATTAGTACATGAAATCGCCATTTCCTGTGCTATTGGCTCAAATTATTAATCCATCCATTGCAATCCATTCTTGATATGAAAGAAAGAAAAACATTTATTGTTCAGGAATAAAATCCGTGAGTACAAAAAATATTAACTATACAATTTTGTGGCGAAATAATTATTACAAAAAAATCGATGATATCTATCACAGCACAAAACTTGTGTGTTCAATACTTTACAAATAACAAAACTGTACAATAACAAAGAAACCATAACAACAAGAAAAGAAATTTGACAAAGAAAGAAAGTAAATTATGTTATTCTCGGGAAAGTTAGTAATCATGGTATTTCATTTTAAATGTTTTAACAGATATGAGGATATTTATCAAGCGTAGATCGCAGTGAAAATGATCGTGGTTGTCCACAGTATGTACCATTAATAAATCACCTGCTTCAGTCATTTTCCCTCCCATCATTTCGCATCTCCTCTTCGTTTCAGACCTCTCCAAGGCCCAGCGCACCCTCTCAACGAGGCTGCAGAACTTCAACTTTGAGTGCATCGGGACGACGCAGACGGAGGACGAGGCCATCATCTCGGGCTCGCTCCGGAAGTTCGGTCGCCTAATAGCGGACATTGAGGACGAGCGGGATCGAATGGTGAGAGACGAGACTCCCCCCCCCCTCTCCCATCCACCCACCGCAACTCCCTCCATAACATTTCGCAATAATCGCAGTGGTTTCCGTCGCATCGGACGCCATGTGCAGAATCCAAACAATGAGAAAGCGGCGCTCTTCCAAATTGATTAAGCCGTTCCTTGTGGCTTCCAAGTGGCGATCATCAATGACCGTTGGCGAGGAAAGAGTCTTTAATTGAGCTCGTCGCAACTCGGGAACTTCTGTTGTTCTCTAACAGTAGTTTTTTGACGCCCTCATATTGCCGCAAAAGACGGGAGCATATTACTTTCATTTTAAAACGAGAAAATGCTCCCACTGGTCATACATTTGCTGCTATCTTGGAATGGGCGCACGTTCTCCAGTACTATCACTATTTCGTGTAGAATAGTAAGATTCGTGAGAAATCAATCGCAGCTATTTTTACTCCTATTGTAGTAAATATACCACATCTCTTCAGAAGAAAGGATACGTCGGCAAATCAATGGTTGGACAAGAGAAGACGCCCGACCAAACATTACAGAAACGTGTAGAAGTATCCATCCGTAAAACTCATCACGGACCACATCATCATTTAATTTCGACAAATATAAAATAAGTCTTATAACTTCGCATTTTTCCATCGAACCAAAGGAAAAGTAGAATTTTATAATGGCCATCGAATATTTGCGATGGTCGCTTGCATTTGTGCCTACACTATCTGACGTGTGAATTACTTTCAGGTGACCGGCATGTTAAGGGTGTAGTTGATAGAATCATTTAATGCTGAGATTTTTGTGATTTAATTGAATTTCTTTTGGAATATCTGTGCTGGTATTGCAGTCTCTGCTGGTCAGGATTTAATGTTTCTTAACCTTATTCCTCATTTATGTAAACGGTATCAACTCCTGAGGAAGTAGCAAAT
Source organism: Ceriagrion tenellum (assembly GCA_963169105.1). Lineage (NCBI taxonomy): Eukaryota > Metazoa > Arthropoda > Insecta > Odonata > Coenagrionidae > Ceriagrion > Ceriagrion tenellum. Next base: position 131,604,280 of record OY720640.1, read on the forward strand.
TTAGATCGTTTGCAGACGATACTGTCGTTTACCGATGGATTGCCACAAATGCTGTAGTAGGAGTTATCTCATTATTTCTCATCCCTCATGATCATTTTAAGCTGCGTCTCTAGAACTGTTAGAAGCGAAAAAAAATAACAAAGACTCCCAAGCTGATCGGTACAAAAATTACTTTTTTCGCCGCACCAAGAGTGATTATAAAAAATATGTGGCCCTAACACCACACGTATCTTTTATATACAACTCACCTCTGTTATTTCCCCCATCCTTTTCCATATTTCATCCCCTTTAATGATTGGTCCCTTATCATCCCCTGCCACACGTCTTTGCATTGGCTCGCGGAATCTTCTGTTATCATATTTTTCACGTCTCAATTCCGATTTTCATTTGCTTTATTGACGTTCTTTACCCTTATTTCTAATGTCATTTTTCATCACACTATGGCGGTGGTGAGTTTCCCGTTAGTATCATTGTATTCTGAAGGTATCATCTACGTTCTACTGTAAAAAATTGAGGTATTTTATGGTTTGCTGGTGTTCGCACTTACGAAGTACGACCTTCACCGCGCGTCATCGTGCTCCGCCCTGGGGATATGGGTTCGGTCCTCTGACGGGCCAGACCTCTCCCGACCATCGCAAATATTCGATGGCCATTATGGAATTCTACTTTTCCTTTGGTTCGATGGAAAAATACGAAGTTATAAGACTTATTTTATATTTGTCCTACTACTTCTACGTTTCTGTAATGTTTGGTAGGGCGTCTTGTCTTGTCCAACGATTGATTTGCCGACGTATCCTTTCTTCTGAAGAGAGATGGTATATTTACTACAATAGGAGTAAAAATAGCGTGGCTTGATTTCTCATGAAGCTTTCTATTCTACACGAAAGAGTGGTAGTACTGGAGAAAGTGCGCTCATTCCAAGATAGCAGCAAACGTATGACCAGACCTGACCATTTTCTCGTTTTAAAATGAAAGTAATATGCTCTCGTCTGTTGCGGGATGATGTTCATCAACTACGCTGTCTCTGCTGCGTTGCGTTTTCAAAAAAGTGTCAAATGACATAATTTAATTCCATATCAAATTCAGGTTCATATGAACAACAATATGACTTATAACCATGCCTCATGGCAATTGGTGTGGTAATATTTTTCAGTTAAATAGTATTAAAATATATTGTTTGCATTTTAATGAACTCAAATCTGCTCATTTCAAGACTTGTTAAATAGTGTATCTCTAGGGAGTCATCTAATTTCCTCATTATTGTCATGGAGTGATGATTCCAAAAATAAATAAATCCTCGATTTTTATAATAGAGGTCTTGTGCTCTTCCTGTGGTGATATTTTAGTTGTTATTTGATTTCAGCTTTTACTATTAGCTTCAAGGGATATTCAGGTTTGAGTCGAAGGGATGTTTCCGTAATGTCAGGCGCATACAAAGAAGCATTACTTTTTCTTTTTCTCGGAGGGTAAGCTTTTAAAATATCAACTGTCGAACTATTTCGGTGCCGTGAACTTGTTACCGCTTTTGGCTTTCCCTTTCGTTGAGTGCGTCCTAAACGATGGGGCGGTTAAACAGCTGCGATTAACGAGGCCTTGGGTTGCCCAGGCCTTCCTGACAAGCTGATATGACGTAATAGCGATGCTATCGTGAATGAGTAGCAGCCGACGCGGTATTCGTTTAACGATGTCATGTTACTCGGTTATATCCATTGATAAACGTCAACTAACGATTTAGAATTTTGTAACTCATCAATCCATTACGATCTCAATGTCACTTGAATATTACCTTACCCCGGGTCGTATCTAAACAAAATGATGTGGAGTCACAAAGTAACCATTTTTCATTCTAACGGATATCGATTCCATAAAATGACTCCTAAAACCAACAGTTATATCAGAACGATTCCTGTCACTCCTACCATGAGGAAATGATTCACTCCGGTATCACGGCGAGTTTTATGAACCGGTGTATACCTATGCTCATAGGCATAAAATTGGCGCCAAGAACTAGGTTGTCCTGTCATGCTTGTTAATTGTACATCTAGAATTACGTACACGACGTTATCACGTTCCAACTTGCGAGCCATGTCTTTGGTCAGAACGTGTCTGCTAGTCTTACTATTGTTCCCTGTCATACCTGTCCCGGGCTGAACATATTCTTCAGAAGCGTGACTCCTTGAAGTGTGAATTCTTCTGTGTGACTTGTTGTAAAATAATTTGGACGTGAGAAATTGTCAATTACGACCATGTTTGGATAGTTATCTGTTCCCTTTTAAATTGGTAATAAAAAAGGTCATCTGGGAGCTCTCGTGGGTAAGGTGAATAATTCGTATATGGAAGTGCATAAGATTTATCGTGAGGTCTTTTTTCTTAGGCATTATCTGAATAACGCAAACAAATTGTATGTCCTCAATCGTGATAGTAATCTGAATATTAAGTGCTCGTTTCAATGAAAAAAACACATGATGTATAACCGCCGTCGATATTTTAGGTCACGTTAACGAATTTGCCACTGTGTTCACTTAAAGTTGCCTAAACTTCGAGAAGTATATATTAAGGAGCTAATGAAAATGGTGAATCTTTAATAATTATTTAACTATAATTCATCTGAAACTTTTATTAATACATCGCTAATGATTGAGTGTAGTTTTGATGAGGCAACCGGAGTTATCATCTTTGCATATTTGTAATCAAAAGTGAATTACCCAGGTGCAGGACAAGAACCGTAGGTGATTGCTAAATTTCTTAAAAAGCCCTTGTTATTGCCCTTATGTGAAAACAAAAACGATAGCAATAAAGTCAACCATCACCCCCAACTTCAGATGATATTGCGGTAAATGTACGCTTTAAGGTGCTTAGTCAGCTGATACAGCATATATGGAACGCTTAGGAGGATGTGTCAAGCATCCTAATGTAGAACGTTGACTCAAAGTTCGAATGTGAACTAGGAAGAGCAGTTTCACCAAAATCACTTCGACGATTAAATAAGCGGGGTCTAGTCTCGTTGCTAACGGAGTATTGTCTTAAATGCACAGAGTAGTACCCTGTTTGTATGTTTATGCGCCAAGAAAGAAAATCATTGTCGAACTATGTTCAATTAATTAGCTAGTACACCTTAACGGTTTAATATTCCGATAGTAAACACTATCAACTTGGCTTTCAAACATGTTATGAAATCAATGTGTTTATGCTTAATAAACGAAAAATAAATACATATCTACCAATGAAATTCAGATGAAATTTTAGGCAAGTAATCACAGAGCTAATTAAAACCCATGCGGAAATCAGCAGTCGTGAAAATCCCAGTTCAGCCTTTATGTACTGACATGAAAACATTACAGCAGCGACATCGTGGCGGCATTAATTCGCCCAATCATCCACGAAAACACTTAACAGTATTCTTAACACCGGAATTCGATGAAATATACTGATTTGGCACAGAAAGTTATGGAAAGTAAACAATGTTTTCATGATCATGTGATATAAAAGAAGTCCACCATCATGGATTTAGCGGTCGTGAGAATCGCTTCACCGGCCGGCAATGAAGGTGCTTTACTGAATCCCCGCATTTCTCGCTGTCAACTCCGCTATAATCTTGGACAAGGTCTAACTTGATACTTCCCTCGCGATTCTACATTTACGCGGAACGTCATTTAGAGGGTTAAAAAGCGAATCGTTACGTAATCCTCTACTTTTGGCTGTTCTCGGACTCGTGAGGCTCTTTATTATGTCCCCATAATGTTGCGGGGCGTTATAAAGGTAATCTCATCCATAAAATCTTGAGATCAGCTTTTGATTATCGCTCGTGTAGTGGAGTAAAATGTGTGCTGTGGCGCAAAACAGCTGCAAGGGATGAGTTAACGAGAGTACCAGTTCAAAGTCAGCGGCGAGATCGCAGTCCTTCATTCCTGCGTAATTCCGCATAACCTTGCGGGAATTGACCCCTTGTCAGGCGTAATCCTAAGGTCCCCATGGGCGAGCATGGGGCTCTGGAATCGTGGGTTAATTGACGGCGGGTTGGAGAGGGGGCACCTCTGCGAACTCCCGCTCTGTACGCTTGTTTTCACAAAGTGCATTCATGACGCATGTTCGGCAAAATTTTCGTTAAGCCGTGTTACATGGTGTAAAACTTCAAGGTTACAGTTAATTTTTTGCTAAGTTTTTGTTCTCGATATGAATAACTATGAATTGTTCAGTTACGTTGTACCTGTTTGTCTAAGATTCTTCCCGTTCTCTATCGCTGAACCAATCAGAGAAAAGAATCACCACTATGGGTGTACCGTTCATAGGCTTTAGCTGTACTAAACTCAGCAGTTTGTGAAGTTCCAGTCCTGACTGTACTGCACCGCACTGTGGTTGAATTGTTATGGATGACTTCTACTGGAAGTGTACTGTAGAGACTTAACTGTGGAGAGGGCTGTACTGAAAATGTCCTGCATCACAGAGCAGGAAATGTACTGTGGTTAAATCTGTACTGAAACTATGTTGGTAGTATTCTGTTTGCAATAACTGTACTGCAAAAATAATTTTAATGCGGAGAACTGTAGTTGGTTTCAATTTAATTACAGTCTTGAAGTCACTTTCAATCCAGTTACAGTTCAGTCAGATCCTTCTTATTTACTGCACATTTTTTTCTCTGAGCACCGAGGACGCTGTAAAATTTGTTTCGAAAGATTTTTAATTTAGGATCTATAGCTGACTAAGGCGTTTTCCGTAGTGTTAATTTCTATTTATGCTTACAAAATAGGATAAAAAGTAATAAAACTTGTCTCAGCGGAGATCGTTTAGTATGTCCTCCCATTGGTATAAAATTGAGTTTAAAAGTTTAATTTACGCTCTCGGCTCTCGCTAACCATTTTTAATTGGAACATCTTTCATCGCATAAAGTTCTTGTCCGAACAAGCTGCAATTACTGGCAAGTTTTTTTACCGATCTATTTTGTGCTTCTCCTTCATTGATGTCTCTTGATTTCATTTTGACATGCTTAACTGATTGCAGCTTCATCGAATACAGACTCTGGAAATTAGGTGTGAATTTTTTGCTACTTGTTTTAAATTGTTACTGGGAGTAGTATTTAGGATTAACTCCTGCTGGAGCTGAATTGACATGGAAAAAAAGATTTGTTGTGACTAAATAAATCGGTGATTGGTTGTAAAAGCTCATTAAGAAGAGACTTACGGAAAAAAACGAGACATGGAGTAATTTATAGAGTCATTAAGAGCCGATAAACGTAGAGGAAATTATTTATTTTACAACATGTGACACGTTGGCCATTTTCCTGTTTTATTCTTCTCTTAATCCTCCTGTGAGAACTGGATACTTTTTGCCAGCGGCTGCCTATCAGCTAGCGATGTTGGAGTTTGGGTCTCTATAAGTCCGACGTAGTATTTTCAGTATATGCCAATCGGAAACTCGAACCCCAGAACCAACTCAATTGCGAGCCTTTGTGAATTTTCATTTGCTATTGAAGGCCCTCCTTTTGTGACTAAGTTAATTAAATATATGAGAAATCACGCCTAATCGTCAATGCCGTCCTCAAGTTCTGTCCTTTCCAAGAGAATGCATGAGCTTGCTTAATTTTAGAGTTAAGTCTGAAAATGTCGATTATTGGAATTTTTACAGTAGGATTTTGTTGACGACGTCTTACACTGGGCACTTCTGGAAGTAAAATAATAATGAGAGTTACATTAGTTTTATTTTACGGTGGAGCATACCAGAGTTCTGTTAAATTGCCCTATCCATTAAGCCCTGCATTGTGTGAGAACGGGCTGTGGTTAATTCCCATCATTAAGTCACAGCTCTGACTGTTGTTTTCCAGCTTCATCCGCTCCAAATGTTTGCATTTCCGGCATCTTTTCTCTTTTCACTCATAAGCGCTCCCTTTGCACTATTTTCTTCAGTGTGTGAGGAAGTTTTCCCACATTCAAAGCATGTTTATTTACATGTCGGAAGTCGGAACAATATCTGTTGCGCGTATGAGATGTTGAAGCATCTTGGGTTGAGTTTTCGTCACCCCCATTACCTTATCAGATTTTTTACGCGTATATTATATTTAATATTTTCGTTTTTATTTCGCACGTTCACTTTTATGTTTACTGCTATCAGGGTGGCCTCACTTCTGGAAAACCTGTAAAGTCTGGGAATTTCATTGTGTCTGGAAAGTCTTGGAATATCAGGGTAAATAAAAAACAACTAGCTGACCCGTGCGAATATTTCGCACAGTATGCAGCTTCTTCCTGTTTCTTCCTTCTTTCTTTCTGTTCTTCTATCTGTTTCGTCCCATGAGCAATTATATGTTATTTATGCTTGTGTTAAAGATACATAACGTAAACATAAACGGTCACATTGATTGCACGTAAAATGTAAATAATCTAACTAAACGTGTGTGTTAATAGATGGCGCCTCGTACAGTCTTTTAAGCACGTAACCATAGCCAACATATTAGTTGATTATCGCCAACCCTTCGTCTGTGTTCAGTGACAGGTTCAAGAGGTCTGCCCCGTCCTCTTGGTCTGCCTCGAGGCCTGCCTCGTGAAGTTGTGCCTCTTTCCATTGTATAGTTCTATAACATTGAACGGGATGTATGCATGAGCAAGTTATGTTCATAAATGTTTACAAACTATTTTTTAAGCGAATATCATATAAATATGAAATCAAAAAGTTTTAATTGCATTGACTTACCAGATGACCATTCACCCATGTACAATCACTATGTGCATTTCGAACTATTTTCATTTTAAACCTTTTTTTGAAGTTTAGAATAAAAAAAAGGTGTGGAGTCGATATACCTCGAGCGAGTAATCGACATGGAAAAATCGAAGCTTTTAAGTCAAATTAATGGGTAAATAGTGAAATTTGAGATTGAGATTGTATTTTTCGTCAGAAGCCGGTGACTCAACGTTTAAAATGATACCTCATTTATCACTGTAGGTGCAGTATTAACGGAGCATATACGGAATGACAGAAAAAGATCTTTCTGTAATAATATATACGATCTGGAAAAATCATCTTTGTTGTAAAAGTCAAATGGTGATTTTTCTTCATCCTCGTACGCATAGGTATATCTTCGATATTTCAACATCCCACGCTTTGCTGATTGCAATTTCGATACACACAATCATTGAGTTAACATAGAGCTAGTCCAATCTCAATCCAAGTTGAACAACCATGAATTTGCAGGAAATACTCCCCTCAACCGAAGAGGTGCGTGTGGCTTGTTACACACTGGGTGTATTTTACCGACGCAACATTTTTGACATTGCCAGCGATCCAGTAGTGGTGCGAAGAAACCAATGGGGGATTACGAACAATGCAGAAGAAAAAACAATCAGTAGATTTGCTGTCAACCTAGTGCGAACCACGACTATAGGTGTAGCGAAACTTGATGGCCGCTATCTTGTGAGTATAAATAGTTTTACAACTATCCGTCCTAAATGTCAGGAAGAGCTGCTCATTTGCGTTAAATTTACATTTTACCACTGCTGAAATATCAGTAAAAGATTCCGTTAATGACAAATTACAAAGCTCAAAGGAGACATATATCCTTATTGTAGGCGCTTGCACAAAAAATTTGCTTTAAGTTGCAATGCAGGGTCCTGATTGAAGACAAAGTAGACGTCCGTGGGAGCGTTTTCGGCCGAAGTATACAGCCCCCTTCAGCGGAAATACAGGAGGCGTCTTCTGATCCAATTCAAGTTAATCCTCTTCCAAAATCGTATAAATTTGTCTCCATTCCTTTTGTGTGCCAGTTTGTCAATTAAACAGATCATAGTCTTGTTCCATAAAGAAGGCCTACTCTCAAATAATTCAATTGACGTAAACATCATACTTAATTCTGCTAATCTTCAGGAATGGAGCAAAGTAACAACTAGAAGGGATTTCGGCACTGCAGGTTAATAGAGTAACGAGAGGACTGGATGAAATAGCAAAACTATTTATTTTCCGACACCGGAAAACTAGACATGTGGGCAATTGTTCATTTAAGAAACATCGAAACCAGTGCCGGCCTCAGCTCTGGCTTTGCCCGTGTGTGTAACAAGCAATAACACAAAAATATATACAAATGAAATAAATTCAGCTTTATCACTCACTCGATGGAGTGAAACTTGAGAAAATGCATGCAGTACTAGAAGAGCTCTCATCTCGAACGTTTCAACTTGTGCTAACTCTCAGGGTATAAAATGTTATTTTGTACTGGCTCGGTGGTATCCATTACGTACCCTGTATGCCATATGTACGTGAGTACATATGGCATCCATTACGTACCCTGGCCATGCCGGCTCGAGGGGGTGCAATGTTTGACGCGACTATATACAGCGTCGTCAAAATCCACCCTGTGCGCATGACCGGCATTTAGGTGTCGTGCTATTATTTTGTTTTATTCATGTATTTCTTAATTTTCAATTCCCCAATTGTTATTTTTTCCATGAATTCATTAATTTGATTTTTTAAGAATGTGAAAGAAACATGTTCCTGAAGTTATGTTTTAAATGTTTAATTAAATAAAACAATGAACTATACATTTTTAAATTGGTGTTTATTCCTGAGGTTATATGCTTGTCATAAAATTCATCATATATTTGCCAGTATATTCAATGTTATGTCATTCATATGATGCCCCATAACTGTTAAAATACATTTTATATCATAGTTTTACTTAAGAGGGGCTACTTCACTCTGGTTAGGCCCCACCTCGCATACGCCGCTAGCATTTTATTTGTTTGTTTGCTTTGTTTGTTTTTTGGAACCCTGGTCACAAAGATTAAACAAAAATATAATTAAATACCGAGAAAAGTTGCACGCATCGTTAAAAACTGCTACTAGTGAATATATAGTGTTGCTCAACTTTTAGGAGGATAAAGGTGGGAGTCCCTGGAGACTGTAGGCTACACGCTAGGCTTACGTTGCTTGAGAAATTCATAACGTGTGTTTCAGATCGACACAGAGGATATTATCATGCCGCCTCACAACATCTCTATGTCTGACGGAAGCGACAAAATAAGAGAGAAACATTGCCGAACCATACCATATATAAAATTATATCTTCGGTATTAAGTACATCCTAGGCTCTGACGAAAGCTGTTCGCACAGTTTCGTCCTCCACAAATTGGGAAAAATGTGCCGACTATATAGTGGACTAACGCCCACCGATAATAAAAAGGTCGTTGAAATAGTTCCATTAATCGATTTTTTGTATCGTCACGGGTAGAAGGCTTAAACAAAAGAAAGCGATATTGATGAATGTCTTTTCTTTTAAGTTAATTATGTAAAAAAAGAATATATTTTGCAACCGGGTGTCGCGATTGGTCTTTCGGTACCGAGACCAGTATCTAGTGTTCCTAAGCCACCCCTCCCCTACCCAAGTGTACCTATTGGACCACTTCCCCGCAGAAAAGTGGAAACAGCCTGGTGGCAGGTGAGAAGTGGGGTCTGCGTTAGCCCACCCCTGCTATGTCTGCGTGGGGCGGTGTTCTTAAAACGGGCCCTGCCCTGCCGAAGAGTGCAATGGCCGGTGGTATAATTTTAGGCCCTAGGCCAGGCCAACGAATGCGTCGGGGGCGGCCTAGGGGATCTTGTGTGTACCAGCCGAAGTCTTCTCGACAACCGATCCCCAGACCGGGTGCCATTCTCTCCGGGCCGGAACCTCGGGTCGTATTTCTCCGGCCGGAGCGACCCCTTCGGAAAGTGGTTACGGAAGATTGGTTACCGTTGGTCGGGCCGCTCAATCGTTCCAAATCCCTGTCCCTATCATGTAGCTGATAAACTTGAAAAAATCTATTCGTAGTTATGCCGTTCCGTCATGACGATCGGTCCCTGTGTAGATGTCCTCAGCGCGAATACGCTCCTCTTTGTGGTGAACGTTGTGTTCCCCTCGATGCCAGGTGTCGTCTCCAGGATGACTTCAAAGATGTCGTTGACCTTGGTCTGCGTTGGTTTCTCGCGCGACGGTGTCCTTTCTGGATCGTGGAGATATCGTCGACAATGCCGTCTTTTTATAGTGAATTTCTAGTGCGCTCCTTCCTAATTGACTGAGATATCAATTGATGATGCCTCGACCAATTCGAAATCATTTTGGGAATGAATTCAAGGAGGCACTTGTTTATAAAAACTATTGGAGATCAAAACTGTGAACAGTCTTTTCTGTCTGCTCCCATGAATGAAAATTGACTAGAACAACGTTGGTTCTCGCCGAAAATGGTGACCTCACGATTCTCATTGAGCGTCATAATAATGATTAGTAATTTTTCTATCATCGTTTTAATTAGCTCTGTGATTACTTGCCTAAAATTTCATCTGAATTTCATTGGTAGATATGTATTTATTTTTCGTTTATTAAGCATAAACACATTGATTTCATAACATGTTTGAAAGCCAAGTTGATAGTGTTTACTATCGGAATATTAAACCGTTAAGGTGTACTAGCTAATTAATTGAACATAGTTCGACAATGATTTTCTTTCTTGGCGCATAAACATACAAACAGGGTACTACTCTGTGCATTTAAGACAATACTCCGTTAGCAACGAGACTAGACCCCGCTTATTTAATCGTCGAAGTGATTTTGGTGAAACTGCTCTTCCTAGTTCACATTCGAACTTTGAGTCAACGTTCTACATTAGGATGCTTGACACATCCTCCTAAGCGTTCCATATATGCTGTATCAGCTGACTAAGCACCTTAAAGCGTACATTTACCGCAATATCATCTGAAGTTGGGGGTGATGGTTGACTTTATTGCTATCGTTTTTGTTTTCACATAAGGGCAATAACAAGGGCTTTTTAAGAAATTTAGCAATCACCTACGGTTCTTGTCCTGCACCTGGGTAATTCACTTTTGATTACAAATATGCAAAGATGATAACTCCGGTTGCCTCATCAAAACTACACTCAATCATTAGCGATGTATTAATAAAAGTTTCAGATGAATTATAGTTAAATAATTATTAAAGATTCACCATTTTCATTAGCTCCTTAATATATACTTCTCGAAGTTTAGGCAACTTTAAGTGAACACAGTGGCAAATTCGTTAACGTGACCTAAAATATCGACGGCGGTTATACATCATGTGTTTTTTTCATTGAAACGAGCACTTAATATTCAGATTACTATCACGATTGAGGACATACAATTTGTTTGCGTTATTCAGATAATGCCTAAGAAAAAAGACCTCACGATAAATCTTATGCACTTCCATATACGAATTATTCACCTTACCCACGAGAGCTCCCAGATGACCTTTTTTATTACCAATTTAAAAGGGAACAGATAACTATCCAAACATGGTCGTAATTGACAATTTCTCACGTCCAAATTATTTTACAACAAGTCACACAGAAGAATTCACACTTCAAGGAGTCACGCTTCTGAAGAATATGTTCAGCCCGGGACAGGTATGACAGGGAACAATAGTAAGACTAGCAGACACGTTCTGACCAAAGACATGGCTCGCAAGTTGGAACGTGATAACGTCGTGTACGTAATTCTAGATGTACAATTAACAAGCATGACAGGACAACCTAGTTCTTGGCGCCAATTTTATGCCTATGAGCATAGGTATACACCGGTTCATAAAACTCGCCGTGATACCGGAGTGAATCATTTCCTCATGGTAGGAGTGACAGGAATCGTTCTGATATAACTGTTGGTTTTAGGAGTCATTTTATGGAATCGATATCCGTTAGAATGAAAAATGGTTACTTTGTGACTCCACATCATTTTGTTTAGATACGACCCGGGGTAAGGTAATATTCAAGTGACATTGAGATCGTAATGGATTGATGAGTTACAAAATTCTAAATCGTTAGTTGACGTTTATCAATGGATATAACCGAGTAACATGACATCGTTAAACGAATACCGCGTCGGCTGCTACTCATTCACGATAGCATCGCTATTACGTCATATCAGCTTGTCAGGAAGGCCTGGGCAACCCAAGGCCTCGTTAATCGCAGCTGTTTAACCGCCCCATCGTTTAGGACGCACTCAACGAAAGGGAAAGCCAAAAGCGGTAACAAGTTCACGGCACCGAAATAGTTCGACAGTTGATATTTTAAAAGCTTACCCTCCGAGAAAAAGAAAAAGTAATGCTTCTTTGTATGCGCCTGACATTACGGAAACATCCCTTCGACTCAAACCTGAATATCCCTTGAAGCTAATAGTAAAAGCTGAAATCAAATAACAACTAAAATATCACCACAGGAAGAGCACAAGACCTCTATTATAAAAATCGAGGATTTATTTATTTTTGGAATCATCACTCCATGACAATAATGAGGAAATTAGATGACTCCCTAGAGATACACTATTTAACAAGTCTTGAAATGAGCAGATTTGAGTTCATTAAAATGCAAACAATATATTTTAATACTATTTAACTGAAAAATATTACCACACCAATTGCCATGAGGCATGGTTATAAGTCATATTGTTGTTCATATGAACCTGAATTTGATATGGAATTAAATTATGTCATTTGACACTTTTTTGAAAACGCAACGCAGCAGAGACAGCGTAGTTGATGAACATCATCCCGCAACAGACGAGAGCATATTACTTTCATTTTAAAACGAGAAAATGGTCAGGTCTGGTCATACGTTTGCTGCTATCTTGGAATGAGCGCACTTTCTCCAGTACTACCACTCTTTCGTGTAGAATAGAAAGCTTCATGAGAAATCAAGCCACGCTATTTTTACTCCTATTGTAGTAAATATACCATCTCTCTTCAGAAGAAAGGATACGTCGGCAAATCAATCGTTGGACAAGACAAGACGCCCTACCAAACATTACAGAAACGTAGAAGTAGTAGGACAAATATAAAATAAGTCTTATAACTTCGTATTTTTCCATCGAACCAAAGGAAAAGTAGAATTCCATAATGGCCATCGAATATTTGCGATGGTCGGGAGAGGTCTGGCCCGTCAGAGGACCGAACCCATATCCCCAGGGCGGAGCACGATGACGCGCGGTGAAGGTCGTACTTCGTAAGTGCGAACACCAGCAAACCATAAAATACCTCAATTTTTTACAGTAGAACGTAGATGATACCTTCAGAATACAATGATACTAACGGGAAACTCACCACCGCCATAGTGTGATGAAAAATGACATTAGAAATAAGGGTAAAGAACGTCAATAAAGCAAATGAAAATCGGAATTGAGACGTGAAAAATATGATAACAGAAGATTCCGCGAGCCAATGCAAAGACGTGTGGCAGGGGATGATAAGGGACCAATCATTAAAGGGGATGAAATATGGAAAAGGATGGGGGAAATAACAGAGGTGAGTTGTATATAAAAGATACGTGTGGTGTTAGGGCCACATATTTTTTATAATCACTCTTGGTGCGGCGAAAAAAACATTCCCTTGAGGTATTCTTCCCTCTGTGTTAAAAGAATCATATCATCTGCGAATCTTATGCTATGCACTTTCCACCCTCCAAATTTGACCCCTTTGCTGACTTGCCAGCTCTCCTGAACCATGTCCACCGTGTAGATGTCGAAAAGGGTTGGGGACAGACTACAACCTTGCCGAACTCAACCTCTTCCGATCTCGAACCACTCTGTCTTGCGGTTCACTTATACTCACTCATTGCTACCCTCTGGCTGGAATATTATGTGTTTATCAATCTTCATTCTATTTGTAGCTGAGGTCATTTACACCTTGAAGGATAGGTGGGTAGTTCGGGCAAGGAAAGAGTTGTGTGGAAGAGTGGAGGAAGGGATGAGAGAAACCAAATGCTGGCATCGGCCTCTAAGCGATAGTGGACTATAGTAAGTATCCTCCCCGGCGGATGGAGTATTTTCCTTGATGTGCCCGCCTCAAGACATCCAGGTAGGGGTTGGAATTCCTGCTCGAATTATCCGACATTGCCAGGATTCGAGCCTGGGGCCTCGGAATGGGAAGCTAGTTCTCTAGTCATCCCTTCGATTCGATTTGTCGGTGTCGTAATACCTTCTCTCACCCCATTAATATATTGTAATTGAAATCGATGAGGCCATTAACAGGCACCGTCAGTCCCTCCTGGGATGGTGCGGACGTGGCATGGATTCCAGCATCGATTACGCTTATCTCCCGATTCGCTTAGCCAGGTGTCAATTCTCTCTCTATGCATCCGTCCTTTCTAAGTGTTAAAGAAAAACTCTTGCGCCGAGCGATCTTCGGGTTGATGTTGCTGGTTATCGCGTGGAGTCATGACGTCAATTATTCCATTCCTCTGGGAGGGCAATAAACAAGGAGATAATGGTTGCAGGATGGTCGTTGGGGTGAGAAGCGACAGTGAAATAGTGAGCAGAATAGCCCGAGAGAAAATAACGGGCACTCGATGCCTGGACGCTAATATTGGCGACTCGCTAACCTGCTAGAAATATGTTGGAACGAAATTCACAAAATGCTCTCGAGACTTGGGAGTCCTCGTTTTTGCGCCTTTGAGTTTTGGACGATGGTGAGTGTCATTAGAAAGATGTGGACGAGGTGAATTTGATGTTGAGGAAAAATTAATATTACAAAATAAGGAGACGCGGTGATTGATTGAGTTAATCGTTCAATGAGTAAGATCATGGAGGCCTCTTAAGTATGTGTACGAAAAACGCTGACAAGGATTATATTAATTGAAAAAATTGGTAGCTATCATCCTAGGTCATTTAGTTGAGTTTGGAAAAAATAACGTAAACCTTTAATATTCGAATAGGATGTGGAGTGATCTCTGGGATTATCAGGTAAGAATTATTTTATCTTCAAATATGTTGTATGCGTAAGGGACGTCATTGGGCTTATCAGTGGAGGCCACAATTAAAGCATTCATATTTAAGTGGGTTTGGTGTTATCAAAAAGATAGTTGCATGTGAAGTTCACTTTCCTTTTTTTGTTGTATTGTTGATTCCCATCTTTAATCTCCAATGTATTTACTTTCTTTACCTTGACTTATCAGGACAAAACTCAAAAATATCACTTTAAAAGGCGAATCTGATTTTGCGACGAAGTCTTACTTCTTCCAACCCGCTCTCGCACTTCCAATTAATATCACCTCACTCGTAGTGCCATCCATCTTTCGATCCCTTTCTCCCCCTGATTGTTTTGCTATTATCCTCAAAACATCTGCAATACACTTTTTACTTTATGCCGCAGGGTAACACATATTTTCATGCCTTGTTCACATCACGGTCCGCAGTAATTCCTGAAAAATACAAGTGCCTGTAATGTGTCCTCATGGAGAGTTTTATTGGCCTATTCTTAACCTTGAAAGATAGCAGTCAGAGAGTTCCTTTTGCAATTTGAAAATCAAAACAGAGAATAGTTGCGCTATCCAAATGCAGTCAAATCCAGGTTTTAGACTTCGCTATGCAGGTTGTGTGCTTGGCTGTCTTTTATCGCCATAATTGTTAGTGGCGGATCTCTACTGGCAACTCTTCTCTCTGTGTCCTAAAAGTTATGATACTAATGATGTGTTCCTCGAGGTGTCCTGCTATGCGAGTGGACCCCGTTAGATGATACCGGCCAGCTTCTTGGAACTCTGGAAACACAACCTTTGTAGCTGATAGGTATCTTCCCTTTCTTATCTCATGGATTATGCTTTGTAAATGAAGCGGGATGTGTTCTTCAACCTTCCATACTGGTGAGCTTGCGTTCATGCGACGCCAGTTTCGAGTATGGGTAAGCCGGTCAAGAGCGTAACTTGATCGGAAAAAGCATTTTAATGGTGGTCTGCACCAACTATTCTAGCGATCACATTACTAATCATTAGAGCGTGATGGGTCATACAGTATGGTGATTGTGTGACCATTAAACGTGACGGGTAAATGCTTCGTTGTTATGTGATAGGCGAACTCAGGATTGAAAAGGATGTTTTTGGCAGCTTATGTTAGTCGCTATTCATGGTTATTTTTAATGATTTAATAATGCTAGTCCATGATTAAAAATTAAAATTACACTGCCGAACAGATAGGCACAAAAACTCGTTCTTTCCACGGACAATAAGCGACCACAATAAAAATTGAGCTCCACAAAATACACTCCTATAATACATGTCACAATTTCAGCTCCCAAAAACTTAAACCTTTAAACGGCTGGTGACCTAACACCAACTGCCACACGCCCTTGCGGCGGCTTGCAGCGTATTATGTAGATTTAGATGTTTCCTATATTTTTTCTTTTACGTTTGTTCATTGATGAAACAACTTGAAATCAATATTTTTTTCCTTTAAAAAACTGGTTATGGATTCGAGAAAACTTCGAAAAGGAAAGTCTCAGAATGGAGTGTTTTTGTGCTAAAAATAATGACTAGAAGAGTAATCTCAATCTTCGCTGTACATATGGAGCTAACTTTTTCTTTTCTAGAAGCTAACATAAATACCATCATGCTCATAATCGATCATTTTTACACTTCATTTTCTCCGTTGAGGGAGCTAATAAGAACATGTGGTTGAGCGAATGTGAAGATCTTTCCAGTCTGTAATCCACCTGTTTAATAGTCTCTCCGACGGAGCAAATAATGGCCAGAAACGGTTGATTTAGAGTGCAAGGCTAGTTTACAACGACTATATTTTCTTATGGGTTGAATCTCCAACACCCTACTTTTCACCCTTTGTAGTACTTTTAAATATCTTCATCATATACTCTCTGCCACATTTAAAAAAATATAAAATGTGTTTTTTTTTTACAATTTAACGACACGTCTTTTTACATCTTTGAGGTTGTCAAACACGGTCGCGCAAGGCATCGGGTAATTGAACAATTTAACACCAGATGTCTGTGTTGCTTAGATTCTATAACTACCAGTATATCTGGTCTTACCAATTTTAACGAATGAACGGTAGTAGCGTATTTAACATATATAGTACAAGGTAGCACCGACTATCGGTGTTTTTCTCCATCACTGACTTTTAGACCACACGTTTAGGGATTCACGCTCACATTCGTAGTCATTGTAGCCGTCGGCGGACGACTGGCGTTGGCAGCTTTTCGGTCTCTCCCTTAATGCACGCATTTCACTAGTTCTTGAATAATTAATAAACATTACCCCTTTATCTTACAAATAAATAGGTTCCTGTATCTTATTAATAAACTCAGCCGTGATTTCATGTCATTTATTGATTTTCACCACCATGAATTTGTGGATGAGGAAAATGTCCTCTCTTAATAAAATTCTTATGTCTTCTAAATCCCGTGTCAAGAAAAGTCTCATGTCTATATTTAACGTAATACTCAATGCGCGTGTCTCGACGTCACTTGCCGTCTATTCTCTTTTTTCAGCCCAACCAATGCGGCCCACATCCTTCATGTTTGCGCATTAGCGGAACATCCGATGCATGCACTTCCGGTAATGGTGACCGCCAGAAAAAACGGAAGTAGGAGCTATATTAAAATGGTAAGAGGCGAACAGAGAAATCCCTCTGTTCGACCTTACCATTTTAAACGAAGCATGCGACTTCCCTAACTTCTTTTTTCTTTTTGTTTCGCGTATTTAGTGTGTCTGTGCTGAGTCCCATATTCTTTGAGCGTACTTGATATATGACCTATCTAGAATTCACTTGCATATTTCTTTTTCTTCATACGAGCGGAATAATTGAAAACAAAAGGAAAGAGTTAATGTTCGTATATCTTTGATAACTCTATCCCAATACTAGATCAGGTAAATTATTGTATAAATATGAGAATGTAATCTTTAAAGGCGGTAAAATAATTCTGTATCAGTTAATGGTGCGGGTGGAATTGGGTCAGCGCTCAGCTTGTTACGCATTTCGCGGCTGCAATTTTCATTTGGAATAAGAAATATTTAGTACCTAAAACTACACTGTAATATGGAGATTAGCTTTCGGGTTTCCTTCCGCGAGTTGTCTTTTGGTGACGACAGTTTCTCCAGCCACTTCGACCTGAAGACGCCAGCAGGATGGCTGGAGAAACTGTCGTCACCAAAAGACAACACGCGGAAGGAAACCCGAAAGCTAATCTCCAAATGCTGAAACACCGCGGAAACCTTCATACTACACTGTAATACTTTCATTCAGACTTGCCTCCATAAGAAGTTTACCGTAGTTTATCACGCCCTCATTTACGAATGAATCAATTTTCAAAAACATAATGTATTTGTCGCATTTTACGGCTCGAGTGCTTAGTCGTGAATATTCATCATGGTCTTGAATCATACCGAGGGATTTCTTGCAGTCCTTTATTGCTATTTTTCTCTTCGTTTCTGTGTTTTTATGAATGCTTTTGCGATGATTTCGCTAGAGAAGGGTAACAGGCGTGAGGATGGGTCCCTTGCGGCGTTAATCTCAGCGGCACCGCGGCCCACATCCATCCCGTCCCGTATCATATTCAGCGGAATGTGGCGGCACCATCAGCATTTCTTCGAACGCCTCGCGGGTGGTAACGCTATCAATTTCAGCGGCTCCCGACCAGAGGGAGTGATAAAGTATGCACAGATGTGTGATATCGCGCACGTTGTGCTGCTGAACAGTGTTGCCAACCCATGCTTTTTCAACTTAGAAACGTGTGACCAGATGGCGCGTGGAAGAATGCACGCCACCATTTGGACACAATAATGTCTATCATATTTAGTGACGGAAATAAAGGCTTATTGGCGTCCATAAATGTAATGATGGAAACTATGGGCGGAAGGGAGTAGTCGACGTGTTCTTTTCTGGGCGATGTCCCGGGAGAAAATTGAGTTCAGTAGCCTGGGTGAAGTTCTCAATAGCTCTTAGGATCATTTTATTCGAAGAAGAGAGTTTATTTAAATGGGTTATCCTAAGACGTAAAGGAGACATTATCTTTAACTTAAGTTGAATAGTATTCGGAAAATTAGACTTTCTGTGCGAGGACGTGCGTTGACTCAAAGCTTTCACGTCATGGGATTGGAGAAGAATGGAGACAGTGAACTTCATAGCGTGGAAGAGTAGCTTAAAAGAATTTGTCGGAGAACTCTGTCCTATGTATGGTCTACACGTTACGTTTAGTCGTCAGACTTGTATGATCATGCCAGATTTGTCAAGCAAAACTTGAGCGAGGGCGGCAAGTTAGACGTTTTGCGTGAACTGAAACTGAGGTTTGGCAGACCTCGGCTGACAGGTCTGCGCCTATAGATACGCGATCTTGTATTCATGTAATCTGTCAAATTTTGCTTCTCTGCGCGCCTGTTCTCGCTGACTCTGGAGGTTGCAAATGGTATCGTTTGTGAGTACAGAGACGAAAGTAAATACCATCAGACTTCCGGCAGTGATGTCACGACTTATTCTCGGAGTTCATTGAGCTCTGCCAAAGTTTTCTTGCCTATCGCAATTGAGGTTAAAAGATTACTGCAACCGAAACAAAAATGCTATTTGTAAAGCTATTTAGAAAATCATATTCATATCGCTGCGTAATGTTTTACTCTATACGTATTACATGCATAAGTCACTAGTATATTCTCGTATATACTCATATCCTCTTGCATCTGTAGGGTTAAGGTAGTCCGAGCGAGATAGTTCCCTAGTCATAATAGAGACCATATTCGAAATACGTTTTAATTGCACCAGCTGTAGGACTCATGAATGAAATATCGCATTACTAATGGTGCAATAATATAGTTTTATATGACAGATATTGGAAGTAATTAAATGAAAATATGTCAATAAGTCTTTAACTTGACCCATTTTTTTCTCGCGAAGCGTTTGAAACTCCTTCAAAACGGAAGGTTTTTTGTGATACCCAAGAACCTGCTGCGGTGACAATATGATTCATTTTCATAAATAGTTGAGAAAACACACAAAGTACACACTATTGATTGTTTGACGAGATCTAAGTGTAGGAAATGCCTCATTTGTTAAATAAGGTCTCTCTGGAGTGCATAAACGTACCGTTTCCCATGTAAAAGGGCTGGTATTGTTTGGCAAATATCTCGAAAAGTAGTATGGGAAGGGGTTACATGTTTGGTGTCAATGGAAGGGTTATATATTTTTCTTTAAAATGAGACCAAATTCATTGATTTCTTGGGAAAATGATATTTCGCTTCAACTATCGTAAATTACAGCCGATCGCGTAATCTATGCATGTTTTTAGCCACCCTGCACCTGTTCTTATTCGGCTTGCTTTTGGACGATATCACGGAGATTCTCCGAGTGCTCCAACTCGGAAGCGATGACTTGGTCCGGGAGTGATGGTGGTGCCCACGCAAATTGGGGTCCGTTACGTACGTACGGGGCGTTTGGTCGAGCGTGGGCCCTCTTTTTGCCGCACCGGTTGGGTGGGCAGTGATCGCGGATGGGTGGGTGGGGAGGAGGGGGAGGGGTAAGGGTTTAAGATACCCTTCGCCCACCCATGGCCTCGGCGTCCGCCCACTTCTCCCTCCCATCCTGCGTGTCCTACGATTGAGAATGTTATCGCTCTCCAACCATTAAATAACTCTCGATAGAATTTTGTGTTCGCGATTACTGTTACTTTTCCCAATTTAACTGTTTACTCGGCCGTTACAGGTAACACCGGCCGGAAAAGTGAGTGAATGGTGAAGTGCTCTAGTTCAGGTGGTGAAATATGATAATGAGCTTAATGAGTGAATATCTTGGTGTGTATGAGTAGCTAACTGCAGTACAGTAGAGCGTCAATAATCCGGACCGTCGATAATCCGGATTCGCATCCGGCGAAAAATAAGTTGAAGTGTATAAAATACAGAATTGAACTACTGTTTTTACTGTTTTTAGCTAAGTTTCTTTATGTTTTAGGCATCAAACGGCCTTTTTATGGTTAAACTTAATTGTTGAAGGCGTAACTTTGTGGAATGACTCTACCGACATGACTAAAAAGAGAGAACTCTTAGTTTTAAGTGTGGAAAATACTAAGAGTTCTCTCGTTTTAGTCATGTCGCTTTTTATGGTTCTTTTCGAAAATCCTGACTTTTTGATAATCCGGACTGGGTCTGGTAGCAATTGATCCGGATTATCGACGCTCTACTGTATGATTTGGCAGTGTAAAGAGAGGAACAAGAGACTTATTCCGTTCAACGTTAGCTCCGTTTTACTTTAAAAATAGTTTTGTACATTTTAGATTTATGCACGACACTGATCCAGAATTATTACGACGTGGCGTTTTTTTCCTTCTTAAGTGATGATCTCATCGGACATGAAAGATAGATTTAGTATGTACGGGAATAGAAACGGAATACATTCGAAAAGGGGTATCAGGGATCATCAAACTTGATGGAAGCTTGATTGAAGCCTTCCTGAGATTGGCCAGTGGTGCTTCATTGGTTTTTCTAAAATCGTTTTGTAGGTGGACCGCGCCGTAGACGAGGATACCCGGAGCATTATTACGAAGGCATCCTCCTCTTATCTGGGGTATTTCCCTCGACAGGAGCAGGAGGCCCCCTGTAATTATCGTGTCGTCATGAAGATTCTCAAAGCCATTAGAGTTTGAAACGGGAATCAGTTAAGCTGACGCCTCATTCCGTTTCTGTTTTACAATAGCTGTTTGAGCGTTAGTTATAAAACGCTTGTGGACGTATAGTAAATAGCTCAAGTAATCGAATTGGCTTTGACAAACTGTGTGAGGATGATAACGGTGGAGACATTCGTGCGTTGAGACGAGATTGCATTTAATATTTTTATTTTTTCGATGGGCTCACTCCAAATATGTTTGGAGAAATTATTGCGAATTGCTGTGAATGACGCCATCCAGAGTACTCGTGTCTGAATGGTATGAGGAATGTTTTTAAATTTTGAACCCAGAGATATTAGATGGAATCTTCATGTCTCCATTTTAATTGCATAAACTGCTTGTCCTACTCGTTGAATCGTTTTATTTTTCTTAAGCTATTATTGTGCTGCCTGCGTTTAAGTAAGGGCTAGAGAAGTGAATGGACTATGATATGGATGGTCGAAATATTAGGAGCCTACGTTGTTTTTTTTCGCCCTAAGTATGTATGCCCAGGTCCGTATTTTGGTGGCGCTATTATTTCCTCCGAAGGGTAATCCTAACCGCCATCACATGAAAACGCTTTATTTTTTAGTATTCTACCGGTGAAAGGTAGATTTTATTGAAAGTCAAAGATTCGCCTCCCAACCTTCTACTTTTCTACAATATTCCTCTAGTATTTGCTTTTTCGCCTCGGCATACGATCTGCCCTTAATCCTGTCCATGAAAGCTAATCTCCTTCTTCCCCTTCCCCGCTTGCTCAACATCCTACCCCTTAATACAGTCTTTAACTACCCAACATTCTTGATCACTCATTATTGCTTCTTTCAGCCATCTACCCTGCGCATCCCGGATTTTAATCAGACGTTTCCTTTCCTCGCCCACCATTCTAAGCACTTCCTCGTTTGTCTTCCTTTCCGTCCATCGCACCTTCTCCGCACCCACATCTCAAACGCCTGCAGCCTATTCACAACCTCCCTTCTCAGGATACACGTTTCTGCTCCATACAACGCTGCGCTCCATATCAAGCTCTGAACCAGCCTTTTCTTCACGCCATTGCCGTATTTCCTAAAGTATGATGTGGATGTGATGGCTTTATTTCTGTGGGTAATCTGTTGTAAATGACTGAGGCTGGATGATGCGGGCCATGTTGAGATAGAGAGATGTTAAATGCTGAGATAAGTTAATGTCTTAACTGGAAGGTTTTTGTCCATTACTCGATGGAAGAGGCTAGATAAGGGCGGGTTCTTCTTATGATTTAACTGCAAATATTGAGATTTCTGGGAGTTATTGATGAGACCATTTGATTGGCACCAGTGTTTCATGTCGGAGATAGAAGTATTGCAGAGGTAGGTTAATCAGCGGCTTTAGAATGTAGCAGACAGGAAGTATCATCTGCATAGAGAAGGAGCTTGCCACATGCAATTGAATTTTGTAGGCCATCTTTTAATGTCGGAAAGAGCAATGGTCCAAGTATTGAACCTTAATTCTGGTTTACGGGAAAAATAGACTACGCCTTTTGCAACGAATGAACTGTTCATTTCTGAATGGTGAATTTCTACAGCAAATCTACATATTCCGTGTCCACCTCGTATTATTACAAAAACTTAGCAAATAAAACCATTACAGAAACGTGAACTCATCAAAACTACAGTTTGCTTCCTTAGTGTTTGCTAGTGATAAAAACAGCACTTAATAAAAGATTATGTGACTATCACAGATTATTAATGACTTGACGGCTGGACTTATACAGACTATGTTAATTCATCGTAAAATGTTAAGGATTATTACTTCGGAGTTAATATTAACTGTGGAAATGTGGTTCAAAGCCCGAGGGATAAAGCTAGCCTTGCGGTCCAATGAAGCCAAGCAATGGCTTATATTAATCCGAAGTATAAATGGATACCATTACGACAATGAATGAAATGCTTCAGGGTAATTTTTTATTCACACTTTGGGAATTGAGATATCTCCGTCATCTTTCTAGGTCTTCAAGTTACAAGATTCAGCTCAAAGTAATGCAAACCGCAGAACGTTTCCCGATAGATGATGAATATAAATTTAAATTGTACGAAATAATTGCATTTTTACCTCAGTTTTATCTTACAGGCTGACCATTTTGGATTACTTCCTGAACAAAAAAATAATTGCACCCCTAGTATTAAAAATGTGAAGAAATTGGTTATTTGAAATACTAAATATCATTTCCTCAACTACCTACCTTTCTGTGCATTGCACTGCCTATATCAAGGAAAAAGTTGCGCAGAAGTGTATATTGAGGCTGTTTAGTAATAATTTCGCGCGCAGAAATCATTAAAACAAGTGGAATCGAAAACAATTATATATTTGCAATTAGAAAACAACTTATCGATTTTTACCTTAAAATGGGTATTATGCAGGTATTTACGTACAATTTCAAGAAGCATGAACTGAGAGCAATAAATGTAGTAAATAAATCTGGATTTACTGAAATGGAAGTAGTTCCATAGATGTCCTAAATGTTTTGGAAACTGCTATACCGTATACACTATACACGCTATACACTAAATTAAATAAACCCCCATGTTAAATGGTTCTTGAATATCTGGTGCCTTTCTCCCGCGCAGCCTAATTTGAAGCTGTCATCTAAAACTCATCTTTCACCATAATATACCATTGCCAAACCCTTAATGTGGAAAACAATAATTTAGGCACCATGTTGTTCCAAATTGCCTTGGCGGACCTTCATGTACAGAATCGTTCTCTTCGGTCTAAAACATTTTATCTCGCAAGCGCTGCGGAGCTCTTTACTTTTTATTTTCCGAGTTTTCGTCTGCCACTCTCCGTCCACCTCGTGACATCTGGATTAGAGACCGGCGCCGCGCCGCCGGCCATGCAAGGCACGCCGCCGCCGCCGGTCATTTTAACGGCGGCGGCGCGGCGTGACATTTTTAATACCAAGTCCTACAGTCGACAAAGTACTGACAAATTGCTCGAGAAGATGCATTTTGGATTGATTTCAGCTGTCACGCTATTTCGTCTTGTCGACCTTTCCTCTCCCTTCCCACTGCAGGTCTCGTGTGTCCGCTTAGCTGCCTGGCTGAGCAGACATACGAGTTATCGATAGGTTTTATTTTGCACCAGAGTTTGGCCCAACAAAAAAAGAACGTAGGTGAGGCATAGTGGAGAGTCACGGAGCACGCAGGAAGAAATAGGTGCGAACTCAAAAAGAATGTTGCCGAGTGGATGGGTATATTTCCATATAAATTACATTTTGCTCGATTTCTTGAGACTCGGGCGGTTTTATGTCTACTGACGTGCGTTCTATCCTCAGGATAACATGTTTCGGTCAGGTTGTTTTAAACTGAGGGTAAGTTAGAAAGTATAAACAAACAAAACTTGTTTTCCAGCTAAAAATGTGAAATTAGGACGGCGGCATTCGTTTATTTTTGCCCAAATAAAATATTATCCTGCACAAGTATTTAAACCTTAAAAAGTCGAGAGGGCTACTGGCATGTCAGTGGTTGCGCACAGTCTAAATAACCATATTGACGAAAGTTTAAAGAATAATTATTAAAAAAAAATAATTTACGTGAAATTTAACAATACTTCCGCATAAATTATCATTATAATACATTATTACTTTTTTGTTACTTAGTTTTTATACATATACCTAAAATGTATATATTTGCTTGACGGTAAAGTTGAGGTAGAATTATATTGAACTTTACGCAAAATTTAATAGTTGAAAATTACAAGTAGAAAGCGCAAGTTTTTCTCAATGTGAAACGCATTAAGCCGATGTCCCACGGTAATTTTTTCTTAAATTTATTCATGAATTCCATATTCATGAATTGAGTTTCGTGAACTGTTGGACCCAATGTCACACGAGCAAGAAAACTTCATGAATTGGGAACTGATCGGCTGACGGCCGAGAAGAGAATTTTTTTTGCTGTCATCAATAGTGTATTCTCTGTACGAAAAGAACACGCAGAGAAGATATTTTTACGGGACCTACAAGCTAGGGTACGGAATAGCACACGCCTATTGCGGCAATTACCCGGGAATTAATTTAGCCATACGTATAAACTAAAGGAATTGCAAGTGCTTGCTCCGATGCTTGCTCACGATGGAACACGTCAGAATCCCTATGTAGCAGTTCTCCAGCCCAGAGTCGCCGAAACTATCTTCCCCGTAGACAAAGTTCGAAACTAGAGCTAAAAATAACGATATGATAAGACTATCCATCACTGTGAGAAAATATTGCAATTACTGAGTGTATATTAAATGTTGTGATTTAAAAATAATTCGTTCACCAAATAGTTCTCCGATGGAGGATCTAAACCACGATCCTTCACACGCAAGGCGAGCGCGCTCCTCACCAGACCACCGCTGTTTAAGTGAGATTTGGCGAAACATGGTGTGAGGTTCCCAACTTATGGTGTGGCCTAGTGACATTTTCCTCAGATTCAAGTTATTTTTACGCGTATTATTCTTTATATTACTCCTAATGGTCTTAGTAATACGCGAAAACTATTGAAATTAGCTTGTATCCGGTCAAGCTTCATATTTTTGGAGGTAGTTCCTACAGATATCGTAATTTATAAAGAAATCAGGTGTAATCCTCTCACTTTGACTGTCTCTGTGTGAAGCAACGAATGAACTGAGCGAAAGATTGAGGCTTTCTAAATATCAAGTACGGTACCAATTAATTATATTAATAGATACATAAATCGTAAATTATTTTATCGTTAATTTTGACTATAATAAATCTCGCATAGTCTACAAATCCCTTTTTTATTTTAAGCATAACGGCAAGAGTATGTCGAGAAGCGCTGTTCCAAACATCATCGCAAGCGCAGTTCAACACATCAAAAAATTACCTATTTATTAAATATTAGGTTAATATTCGAGGTGCGAGATACTGCGAGAACGTGATGGTGGATGCGCGCAGAAAAGCCAATCAATGACTGAGTTTTATGAAGAATTTACAGAGTTTCGTACTTACAGAAATTTACCGAAAATTGGCGTGCGTATACACAGTGTAACTCTGAGAATATTAATGAATTATTCATGAATAAATTTACGAAAACATTTACCGTAGGACATCGACTTTAGAAATAATTTATCCTCCTCCCAACCTTGTTGTTCTTCCTCATCGTCCTTTTCACTATCTCCAGCTTCAGCGAAACCAAGAAAAGTTGTGACGGAGTGCTCTCTGCAAATACATCTAGAAAATATTTCACTGAGTGTTCTGCTTTTCCCATTCTTTCTCATTAGCAAAGCACACATCTTTCCAGGCCCATTTCCCCTCTGTCTTCCCGGTGTAATACACTGAGTCACGCTGTTCCTCATTGCCAGTCACTCTCTTAGGCAGATCCGTCACGTATCATATTTGCTGTCGGCAAAACACTAATTGAGTCATTGTAGCGTCAATCAATAGGAAAATTGGCAATGTACAAAAACAATTAAAACGCCTTCCGATTTTGCGGGAAAGATGAATGCATTTTTACGTGATGGTTCCATAAATTACGAGAGAAATTAACATCATGGCATTCGTACATTGAGTTACCACGGAGAATATATATAAAATCCTTCAAAGTATATAGGTTGTACATGAGAAGGACAATGTATACAATAAGTAGTATAGCTGAAAACTTACTGGCTTCCACCACCAGTTAAATCCTCCTGAAAATTAGTAAGTTAATCATTTATGTTATCACAATATTTGTGAGAGATAAATATAATAAATACGAACATTTATGATCTCAAACACTAACTTCAAAAGACTTCAAAATTGGTTCCTCTCATTCACGAAATGAGACTGACTGGATAGGGGACGTTCAACTATTACGTAAGACGATTTATGCCATTTTAGCCCTCCCTCCTCCCTCCATGTAAGACAATGTAAGATTTTCCCAACCCTCCCCCCTCTGTCTTACATAAGACGTTAGATATTTATAAATACTCTTCGTTGCATACTCGCTTTGGTTGAGTTTGGCGGTAATGTAGCTAGCCAGTCAGGCGACAGAGTAGCGGTGAGATAACGGAAAATACGCCATTAACGAGCGGATGCTCGATGTCAATTTTATTAGGATACGATACAATGTCTCAAGATGGACAAAATTCTTACGTAAATAGATTCCAGGCCCCCCTACATAAGGCAATGTAAGATGATCCCACCCCCCAAATCCCAAAATCGCCTTACGTAATACTTGATTGGCCCCATAGGCATATCACCAGAGTATCTATTATCGTCCAAGCACAGATATCGAGATGGGCCAGACAGACGCCGTGGGCTCGCAGAAATGCAGATGCCACAAAGTATACACATAACTCTTACAATGTGGCTTCAATAGGGAAAATGAGCTGATATTTTCGGGCCCAGTTAGGGCCTGGCAACGCGGTGGATAAGCGTGTGGATGCGTCCTACAAATTAACTGTTTGAAGATTACCTGTGAGTTGCTCAAGAACGCTATGCCTCGTTGATGTTGCCTCAGTTCCGTCTGCTCACTCGAACGGTCCCTTTCATATGTGATACATTTGTGCTTGAGAATATACCATTGTCTGAGCGATTTGAGACACCATACGAATTGACGACTCGAGTTCTACACAGAAGCTCTGAGAGCACTGTCTGGTGTAAACATCCGTTTTTCGTGTGTGCTTGTTACGAGGAAGCATCGGCATGACTTTGAGTGCGCCTGTGGAAGATGTCAAAGACCACATTTCAAAGTATATGGTCGAAACGTTGTACGGCTCACATAAAACAAGATTCGCATGGCGTTACTTTGGGAAGCTGTCCATGGAAAGGGACGAAGGTGCTCGACGCCACATATATTATATTAACTGAGGTTCTGGAAAGACCGCCGTTGTCGATTCCCTGGCTGGCGACTGCGGTGCGCAAGTTTCTGTGCATCCCAAGGCCATGGATAGTCAGATGCCTGTGCTTGGTGAAAATTCTGCAATCGGTCTAAGTACAATAACTAAGTTAGTTAACGCAAGGTAATTTTTATTTTCGATTGGAAATCATAGTTTGAAAAAATTTTCTTTCCTCTACAACCAGGCTTCAGTCTTCCTAGGATTACTATTTGGCCACTAATTGCCAAGTTATCCTTCACATTTTCTTAAGTTCCCATGGAAACTTGGTATTTGTCCTTTATCATCAATTTTCAGAGCCTTATTTTGTCGATTTTATGAATTTCATCGTTTGGATTATATTTCTGGTCGTTGATAATTATGGTAATCAATGGAAAAAGGTCGGTTTATGGACGTTCATATTTTTTCCTAAAATCAATCTATACATTTTCATCGCAATTCTAAAAGATATGATATTCCATCGCATCTTACTGTCGTGGCTAGCAGTATACGTACTCTATATTGTCGTTACAAAGCAAATAACTTGAATTTAACAACTAACACTGCTGGTGACAGTTTGATTTTCAAATTCGAATTAAAGTCATTGGTACTATTTTTATCATTCCAGTCGTGTTTCATCGGTATTTTTATGATCAATTTCGCTTAACATGGGACGGCTGTTCCTCGCAGTTTTGTTTGCAACCAGCAAGGTTTTGTTATAATGCATCAAGTGAAGTTGTTTATCAGAACAGCTGTCTACTCCAAGCCCCAAAATGGCCGCCGCCGCGAGTAGTCGGAACCTTACTATCCATGGCCTTGTGTGCATCCCCGCCACCAGCACACCTATTAAACGGAGTTTCAATATATGTGGGCTCACCCTTACAGCCAAGAAAAGTAGACTTGAGCTGCAGCGCCTGAATAAAATAGTTTTTATTCATGAAAACTATGACTTTAGTAATGAGTTTGTGCATAGAGTGCTGTGACACAATTATTTTTCTATATGTATAGCCTGTAGCGTGCCTTTGTGACTGTGTGAAAAGTAAAATACTATCATATTTTGATCTGTTAAATTAACCCCTTGACGACGCAGTATTTAAGATAGCACTTTACATTTTTGACGGTTGTAATATGAGATTTTCCAGTTCTTTACTTTTTTCCTCGAACTATACGAACAGGCGTTAACACGCCGCGCCGACTACGCCGCGCCGCCGCCGATCAAACGCTCGGCGTTCGCACCGTCACGCCGCCGCCGCCGGCTTTATTTCCCCCCCACGCCGCCGCCGACCGAAATCAAGACGGCGCCCATCTCTAATCTGGATGTAAAACCCCATGCGTGTCTATTGATTTTCGTGTATGCTTTTAGTCATCCAGCCAGCCACCTGGTAGTTTGACTCAACGACACTTAAGTGACGTTTTTTCCATATCCAATGCGTATGATGGTTCTCGTTTTGGCGGACTCAAGGACTTGGTAATTGAGATGTTCATGATATTTTATTGCGCTTGCGTGCATCTCGCCTGCCATTTAGTCAAGGCATTACCGTTAATTTCGCAATATTTTGTACAAGTTATTGCGGCTACAGCTCCTCCAGTGATTACGTTCAATCATACAAAATACAAACATTGAAACGCTTGTTAAAAGTTAAACCCGTGACTCGAGTGTAATACATTCCATTTTTACGATCCTTTAGTTTGTCATAATGTTACAAATTGATTGCATTCTTCTGCGAGCGTATTTACGAAAAGGGTGCAGAACATGAAAATTAAATATGGACCCACCATCACTATTGTCGTCATCCAAGTTTTATTATCTTTTATTATGGAATACTATCTTAAATGGCCAATTGCTTAGAAATTGAACATTACGAAATCTCAATCTATGGTCATATAACTTTAACATCTGGTTCTCAAGTTTGCATGGAGACTAGTCTCTCGTCCAAGATTGATAAATGTGAGAGAAAAACATTGTGTGGGAAATGTGTGAGAAAAACAAGTGGGAATCATTCCCATGGTGGAGGAAACACTATATCAAAATTGTCCCTGTTGAGCATTTTAATTTTGTTCTCCAAGTTTCATCTCGTTTCGTTCATATCCTAATTCCCTAGGATCATATTCACTATTGTTCTTAATCAAATAAATGGGATATTTTGATTCTCGAATTCCAGATCACTATGAGAATAAAATTATATATATTTTACTCATCATGCGTATTCGTAAAACTGTTGCAATAGTGAGTCAGTCAGTCAGTGAGAATGATGAAAACCAAACTATGATAAGTGGTGAAACGTAATGGATATCAGTCGTGGTTGTTAAATTCTTTATGTCCCTGAACTAACTGACATTATTGTACAGAATAAGTATGTGGTTATATCAGCGGACATTGATGTGTGGAATCATCCCAGGAACCGAAAAATGTGTTGACTTGCTGATATATCGCATTACATGGGACTAATCCTTGCCTATACGTCAGGTGTACAAAACATCCACGTGGATCAAATTATTAACGGGTCGGCCTTGAAGAAGCTCGAGTTGTAGAAAGTCTTCTGTAAATACTTTGTTTTGATGCACTGTAGGGATTGTGAAGATTGGATCTAATGCAAAGTGGGTGGGAGAGAAAATCCTCTTCTCCCACCTTGGCTCTAAGGTATCCAGAAAACGAAACAGGGCCCAGTGTTAGATTGCTTTCTGTAAAATGAAACTAATCCAATGATGACGTAAATTTTTTTGACGAATTTTGACGTCGATAAACGCGAAAATTGAAATGAAAAATTCGGCCTGGACCAGGAATGGAATCGCGCATATTGGGCTCTCTGGGCTAATGCGCGCGAGGCTTTGAATACTCCAACACGAGAATGAGAAAGCATACTTAGGTGGCGAATTGGTCTACGCAGTGGTGGCCGTTCAAGCTAAGAATGCGTGGTTCTGTTCCCGGCCTAGGATTATTTTTCCCGTGGCCCTGGTTACAATTTATCTCCCTTTGAAAGTTACGCACTGGATTCACAGTTTTAAATTTTGTGTATCCTTTAATTGTGAGGATTGTGAGTGTTTTGTGCTATTGTTCGAGCAATATCCCTGGATATGTTAGCCACACACGCCATTGAAAACTGTTTTCTTATCTATTTTTGCTGAAAGTGTCGTGGATAGCGCACATTTATTCTGGTTTACTTGCTAATTTTTGAATCCAAAGTTTTTCTTTTTTGCTCAGATAAGGTTGTCCTGGATGGCTCAGTTGCTAAACACCGACGGAATAGTAACGTAACTGTCTAACCTTTTTTGGTATTCGTTGTGATCATGATATATTTATTGTTTGCAATATATTGATTATAACTCTCCGGGTTTAATGTTGGTAGGGTTTCCTTTCAACTGAGTTCGCGGGTCCGAACTTCATCGCCCCCCCCCCTCCCTCTTCTAACCCCAGTGTGTTTTTATCACCTACCTGGGTTTTGCGGAAACTAATCAATGAATCAATGAAGAAAATTATGAGAGCCTTCCAGTCCAGTGTAAGGAGGCTGAAGATATTGCTTCATTGCAGGCGTATGAATAACCGCTGTTAATATGGTTTTGGGCCCGTACTCTGCAAATTTAGGTTTTTTATTGCTTGTTTACCCTCCCTTCAGCGAGTGAATGGCACGCTTATGTCTGAGGAGCCCGCCTGATATATCGAGATGATTTCATCCAACTGGCTGTGGTCGCCATTTCCTAGAAATTATTCGAAGCGAGCATTATGTATCCAAAAAGACGTTATTTTGAAGGATATACTGTAGCGTGTCAGAATGTGACAGTGAGTGGGAACCGGTCACAAATATCGCAGCATCGTTTGTCGTAACGACATCGTTTATAGTTTAGTCAAAAATGGCCGCTTAATCCATCGGTACACGCTTTTATAGATTATAACTTTGGTAATTCGATATTTAGACTTTTCCTTTTTCTTCCTTTTATCTTTTTCCTCCGTGTTCTTTTGCGTTTGAGAAGTGATGTTGTAATATTTCATCGCGTTAAGGATGAATTAATTGTTAAATATTTACCTTTTGAGCCGGTCTGATAACAAAACGGAAGTTGAAAATTATAGATTATAGTTCTGGAACTTGAAATTAATAGCATTGCCTACAGGCTCAGTTGTAAGGTTTAGGATGACAGTAAAAAATGGTTTACTTCTTTTAGATCTTGGATTTATGTCTGCAAAAGTAGGGTGATACGCAAATCACTATTCTGGAACTACCTGCCTGTAAGCTTTCGTCAAAATCGTTGACCTTGCTCGCGGATATTAGGCAATTTTTCGGATTTCTAAACTTCATAACATGACTATAGGATACCCTCTTGTTAGTCATGTTTCTCGGTTTCGAATGGTCGATATATCGTTTGATATTGACTGAGCATCTTATTGGAAAATCGAACGACCCTGACGTAAATCGGAAGGTGTGCTGATTGCTTCTTGAGCAACATTGAAGTGGTCGTCTACATAGCACTGCTGTGCATTAATTGTCGGAAATCTCTTTTAGAGG
This sequence comes from Ceriagrion tenellum, assembly GCA_963169105.1. Classification (NCBI taxonomy): domain Eukaryota; kingdom Metazoa; phylum Arthropoda; class Insecta; order Odonata; family Coenagrionidae; genus Ceriagrion; species Ceriagrion tenellum. The sequence continues at coordinate 131,636,995 of OY720640.1, forward strand.
ACTCTAGTGGTGCAAATGTGTTGAGAATTGCCTTCCAAGTCAGTTTACAAGACCCGCAAATCCAATCACTCGGATACACTTCTGCTATCACCTTGTATAAGTGGCGGATACTTCAAATTTTAGTTTGCTTCCGCCGCTGGCTAATGCTGTAAAACAGTGAACATTTCTTAGCATTTGTAATTGAATATCTACGTAGGCAAGGAAAGTTGCTTTTCGGTTAGCAGTTTGTTTCTGCTCAATTTATTATCCACGTTTTTGGAGATTTTTAAAAATCCTCATCCACCGAAATCATTTCATACTATCCATTTCCGCTTATCTTATTGTTAAATACCTTACGGTCTCAAAAAGTCAATACCATCATCTGGTATACCGTAATCTTTTTTATGCAACGAGGGACTATTCTATCAATTTTGTTATGTAAAGATGTACTTTTTCAATTGTTCTCTCACTGATGCGTTTTTATCCGGAATCTCTTTTTTTATCAATTATATCCATATTTTCCGGTGACTCATAACATTGATATTTACTTGCCTTTCTCCGTTATCACGGCGATATCCTATTCCGGTAGATTTCGTACATTTCCAAATATATTGAGCAAAATGGCGTTGCTCTTGTCAATGACTTTCCTTTGCCTCTTCTACCTTGTGTTCTTTTAGCCTCTTTAACTTAGTCTTTATCCGATATTGCTCTGAAATTCCGTTTCTTAATGCTTTTATTATAGTTGTGAGCTTGAGTTGCTATTTCTCTCTTTTCATGCTATTTAAACCACCATACTTTCCCAATGCTCTGTTTATGCCTACCTGCATGGTCCGTACATGTTTAAATTCAAATTTTGAGGCTTTACTGCTCATAAAATTTGCCTTTCACTAAAATCCGATGTATGATGCCGTGATTATTTTAGCCTACCTCGTTCTTTTCTCACGATGGATTAGAAGTTAGAAAATTGGGCGTAAACTAGAGTGATGTTTACAGTGGATATTAAAGCATATGGCAGAGTCCACCTGCTTTAGAAGATGGAGGTGCCTCATGGCGTGATAGTGTCCAGTTAAGAGTCCCACTATCGTACGTAGTTGACCTCTGTTTAGCAAAACGAGTCTTCTAGCCAGTCCCGGTTTGGGTCCTTCAATCAGGAGCTTGGCTTGTCTAAGCCCCTGTGAGTTCTGCCAGATCTCAGAATGACGGTCAAGGCCCCTTTTCATGATCTCTGTTATCCCTGTTGAGGGTGCAATTGGGATGAAAGGCTCAGGTCCCGTCGGTGAGTGGTTTGAGCCTTCTTTAGCGAGTTGATCCGCTATCTCATTTCCGGTTATGCCCATGTGTCCTGGGACCCAGAAGAGACCTTTCCGAGACTATTCAGTGAATTGAGCGCATTGCGACATTCAAGAAGTAGTCTTGACTTGCACCATGGTGACACCAGGGCCTTTAGGGCAGCTTGGCTGTCGGGACATATGTGAATTGGTCTGCCTTTGAGACCTGTTTCCCTTACGGCGTGGGCGCAGGTCAGCAGAGTATAGACCTCTGCCTGAAAGACCGTTGCGTATGCTCCCAATGAGATGGCGAGCCTTTTGTGTGGGCGCTGGCAATAAATGCTAGCTCCTGCTTTCCTTTTCTTCCTGGAGCCGTCGGTAAACCATAGTTGGGCCCCATTATGGAGGTCTTTGTCCCCTTCCTTTGTCCACCACTCCCTTTCCGGGAAGTGGAATTTGAAAAGTGGGGGTGTATTGATGAGTGAATCTGTTGTTGTGTCTGAGCCCATCTCAAAGATAGGGCTTGACTCCCTGAGCTCCAGCCATATTTTCCTGTGTCCGAATGGGTTTCCCCTGTCGTTCCACTGTCCCAGTCTCTTGAGACGATATGCTGCTACCCAGGTTTGGGTTTCTACTTCCACGTTCAGTGGAGCAAGATCCAGTAGAGTTTCCAGAGCCAAAGATGGGGTAGTCTTCATTGCCCCCGTGATGCCCATACAGGCCATTCTTTGCAAGTGGTTGAGTTTTTTCTTGGCAGTACATTGCCGTGTTTTCCTCCACCAGACTATTGAGCAGTGTAGAAAGCTAGGTTTCTCTACTGCAGAATAGATCCATCTGATCGCCTTCGGTTGAAGTCCCCAGGTTTTGCCTAGGGCTCTCCTGCATGTCCATAGGGAGGCACATGCTTTCTTGGTTTTCTCCTCAATGTGTGCCCCCCAGTTAAGTTTAGAGTCCAGGAGGACTCCTAGGTACTTTACTATTGTTGAAGGTTGTAGGAGCCTTCCTTGGAGTGAAGGAAGTATGAGTCCTTCTCTTTTCCTCTTATTGGTAAACAATATGAGTTTAGTTTTTCCTGGGTTCACAGTCAACACTGTCTCATTGCACCAGCCCATCGTTTTATCCAGGGCTTTCTGCATAAGTGTCGAAACGGTATTGAGGTATTTGCCGGTGATGAGAATCACTACGTCATCTGCATACCCCTGGGTATAGGCTCCAGCCTTATTCAATGTTGAAATAAGGCCATCGACCACCATGTTCCATAGCAGTGGGGACAGAACTCCCCCCTGAGGGCATCCACGAGTCACAGCCACCTCCATTGTACTCTCCCTTAGAGCGGCCTTTACGGTTCTTTCTTCAAGCATTAGCGTGATCCAGTTGACAATATGTGCGTGAACGCCATGTCTTCTGGCTGCAAGGCAGATTTGATCAAATTATGTGTTGTTAAAGGCTCCTTTCTTGTCAAAGAGGAAAGTGCCCAATCCGTACGTCCCATGTTCCAGTACCCCTTCTACCCTGGTAACGAGGTTATGGAGTACTGTCTCAACTGATTTGCCTGTTTGATAGGCATGTTGGTTCAGGTGTAAGGGATTTTCTTTTAGTGGTCCTTCCCTAATGTGTCTGTCTACTATTTTCTCCAGTGCTTTCAGCATGAAGGATAAGATACGCTAATGCCACGGAAGTAGTCAGCCTTGGTGTAGTCTGTCTTTCCTGGTTTGGGTATGAAGACGACTTTAGTGATCCTCCATATTTTGGGGACGTACCCATACGCCAGGCAGGATCGAAAGGTTCTGACAAATGGTAACAGCACCAGATTCTGTCCCTCTTGCAGAAGTGCAGGGAAGATACCGTCTTCACCAGCAGATTTGTAAGGGCTAAAACTTGTTATCGCCCATCTTGTAGCGTTGTAGGTAACGATGCTGGGGGCCAATCTCCATTCCATCCTGGCTGGACGGCTGGGAGGCCTCCTTAGGCGCATCTCGACCTCCATAGAGCCTGGAAAGTGGGTCTTCAGCATGAGCTTTAGTGCTTCCTTTTCTGATGACGTGAATTCACCAGAGGGAAGCAGAAGAGACCCTACCCCTGCTTCTGGGTCCTTTGCAATGATCTTATGAAATCTAGCAAGCTGTGGAACATCTTCCATGCTCTCGCAGAAGTTCTTCCAAGATTCTCTTTTGGAGCACTTGATTTTCGCTCTGTATTTCCGCTGGGCTGCTCTATTGTTATCCCAGTCCCTGGTCAAAGTAGTTCTCTTCGCTTTGTTGAAGAGTTTTCGGGTGTCCTTCCGGAGATATTCAAGTTCCATGCCCCACCAGGGTAGCTTGCAGCCTTTCTTCCTGGTTTTTAAAGGACAACTGGCTTCATAAAATGTGATGATACTTTCCTGGAGAAACTCACGGCAGCATCTATCTCGTCCACTTTCCTGAATTTATAAGTGAGAGCTTCCGATAGCATCTCCTCAAGTGTTTTCCTATACTTCCCCCAGTCTGCTCATCTGGGGTTCCTGTGTGTTGTCAGCCTGTTGCTGGCTTCCAGAAGGGTGAAATGTATGTGCCGGTGGTCGGAGAGAGAGGCTTCGCTCGACCATTTCCACCCTACCACGCTATTCACCATTGAGTTGGTGCAGAGAGTAATATCAATCACCTCTTCCCTTAATCTATTAGAAAATGTGGGTCGTGTTCCTTTATTGAGTATGGTCAAATCCGTAGACATGAGATACTCAAGCAGTGCCTCCCCTCTGTTATTGCTGTCTCTACTTCCCCACACGAAATGGTGAGAGTTGGCATCGCACCCAACGAGGAGGTCTCATTTTTTGGCTAGACAAAATCTTACCTATCTCTCCAGTTCCTCCGAGGGTGGTGGTCCTGGCGCATCATATGGGAGGTATGTTGAACTGATCACCAACCTCCTTTTGTTCTCACCGTCCCCAAGGCTCAGCACAGCTGCTGCTTGGTCCCTGGTGGTATATTCAGGTAAATGTATAGCATTTATCCCATTGACAAAGATACAAGCTCTTGGTCTATCGATCGTGGTACAACAAAATACTTTACCCTTGGTCATGTTCAGGCCTCTGACTCTGCCCTGGAAAGCCCAGGGTTCTTGAATCAGAGCAATTTTGGCCCCTCAAGGTGGCCCTACTGTGTTGCAAGTTGGTTTGGAGGCAATGGATGCCCGCCATGCTGATCCTCCTCCTTCATGTCAACCCCTTCCACCTCTGGGGTCTTTTGGGGCTCCTCGGGTTCGCCCGTCTTTCCCAGGAAGGTTATCTCGGCCCTCTGCATGCCGACATTTCTCCGGAATTCTGGGCAAGATATGAAGGTGGCAGATGGCTCATCAACACCAAGGATGAACCTCGTCCCTTGATTTACCTCCTTCATCTCGTATGGTCTCCAGAGAGTTGTCTGGAGCCCCGGGTTAGACTTCTTCAGTCTATCCAGGAGAGTCTTGACGTCGGGTTTGCTGAGCCCAGGAACCCACACCATCATCTTTCTCTTCTTGATGAGACTTTCAGCATCTACAGCCTTAACGTTGGTCTCGCCGAAGGATCCCATGCGTTGCTGCCTCTGTCAGCCAATTGGCAGTGTACTAATTTGCGCAAGCAAATTCCACTGCCCCTGCTGTGTGCATGGGTCATTTTCGAAGTGAATCGATAAAATATTTCAAGGAGGAGAGCTATGACAATATGGAATGGACGGAAAGGCGAAAGGTGATAGGAAAAATTGGCGAAATAAAGTGATGGAGCGAGATTGTGTTAGGGACGAGAAGCATATCCACTTGTTTAAGGCTATGGATAATCTGTGACGGTGTAAATATTACGGATTGCGTTTTATATGGAGCACTGCATAGACTAGAAAACGTGTCGGATACCAGGTAGGAGAGTAAGATGATCAGCATTAACATAATACATATTAACGACCTTCGTTTGGACTGCTAAAAACACATTAGATAAGTAGGACTACTGAAGGGAGGTGGGATAGTGTGCCTTTTTCTGGAAGAAGAGACCCAATAAGGCTGATTGGTATCATTAATCTTTTTCTACACTTTTTAGTCACGTGTGAGTCATGATTAAGCGCAAAAGGCCACGTGTATGATGTGAGAAATGTTCAATAAATGATTTGACCCAATCAGCAGTATCCAGCTATGGACATCATCGGGTCCACTTTACAGAATTCATTGGATTTCATTTGGGTATTATCCATTCTGTTCCCATGGTCAAAGAATCTTTTAAACGAGGACTTTTTTTCTACCAGTCGTTCATTAAATATTAAAATGGTCGGTTATGAAATAAATCTGTGAAGTTTTATAAAGTTTTTCTTGTATGTATAGTGTAACGATGAGATTTCACTAAGTTTAGCCTGCCTCTTTCGAATTCGTATTGGTATTTGTAAGTTTTGTGTATAATTGGCTCAATGTTATTTAGTCTTCTCCCTCAGATATTCATTCCTGTAACTTTACTCATAATCGTATTCATCGGTCTTTTATATAATATTTTACTTAATGGTGATAAATTATATAACTTTTTTCCACATGTCTTTATTGGATACGACGTGAATCATCGGGTGAAAATGACGTTGAATGTCGAAACCCGGGTCGTTTCAAATAAAAATATGTGGAAAAGAAAATGTATAAGTTATCATCAGTATGTTAAAAAATTCCAGAGTTACGCCTGAAACCACCAATAATAATTTACTTGTTTACTTTTTCTTTGCAATGAACTGGGAAGTCGAATCGTCATCGTGTAACCTGAGTATCATGCAGTTAAGTAATACGGAGTAGATCAAATGTGAGCATTTTTAATTTATTCGTCTGTCGGGTTATTAATTTTTTATCGCTTTAGAGCGATACTTTTCTTTCCTTCCCTCGTAAATTTTGATCAGTTGAAATGTCTCATTATATTTACATGTGCTTCTGATAATTTAACTTCGTAGATGATTAGTGTTTCTTTCCTGGTCACCTCTTCTTAAGCAGTATTTCTTTAGCTGAAATGCTTCGGGATTTTGGATTCCTCGTGGTCAGTGGGGGATTGTTTGGTTCATTGATGATGTTGTCTGAAGACTGATACGGAGGAAATTGTTAACGAAAAAAAGAAAACTCCACTTTTTTCACTATTGTCCTTCTGACACAATTTTTTTTATTGTTAACATGACATTTACGAATATTCCGCTATTAATATCCTATTGCGCGCGTAAAGGAGTAGCTTCAGTAACTCGGCATTGTTCGTATTTGGTTAATATACTAATCGGGTACTGCAAAGATAGTACCATCTTTGAAAAATTGCCGCAAAAATATTTTACTTTTCCTGGTAGTTTTTATTAAGGTGTGCGTCCAAGTTCCCTTTGAAGATACTGTCTAGGTTTAGTCATCCCATTTATGAAAAAGTGAGTTACGACTTTTTTTTCCCCTGTATATAGCACTGCAAAAACGAATCCATTGCTTTACCAGGACCCCTTTGTCGGAGGAATGAAGTTACCCGTGTATATTTTTCATGGTTCAGGTGTAAATATACTTTCTCATTTGTGCATAATGAATATGCGAAGGTATTCTCGCGTTGATTCTGTGGGAGAAAACTGCCTCTTAGTTTCGTAAATCTCAACGCAGCTCATTTCCTCAATACGAACCATTTGTGAACGACGAATGTTTCCGTCTGTTGGCCCTATATTACACCGATATCTTTTTACCATCGACTGCAGGGCGTCTAGACACGTAAACAACTTAACAAACATTGAGACAGTGATAATCCCGTAACGTTAATAGCGATTGCTTAATTCAATAATATTTGTTTCGAAACCATTTTAAGTAGTTGCCCGCCCATGACTCCAATCTTAAGGCCTTGGTGGTCCGCCAGGGTTTGCCCTTGGTTCGTGTGTCCGTGACATAACATCCCAATGCAAGCTTACGGTCTGTGCTCATTGCTCGCCCGCCTTTGGTTGGTCCGTGCATGTGAATGGGCTGGGTTGTGTATTGTTGGCTCGTCGCTTCCTGTCGGCGGTATCTTGTGACATTGTTCCGCCCACGTCCGGCTCTGGATTTGGTTCTTGACTAATTTGGGAGAGACTATCGGGTATCTCATGTGCGGACGGGTAGAATCGATTCCAGGAACATTATCGAATTTCGAAGAAACGGCGGCATTTACCAGAAATCTCCGTCCGCCACCACCTAACCTGGTTGCGCGACCTTGTCCGCTGAAAATCGTAAGCGAAGCGTCAGTAGAATTCGATTCCTTTCGATCGAAATGTTATTGGCTTGACCTCTTTGGGAGTAAATGCTCGCGAGGGACGAATAAAATAACGGTGGACCCAATCGGGCATCGTTGAACAAGTTCGAGCGGGTGTCGCCTGAGCTCCCGTTGTCTTTGAAGCACAATTGCGATTCTCAATCATTTGCAGGAGTTGAAACACGTCACGGCCGGTGGGCCCATTGTTGCGAGGCGGAGCGTGTTTTTTTTGGGCGCGCCCACGCTGGGGCAGCGGGTTAGGAAGGAAGGAAGGACTACTGATTTGAGCGCTCTCTTTGAGCATTGAACACTCTGGATACACGTCGCATGTGATGTATTCTATTTTTCTCTCGGCGATAAATTCAACATATGCGTGCATATATTTCTACCAGGTAGGGTGTGGGAATCTTAACGTTAAAACTTTCTGTATCTGCTACCGGTATTTTATTTATGCCATTTATTACTGTAACTGCTGCTATGGCTTCATCATCAATTTGAGGATTCGCATGGAAAATGGTTTTTTCCCTTTCAGGGGAGGGAATTAGCTATGTTTAATCTTTTAACAAAGTATTTAGCATTAATCATCCACTTGAAAAAAATGTTCAATTGCATCATACTCCGATGTAAATAAGGTATATATACTTTTCTGATATTTATCTGGTCCATCTAAAGAAATAGTTACCGATATTCCTCCTTAAAAACAAGAATCGACACACGTTGTCATTTGCCCGTGCATCGGAATATGTACATCGGGATATTTATTTCATGTGGGGATATTTTCTCCGCAATGGGTTAGAGTGCAAGGAGGACGATATTCGTTTTAAGTGCGATTTTTAATGCAGTGTTCATCATCACTCAAGTCTTCTGTTTCTGATCGATTTGACCTCTTCGCATGTCCTGCCCAGTTGCAAGAGTCCGACGGGTCGTCGTGTAAGTCTGTGGAAAGTGAATGACGATTTCACCGTTTGTTTGTGCTGAAACGTTTTGGCAACGGCGAAAAAGGGTCGTCGTGCACGCAATGCATGTCAATAGTGCATGTTTGGTGATCTTCACCCCCTGCCACACACCCTCGTGGTGGCTCGCAGGGTATCACGTAGATGTAGATGTAATGAGAACCGATAATGTTGTAATATTGCTGTTAATGTGTATAATGATGCCGAATGCCGAAACCTGTTTTATCATAGTTTTTAGCGCAGTGGTAAAATGTAACTGTCATTCACTTGTCTAAAAATCATATTCTCAACGTTCGTCTGTCGCGCCTACCCCATTTTTTCTCCCATGCGAGGAGGGAGCAGACGTGTCCAAATAGAGCAATGGAGGGCAGGCGGGGCAAAGAATTCATAAAAAAAGGACCACACCTCTATCACAGTCTTTGAGATTGTGTTATTAATTAATAGGTAGAGAATGGCTATAATTCAGCTTTCTACCTAACAAATAGAACATACATACATACCCATCAGGCCGTTCCCTTCCGAGGTAGGCACAGTCCAAACGTTTCACTCATTAATACATAATTGTAAACCTAATTCTGCTTCAATAATTTCCTCCATGCTGACCTATCCTTGCAAACCTCTTTTGCCTCATTTACCCCATACACTGCTTCATACACGCCCTCCTGTTTTTCAGACTCCTAATATTCCTCCTCCTAAGAATTTCCTCAACCACATTCAACCACACTTTTCTCGGCCTACCTCTACCTCTCACACCATTCATTCTACTCTCATGTATCTGTTTCGTTATTCGACTCTCATCTATTGTCTGGCCAAACATGGCCAAACCAGCGAAGCACACTCCTTTCATACACGTCCATTACTGGAGCATTTAACCCACATTCATTCATGACCCACTCATTCCTGACCCTATCCATCCTACTTTTGCCACAAATACTCCTCAGATAACTCATACCCACGGCGTTTACTATGCTCACATGTTTATCCTGACATACCCATGTTTCACTACCATATAGCATAGTGGGATGAAGTACACTTGCGGGGTGCGGTCCGATGCTACCTGTGTCCATGCGTGAGCACTCAATAGCGGAGAACAAATAGAAAATCGGGATAAATGCGTCCAAGGCCATATTTTTTGCTTTGGACGAGGACAATGGGAAGAATAATAGTGTGATTAGGAAAGCAGTTGCAATATTTGAGCAAGTGGATTCATGTATGCACCTTGGCCGTTTGTTTTTAATATTATGGATTAGGAAGTAAGGAGGCGTGCGGTTTCTCGAAGGAACGTCACGTGCTGTATTTGGAGTGTATCAAGGAGTGGTTGTCTAAGAAAGCGAAAATCGCTTCCCACTTCATTGTATCTCAGCAAAACTTTGGTGTACCAAGATGATCGAAGTGGGAGTGAGAGCATTTTTGGGGCATTTGAGTAGTGCTCGTGGTAAAAGAGGAAAGGGTTTGAAATGACGAAAGTGTGTAGTGGACACGTACGAGATGATCCTCCTTCGTCGTGAGTCTAACCGCTTTGGATGAGAAACGAAAAGCGAAGCAGATTTATGATTGAGGAGCGAACGGTGTGAGAGGAAGGGTGATGGAAGACCGAGGAAGTCATTGGTGAATGCGACGAAGGAGACTCAAGAGAGGAGTCTGGACTCCTGAGAACATCGAGCCTGTATAAAGAAGGCATTAATGTTGCATAAGAAAGTGTGACGTGGAAGGATTGGGCAATGCGGAGGAGAATATTTAAAAGGAGCCGGATTTATTATACCGCACTCCAATGAGTAAACTGTTTCTGCTGCTGTTTATACCCCCCAAAGGATGTGACACGACGAGGAGGAGGGTATGCATGTCGTTTTTTAATCATGAAGCGGCTTGATTCGGGTTTCGATGAACCATTGCCTCTCTCCAATTACCACTCCTAGCGCATCTATGTTTCACGCGACATTTCTCTCTCGTCTTCACAGCATTCCTACATCCAATTCCTACATCTCTTCATAGCATCCAAAATTAGTATCATTCTCCCTCCTCTTGCTCAGCATCCTACGTGAATCTAGAGTCAATTAAATACATTGGTGTAACTCTTACGAAGGGCCTACATTGGAGGACTCGAAAATTAGATATTTACGAAAAAGGTAAATAAAAGTGGGTCTTCTTGAAAATAAAGTGACGGTAAGGTGTAAAAGGGATCGTATTTTAAAAAATTTAGGTTTAATCATTGCTCAGCACTGACTCGTAGTAGACTTGAATATGTGGTATTGGTATTACTGATTTAATGAGTAGTGCCTTAACCCCTGCATAGTATATTAGCGCGTTCGTCGACGGAGCACTCTCCTAGTGAATGGTTTATCCGTGCATCGTTCTCCCGGCTGCTTTTTGGTCCGCGTATTGCGGCCAGGGGAGCTTGAGGAGTTCGACCGTTAACTGGGGCGAGTATTCCATGCTTAGTGAGGAATCACCACATGCCACAACCCTGAAGAAGATTTGCACGGATTTTAGTGAATGTGGATGTGCATTTCGAAGCGACCTCTCGTACCCCATCGCTAGTCGCTTCATCCACTCCTTCTGCCTCTTTGTTTTTTTAGAAACACTTTTCCTCCCCACCATTTCAAGAACTTCTTGGTTTGTCTTCCTTTCCATTCAGTGTACTTTCTCCACCCAGCTTCCCACGTCTCTCTTCTCGTGCTATCCCAGTGGGGCCCAAATTTGACTCGCATATCATTCCATGTCAGGCTCTTCAATTTCCTCCTATCGACCTGACGCCTTAGCCCAAGGCTCCTCTAATCAATTGTTCCCTATTAATAAACGCCGCTGCTCTCTTGCCTGGGTAATTCTTTCTCTAATATCATATGTAATGGTGCATTTTCGTCTATCATTCTCCCCTGCAGGCATCAATAGCTGAAGGCTTAATCTAACTTTTTCCCTGGACGCTTAATCAAACATTAGTCGTCCTACGTATATTTTTACTTGCTGTTCTCAGGAAATTTCATCACTTTTGTCTTTTAATAATTTTTCCTAATTTTCTCTGAGTGTTGTGGTGTTTCTCCAACGACTTCTATCCTATATTTGAGTGGAAAAACAATGCCTGGTCACCCCCACGATGCGGAGCACACATCTAATTTCTCCTCAGCGGCTTTCGTTCCTGCCTCGCATTCGTCCCGTGCCATTTATCTCTTGCCATTTCCCCTGCGGCGGCGACGACGTAAGGTGACCGCTTCCCGCTCGCCTTTACCCTGACCTGTCTGGGTCATCTATGATTGGTTTCTGTTCGTCTTCATTCCCTTGAGTGTACTCCATTAAACCCGTCATTACATTTTTATTGTCTACTGTGTCTATGGACTTCATCAATTTTAAGTAAAAAGGATTCATAATAATTTTCCTCACCGTTTTATGTCCTCCTCATATTATGGTTGCGTGACCAGTTTCAATGTTCTACGTCATTGCTATTATCAAGATCAGTAGAAATTATTGTTCCTTTGTTATAATTGAAACCTGTCAGGTTAACGATTATGATAATAAAATTGTGAAAAAATTGGCAATTTCTTAAATATTTTATATGAATAAATTCCACTAAGTTCCGTCGCCTACAATTGATGCTATCCTATGCAACTGAAAACATTCTGGTAGTACTCCTCTACACTAAGGTTTGAACTTCAAGCGTCTTCTCCTAGGGTTCATACCATCAGCCGTCGCATGCTGATGAAAGGTATTTCATGCAGTCGATCTGCGTGCTTGTGGACTCCACAACCCAATGGGACTCACTGTTCTTGTCTTATTTCCAGTTGGATCGCGCCCACGACCAGATCGTCGCCCCCCTCGAGGCTTTTCGGAAGGAGAGGATCGGCGGTGTGAAGGTTAGTCCACAATCGCCACGGATGGCCCCCATTCACATTCATCCTCCCATTCATCCTCCGTCCCTCTCCGCCATGAGGGAACACAGCCTCCCAAACACACGGACTCGAACTCCCGAATTTCGATCAACATTGTTTTCGTAATGAAGAATCCTCGAAATTGCCAGTGCCCTCCCGGAGCGAAGGAAAAAACTGTCCTCTCCGATCTTTATATTTGCAGCGAAGACTCGGTTGGTGCTGTGCAGTTTTTAGGGGCATATTGAATGGTAACTGGAGGGTGCAGTGATTCACTAACCGTTGGAATGCGTTATTTTCTAATTGTCAGTATAAGGAGACGAAATCTTTGGGTGTCGAATGTAAGAGAATAGATTCTTACATGCGATTTGTCTCAATCATATGCCTCTCAAATAAATCTGATGCGCTATATTTAAGTTTTAACGACACGCGTTTCGGCTTATTATGTAGCAATCATCTGGAGCATTCATAGGATATTTTCATTTGATGGTGGCTGTGTAATACATCGAAATACTTCGAGTTCGGATAAAATGTAGTGGAGATTACCGTATTGTAGTGGAGATAGACTCCTCCTCCACGCTATATGTGAATGAGGCAGGGAGTGGCGATGGGAGTGTGTGGTCGAAAGGTACTATTGTGAGGTTCAGGTAGGCAATGGCAAAATGACAAGACCAAGACAATTTGGAAGGATGGATCAAATGGATGAGTTGGCTCGCCTGTGCGTGCTTGCATTTCCAAAACACATCTACCAACTGGGTTTACCCAAAGATAGGGGGGAAAATACCAAAAAACTTATGCTGATAAAACTTCATATCCCTTCAGTACCACGAGTCTTTCTAAAATATAGTCTGAAAGTATTCCTCAAGCCGGGAATGTATGATAACAACAAGACAAAGGAGTCTTTCCACGGCTGCTGAAGAGCTGAAACTACTATCGAATGAATACTGTGTTCAGGGCTTGATAGGACCGTAACATTTCATTGATGTGTTATTGTCGTTTGAGAAGCTCCTTGCTTGCAACTGAGGTTTAAAAGAGATTGTCTGTTTCTTCCATTTGCTGATACTCGCGGGTTTTGGTGCTATAATTGGCACGATTTCTCACTAGGTGGGACAACCATAATTTAATGATATAAGGTACCTGTAATGGAGGCATTTAGGGAAGTATCACGCATGCTCATTTAAAGAGTTCTCTTAATTTCCTGTGAGTGCAGAAAAGAGTGAAAAGAGATTTTTCGCAAACAAATAGAGATTCCGCGAGTTCCTCTGCAGTATTTAGTCACGCCGGAAATTTTGATGACTGACAATTGCAGAATTACTTTGTCCTTACATCCACGATTTTATAACAGATGAACGCTCACAGCGTTGACTCAGGAGGTACGGTACAGAACAATGATTTTAAATATTTCAATGTTCTAATTACGAAACTTTTTTCTCAAATAAATACTCTAGCGCGATAACCCAAATATCCAATTGTAATTTCACGGAGAGGTGGACAAAATTGTCGATATGCGTACAAATGGAATTAAAATTATTTCACGTTGAATTCCATGAAATGCCTTTTTTAAAGGGGCTCTTGGAGACATTTGCTTAAATTTCGGAGGGGTGTGGTATGCTCTTAGAGTGCTGCCCCCATGAATATATGAATGAATATTCATGGCTGCCCCGTAGCAGCCTCTATGTCGAGGATGTCGGCCGCTACTTGCCCATTTGTGTCAAAAATTTGTTTTTAGATTAGACCACTCTGGGGATATTTACTAGTCATCATATATATTATAACAACAAGACGTTGAGGTTGGGGAAGGATACATGATCCTTGGCGACACCGGTGTCCACTGCTGAGGAAGCTTTCGGGTGAGAACCCTTCTTCAGCTGGAGAGGATAACTACGGAAAAAATGTTATTTATTTATATATTTACTCACAGCAGAAATAACACAAACGAAAGAACACTCACTAGATTTTTAGAATTTTCGGTGGGTCGCCCGCGCCTTCATCTGGAAGCTTCCTATTCCAATCTCTGATGAAGGTGCGGGCGACACTCCGAAAAGTCTGAAATCTAGCGAGTGTACTTCTGTTATCGCCCTGTGACGAAGTTCTTATTGTTCCCACGTTTGTGGAAAGCTTAACATTGAGTGGTTTCACGTGTTCGTTACTTTTCTCCTCCCTAACTACTGAAACGATTGACGTCAAATTTTGTATGATAATAGCTTGGGGCCTCAAACGCCCCTGGGGCCAAAAGGGGACCCTGAAATCAACGCAGATGTTTCTTTTTTTAGTTTTGTAATTTACTTTGAATCAAAATATCGGTTTTAAATGTTCACTATCGTCCAAAAGTATGTAGAATTTAGTTATTTGCAATCAATTTTTTCGTACGCTTCGTATTTGCTTAAAAATCACGTTTTTGTCGAAAATTTTAAATTTATTTTCTCACCTACTTGCAGTCAAGATAAAAGTTTGAAGTTATCGCTATCGAATGGGTAAGAGTATGTAGAATTTAATTCTTGCATCAGATCTTCTTTATACGCTCGTATTTGCCTAAAACATCGCATTTTTCAAGCGAAAATTCTCAATTTTTTACGGATTCTAACAATAGGATCTTCCTTAGACAACCTGAGGAATGAATGCCTCTGAATGGGACATTTTGCCGAGGCTTTTTATGGCGCATTTACGCTATGTGCAAAAATGGAGTAGTGCCTGTAAGTTTGTTACTATTCTTCTCAAAACCCACTGAACCGATTGACCTGAAATCTTGTGTGATTAAGGCTAATATGCTAACTGTAGCTATAGGGTTTATGAAAAAAAAAGTCTCTGGTCCTCAAGAATCCCAGAACACAAAATATGAGCCCCTTTAAAATATTTGAATCTCTGCTGAGGTTTACTATTTTGCTTTGAAATTAACAAATTTGCAGTCACGACGTATGGTGCCAATTTCCCATATTCGACGGCTGACGTTATTTAAATTTTAATGACTGCAGTTGATTATGTTGTGCGTTTAGTGTTTGCTTAGAATTTTCGTTTTCAATTCCAATAATATCCTAATAATAGGGGCTCAGTTTTTTCACCAAGTTGGATTGTAATTTATAATCGTACATATTGATGTGTTCATCATTATATTTACTGTTTCAAAACTGAATAATTTATGTAAAAGAGCATAAGTGCCAAAACGGACAATATTTATGCTTAGCAAATAACAATAAGATAATAAATAGGAAGTTTAATTCTCTTTTGTAAAGATGGAAATACTTTAATATTTGTTAATCTTACTCCTCCAGTTGAGAATCAACGGGCGTACATGCTACGCAAAATAAACATAAATTCACATGAGGTCGACTGAGAATCATGCCAACAACATGAACTTTTAGTCTGGCTCGGTAAAAATCTTTCAGTTTTCTCTTGAGTGTTGTAAAACACTTAAAATACTTAATTGAATTAGGAAATACGAACCACTTTTCCGAAGCGTATTTGAAGTACTAAATACGTAAAGTATTTCAAATTCATGTACTTGCAACACTGCTCAGCTCTGGCTCTAATTACGCGAACGACGACTTGTTCATACCTGGCCGCAGGAAGATCACAGCGAGTGCTTTTCCCGCGCTTCTCGTGAATTCACTGAATGATGGTGGAGATGTTGCGGTCCGTGGACGTTAACGGAGTCGGAGAGGAAGGAGATGTCATACGTGAGAGTTCCCCCTTCCCGGCCGTGTCTGTCTGTCGCCCGTTAGGAACGCGCGACTCGTCCCCCGTCGGCGCTGCCCATCGGCGCGGTGACGATCCCCTTTTGTTTCCCCACTCTCCTCCCCCCAATCCTCTTCCGGGTCGAGAGCGAAGGGAAGGAAAGGGAAGGGGGGGCGATTTTCAGTCCACTCGTGTAACGGCGGTGGCGCGCGGAGACACGGAGATTGGAGTTCTATTAGCCGTCCCCTCTCCGCCCCCGCGTCCTGTAGGAGGAGTAACTTCAATTCGCCACATAGTGACAGCAATGAAAAAAAGTGTTGAACGCGCTAATTTCACCAGAACTAAGCATTCCTGTACCGGGCTACGAACCCGTGTCCCCAGAATTAGAGCAAGGGCGAATCATTTTTCTTATCGCGGAATACGCACACTGGTGAATATCTTGAAGTTGAAGTGCGTTGGATGTGGAAGTTGAGCCTTATCGATTTCATCGTCTGCGTCGCTCTTGAAATTTATATGATGAAGAATGAACTTGTCAACCTTGAAAAATAATTCTGATTCTTGAGTCGAGCGGTTGGCAAATGTGATTAAATGAAAGTTTTTATTTACGTAGGTCAGACCGCATTTAGAGCTTCGTATACATCAGAAAACGAGTTGAAATATCCGATTACTTTCAAAGGGGAATCACATAAAAGTGTGTCAGATTAAGACTTCAAGAGACCCAAGTCAGTTCTTTCTCTGACGAGAATATTATGCTCTTCTTTGCTTGGGAAAAAGAGAGATCTAGTGCGCCTACTACTCTGGGACTCGTATCTTTGATTTCTCCTTATTTCTTCGCAAACTTTTGGTGCGTAACATACAGAAAAAGCGCTTGTAAATTTAAATAGAAATAAAACTATCCAGACTAAAACAATCGATCGGAAGAGAGAAAATGTGGAAGGAAGGTGGACTATAGGAAAGAATGCTTTACGAGGAACAGCGAATGAGTCTTTGTGGTGGAGGACGAGGATATAAAAGCGAGGATGGTTTAATGAAGAATGTGTAGAGGCATTTGAGGAGAGGAATGAGACTTGGAGGAAAGTGATTGACAGAAGAAGGAGAGCCAGCGTGGAGTACTTCAGACAGAAGAGAAAGGAGGCAGACTAGCTGTGCAGAAGAAAGAAGAGAGTTTCGGTGGAGAAAGGGATCGCGGAACTGGAGGAGCAACGTAAAATACCGGAAGTGATGAATTTCTACGCCAAAGTACGGGACATAACAAAAGGGTTTCAACCACGGGCCATATTTAGTAGAGATCAGAAAGGGAATCTGATTGGTGTATAGGAAAAAATCTTAGGACGATGGGCTGAATTTTTAGTGAACTCTTGAATGTCACCTTAGGGAGCATGCCACCAAAACTAGCTTAAGAGGATGGGAGGCAAGATAGGCAGAATCTACAACCAGACACGGTCCCAGGATGGATTTCATCGATAGGGGAAGTGAAGGAAACGATAAAGTCACTGGAAACATTAAAGCTCCTGGAAGTGATAATGTTTCAGTTGAAATGATTAAATATGGAGGGTGACAGCTTGCTCTTGTCATTATCTTACTGATAGTGGAAAAATAGGAATCAAAACATATCCCCTAGGATTGGATTGGTTAGTATTTGCCCAATTCATGAGAAGAAGGGTAAGCCTAGCTGTGAAAACTACCGCGTCATACCTGTGTCAAGTGAGGTATATTAAGTTTCTACGCCCAAGTACGGGACATAAGAAAAGGGTTTCAACCACGGGCCATATACAGTAGAGATCAGAAAGGGAATCTGATCGGTGGTAAGGAAAGAATCTTAGGAGGATGGGCTGAAATGTTCAGTGAAGCTTTTGAAGGAGATGATCAACGACAGACCACGGTTAGACAGATAATGGAGAAATGTTATGAATGTAACGTGAGCGTGCACCCATGCTTACGCCGATGAGGTTGATATGATGTCAAGAAGACTCGATGATCTCGAGGAAGGGCTGGAGAGATTGGAGATGGAAGCAGCAAAGTTGGACTTAATGTGCCAGAGCACATCATTTGTTCTAGTCAAGAAAAACTACAATTGCAATAGATATATGTATAAAATGTAATGGGAATAACTAGCAGAGTCGTAATAAGTTCAAGTATTTGGGAGTGTTGGTGGCAAAAAATAATGAAGTGAAAGAAGAAATAAAACCTAGGATTTCTGCAGGCAATAGGGCTTAGTTGAAGGTGCACAAAACCACACTGCGAACTTTCAAACAAGATTTATCGAACTGTGGTTAGACCTGTGACTATGTACGGATAAGAAACATGGACCATGCCAGCTGCTGAAGAAGAGCTACTTAAAAGATGGGGGAGCAAAGTATAAACTGTGAAGGAAGTTTTGGTGAAACGGAAGTGACATTGGGGAATGAGAACAATGGAAAGTGGACACGGAAGAATAGAGAACTATAGGAACTCTTCGGACATCCTAACTTAAAGGCGTCGCAAAAGGTGGTTAAAGAGGAGGATGTGAGAAAGATGAGAATAAGAAAATGGAGAGTACATGCAAGAGATTCTAATGACTGGGCTAATATTGTGGGAGAGGACAAGGCCCACGAGCGCCAAGGGCTGTAGCGCCGAGGAGGAAGTAATAATGAAGGAAGAAGGTGATGTAATTGATAGGCTGTACGTTCTCTGCTTTGGTTGTTTCGGTAGTGATGCTGTGTAAATATTGGGATTTTTAATCCGAAAAATTAAAAGTAACTGTGGTTACTTATTATATTATCTCCAGTATTTGGCTGTAAAAATACTCCGGCTCTAATCCCTTGTCGAGAGATTGTAATATTTTGTGCTGAAAATTACTACGAATTATAGCTAGTTTCTTACAGTTTTAGTAAACAGTTTTATAATCGTCTTTCTCTCTTCCATACTCGCTAACTCTCCATTGTTTTTCCCCGAACAAAGGAGTTCCCGAGTGGTCCTCTCCCGTCCCTCGTCAGCAGTTTTATTTACACTCGGGTTTCCGATCATTTGGTTAGCGCGTCGATGCGAAGTCTGTCCGCGAAATGTTGATCGTGACTGTTCGGCAGTCGGCGGTCGAAATCTCTGGACTCGTTCCGATAATTCCTCTCCGTTCGTGGGATGGACATTAGAGAGCGAATGTTAACGAGACGCGCGTCTTCTTGCCTTCTCGTTCGCGGTTAACGAAAGTGGAAGTAGTTCTTTTGGAAAAAAATGTGTCCGCAAGGAAAAGGGAGCGAATGGGAAAGCTGTCGCTGGTGTTTCATTCGCTGCGAAACGTAAATGTCCTCCTAACTGTACCTCTCACACCTATAGGGAGCACAGGGGTGGATCCTGTCGGGACAAGACAAGCTTGAAGCTAACCAAGTTGTGTCATTTTTCTCGATACGTGGTCATCTTGGGAAACCTCTGACGGGATGAAGGAAATAGACAATCTTTCTAACGCCGTAGCGGGATTCTGGGGCCAGCTTCAGGATCGATAATGTTCTCGAGTTGGTTAAAACATCGTATCGTTAATTATTCGTTATAATTTTATCGTTTCCGTATCACAGATGCTTACTACATTTTAGCCTAAGCCCTCTAATCACTTGTATGAATGTCTCTTCCATATCCAGTTGTTAATGGTTCTGTATTCAATTCAATAGTTACAGGCATGATAACCGAACGAAAATCTGCATGTATTGTTTAAAGACGGTAAGTAAAAGAAATCATCTGTAGTTACACGTCTGACGCTGCCAATCAGCGCTTTACAAAATTACGATTTTTTTGGGCATCTCTACCGGTTAGATCTGTAAGATGAGTAATATTCATGTTGGAGCGTACACTAGAGTGAAGTTTCGTGCGTCAATTTCGTAAATAACGAATGCAATGAATGAAACAGCCTATCTTTTTCGAATGCGTCGTGGAGCGTACTTCATGCTTGTGATTGTGAAGATCTGACGCACCCTTGGAGGGAGTGTGGTACGAAGAAGATAATAGCAATATGCGTCATGTTAATTTCACAGCGAATGACTCCATGGCATCATGATGAAACAGGGCCACGCTCCTAATTAGGCAACTTCGCTCTCTTTTGGCTCTCAACTGTCTTAGTCTTGGTATTTTCCCCTTCAGCCCTCTTCTGGTTGAAGAAAGTGATGAACCTGCTCAAAAGAGGCCTTTTTAGTTTGCGCATCTCAATTCATATGCGCTGAAATAAGATATATCCAAGAGTAAGCTTAGGACTTCGCACTGTAAGCGCGTCTGTTGACCCGGATAAACAGAGAGGCATTATGGGATATCGGCGAGTATGGAAGTCTTAGAATTCCCTTCAATCGCTGGGGATATCTACATTTTCGTGTGTGCACTGCATCGGTTGTTTCGTTTCTACGTTTCGATTGAAGTGGCCTACGTTTGTTGTCGGTCACTTCGACGTGAAGATATTCATTGGAACGATGGTGAACTTGCTTGCAGAAACAAGCTATGCGGTGAATGTCCGATAAATTCGGGCTGTTCCGCATCTCCGCGGGAAACTACGGTTTAGCGTCAAGTGGAATGTTTTCAAATGGATGATTAACTGCTCTACGTCTGTTTACGAACAAAAGAGCGCGCCTTAGCGAGAAAAGACTGTGGGCGGCTACAGATGGAGCAGAACATCAAAGCTTAATCGATTATTTATTTTACAGTAAGCTGAAGCTTGACGAAAAGTCTTTACATAATTTGGTCCAAAAAAAATTATGTTGAGTTCTTGCCCACCATGTTTAATGCTGACAATCACGTTAATAACTTGAGTGCAGGAGTTTGCCCGTGTGATTGAATAAACAATAACATAAATTTTCCCGTAAAACGTAAAAACTTAAATGACTGAGAGAGCCTAAAGAGTGATAAAATTGAAAAGCCTGCGGACGCCCTGTTATGACCAGAGATGGGCGCTGCGCCGACGCCGTCAAAAACCCCGGCGGCAGCGCCGTGGCGTGACACTCCAGAGAGGTCCTTATTTTTCGGAAATCCGAAGTTCTTGTGGAACATCCCCTAATTTGGGCCACTGGGTTAGGAAATATATCAAATATTGCAATTGGAGAAGGAGGCGACGTGCCGCATCGCGCCTTAAGTTATTAAATTTCTCCATATTTCTTGTTTTCCGGTCATTTTTTTACTATTACGGACCACTTGAGTGTTTTTTATTCCTTTTCAGTAATTACAAACGTTTCATCATGTACTTAACATGTTCCATCTAGAATATTTTCCATTTCTGCGGAGTATTCCGAGACACGACACCGAGAGGAAGAGCGCATGCCACCCAAAATGCTGGACGCGCCTAGGGATTGGAATCGTTCCTCAGATGTCGACTTTTGACTTCGACTTTGGACGATCCGACATTGTTAATCAACTAGTCTACACTCTTCGACTTTTTTCGACTTCAGCTCAAGTTACAATAACAAAGTTAGCACGTTTCTATATAGAAAAGGAAACCGAAACTATGCTATTTAATGATGTTCAATTAAAGTTTATCTCGTTGCGATTTTATAGCAAACAAAGTAGTGAAAGACAATGTAAACAGCACAAAAAATGTACATGGAATAATAGTTTTATTCTAAAAAACAACATATATATTAGACTCGATACATGTAGCTCAAACTGAATCATGTTTAAAATGAAAAACGAAAACAATTGTGATACCGAGCAAAGATATTAAACGAAAGATCATCGGTGTAATTAAAACATTGCCATATCTTCCCATATTCGAAGAGGGATAGCGCTACGGAATAGCCGCATTTGCATCGTGTTTCCAATCAGGCAAGGCCTATCTTTCTAAACTGTATTTCCCTCTTTTAATTAGAGCGTTTCACATGACACTGATGTTGGCGAGATTATAGAAGGTATATCGTGGCCACTGCGTGGAGATTTGGAAAATTAAGACTAGATTCTCTTCCACTACTGGACGGGTTACGTTTTTAGAGCGCACCCAGCACGCACGTCCGCATTCGATACCTGTGCTCTTGCAGCAAATAGACAGACAGGTGAGGAGTGCTGAGGTTTTTATAAGTCAACTTTTTGATACTCTCTGCTGATACACGACAGGAAACTTAAAAAGAAGGGACATGAGATGTGTTTCGATTTTTTCGTCGTTTTCTGATTAAGGCACCAAGTCTATGAATTACAAACTGATAATATTAACCAGCAGTCTTCAAAATTTTTCCTCCCTTTAACTGGGTTAATCATATGACTCCCTGAGAAGTTTGGAAATGGCGCCACTTTTCCTCCTAGGCATGTTTATGCTTTTAGAGAAATAAAAATAAATTGTGTTTTCAAGCTCTTCAGTATGCTTGACAACAAATTCATTTTATACAAAACGGCCAACAAATTATCCGGAAAATCGAATTCGTAGTCGTACAAAAGTCAAAAGTCGATGACTTATTCGACTTTGAAAATTGAAAGAGAGCCTCAAAAACGTTGACTGTCGGGAGTAAAAAGTCGACGTTCGACTAAAGTCGACTTCGACTTTCCAATCCCCATGCGGGTCCTATCGCATCTACGGTGGAATCCACTAAGTACGCTGCCACGTATCACGTTTAGCGAAATAGTATTTGCATGAGAAATTGAACGTTTTATTTTTGCTCAAAATTAGTGAAATACTTTATCACTACCATATTTAGAGAAAAAGTGTCCAAAAATTAAGAGAAGTACTCGGGTTGCTGATTCCCGGAGCTACATCAGTTTCATCACTCAGTTACTTATTAGTACTTTCTTACTAATGTACATTGCTCTACAAAATCTCCATAGTCCAAGTAGCGAATTATTATTTCTCAGGGGTTTTCATTTGGAAGATCAAAACATAAGAGACTCAAGCATTTACTTTGTTAATTCTAAAGGGAAAGCCAGGAAAAATGGCTCTCTTCTAGAAGGATGAGCTGCTTGAGAGGTAATAGAACTCTTGACATTTCTTTCCGAGTGGATCGTTTTGTTGCCATTCGAGAGCGTAGACAGATGCTTTGTCATAAAATACGATAAAAATGCGGCACGCTAATTCTCGTGAGAACACCTTGATTCCTCTGGGTACGCACACGGAATGCCAGAATTTGCCGAAATTTTAGTGTCGTCAACTAATGTATTTTATAGCAGTATGAAACTTATCCGCAGGAGGTAGGACACACGAGTTGGCCCTATTGTTTCTTCAAATGGCCAGGTTCCTGGAGTTCCTTCATATAAAATCCGATAATTGAATTTAAATATTCGCTAAAGTGCTAGGATAATCGCTAGCGCTCCTTTCTTCTGCCTTTGTATAGGTATATACCTGTACTGTTTGGACTGAATTTTTGTACCTGATGATGCCGCGAATCGGTGAAACGCGTTGTACCACACAAAATAAATGTCTGCGGAAAAGTACGAAATTGTATTATCTAAGTATGGATTCTAGGATAGCAATTAAAAATATTTAAATTTTCATGGAGGGTGCGTAAAACCCGAGGGGTACGCAACTTCAAATACAAGTGTTCACCGCATTTCCATTTCAGCCATTTCTATCCATTTCTAACAATTTCCATCCATTTCTGTCCATTTCCGACCATTTCTATCCATTTCTGTCAATTTCTGTCCATTTCAAACCTTTTCTGTCCATTTCAAACCATTTCTGTCCATTTCTATCCATTTCTGTCCATTTCTATCAATTTCTATCAATTTCTGTCCATTTATATCCATTTCTTTCCATTTCTGTCCATTTCTGTCCTATTCTAGCCATTTATGTCCATTTCGCAACCATTTCTCAACAAGCGTACACCATTTCTCAGAGTTGCATACCCCTCGGTAAAACCCTAATGATTATGGCTGCGTTGTCGGACCCGCGCTTCAGCAATCTATCTAACGTATGTTGCCGTGGGTACGCTGTATGTCGCTGGCTGTACGTACCTGAGAGACTTATCTCTGCGATCGACTCTGCGACAAATAAGGGAGGAGCTCGTCAGGCCCGCTAACATTGAGGTTGCGGCTGTTGAACTGAATCCCCTTCTTCCTTACGCGCCAAAAGTTCGCAACATCTACACGAACTCATCAAGAAGCACTCGATAGTCAAGCTGTAGAGAGGAACTGTCCCCTGCAACTCTCCAGTGCCGGAGGACGTCGACAACGACGACTTGCCGCGGTACTGGAGGGACAGGCGTCTTCAGTATCCGTGGCTGTTACGGCAGCGCGGAAATATTTGTGCAAAAGGCTTGTTTGATGGGCAATTATCGATGGTCGTCGATTGAAGATGATTTTCTATTGTCGATAATCGTAGATAGTCGTTGAGTCACGCGACGTGTCGTCCATACGCCAGGCCACGGTAGACGGCGGATATGTACGAGCCAGTTTTCCGATTTACCGGTCAGTGACCATCGACTCGATAAGCTTATGGCCCATGTACTAGATCACTGGCCATCAGTTGACCATCGACAATCGACTGATCATCGAAAATCAATTTGCCGTCGAAAATTGATTGACCGTCGTTCATCGATCGATCATTGTCAGTACATCGAACATTGGCAATCTATCGGAAAATGGCAATCAATTGACCATCGAAAATCGATTGACAATCGTATTAAGGTGTTAGATGCCTACTATCGACATCTGAAGTCGACATCGACATGATAATTTTGATCAATCGAACCATAAAACAATCCTCTCTGTGAGTGCTGGCCATCAACAAGCGTAGTGTACCCATATTCATCATGTCTGGAATTTTTCAAACAGCTCAGAGAATCCGCAAGGCTCTTCTCCGTGTCGGAAAACAACATTTTATTTATGAGAATGACGGTGTATGTAGTTTTCGTGATCCAGTAGTGGGCGATAGCCGTAATAGTGATTTAGTCATGTACGCTGCGTACCAAAGAGCATTTTATTTTGCTTAGACTTACTATTGTTAGTATCGCTAGGATTAAAACTACCGTATATTTATTTGTTTTGTAACAGTCAAGACACATAAATATTTATGTTCATAAATTACTCTATGCTCATTAAGTCGTTTAAAGCATAATTATGAACTTCTTGACTTTTCATATTTGCATGAATACGAGTTTTTGTCAGTTTACGCCGTCGGCGCCGCCGCCGCCGAAGTCACACTTCTCAGCGCCTCTCATCTCTCATTATGACTTCAATGGTTCTACAGTAGTGATCGAGAAACTTACCTCACGTGGAATCAAGTGCGTGCCATCTCATTGTGGACCACAAATATTTGTGTAGATTATATATATCCCTTTCAAAAGTTGGTGAAAAATAGTGTAGGTATGACAGATACAATGTGTTCGTATGAACGGAGAAGCTTCTCCATCAGTGTGTATCTTTGAGCCTAACTGCTGGAATGGTTAGCGTGGGTGAGGAAAGTGTGCCATACTTTTATTTTTGTATTTCTTTTAACTATTATGAATACAGCGTAATTGGCTGATTTAAATCGGGTGAATAACAACTGCAACGGACGCACGCAGACATTCATGCCCTGAGTGGTTAAAATTTCACCTAAGCAGGCCCGCGACCCTCGGTTTAGCAAGCCTTAACTCCGTCGCCACCCAAGATCCGTATTTCTATAAACAACTGAGGTTCAGAATTCTTAGAAGCAATCATTTATTTTGGTTCGCGTGCTAAAACAAATTATCCATTCTGATTTTTTTAATGCTCGAACAAGCCGTCGCTAACGCTGACTTCTGATGCGATCATTTTACGCACTCGGCTCGATGCTAAGGTCAGCGCTGATTACCACTTGGGTACATGACGCCAAAGCGATTTCTGGACTCGCGGGGCGACACTGAGGTGCGTCATTTATTTATTTTGTTTTGAAGATGTGCTGTTTGGAAATGTGTTCGTCATCATATTTTGTTTGCATCTCTGTTGCAGATATCACGTTTTTCAAACACCGCCGCGAATCGCCCGTCCGTTAGTCACCGCACTGGTATTGCCGAGTAGTGAAATGCGGATGCAGGTGCTAGTTGTGCGGAATGGAAGTGCACCGAAATCAGAATAACAAGACCATATTAATTGCTTTGAAATGAGGAAAACTTTTTATCATTGACTGAGTTATATCGCGAATAAATCCTTACTCGAATGTAAATCACTACTGCTTTCCCATGGATGCGGATTACGTAACCCCGTCCGTGATTGTCCCAAACCGATCTCCTCTGCTTGTCTGTCCGCCGGAGAATCG
This sequence comes from Ceriagrion tenellum, assembly GCA_963169105.1. NCBI lineage: Eukaryota > Metazoa > Arthropoda > Insecta > Odonata > Coenagrionidae > Ceriagrion > Ceriagrion tenellum. Next base: position 131,663,076 of record OY720640.1, read on the forward strand.
TGGTCGCTCCCTTTAGTTTATCATCTCGCCCCACCCACGACGCTGCAATGGAACTGGTTGTAAATATTTTTATCGGTGACAGTTAAAGCGCAATTATACATATTTATAATTTACTATGTGCTCATTAAGACGTACAAAGCATAATTATGAACTTCGTAACATTTCATATTTGCATAAATATGACTGTTTGTCAGTTTACGCCGTCAGCGCCGCCTCTGACGCCTTAATGTTGCTGTCTCTTGTCATTATATGTTAATAATGTCTCTTTAGTCTCTGAACGCTTTTTAATAAAGTCCGTCCTGATCAGATTTGCCTCCTTCGCCATATTGAAGTGGACTAAAAATGTTACAATTTCATCATTTTCAATAATATCGTGAATTGGATTTGCAGCTGGCTGATTTTGAGTTTATGGAGTGATATTTTCCGCTTAAATTATTACTTTGAGTTCAAGATTGAACCTGTGTTTTATACCGCAATATTTTATTTAATCTATTTGACCATTTTAATTTATAGAAAAGATTCCGAACGTCTTGTGTTACTGTATTGACAAGTTGGACGAGAATCTCGGGGAAACGCCTTTATTCCCCTAATTGGTTTTTGCGTTGCTGTGACTCAGTGCCATGAAATGAGGAATAATTTAGGGTCTCTCTTCAACTATAAAATATCGTGTCATTGGTGAGTTCTGAAAATTTGGAGTGCACTGAAACATTGCATTTGGGACAACCTAATGTAGTTATGGCACCTTAAGCAATTGGCAGTATCTTCATATCCATTGAGAATGACAAGAATGCGATGTGGCTTCTCTGTGTTGTGTTGTTCCTGAGTTTCCACTTTCTCGTTTGATCGTAACTTTTTTCTCGTTCCTTGTTTAACCCATATGTGGTTATATAAGAACCAAGGTTCAAATGATCAAAGCTTAATGCATCATGATTATACGACCTAACAAACGCTAATAAACAAAATAAGCGAAGCTAAATTTTATGAAGTCTGCTCTATTTTCCACAAAATCATTTTCACCTTGATTTCAGCAAAGCTACTGTGCTTTCCATTATTCGCACGGACCTCTACAAAGTATTGCATGCTAACACTGAGTCGCCTAGGTGATTAGAAGGGAAATTCTTTTCTCCCCCCCCCTCCCCCGTGGGAAATAACTACTTATTATAAGCAACTGAAAACATTCTGTAATTTCACGCTAATTTACTGCTAAAATCCAGCTTAATATCTACCCTATTTTTTTCGTTTTTTTTTGTTTTATGCTTGGGCCTCTAGTCAAAATATGGGGATAAACGTCTAAGTTCATACTGTGTACGCTGACGTTGATGCGACGTTAATATTTTTTCAATCAGTGCGAAGTTATCGACTTACAAGTCTTTTTCTCAAGTCGCCTGTTGTGTACCAGAACTATTCAGTGAGCATAAATTACTCATTTGTGTTATGTTAGAATTTTACTCATGCGCCGCGCCCAATTTGAACGGAGGGCATTCTCGTAGTACTGTACGAGTCCTGGGCAACCATGCCGTCCATTTCGTCTCTCAACTCGCCTCGATTCTGTTACTTTTTTGGTCGATGTGTGCCGCCGGAGTCATTCTATTTTAAATTGTCGCCTCCAGGGGTGGGGCAGCGAGGGGTAATTCACGCGAAGGGGTCAGGATACGGGTCATCATTCTAAGAAAAGCGGGATATCCGCTGACTCGGGGGCCGAGCGCAAAAATTTTCGCGGTGTCGCCGGTACCTGGAGTGAGTGCGGCAGCGGTGACGAACGGCAACACTATTTCCTCCCGGAGTCACGTGACTGCGGGCGGAGAGAGGGGGGGGGGTGAGGAGAATGCGCTCGGGCGTTTCCTCATTATTGGCCCTCCGAGCGACATGTGTCGTCTGCGTGCTTCAAGTGTTTGTTTGCGTTTATGTGTGTGTGTACTCTTCTCACCCGCTTGCATCAAAGCGACCGCTTAACTGTTGCTCGCTTTAAGATGACCGGATTATGCTCTCGAGGCGCTCCTCGCTTTTCGACTCTCGCTCCTCATATGTATCCATCACACTGCCTATAGAGACGCCTAATGATCTTAGGAGTGTCGGAATGAATTTCAACTGGGGCGTAAAATGAAATATTAATTTATTGGAGCATTGATTTGAATTGAATTTCATCAGTGGCATTGAGACAATGTATGCAGTCATAAGTGGCAAAGAAGGCATATGAAAATAAAAAACATATTCTAGGAAATAGCCACATTAAAGTAGAAATAAGGAAATCTTTTGGGAACACGTTTTTATGGAGCTCACTGTTATATGGCTGTGAAAGCTGGACATTGAGAAAGATGGAAAAATCGCGGTTGGAAGCTATGGAAATGTGGATGTAGAGGAGGATGACAAAAACAAGATGGACTGACGGAAAGAGCAATGAGGAGGTGCTGAGGGAAATAAAAGAAGAAAGAAGACTGATATAAGAGATGGAGCAATGGAAGGTTAAATTCATTGGTCATGTTCTTCGACATAATAATTTTTTAGAACATATAACGGAGGGAAAGGTGCTGGGCGAGAGAGGCAGGGGAAGGCCAAGAAAGAAGTTCCTAGGTGATGTACGAAGTACGTTGGGATTAAAAACTTATGCTGATTTGAAGAGAGCTGCAGTACACAGGGACGCATGGCTGCAGAGACAAGGCTTAGCCTTAAGAAGATGATGATGAAGTGGTGATTCTTTTTGTGAAGAATTTACCTTAATGAATGACATAAAATATTTCTTCATCTTTGGTATTCATTAGGTTTAGATTTTAAGTCCCTCCAAAACATTATTTTTAGCGTTTTATAGATATATGCCCCAGGAAAATATTTTTTTCATTCAACCAAATACAAAAAATCTCGAAAACTTGTTTCGACTCAAGTAATATCACTATTTTTTTATTAATAAAATTATGCACTACTATGCTCTAAATTATGCCTTAAGCTACTACGCTGAGCAATATCATATCGTAAAAGATGACAGTCAGAGACCTAGTGTGGTGCAGTATAAAAAGGTAATGAATGAGCACTTCAGATAAAAATGTTAATTTTGGAGATAAATTCGCTGACCAGCGTCAAAACCGTCAGCCTCGATTTTTTTGTATCCCATTTTGTACGCACTAAATATTTCATAAGATTTTCATTCTAGAACACTTTCACTGCCTAGGATTGCAATCACACGTTTTCCTCTGGGATGTACTTTGAAATCCTGTGGGTTATTTTCTCTGGAACGTATTCATAAAATGTAATACTTTGTACACATTATGGCAGTCTTGGTTTGATTTTTAGTGCGAATCGGCATTTTTTTGCCAGCGATTCGTCATCTTGCGAGATCACTACGCTCCACTCATGGTAGCGTCGCCGCCTGACATCTCATAATCACGGTACTCTTTCCCTTAGACCGTGATTCATCTGAGGAACGTGCTCATGCTTAAAAGGAAACCGACCCCCGGTCTCCACTTCAGTGAACGGTTAACTGTTTATCTCTTCAGGTCTCCGTAGTCATTCGAGAGCGCGTTTGTTCTTTCGCCACTCAATGCAACCTAAGGTAGTTTGAGCAAGATACTGTTTCTCCTTGAAATCAATTAATTTTGTCTCATTTTAAAGAGCAATATCTCACCCTTCCAAAGGTACCAAAATATCAACCCCTTGCCATTCTACTTTCCGAGATGTTAGCCGAAAACTATCAGCAGTTTTACATGGGATATGGTACGCTTAAGCCCTCCACAGACACTGTTAAAAATGAGGAATTTTCTAACGCCTTGATATCATCAGAATTTTAGCAGTGTGTAGTTTGTATGTTTTCTAAACTTTCGCTAAGAATTAAGCATTTATTCACTGCAGTATTTTATCAGAATCACAAAAACCTTACGCCGTGAAGGGGTTTTAAACGTGTCCCGTGAAAAATGTTGATCAAGTTTGAGACGTACATAGATACTATTTTTAATTACTGGGGATTTCAATCATAAAAGCATATTATTGCAATATTAATATTACAATATTCACTTCTAACTTCCTACCGCTGCTGATTATAAAACGTTGAATTCGAATATGGTTTCCATGACGACTGGGGAAAAATCTAGCTCAAAATACCCTTGCTAAGTTACATTCAAGGTATTTTTACAATTTTTGAGGATTAAGAAATTATCTCGTGAGCGACGCCTGTGAAGCCTTTTTTTGCGGCTGACCCCTGGCCACCAAGTTTTGAATCGAATTCAAAGCCTTTCGTACGTTCTTCATATCCTCTTTCTGTGTTAAAAACAATGTACAGTATTTTTGTAATTTGGATTGTGTTGAAAATTGTGTTTACTTGGTTAGCGCCACTTTCCGCCGTATCGATGATCTTCGCCACTGCCGTGATTGTAGATAAGTGTACAAAGGAAGTCTCTAATACAGTTCTTTGACTAACTCACATTGGAAAGCATTTCACCCTTTATTCCCGGTAGTGGATTTTAGCAGTACTACATGATTTTCAAAGAGCACTCAATCCCTGAACTTCTTTGCCACATTATGAAACGAATTGAAGTCTTGTAATTTCTCTACATTCTTATCATATTCTTGGGTCACAATTGAAACAGTGGTTGTGAACTGTCTTTTACGTTGAACTCACCGCATATTCTGACGTGTGATGTACAAGTATCGTAGCCCGAATGAATGTAATACCTGGGTATTATCGCTCAGTTTTTTTCAAACTCAATGGTGAATATCCAATTAACTGGAAAGATCCATAAGTCTGCCAATAACTGAGCTCTAGAAGAGTATGTTCTTACGCTTCATACAGACACCTCCACTGTCGTACAGACAACGCGATATCTTGTCCAAGTTGATTTACTGGAAGAACCTCGTCAGTGTGTAGGCTGTGATATTAGTTTTTTAAACACTTTTTAGGACGTAAATTTAACGCTGGACATGTATGTTTATTCACGCCAGCATTCTAAAGGGCCTCTCTGCGATTAAGTGCAATTTTGAAATCACTACTCGCGAGTAATATGAGCTTATTCGTAAGAAAATTGCGATGGGCTATAGCTTGTGTCCCGGCGGACTGCGGATGGGAACGCCTAACATCAGTCATATAGAAAACAAAGAGAACTTTTTTGTGGATCTAAGGAAAGTGATTTTTCTCAAAGATGAAGCACTTGTCGATCGAAGTCAAATCAACTTAATGTCGAGCACGACTTGTTAATTGATCATTCTAGTTGGTGCTTGTATATTGTACAGCACTTTGGATGGAGGCCAAAACATAGTAAAAGGAATTCACACTAGCTGCTTCCAGTGCCTTGCCTCCCGATCCTAGTTCTGCTGGTTGTTTCTTACCACTTATTAATGGCGGACACGTGATTGTTGAGCCGAAACAATGACGAGGTTTCATGGAGCTCAGTGTCAAAAGCGCGTGAACAAATTTTGGGATTCGTCGACGTATAGACATCGCGAAAACAGTAGTGATGCGATTTGTTTCTTTCTAATTCTTAGGTTTTTGCTCCAAATCAGCCTCCATAATGAAAATGACACATTAGAGTGAGTCGAATCTGTCTGTACCTGTTTCGCGGATATTATGTTGATTCATCGTGACTTGAGTTTCACTTGTCCTTCCTTGACAGTGGAGTATTTCCAGAAGTGAAGTAGCTCCAGAAAATGATATTAATGTCGATACGCAAGTCGTACCAATATAGTCTTTGAAATATTCTTTGTTTTTCTTCCATGAGGAAGGAATTGTACGGGAAGCTGACTTTGTGTCGTTTAAAGCATGGTAGTACGAATACACTGTGTATTCGTACTACCATGGTTTTAAGGGTTATTCAAAAATAAAAATCCTAATTTCTTACAGGTTCATACGCCGTGAAACCGTGACGAATATTAATCTTTTTCATTTTACAAATGAATGGCATTTTATTTCTCTGGTTGCCCCTATTTTGGCTTTTTTATTTTTTGTTTCAGATTAATCGTTCGTCTAAGCCTGGTAAAATTTTCTCCGAAAGAAAAATTAATATTTGAATTTTAAAGCGTTCTTAATAGTCTCGGAGTGAGACAATCCATGTGAACTCACTAGAATGAAAAATAAAAAAGGATCGTCTTTTAGCTCGCTTAAGAGCGCAACGCTTTGTAAGACTGCGATATAAGTTTCAGGGAGATTCTAATGAGATTCCATCTAGCTCTTGGATTTCTCATCTCTCATACCAAATTCAACCGGCATGCATCTGCCTCGTCCTTTCGGAGAGCCATCCACAGACGGGAAATGGTAATGGCTCGACGTAACGTTGAAACTCCTGTTTCTATTATTTTAATCATGGAGTAAGTCTCTCCGCCTCCATTATTTCAATCCTGGTGGGTAGCAATTGGTGATCATTTTTCTTCCGTACCGCGATCAGTTGCAGTTAAAGTAGTTCCCGTCTCATTGGAATAATTCCGCATAACTATCTTTCGCTATAACTTCGTTGGATTAATAGTTACGATTAACATAAGCACGTCATTTGGGGACAAGCGTCTTGTTGTACGGATCTGTGTCTGGTCAAGGCTTTACTTGTTAGCGCCTGGCCATTTTTAGAGCATGCGAGAAGACCTTATTCAATGAAATGCCTGAGGTTGGGGCAGAGAGTGGTGTGATCTGTCCTTCTTGAAGTCATGAGTTTTCAGACCCTAGAATTGGAAATATGACGAGGGATGGTGTCCGACAGTTGAGTTCATTCATCCTATTACGGATTTCAGCTAAGAGTGTCATTCATCCAAAAAATCCCATCGAGGTATTTTCTAATGACATGGGAAGGATTAATTGGGTACTTAGTTAACGAAATATGAAGAGAAACAACGCCTCGCCACTGTCCCAATTTTAACGAAATAATTTTGAACATTTCAATGTCGCATGCATCCTACCAAGCGCTGTGGTTGATGTGTTGTCCTTGTGGTGACCTAGTTATTTGCGGATTCCTAACCAAAAGTCTGCTGGATTCGGACTAGAGGTGATGACACCACACACTCTCTCTCTTCCTCTCCAATCTCGGGATGACACCTCCGCACCCTAAATACTTGAAATAGGAACTGTGTGGAAAATTATTTTGAAATCATCCATTGAGCCGTTTGTTCCAATACGAGGCTGTGTTGTCGTATTTGTTCTTCGCTACTGCTTTGTTGGAAACGCAGAGGATCCCAGTAATGTTTGATCATGTGGAATTGTTATAGTAAATTTCTTTTTTTCCCAAAATTACAATCAAATTTGCAAATTTTCGTAAACTCACAGAGAGACTTCATATTGTAGTCCCTGTATTGATGTAAGATCAGTAAAATTTATCCTGACTCCCTGTTGCGTGTTCTATTTCATTTTTGAGCAGTTTTCACTTCTCTCATCGGCCAGAAACACGAATAATCACCAAGAGCATACCAAGTTCTTCAAGGAGAAGCATTCGAGGGGATTTGCGTACTTTTCTTAGGCATCGTTTTTAATCGAATTGTAAAACGATGTGCAGGGAATTTCTTAGAGGCAATAAATGTATGATAAAATTCTTTTTTTGCTAGTATACAAACGAGCCATCATTCCTCAAAAGAACCTTATAATATTTAGTGTTTCTTCTCCTTGAAAACCTGTGAAAATCTTTTCGAGCGCCCCATCCTGAGCTCTTAACTTCTGTTCCATGTAAATAATTTACGACCCCCAAAGGAAATGTTTTGATTTTCCGCTTATGGCATGCAATTAAGTATTAAAATGCAAATTTTCTTCGCCTGTGTGTGTGTGTTTCCGCAAAATCTATTCACATTTGAGGAAACACATGCATGGAGATCATCTTATTCGCTTGCAATCTTTTCTTCTTTTGCACATTTGAATCAGAAATACTGGGGGCGTGGTGAACGCCAAACGAAGGATAATATAATAAAGATTCTTATTCTTTCAGACGAATTTTGTTTTTCGGTCGATTCCGTGACATTGACATTTTGGAAATAGTATTCGTGAAATTGCTCGGAATTACGCGTTTTTGGTGAACTTAACGACCGGCAGTATTGTTGAAGCCGAGACTCCAGGGGGGCACTTAAAGACCAATGTTTTTTTTTTTAAATTCATCAGGAATCACCTCTGATCATTGCATTCAAATTCTGTTTACAGAACCTTCTCTTTTTACAAAGAACTATCTGCAATACCGGGTAGTTGATGCGTCTCTTAATGCGTGCTGAAGCTGGACGCAATCACTGATAATGAAAGAGCAGGGTGCATGGTCGATAATCCGTAGTTTATTGCACATGGACTTTGGCTCCATTAGCAGCGGATGGGAAATCAATCCTTCGGACGATGGCTCTGATTACCCAGTTTTTGAGATGTGGGCGCTGAAGCTAGTTGAATAATAATCCCTTTGTTTTTATCGACCTACGTTTCAACCTAACAATCTTATCACAGTATTTAACACTTCTTTTTAGCGTTTTTTTTTAAATATCGGAAGCATGAAATATGTTCTCCTGTTTAAAATAGATATATGCTAAGAAAGCGATTGCGAAAACATTTGAGCAAAAAATAGTAATGTTGCTCGACTTCGTGCAAAAATGATGGCCTGAGTATAGCTGAGCGTTCCTTCAACGTCTTTCAGCTACCAAAAGATGGTGACCTTGATGTTGGACCTGGAAGTTCGTCTCGACGACGAGTCATTCAATGACAAATAGGCAAATTGTTATCGCCGCACCACTTTTGATTTTGATGAAATCAGGGTCATGAACAGTACCAAACTTTCTTAGTCCGAAACAGTTTTCCTTATTGCAGGGAAAAATATTTCCCCTGAGATACAGGCAACTTTACACTGAACGCCCGACCAAACAAACTTCTTTTTAGACATTTCGTTTTTCCTCTATCACTTGTATTGTGTGTTGCTTGGACGTGGAGTCTCGGGCTGCGTCAAAAAAAATCATCGATGGACTACATTGATAAATAGGCGTACGTGTAGACGCCACAAGAGATTCCTTCATGTGTGGTGAACTTATATGCACACTGACTAGTAGGAGCACTCTCTGTGCTATTGGAACACCATGTGGAAATGGAGAGAGGATGGTCGCAGAGGGAATGGAGTGGGTCGCGAGGGGAAGGGGAGGGGGAGAGAATGAGGCATATCGCGGGGAATAATGTTTCACGAAGTGGACTTACTATAGTTGCTATCTATGAAACTATCCCGAATTTTTCTCTTACATTATGATACCACGCATTCGAGATGGACTAGGTATTTTCATTTCTAGTTTCGTAATCTCCCTAAGTGACCTGATGCTTTTTTTTATTTTCTCGTGACGAATGAAGAAAAAATGACTAGGCTAACAAGTTTCCCCCTCGTGGAACCTTTGAAATATTTTTCCCAAGTGCTTGTAACCATCCGTTTCGGGCTTCAATGCCCCTTATAAATTTTATATCATTAATACTACGACGGCACTACCTTTATACATTAATACTACTCACTGTTATATGGCAGCATTTGTTTTGTTTCATTTACTTCAAGTTTCTTCTCTATGTATCTTATCAATTTCCTTTTCCATATACTTCCTATGGCATTGCTGTTTTCATTTAAAACATTTCTGTGTTATGACTCAGTAGCTCAATGAGAATTTTTTTTCAACAAAGTATTATTTTTAATTTGCTTCCATTGCGAATCTTCATAGCTGTAAAATGATTTCACAACTATCGCTTTTGCTTCTGCACGAATTGACGTAACAACTTCATTTTCGCCTCTGAAATTCCTTGACTCAAATTTATAAAAATGTGTTACTTAATAGTTTATCGTTGTATTTTGCATAATATTCTGAATTAAGAAGTACAAAAAAGTTAACCTAAAATTTCTATATCCAAATGGTCGCAACTTTTATTGCCACTCATTGTCAGAACCAGATTTTAGGCCGTTTTCGAACTTGGCAAACGCCTAGTTAACTTGATATCAAGATATCTTGATTCCTGAGCAAGCAAAGTGAAATCCTTACTTGACACTTTCGTAAGCCCTTTTACGATGGAAGAGAGACCATGAGGCCTTCATCTCGTAAAACATACGAAAAGCGCCATCCGTGTCCATAATTTTTGTGGGTGATTAAAGTCCATTACTTCTTTAAAATGCTTCCCAACCTTATACGACAAATTAAAAGAGAATATTATTTTTTAAATCTTATTGCTTATGAATAAAATAATCCCCATATACCATAATATGGTGAATAACTATCATGCTTCGATTACTTGGGGCTGCTAAAGTGGACGACATATCGCTCACTGTATTTCACCACAATCAACGTCTTTATGCAAGAAAAGGCATAATATTTTTTGCCTGTATGAAAAAACACGTAACAATATATTAATGCATTACACTCCGAACTTACTACCTATGATCTTCGACTGTTGACTGATAAATACGCGCGTTGTAGCTAACATAATTAAGCTGAAAACAAATTATATTTACTCTAATGGTTTATTGTCCCCCTTCTTTGATGAATGCAGTGAAAATCTCTCCAATGCTCAACGTTATTAACAATTATGATGTTCGTTAGCTAAAACTAATTCTGCCAATGAAATTATGGCTACCTGAGAGTACTTTCCATCGGACCATAATTTTTTCAACGGGATAATTTTTTTCCTTCCAGAGCAAGGAAAACAGAATTTGTAGGTTCAATGAAGTAAACAAGGACGGTACATCTACAGTGTATGGAATTATTCACACAACTATTAGGTACCAAATCTTTTATCAGTATATTCACATTTGAAAAGCCTTTAAATATAGCGAATTCATCAATTTTTCCGCAAAAAAAAATAATAAATATCACACAAATATACGTAGTAATGATAAAATAGTATCCATTTGAAAGTTTCTTCACTTCTATTTTCCATACAAGCCCATATTATCACACCCCGAGTTCTAACTTAAAACCTAGCAAGCATAACAAGTCTCCTTTTTCGTTGACTTGGTATCTTTCCTCGATAGCTAGTGAACAAGCGCATGGTGATGACGCATCCATGACGTCATAGCTTTCGATGCGTACTAGGTTTCTAGGCAAGATTGCTTGATTTGCCAAGTTCGAAAACGGCCTTAGGCTCTCCAGTCTCAGCAAAAGGAATTAGATACTTGATGTTTTCTGTTGTTGTGTTTCTGTTGAAACTATTGAGTGATAAAGTCGATGATTTTAGAGAGTTTGTGTCATGCTTATATCTGTTGTTTAATCATTATTCACTCGGTGTCTTAGAAAGGCCAGGAAACATGGAGCAAACATTTGTCTTGGGAACGCCCTGGTATTTCACGAAATGTCGTATTTCGAGTATAATTGATAAGGAAGGTCGTCACATGGTATGTTCCTAGCCCTTTTGTCAGTGTGTGACATTCTCTCGTTGTTGATGGAAAACCTTTTTTACGCCTGTGCGTGGTTACTCAAAACGTTCGACTTCCTTAGAAATATCGATCCGCTGCGGTGTTTTTAGAAATCACCGGGAAATCTGCGGTCATTGGCATAACACGCCAATCCTGAGAAAGCCACGAAGCTCGTGCATCTTGAATTCTTGCAACCAACCATTCGTGCATGTGTTATTGCTATCATGTTATCATGCTCATTGGGAGTTTATGGAGCAAATGAATTGTGAGAGTTACTCCGCGGCACCTCGTAATCAAGCAAAAATTGCGTAATACTAAAATGTACTCCTTTCCTCTTTTTTTGTATGGTGCCAAATGTACGCCTGGATAGGCAGAAGAATGATTTACAAATGCGGTGGGAACTGGATATCTGAGAAGCGTTTGCAGTAGAAGCATCAGGAAAAGAGTGAGGAATGTGTGTAATGAAAGAATACGGAATTGTTTGCTCCGGTAATGGACGTGCATGAAAGGGTCGTGCTTCGTGCCTTGCTGGTTGGATCATGGCCTCAGGGAATGATGAAGGATCGAATAACGAACCAGATGTATGGTAGTGTTGTGAATGGTGTGAGAGATGTGGGGGAAGATTGTAAATGGGAGGAATATTACCAGTGTTAAGAGCGCGGTGTGTGCATGAAGTATTGGGTTAACTGAAGCAGAAGAGGCGCGAATAAATGGGGCAGTGACAAAGAAATTATTGGGGTAGAGTCGGCTTTACAAGACTATCTCCGAGTATCAAATTGTTTTCGACTGTGCCTACCCAGAAAGGGAACGGCGTTGTGGATATGTTGTATATTTGTATTCCTCTGAGTATTGTGAAGATATTTTCTATTCTCCCGAAACTGGCGATGGAAATACTTTGAAATTGCCTTGGAAAAATGCACCTTGTCCGGGAGTCGAACCACGGACCTTTGGCTTGCCGGGTCAATGAGCTGACCACCACCCTCCTCAGGCTTCCTAATTCCTAATGGCCATATTGGAAGGATTCAATGGAACTAGATGTTCAACCCTGACAGTCGATCTCGGATCGCAATAGGTCAGTGGTACGATGTCAGTCCCGGCGGATTTTTCTCAAGGCTATGTCAAGGTAAGTATTTTCATCGCCGGTTTTGGCAGAGTTGAAAATATCTTCATATGTAGCTATTCACGGCATTAATGATGTTTCAGGATTTTTCCTCGCGGTTAGTGGCTTCTTTGAAGTCAATATTCCCTCACGACTGCGATCCTTGAATGTACGAAGGAGTTGAACTTCTGGTCTCCTTAAACCATTCCAAAATTACCTTGGGTATTAGGAAGCCTGGGTGGTCGGCGCATTGATACGGCTAGCCAAAGGTCCGTGGTTCGATTCCCGATCCTGGCCGATTCTTCTTTCGAGGCAATGTTCAAGCCTCTTAATGCTGCTCGATACTTCAAGGGAGTTGGGTTGTTTCTGTAGTCAGCAGTCCCCATTTCAATGGGGCTCTATTCATTTCTCAAGTGTAGGGGTTTATTTTTGTTCTGTAACCCCTTTTTGGACTCCTTTGGAGGTAACTTAAATTTGTATGTCAGTTGGACAGGACGGTTGCTCTGAGGCCCGTTTAGCGCCATCAAAGCGTAACTACATATCAATGTCTACCCCCAATTTTTCCTTTCTTCCTCTCCATCATTTCGATTTAGCTATTATCTTCATTTGCAAATGGAGATAAGAAGAAGCTATGATGTTATTTGATTTTTTTTCTAAATTCCAGGAGGGCAAGAAGAAGTTCGAGAAACAAACCGCCAAGTTTTGCCAGAGTCAGGAGCGATACCTGAATCTGTCGACCAAGAAGCAGGACACCGTGTTGAGAGAGGTGAGTCTACCCCAGCCCCATTTTTCATTGGGTGCGTTAGTCTCAGGGGGTATTCGCGGTCTCTGGAGATTAGAGATTCCTCCCCGACTGGACTCGCTAAAGGGATGGACGCTTTCTCTTGGTGAACGATCGAAGTGCGCGTTGAAACAAGTCTTACGGGTAGTGTAATTTCAGCGTGCGTTTTCTCCTCAGTATTTTTAGTCAAAAGTTTCTTGGACTTCTCGTGATATTCAAAACGTTTTTTATTGCTGTGAACGATTTATGAAGAGTATTGTCTCCAGCCCCTGATTTAGGCATTCGTGGTCCCTATCCCAATTCACTTGAAAGAATTTATTGAAACGTTACTATCCTAAAGCTTCCTCAATTAAAGTCGACGATGTTTCCGTTGTGACTTTTTCTTCTTTTTTTCTCTTCCGGAGTTAGATCAAGTTCTAACCTAAACTCTAGATGAAGAAAAAAATAATTATGTGATAGGTAAGTAAAATGAATCATCTGGATAACTTCTCAGTGTGTGTTTGATCCTGTTTAGATAAACTCTTTATTTTTTGGCGCCTATTACGAAATAGAATCTGAGCAGTACGAAGTTGAATCTTATACCGAGAGAAAAATTAATTAGTGACATTTCGGGAAATAGACAGCTCAATCGTGGTTTGTGCTGAAGGCCTTTTTATGAGGCCGGGGATGTTATATCCTAAGTATCGGTAATAATGTGAAATTAGTATTGTTTCTAAATAGAGATCGGAGCCTAAAATAAGTCGTACTAAAACCGTATATTTAGTGAAAATATTACTCTTTCTAGTTTATCACAGTACTTAGTGAATCTTTTACCTCTTCAGTTGAAAATATTTCTCTGTGATCCACATATTTGTATAATCAGCCTCTTTGAAGCGGATTTGTGACGCTGCGATTGATGGACTTCCTCCTAAGGAACGTAGTTCACTCGTTACGATTTCTTCAAACCGTTATTTTACATTTGCGGAACTAATTATAGTTTCACCTGGGAGGTGGCAGATACAGACAAAATTTGCTGCGATCGAACGGCAGAAACATCGTAAATTATCTCGTTATCAAAAGAGAAAACGCTAGAGCTTTATTTCGAAGACTGAATCACCCATGAGAGATAATATTATTACTTCCCAGGCACTCGGTTAACCCTGTTTATTACGATCGGTTGTTTCCTTTGGCTATAAACGTTTTCTCTTTGGTCTTGCATTTTAATTTTACCTTTTGATTGCTCCGACAATTGTCCTTGAGATAGTTTTCACGCGTATTATTTCATTTACTCGACAAGATACAGATATTACTTTCAAAGAACTTGTAAATAAATAAACTTTTAAATAACTGTTGGATGTTGTTGTTGGATGTAAGTGACTGTTGGATGCCATAGCCCCCTCTCCCTGGTCCTTAGGCTGTGAGTCAGCCTCCTTTGCTTGTCCCCTCTGAGCAACGGTGGTAAACGCGCTCATCAGGAGCGTCTCTCTCCCTGTGGTGCTTGCTCACTAATAGATTTATTTGAGGGTTGAAATAAAAATTGCAAGTGGCCAAGTCCAGTTATCGTATTGCGGTGCTGGCACCTGCCGTCGCGCTGGTTTGACCCTTCGAAACTCACTCTTTTCATTGCCGGCGTAGTCTCGTGGTAATAACGGTCATATTGAACGAACAATCTTCGTAACAGCCTTTGTAACTGTCATCTTTTTTTTTAATGGAAAAAGTTGAATAATTATAACGAAAAGTGTACCGACACCCCAAGTTCCGATTGTGTCCGAAAGAGCGTTGGCATAATTAACCCTTGGGTTTTTACTTTAATGCCCATTGATGATTCTTTTTGAGGTGTTTCTTTCATATGCATTAATTTCATAAATTCTTACCGTTGTGTGGACAGTAATTTTCATACTCGATTATCGAGTAAGTGAAAAGCCCCTATGTTATGAGGTCATATGGCTAAAGTCGTGGCTTTAGCTTTCTAGAAAACCAGCCCTGCACTAATATGCTTTTCTCTGCGAGACGTTTCTAAAAAATTTCTTTAATATTTGGATGTATTCCATTGAGTGAATATGGTAAGGTATTTTTAGGTAAATGTGTGAGCTTCATGATATGGCCCTTTAAGCTGTTGCTTATCCTCATGACCTTTGGCTAACGTTCTATGTCCTATGTTCAAGGTTCAAGGTTTGTGAATGATAATTAACATGAGCTTGGTATGTGTTTCGGGTATGATAGAGATGTATTTAATGTTTGTTGGGGAAAATTCTCGAGTTTCGATCGACTCGTAGTGACCAGTTTAGAATATCAATTATAAAGTGTGAGGATCGAATGATTTTAAAATTGGGACCTACAAGGCTTGAATGCATGTTTTGCAGTGAGGAAGCCTTTTTGTGAGGCTGTCATTTTGGATCCTGCCTGCATGTCGTGCCTCTCAGGTCAGGGTATTATTCCGCATGAGGTAAGACGTGAAAGATACTTACGGGGATATCTTAGGCAACACCCTACGTCGCCGGTTCTCGGTTTTTCAATTTTCGCTCTCCTTAGTGGACGATTTCCCCAGATATAGAAGTCTATATAGGTATGTAGAAGCCCGTGTATAGAAGGAGTGCTTGTAATTCAATTTTATTCCGCATTATTCTAACTGTTTCGCGGGACCCACTCGTGTGGACTCACAACTTTTAGAGGGGTTAAGCTGGGAGCCCCTAGAGACTCGGAGGCTCCACGCTAGGCTTAGGTTGCTTGATAAATTCAGAACTGATATTTTTCAGAGCATAAAATAAGAGAGATGCCCTGCCGAACAGATAGGTTCAAAAACTCGTTCTTTCCGCTTATTATACGCACACAGCAGATTGGGAACCACTGTGTTAGGTTGCAGCAAGTCTTGAGGAATAACTTCTTTCCCTGTAGATTTCTGAATAGGAAGCGGGATGGTCAGGGGAATGGCGTCTTCTCTTGGTGACATTAGGTTGAATAAACTATTCCACCGAGGTCGATTGTTACCGTGGGCGCTGCATATGGGCGCGAGAACACGGCACGCGATTTCCGTGCAACGCGGCCGGAATATTTACTCCTCTCCTCGCGGACTCGCACGTCCGTGCGTAACAGCGACGAGGTTCATGTTTGGTTTACTTCCTCTAATGGCAATCCGTGCGCCATGGCAGTAACTCCGGTGCCTTATTCGTCAGTCAAGGTTTTGAGAAGCTATTGTGCGATAGCGTGAATGAAATACATTAGGCATATAAGTGGTAGGAGACACTGCCTTTAATTTGTGCTCATCGAGTGCATTGACAATGATACGTTAATGCGAAGGAGGTGGTATAGATTCGGAGAAACTCTTCACGAGATCCGAAAAATTATTTTTCGCTTGCCGTTTGGCCGGGAAATGGGACATCACTGCCCGCCAGTGATAATTTGAAAGTAAAGGACTTCAAACAATTACTTTATTTTGATTACATTGCAAACAAGGGATTTTTAAAATTTCACTCTAAGCTGGATATTATTAAATAAAGGTTAACTTTTACAATTCCACTTGATAAATGTAATACACTCAATAGTGTGTTTTATTCATTGAGTGGTATTGTAAATTTTCCTTCATCAAATACTTATCATTATGAAATACCCCCGAGTTACCAAGCAAAGTATTTTATTCATTAAGCGGAAAATATTTCGCAATATGCGTCAAAGTGGCCCTCTCAAGCAGTAGTAAGCTCAGTTTCACTTCTATATCCCACCTTTTCTTCAACATTGATCGCGCCGTTATCTTATTGATCCCGTAAAACTATATTTTCTTTCTTCTGGCTGTTCTTCTGTCAGAACATCATCTGCAATACAGCCCTGTTGGATCGATCGTTAGTATCTTTAAGAAGTGGAAACTATTTTCTCAGTAGACAGAGTGCCTATTTACCGAGCGCCCTGCTTTCGAAACCCTCTTCCCCGATTCACGTGCACTGTTGTGTTTAGCTTAGCTGTTGTTTGTGTGTGTGCTGCAATCGCCAGACTTCTCGAGGTTCAGTCAATGAGAATAATCTATGCCTTACCGTGAAAGCTGGTAACACTAGAGATAGTTCATACAGAGTAGCCCTAACGTCACCTCGGATTGGTAATGAGGATAGTGGAATTTTCAAAATAAATTCTCTAGAAATTGGGACATTTTTAACCAAGATCGAAACTGGGTACGTTGATAATAGAGGGAAAAATGAGAAATCAGCGTGGAACTGTAAAATAAAGAGAACATATGTTTGTCCTTGTTCCAACAGAAACCCTTTTTCAAGATATTTTTCAGTCACAAATGCACAAATGATATGGTATGTAGTCCCAGGTACGGGTGAAAAGATATTCACCAAAGAGAGTCAAGTCAATTTTTTCGTGGTGAATTTCTCCCTCTTTCGTTTATCCCTTTTTTTATACTTCCTGGACTCTCTCATGGCTAACTATATGACAGACCATTCGTGAGATCTGAATCCAGTTCTCTTTGAAAATATCAATTACCTTGGAGTGGCCAGTCAAGTGAATAGAATCTTCGCTTCATGTATTCCAAAAAAATCTTTTTCGGATTTTTCACTTTTGAAGTAGGAGTTGGTTGTTCTCAAGCCCCACCAATGATGTGTTCATAAAGCCAATCTTGATTTTGCCCGGCTGAAGTTAACATTTTTTCCCTATCAAATGCTAATTCCTTCTCGCATTTATAACTTTTCTTTCTCACATCCTTCGTAATGCGGTACGAATGTTTCTGTCGTGATCGTCCCCGCAGAGCCTGCATTACGTTTCCAACCTACCTCAAAGTGCCTCAAAATGTATCCGATATATCTACTTCTGTTCCCCGTAGTAATCTTGTGTGTTGTTCTTATATTCTCATCCCGTTTCTCTCTTTTCTGATTTTAATTATGATTTTTCTTGTTTCTTCCCAGGTCGTGTTTTATCCTCGTCTTGCTTCCATATTTCAAATCAAATTATTTATTTTTACCTTAATGTTATCGTTATTTTATGAGCATGTAATTAATGTGTCTGTTTTTATGCAAATTTTGAATTAGATATTCATTTCGTATTTATTTAATAATAACTCAAAATCTCACGTATATGATACTTTTGTTGCATTTAGGGGTATGCACTCGGAGCATTGAATAAATCCATTCTATTCTATATTTCAGATTTATTTTCAGGTTTCAGATGTATTCCACTGTATGCTGGTGATTTCTATTTATATGCCAAATTCAATACAGTACCTAGTGGTATTTATAGCACTTTAGTGTAACCAATTAATTATTTAGGTCTTTTTTGACTCTACTATTAATTTTTTCCGGGACTTATATGATCAATCAATGGTTTCTGTAAAATTTTACTATCGGTAAAGTCCTATGCTGTTTAAGGTGGAAATAATTATGGCCAGCATACATTTTTTAACCCTGATGTACTTATTATTTCAATTTATTAGTTTTTTTTTTATTTTTGGCCATGGGTATATATTAATTGTTCCCCGGTCTGTGGTGTCCGATTCATTATTTCAGTTTTAATTAATGAAGACAAATTCTCTGTAATAATACCATAAATAATAAAATAAAACATTAACAACCCATAATTTCGTCCTGGAATATACCTTCCTTTTGCCTCAAATCGTCTTAATAGAGAATCTTGATATGCATTATCTTTGACAATTCATTGACACATTGAAACAAAACAATGACAATTGATTCGGCATTCATGCTTATTCAAGCTTGTGATGAAAGAAAATCAATCTGATTTCAAGGTATCATTTTAAAATGAAGAACTGTGAATTTTTTGTTTGTCAATTGTGCGATTAAAAAAAATCGTAAATCACCTATGTATTCATCCTTGCGTGAAATGTTCTGATTTCAAAATAGGAAGTGAGGTGTTCGCTTCTCCAAATTGGCCGACTCCGGGATCCGTCAGACTTAGGGATTCGGTTTCGGTGAACGGTATTGCTCAATGGCGTACTTCATGGAACTCCATATTTATGAAGCTTGAGGAATGATTAACCAGACGCTTTAAAATGTGAAGGATATCCCCCTCAAGAACTCTTTATCTACCCAGTTTGAATGTTATTGAGCGATTGGATACTTGTGGTAGAAATAAAAGCGTCCCTACAAATTACTTTTTGGTCCAGGTGTACATGCCTACAAGCAATCATAGGGAGGAAGAGGTGGATGAGGTGTATGAACAGATAGAGGAGATAATCAGAGAAGTCCCGGGCAAGAAAAACCTAATTGTAATGGGTGTCTGGAACGCTGTAGTGGGCGAAGGGAGAGACGGGTATGAGATAAACATAGAGTACCTATATCAGGACTTTTTGCTTGATTTGTTGATTTTGAAAAAGTGTTAGTTTATTCCAATTTGCCCTGTCAAAAGCTTTTTCAACATCAATAAATCAAGCAATAACGTCCTGATTATACTCTATGATTCTATCTAAAGGTGTTCTCATCACCGAAATCGCATCCCGAGTTGACCTTCCCTTCCGGAACCCAAACTGGTCATCGCCCAAGTAGTTATTGGCCTTACTCTCCAACCTTCTATTGGTTATTTGAAGTGAAACTTTGGCTGCGTGTGAAACCAAATTGATTGTTCTATGGTTCTCGAATTCTGATGCATTCTTCTTTTTCGGGATAGGAATCAAGATTGCCTGCACGAAGTCCTCTGGTCATACTCCTTCCTCGTAGATCCTACGTTTAAGCTCGAAAAAAGCTTGCCTACCTTTATTTCCTAAACTCTTTAGCAGCTCCGAAGGTATGCTGTCTACTCCTACAGCTTTTCTTGGCTTCATCTCTTTCAACGCTTATTCTATTTCACTGTCGAGAGTCATTGGCCCGAGGTTATCTTCATCTAGGTTTCCCTCCTCCTCTATATCTAAATTAGTTGGTCTACTATCGCTGTCATATAACTCCTCCACATATTCACGCCATCTTTCTTGAATATCTTCCTGCTCGATTCATATTCTACCTCTCCTATCTTTGGTACCGTTCCCCCTCACTTACCTTCAGATAGCAATTTTACCCTTGCGTTTACCCTTGCACCCACTTTCTCTTCTTTTTAATGTTTCTCCATTTCCTCGCATTGCTTTTTCCGCCAATTTTCCTTCGCCCGATTCGTTATTCGCCGCAGTTGATTATTTAGCTCCTTGTATTTCGCCTTACCTCTGTCGGTGTTGACGTTTTTCGAATTCCTTCTCTCCTCCATTTTCCTAATCATTTCTTCCGTAACCCACTGCTTCTTTACCCTCCTCATTTCCGCTGCTCCTATTGTTTTCTCAGTTGCCCTTACAACGCTCGTTTTAATATTCTCCCATTTTTCTTCGATTGTACCCATTTCCTTGGCTTCGCTTATGTTTCTTTCACTATCTCTTTGTATTCCCTCCTTTTTCCCCTTTCAACGCTTCCAAGTTCCACCTCTTCATCCTCCTACTCTTATTAAGCTTTTGGAATCTAACCTCACAATTCATCATTACTAAATTATGATCTGAGTCTGCATCTGCCCCCGGATATCTCAGCGAGTTCTTCTTACATGACTAAAAAGAGAGAAATCTTAAAATTTCAACACTTAAAACTTTAATTCCCGACCCAGGTTTCGACTGCCTTGCAATAATTTTCAAAGTTCTTCACACTGTTCCTGGAATCTTTGCCTAACCACGATATGGTATGTTTGATATCTCCCAGTGTCTCCCGGCATTTTCCATGTTTACCTTCCCTTACGATGGTGTTTAACCAAGTGTTTGTTACTATTAGTTTATCTCTCCAAAAAAATTCTACTGCCTTCTCTCCGCGATCATTTCTCGTTCCTATTCCAAACCCTCCCGTTTCATACCCGTCTCGCCCTCCCCCAACTACTGCGTTCCAGTCGCCCATTACAATGATGCTTTTCTTGCCTGGGACTTCTCTGATTATCTCCTCTATCTGTTCATATACCTAATCCACTTCTTCCTCCTTATGATTGCCTCTAGGCATGTACACCTGAACCAAAACGAAATTCGTAGGGCGTAGTTTTAGTTCTACCACAAGTATCCTATCGCTCACCTGCTCAATATTTACGACCCTCATTCCCAATTTTGTGTTTAATACTATAGCTACCCCACTTTGACTCTCCAACCCACCACCACTAAGGTTGGTAGAATATCAGGTTGTGATAGGCACCCATAATAAGACCTACTTGTCTCTAGTAGCCCGAGTGTTAAGGGACGATGAGTGGTTACAAACAAGCTTAATCATGTGCTCTCAATACTTGATCTTCATCCAATATAAGAATACGAAGAATCCAGTCATGTACATATATGTCAAGGAGATCAGTAAATAAAAGGCTCCTATAATGTCAGCATGTCTTGTCGACGTTATCGAGTCTGATATAATTGCAAGAGACTATGTTGTACAAGAGACTATTGAGAAAGGTTTATGATGGAGGTTCGTTTTAATATTCGGGGGCGGGGGGTCAAATCAAATAGTCGAAATAAAGGATTTTAAATCGCTGCTCTAGCTGTCGGAAACGGGAGTAATCAACATTATCACTAACCGATTAAGCGCCGATTACAGACTTCCCGGAAAGTAACGATTACTTATCGAGTAGATTACAAGTAAAATTGCCATTTTTAATAAAGTAAAGATTATGAGTGAAAGTGATTCAAATGCAATCGTCACGCCGTTATCGCATTTTCTTGTAATCCATTGCTCCCAATCACTGGTCATAATTCTTTTTACATTTCCAATATATATTCTTACGTATCCATTTTTGCCTGCTTATTCTCGCATAAGTCAATCTCGTCATTCACCGAATTTCCCGAAGGAGATGAACGGTGGAACACCGAATGGCATTGCTGCGCGAGAATCGGTTGGTATCGGTACTTCCAATACCGGTACCTTAGGTTATGCCGATTTCTAATAGTACTCGGTACCACCGACATAGAAAGAATATATAACCTTCCACCGCTGAAAACCGATATTATTTTCCAATTCCTACGCTGAATTGATGAAAGAGCTCGTGTAAAGAAGAGGCGCTTAGATTGCCAATGGCTATCGGAAAGTTTCTGCGATCCTTTGAAAGCCCATCTTTGCTGATAATTGGCGTCCAGACCTATAAAAATGTCCGCAGAATTCGTGCGTCGCGAATAATTTCGGCGCAGATTGAAAATTGTTTTCACGCAAATATTTGCGACGTGCGGAGTGTGTATTTGCTCGAGTCAGGTTGACATGTCAGCCAGACGAGCATTCGTGCGGCCGAAGCGCCCGCATCGAGAACCTGGGTGCGGCGCGAATCCGTTGTCGTTCGACGAAAAACTGACTCTGTCCGGAGCGTGTGCGTTGAATGTGGAATAAGTTCTTACGTTGTCACGTCCATATTTACACAAATTCCTCCCTTCCCCCCTCACTCCCCCACCCCCTCCCATAACACACGCACAAATCTATGCCTCGTGTCGAATTCGGTGCAAATCTCTATTGGAGTTGACGCAGCTTAAGAGAACCAAATAATAATGTATGTATTAGTAATTAAATGTCATGAATGATATGGAAACTATGTAGAATGTACTCTCGTTAGAAACTTTTATCAAATCTGTGGAAGATGTATAAATACATGGAAACGTAGGCAAGGGTTCTGATTGCATTTATTGACCAAATTCCTGTAACATGAGATAGTACATGCATTATGGGTTCTTCATTTAGTTAGTGCTTTAATTGACGTAATTCATTTGAGTAATGGATGCCTAAACATTGTGGCGAGAGGTGTGCCTCGCCTGAGGGAGGGAAAATTCGCGCTGTGGATTTCCATCACACACCCCCCTCGCCCCCAAGTGTGTCACGTGACATCGCTGTTTTTCTTCGATGAGCTACGGCGTCATGAGTGCATCTCAAAGATAATTGCTACTTCTAATCGTTTCTCATTATGATTGAATTTGTTGCTTGTGTAATTCCATTAACATCGTATTTTGACCTACTGAATGTGGGTATTAATTCCATTCGGGACTTGAAAATTTTAAGGGTTGTCCTCCTTAAATTAGTCTCCTCTGCTATCTAATAGTTTTGTATCAAAAACTTCTAAATTGTAATCGTAAATATTCGTGATTGGACAGTTCTGTATGCTTTCTTTTATCTCTGCCCAATTCTTCTGGAGGATCACTCTCGGGAATTGATTCCAGTCGTCCCTTGACAACGTTTCGATGCTTTGTTTCTGCATTATCAGGGCATGCGTATAGTTATTGATATGAGTTCATGAGCGGTATGTTCATGGTCACTTTAAGCTGAATATGAAAAGCAGTCTCAAACATCTCACATTAACCTACTTGTATCGCCCGGAGGAGACGAATTATTTTCCTCTGCAGTCCTGCTCTTTGATGTGAGTGACCCGAGGCAATGATACAATGAAATAAGATACAATGAGCGATGAACGGAATGAGGAGACGAAGACTTTTTTGATGAGTAAGATCGAATTATCTCGCATCGAAATATTTTCCAGAAAAATGGCATGAGTGAAGCTTGGCATGAATGTGACTTAAGAAAAAGAATTATTCTATGGTGGGGTAAGTTAAAGTGAAGCAGCAAAAGGGAACCATTTTTATTTAACCATAAACAAGGGCTTTCGAAGGTAATCAACCAAAAGGGTAGTGGCGATCAGGGTTCGCATCGTTGTATCTACCATTAATACTACTAGTTCTGACAACTCTTCGTTATAGTACGATGCTCGCTCTGCAAAGCTAACCGACATTTTGGTTTCGCATTGCTACCGAGTCTGTGATCTTTTTTTAGACATAGTCGGCCCACTATACGTGCAGGTGATACGTTTCTAAACCTTTCACTGACGAATGTAAATGTGTACCTACCAACTACTATTTCAATATCATAATACTGTTATAATATTAAAACAATATTTCCCCATACTCTTCGCGGAGACACCACCAAGTACATCCCAGGTATTGGTGATCTTTCTTAAATTTGTTTAATGATTCGGCTCTCGTTCATTCCCGCAACATAGCCAAACCAGTGTATCGCACTCCTTTCATTCCATACCATTGGCGGAATATCCGGTGCATAGTCTCTCTTGACCACTTTCTTCCTCTCCCCGTTCATGCTACTCTGACCTCAAGCACTACTTAGGTATTCCACATCCGCCTTAAATGGTCCACATTTAAACTTATTCGGAACCACCCAAGTTTCACTTCCCTTAGAGGAGTAGTATATACATTGGGAGAGCTGCATTTTTATTCTCTGTGATTTGTGCAGTGAGTAAGGTTGATGAAAGAATGTGGAATCGATGCTCCGGTAATGAGAAAAGCACGGGTGTAACGGAAGCAAAAGAGGCAAATAACGATGCGCGAGTATGGAGGAAATTGTTAAAGCAGTGTCAGCTTTACAGGCCTATGATCCAGAATTAAACTTTCGTGTCTATGTCTTCTCTCGATAGGAAACGGCTTCATTTGCATATGTTTGTCATTATTTCAGACTAGAACAGTGTGTGGTGGACTGGCGCCCTTAGCCAACTATTCATAATGTGGGTACTACATGTCGCTATTTTATGACAATTATTTGAGGGTTTTATATAAAAATATGGGTAAATCTTCCTTTATCTTATTGCTCTGAGGCGATTTTATTGGTATCGGCCTCATTTTAGCACATGTCCATCGGCTCAAGTTACTCAGTTTTTTTTGCTCTGCGGCCTTCGCTAAATATAGCGTCACGTGGCACAGAAATCGCGCAATTTCTCGAAGGCAATTCAATGAGAGTCCGATTTTAGGATCGGTTCAATTGTTTCGGAAGAGTTGTGAAACTACCATTAATGAATAAAGTAGGAGGACACCAAAGGAATGTAATCGATACAATTGAACCAAAGGCAGCAACATATTTATTCAGTTAGCTACAAGTACTTACCTGATGTTGCCGAAACTTAGGTCGTGTTGCTTTAAATAAAGTGTGGAATCATATCCAGGTGTTTTTTCATTCGTTCCTCGCGATTTTGCTCCGATTCTGTTAAGTTCTCCATGTGTATGTTTAGTGGCAATATTTCGTGATTCTGTCCGCAGCATTCGTATTAAGTATGTGAAGTATAGAAGCTGCATATGCTGTTCATAATAAAGAATAACCCAATGGTAACTTCCACACAAGATTTATTTAAACCGACCCAGGTTTCGACACACCATGTGTCATTATCAAGGTCATGGAGGTATATAAATCAGTAATAAAATAACAAAATCATGATAAAATTCCAGGTTGAAAATAGCGCTTGCCTCTCAGAATTTCTTTGCCCGGTTTGAGTTGTGCGAGAAATTGCGTGCGATATATTTTTCTAAGAAACTCTCGAAGAAACATATTCCGTGGAACATGGGGCCTTTATCAGGAAAATATATTAACATTCTAGACACTCCCCGTGACAATGAGCGGGAACATCTTTTAGTCGTTTTCAACGAGTCTAGCTCTAAATTCGTGCCTTGGGCGAGGCGACGGATTGCGTGGAAATGGGTCATTAGGGGTGGATGCGATGGGAGGAGGAGGGCGGGGCCCCTGAGGGTCGTTTGGTGTCGCCGGGAGATAGGTAATAATTGCAGCTCTCCGTGGCGGCGTTTGTCTCTCCTCGGAGAGAGAGAGAGAGAGAGAGAACGAGATATGGGCGGCGGGTATAACGTCCGATACGGGAAGTTCCCCCCCCTCCCCCACACCCTCCCCCGCATCCAAAACTCTCTTCATTTCCGATTGAGTCGCCATTCGTCAAATTACATATTGCATTTGATAAATTCCCCCATCGATGAATATTCTAATTAAGGATGAGTCGAATCCAAATGTCGATTCTCGATTCCACCGATTCTCAGGATTAGAATCGGTATCGAGAATCGATCGCCTACAGTCGATTCCGATCCCATCGATTCCAAATATTCAAATCAAATTTCATTTATCACATCGTATTTGTCTCAGAAATTTTGGGTGGTGGCTATCAATTTGTACTTTTTATCTACCTCAATAAGCTGAGGATATATTTGCTATTTGTTAATAAATATATCATTTGAGAGACTTAGTTGTCTTTGGTATTTTATTTCAGCCAATACTTGAATTTAATTAATAGTAGTGCGCTACTGGTACATCAATATCCCACCTGTTATTAGGAATAAGAATCGATGGAATCGGAATCTAGAATCGGGAATCGATTTGAAAGAATCGAAATCGGAATCGAAAAAAGTTGAATCGACTCATCCCTAATTCTAAATTACGACTACGTGATGAATCGATTACCTACTCCACCTCCAGGTGCTTCGGCATGGTCCAGTTTTCGAGGAAATCCCCTGTAATCTCCCCCAAGGCTGATCTCCACCAAGGCACCGAATCGTAAAGATCGTTTTTAGCCATAATTTCAAGACGGAGAAAAATTCTCGCCTCGTCCTCATTGCAGTGTAACCCCTCGGTTAAATATCTGCTGCTGCAAAATCGGCAATTGAGCTGGCTTTTTAATTTACATCAAAGAGTATTAAACATGATAAGAAATCAAATGGTGGTAAAAATGTGGAAATGGCGCTGGTCATGTTTGTTTGGCGGTGAAAAAATTGTTTCGCCATTTGTCGCCGAAACTTTAATTATATCAATCAAGATCATTACGAAATATGGAGCTTTTCATTATAACCAAATAATCAGTATTGCTCGAATAGTATTGAAATGAATGACATTGCTTTGAGTACGTGCCAAACGGTACAGGATTTCTTCTCCACCTATTTCCGCCACTCTAATGGCATAGGTTAAGAGTATTAAAAAGTGAGGATTATTGTAGGAATACCAAATTTGGTGCTGCATGCTGAAGAGGGTAACATTTACTTAGAAAAAATCCCAGAATTCGAACCTGGATCTCGCAATTGCCGGGCTGGTGTATTAGACGGTTCGCTGGGGACGAGAACAACTGGCTTGTATCCACCCCGTTGAAAATCACTTGGAATCAAGATGGCTTGATTGTGTAACTGGTTTACCCTCTTGACAGGCGATAAAGAGATCCGGGTTCGAATCCTAGGCCAAAGAGAATGATTCATTTCGTGGCGAATTTCACCTCTTAGGTTCACAATCGGATGCGTGACTGCGTTCCTAATCATTTGTGCAATCGTAATAATCGTAAAATTTGCCAACTAGCTTTCATGGAATAATAGTGGCAGAAGCAGTAACACTGATTACTTCTAATACGGTATATTATGTCGCTCATAATAAAAAAGGTACTTGGTTTTATTCCACACTATTTAGTATAACTCAACTCGACCATGGTTTCGATACCGCGTGTCATCCTCAGGTAAATCTTTTGGGTCGCGTTCCCCTCATACATATAACAAACACACACACAGTATGGAGGGGGGAAGGTGTGTGAATTGAGGAAATAGTGTGAAATAAAATCAAGTACCTTTTTATGATGAGTGACATCATAAATTCCCACTGTGTGAAGCTGGAAACTATGTCTTATATACGGTATATCATCATAAAGGAAATGGTTCCAGGCTTGACTTTGTGAAAGTAATTCATAGTAACTTAAATAAAACTTTGTATACTCCGCTATATACTCCACCCCCTAACCCTTTCCCACCTCCAAGCATTTCCCCCCCTCCCCGCCCGCCTCCCAAACCCCTTAACGCCCCCCTCTCCCAGATTCCTTCCCCTCCCCTACCACGAACCTGAATATATAGAGTGACAGATGTTGTATTTGCGCCGGAAGACGACACGAAGTGTCGAAACCCGGGTCGTGTTATTAAACCTATAGTGGAGTATACAAAGTTTTATTTAAGCTACGGTATATTATATTAACCACCACTTGCTTTCTTCTTCATTGAATGGCTTGAGAGTATTTAAAAATTTTGGGATCATATGGTAGTTCTTTAATTTCGAATATTGAACGAGTAGGTAATGGTGAAATCGAACGACCGACGCCTGGGTACGTCCCAAATGGTGGAAAATGTATGCATCACTGACCGTGGAATCGAGGGCACGCCGGCCGATTCGGGTGTTCCGCCAACCCCGGACACGTACTGGACTGGCGTGCGCTCCCCGAAGACGGCACGCCGTGATGGCATGTGTTTGTTTTGATCGCGCGCGCGCGTTTACGGCTCTGAATGAGCGTGCCAGGGAGAGAGAGAGAGAGAGAGAAACGCGTAAAGCAATCGAGGTCAACGGTCGATACGACCCGAAAATCGACATCGACTCATCGTTTGCGTCCCAGCTGTCTCGGGCCCTGCCAAATAAAAGGCCCCTCTTTCTACCGCCTGGTTATCTTGCCGTGGCGACCCACTCCCTGAATCTCGACGCGAGGGGAATGGTTTGTCCTGGGAATCGGAAAGGGATGGGAAGAGAGGATGGCCTCCGAACCCCATCGATCCCTTACCGCCTCCTCTCCCCACTCCGTTCCCTGCCTAGGGTTAATGGAGGGGAGCAGAGGAAGGTGGGGCTAGGTCTAAGGGTTCGGGGGATGGGGCGTGGCGGAGGGGTCGGCACCTCTCAGTGCGCAGGTGCCGCCGCCCCACCCCACCCGCGTCCCCTGGCCCTGTGGCGCCCTCCCCCCGACTAGCGCGAACCCCTCCCCCCCCACTCACCGAACCCCCTTTTTCACCCTTGCAGGCTGACGCCTACCTGGGGATGGAGAGGCGACATTTCTTCCAGGCCAGTCTCGAGTATGTGTTCCTCATCCAGGAAGTCCAGGAGCGCAAGAAGTTCGAGTTTGTGGAAACGGTAAGCAAAAGGGAGGTTACGAGGAGGGAGGGGGGGGTGCATTGCATCCCCGCCTACCCCTCCTCCCCCCTTCGAGACCCTCCGTCCAAAAACTGCTTCGCTTAAAAAAACAATCTCTCTCGGCGGTGAGCTGGGAACTCCCTTTTTTCCGCCCGTGACTATTCCGCCTATTCCCGTCCACGCCCGCCCATCTTCCCTCGGATGACTCCCATCCGTATGGTGTGTCCGTATGCGAGGAGTTCCCCTTCCGGCGCGGCGTGCCTCCCGGCCGTGGAGGAATGCTCCTGCACCGCCTCCTCTGCATGCGTGCTTGCAATTCGCTTCGTCTGACCGCCTCACACCTTCCGCTCGGGCGAATCCTCCCCACCCTCGCCCCCACCGTCGGAAGTTTTTACCCTAGCAACGCGACGGAGTGTCTCGCCTCCTTCTCCTCCCCGTGCTCTCGTTATCGCGGGAACAGTCTTCGTGTCAATTTTTCCCCATGCCCGATGTATTATCTGGAATTATTTGGAGGTTTTACTGCATCTATTTGGTTGTCACGGGAATTTGCTATTGCCATCGTCGGTGTCCTATTTGTGACGTTCCCGATCCCTTTTCGGTATGTCCTTGTAAAACGATTGGATTTCGTTAGGTTATTAAGATATCCGGTGCTTTCTCCTTTATTCTTTGTGATTTGCCACGCGTGCGTGAATTCCGTGACTTCGCTTGTCATTGCTTTAATTCTTGGGGCATTGCAATGCGTTTCTGCCTGTTTTCAGGGTCTCCTTAACATGCTCATCCATCGCCCCTTTTCGGAATGACAACGCCCTCAAACCGTAGACACTTCCGTTGTTTCCCCACTATCTCGCAGTCCTTGCGTGGCGCTGATTAAGGCGCCAATCTGCTGTGAAAAATACGCACAATTGAAAGGGGATGTGCTCTAACTTTTAGAGTTTGTTTTGTCTTTTTAGGGTTGGGTCGGATGCGTGACTACCGTATTTTTTAACCATTTATTCAAAGCTGTTTCTGAAAATATGTTGGCTCTCTCATAGTAAATTGGAAGTAAAAAATAAATTTTCCTCCCCAAAAAAAAGTGATTTTAATATTATTGTGTGCGAGATGAGTTTGTTCCTCATATTGCATATTACCTCATGAACTCAAATGTCAGAAAATCCAATGATTGAGTTTTATCCTCCTCTTTCCTTTATACATGTGATTAATGTCAGCCTGTCTTCTCTTTGTATTTAAGAGCAGATATTGACTCCTGATTTGGTGTTTTATGTCCTATCACCAACAAATGAATAAAGAGTTATTGTTTATTGTTACATCTTCATGTTTGGAAAAAAATATTTTCATTTTTAATGGCATTGGTAAAAATTGAGGATGAAACTATAAATTAATCAAAGCTTGATGTGTATTTACATAAGTGTCACTTTTCATTCAGCTGTTATGCGCAATTGTTGGTTTATCGATGGGCATTGCAGATATTGGATTTAATGTTAATAATGTTTTGATGAGGTTGTCCCACCAAGACTGATGCATTTCTTTTATTTTTCACCCTAACCTATGTTTACTTACCTCATTTCATTTACCTAAATGTACCTTTCTAAAGCCCTGGTTACACGATACATTAACCCATATGAGTTAACGTACGAATGCATGAATGAACGCGAAAATTCATCGTGTAACCACACCAACTTGTACGAATGCATGAATGCGTGAACAGGGAAATAGAACCTGTTCTATTTGGTTCATGCATTCGTTCATGAACTTGTACATGAACACGTACGGGTTAATGTGTCGTGTAACCAGGCCTTAAAAGTGTGCATGTATATGGTGAAATATCCACCAATTTAGGAGTATTAGACTTCCTCAAGTAGTAGCTTTTAATTGATTTTGTGGTTTGAGAATCTGCCATAAGATGAAGAATAATGTAAATACTTACTGTTGGAAAAGATACCTATTAAAATACAGTGTTTATTCAAGTATTTTACCAGCTAATTGGCTGTTATTAACTAAATAATATAAAATATTAATTTTTTCACTTAATATAGTCACACTGTGACTCATAGTAGTAATTAAATTTCATATTCACTGTAAACCACAGGCTCTAGTGCAGTGGGATATTTTATCCCCAAAAACATAGTGAAATCAGGTTATCATATTTCTAATGTAAAAACTCAATTTGATATTTTATATTTATAGCTTTTAATGCCTTTGTCTTTTTTTGTTCCCAAGAAAGCAGGAAAATGACGGCATTTTATGCCCTAAATATACCGAAGACACTTTTAAGTAGCATCCCCTTAATTTACATTTTTAAAGATGGGCATTACTCCATTGGAAATTATGAGAACCTAACAAATTCGTTTTAGATTTTACTAGCCACAATGGAATGAATCATAATTATTTAAACTTGCTTATATGCATTCCAAAATCATTAGTTCATGAAGTCTGTTGCAAGAAGATATTTTAACTACCAGAGAGGATATCCTTGAAATACAATGAGTCCAAGGAAAGAGGTAATGAAATATGGGGATTCATGCATCCCCATATGCTGAAGCCATAAACCACCTATGGAGAGGGTGGGGTATAAATTACCTTTTCTATAACCTCACTATTGTTTAATGCTTATCATATCTATCGAAATCTGATTAATAAGCCAAAGTCATAAATGCCTGTGGTAAGTATTGCATTTTCAAAGCCCATGTCAAGGTTATTAAATTTTTTTGCCGAGAAATTTAAAATTTTTATTGTTGAAATTCTGAAAAAAATGGGCAATTAGTAAGTGAAAAATTCAATTTGGAGGAAAATCAAGGTCTATCTTGTCAAGTATCATTATTTAATATTGAGCATATACTTTCCATCCAGTTGCTGGGATTCATGTATGGGTGGCTGACCTTCTATCACCAAGGCCATGAGGTTGCAAATGACTTCAAACCCTTCATGAGGGACCTTCAACTGAGAATACAAAAGGTATGAATACAGCTGTGGACAAAAATGATAGATAGAAGAAGTATAGCTTATATTAAAAAGTTGAGTTACTAATGAAGATGACTTTTCTGGCCTCTGATCATGATACATGGGCAAAACAAGATTGAATACCATTGGTAATATTATGATTCCTCTTGTGTATGGGATATTTGTCCATGAACATTCTTCATTTAATTGATTCCTCATTATGTGGTAAGGTGCAGTGGTGTAGGCTTGGGATCGGAGGCATGGCTCCAAAGTTCAACTTCATAAATGTTGCCCAGAGCCTATGGTTGTGGTATTCTTTTATGAAGAAGGTGGTGAGGTGGAGAAGTCTTAACCTGACTTTATCTTAAAGTAATGAAATGTCTTCATCTTTCCATTTCACCTTAAACATGAAAGCTTCAGGTATCGAGGCAAGAACAAGTTAGTAATCTGGAAATCCAGTTCTTAAACAAGTAACTTGTTTTTACATTTTTATTAATCTGCTTTATGCATAATCATAAAAAATTTAAGCCTGATGTAATTCTAGCTTTCTTTTGGTTGTGACGGTTAGCATGCTTCTTGTGTTGCATCATACCCACTTGATGGACTACCCCAACCCGTTACACCATCACTATGTCAATAGTATTAGATACGTTATTAATGCTTATGATACCTTATCAAACATTTCCAGAATAACTGACAAAATTACCAGTCTTGTGATTGATTCCAAATAATCCCTTTCAAAGTACCTTTTACCTTCCTTATCGTCATGTTGCCATTGATTTGTTGCCGAATTACTCATTGGACTACTATAACTATTCACATCCAGTTACCAAGTCTTTTATTTCTCAGTGTCAAGTACAAATAGGGAAACAGACAACTGTAGCTTACGGAAGACAGAGAGAGGCTGACTGCCAGTCGGCATGACTCACAGCTTGAGCATACTGTTGCAGTCACTGAGCATGCATCCAGTACTGTAACAAGCCTTAACATACATACCACTTATATATACCCTTTTCCAACATTTACCTTGTACTAACAGCCCTTTTCTTGAAACAGGCTTTTAGTCATGTCATGGTCACTTCTCTGGTGTCTTCGGTCATGTAGTGTGGAAAAAAACTCTCCCACAATGCCACTTTCCAAACTTTTTTATCAGAATGCCTGTGGAATACACTAATTGACATTCCTCTCCCAATTCCTTCAAATGTGATCACATTTGTGTAAGCGCACACAGTAACTCTTGCTTCATGAGCATGGTTGTTGTCAGTGATGTTGATGATCTTTCACATGGAGAAATATCTCCTTATGATCAAAGATCTTTTTTGGAGGATGAGGGCCTCTGAAAACACTTATTTGACTCTTGACATATTCCCTTATGCCAATTGAATCTTTCATAAGTTTCTAATATTGTCCAGCCCAGTTCAAAATGAAAGTTAATGTGTTGTGTTGCTTATAATGAAAAGTCTCTGGTCACTAAGGTACTTATTTGAAAAACTTCTTATGCGAAAAAAAAAGCAGATGTGAGCTAACTGATTGAAGAAATTATAGTATGTTTATAGATTAGTACTTGATGCTACTTACTAAGTCTCAAAATAACTTGCATTTGGCTTTTATTTCATACTTCTCTGGAAATTTTATTTCAAACTTCTCTGGAAATTGGAAAATAGAAATGGTCAACAGTCATGATTTGGTCAATTAAAAAAGTGATATTTTAAAATCCTGGCTCTTTTTTCTCTTTAACCCTGATACCATTTATAAATAATTAAGTGTCTAAACCTGTTTCACTTGTGTTCACAGAGCAAGAGATTTTAGTATCTAGGGATCTTTAGAAAATTTTTCAATTGGATACAAGTGCTTTTCCTCTCCTCCTTCAGATATTTCTAAGATAGTTGTAATTAGTTCAAACTTTAGCATAGCTCAGATTTCTTTTAAGATCAACTTATTTTACCGAATTTATATAAAATTCTGCTATTGTATTGTGTTGTTTAGTATCCTGGTGTGCCATTTAAAATGTACTGTGTAAAACTTTAAGGCAAACATTTTTGGCAAAAACTCAATCTGTGCATTAGTAATCCTTCTGGGTGAGAAATATCAGCTCCTAGTCTCTTGTTTAGATTAAAAATGGTTTTTTTCCTCCTTGCACAAGCCACTCGTAACTTTTATCAATTTTTTTGGAATTGTACTCTACAACAATGGATTAGATTTTGCTTTATAATTTAAAGTGATGTGCAAAATTCTCTTCTGCCATTCATTATTCAAATTCCTTAACAAGAATTAATAAAATATATTTTAATTTCAAGATCAAGCAATTTGCTAATGAAGTCGTGATGTTTTGAATTTATTGCTTCATAGTTCAGTGTTATTATGATGGAGTAAGCAGTGGAAAGTAATGGTCATGAAATGTACATACTCTGGCTGTAGGCTTGGAGATAGCAAATTGGAACGATCATAATATTTAATATGAGGAAAATATGGGGTTCTTAAGCATAGACTACTGGAATCAAATTATCCATGAGATGTTCGAAAATGTCAATTTTTTTCTGCAAGAAATAGTCAGTCGAACTTTCATGAGGTCAAACTATTCATTGCTGTGGATGATATGTAGTTAAGTTTTTTAAGAGTTTTTGTAGTCCTCTTGAAAAAAATACTTATTGACTTAGAATTTCACTGTATTTCAACTCTCAAGAGTGGACATTGGCTTTCTGTTGAGGTGGTCATTTCCACAGTTGGTAGTCAGCATATGAATTTTCTTTCTTTGATCCCAGTTCTCCTAAAACTTATGTTATCTATGATATTTTGTCACAACCTTTATTGCATATGTTATTATATTCATATGTCGAGAGGACTTTTGTGCCTTAGTGGTCTCTTCAACTTATGTAATTTTTATCATTTGCTATGTATCAAATTCTCCTGTGTGTTTTCTCATTCTTCATATGAAAAACCAATGTTGTATGTTTTTAAATGACTGGTTCTATTGCTTGTATTTTCCTGCTTCATATAATTCTGGTGGCATCAGCAATATTTATTTGATTTGTTTTTCTTGTCTTGAAACTGGTCACACATTATTGTTTGTATGTAGCTGAATTTCTTACATGTATTTCACTTGAATGTAATTGAAATGTGTACTTTTTTCATTAGTTAGCTGGATGTGGCACCATGAATTGCATGTTGTGAACACAGTTCTCGCTGTAGTTCCACAGAAATTCTAGTGAAAAGTGTGAATTCAGTCCCTGATTTTAATCATTTCTGACGTGGGGAAAATAATGGCAGAAGTTTCATAATATTTACGGCATTCATGCATGGGTCAGATGCACTTTTTCACTACTATATTTTAGACCAAGTATAAGATGAGGCTTACATTGATTTGAGGTAATACCTAATTTAATAGCAATAACTGGCAGCTCTTGTTTTGTTTTTAATTGAAACTCCACCATCACCCAAACTGAACATTCAAGATACACTCTCTAACATATTTTAATTGGATTAACTGTGAACCATATTTTTTCAGGAATGGCATGGTGCTTACACTTGTTCATAGTACATGTGTAAAAAATTAGTGTGGTGTAACTTTAAGAGAAACATTACCTTTGCTGGTCACTGGTGTGAGAGCTTTGTTAATTGAAGGAACATAGTGTTTTAAACTGCTGATGTCCTCTTCTGTATGCCTACGCAGTACCAACACTCTAAAAATGTTTTTCTAATGACATGAAACACTATGTGACATAGCTATGCAGAAATCACCTTCACTTCTTCTGCTAAACCCTGAGCTTATTGAGAAGCTTGTTACCAAAGCAGTTCATTTGTCAATGGTTCTACAATTTTTTCTTGTAAAATAAGTTCACGTATGACCTTTGCCCGTTTAATCTGAATCTGGCCAAATTCATCTTAAATCTTCTCCTTTCTGAAGAGATTAGTGCCAATTCCCCTGTTAGATACATAATTTCCATTATCCATTGTCATTACAAATTTTAAGTTCATATTGTGTTACTCTCATATGTGATTATGAATGCCTTGGTGTTAAAGTTATGTATGTGCTGTTCATGGTGCTTATATACTTAGCACTTTTATGTGCTATTATTTGCTTGTTCTTAAAAGCAAATAGACAATTATTTTCATGTCATGCCTCTTACTATTATTTTCTTAAAATGATGTGATTCTTTCAGACAAGGGAAAACTTTGAAGCTACCAGGGATAAGACTGAGTCTCTGATGCGGAAAATGTTAGAGGTAGGTTGTGAAATAAGGTTCTGATAGCTGTTTTTAATATTGTTGATAAGGTTCTTTTTACTTCTTTGATAGCACTCTATCTAGCATGTTTATTTCTTTCTATCAGTTTGAAATTATTTTATTCAAATGGTTGGATAATTTAACTGAATTGTATTTATTTCATTCAGCATTCTACTATTATTTTTTTTTGGAATGCTTCTAGGGGTCGAGTTTTTTCAATCTTTGAGATTTCTTGGTGTTCATTTTCTTGTTTTGTTTTGGCACAGAAACCACTGGCCCCTGGTCAAGAGGATGAAGCTTGTATGCAAAGAGGCTACCTTTTCCTCATGGAAAAAAGTGAGTTGAGATGCCTTGGGAAACTATTGAAATTTTGCATTGATCCTTATCATTGAACAGTATTTGTTTACAGAATGGCTGAAATAAGATGAGAAGTCTTTTCATTGCTTATTTTTATCTTCATCTCAAGTCATTTAGTTTCTAAGACCAGTATTGATGCTAGCATAAAGATTGATGGATTATGTAGAATTATGTGGAAGAAAAAGTAAGTTCCGGTGTTTTCCTGGCAGGCTTCATGTAGAAATTCTTCTCAAGTTCTCAACCTGGTTATATTTTCCATATTGACTGACTTTTCAATGTCCAAATGTTTAAATTAAATGGAATTAAGTTAGTTAGACTTACAAACATCAGACAGTATGGAAAATCTACCTCAGTAGAAGAAAGAGTGAAAAGAATTCATATGTGGAAGAAAATGTTGGAATCTTTAATGTGGGAGTAGTTCTCCTCAGCATCTCATTTATAATGTACTTCAGTCTATGTCTTCAGGGTTACTACAGACCTTTAAAACACTGGAAAAGTCCTAGAAAATTAGAAATTTGCCAGAAATTTAACTTTTCCAAGTCAAAATCGGTTGTTTTCAATAGGTGAAAAGTACCATTTTAGGCACTATCTATGTATTTGTGTGTGGACATTGGATTTTAAGTGCCTTGCCTGAATGAGACAGTGGGCCTCTTATTTAGTGTTAATGAATTAATTATGCTGCGAAGTATGGCAAGAATAAGAAAGGCAAATAGAGCATTGCAAATACATGCAATTGGCCTTCATGTGGTGACGAGTTCCTATAGCATTTTCAGAGCAGGTATGCTGCTGGTTATCCATCTCATCACTGACTTGAACGATGAGTCCACCCAAGTATTGGGTGTGAATTCCCCACATCATGGATGAGGCACAGGAAGAATTTGCCATCAGAAAGGAAACTGATATTCCCCCATAGTGAAGAGATGACTCTCCAATAGTTGGAATACCATTCCCTCATTTTACATGAGTTAATGTCTTGTGCTTCTATTCTTTCACTGATACTTTCGCCTGGAAAAATAAAAATTTTGGCCTGGAAAACCAGGATACGTTCTAATGATATCTTCAGTCTATGGCAACCCTGATCTTGTAAATGGTGGTTATAAAACCTGGGAATTGGGTCTCTGGGAACGCTGGAGACTAAAAATATATAGAATTTGTAGATTATGAAAAAATTGATATGCATTGGCTCCCAATAGAGGTGGGTAGTTAACTAACAACTATTCTAAGGTGTCTATTCAATTTGGCAATGGTAGTGAACTCTTCACTTTCCTGGTCTGTGAATTGTTCTGTTTGAACTAAAAATCCAGTATCCAGTACCTACCCCATCAGCTTGAAATGCTTCTTGGTTTTAGCTTGTGGTCAGTGCAGGTGTGAAGGCAATGAGTCTCATTACTTCACCATCAGGTGGCACTGGTTCTATTCTGTGAATACTTCATGGATGATGGGACCAATAAACAGGAAGCATCACACCTAGTTCGCTCAGAAGATAGGACTGGGCATAGTTCACAGACAATGCACTACTTTTGGTTCACTTGGTAGTTAGTTCCAAGAATAATGCACCAACAGGTGGTGCCACTCTTACCCTGGTGAAAATGAGCCTTTCATGAACTGTTCCAGAAGTGTCACATCAGCTGTTCATGAACTGTTCATGAGGCATTCCCAAAGCGTTGCTGAAGTGTGCCTGGACTGTACATTGGCCTAAATGAACTGTTCTGTCTGTTCGTGAAACCAAGAAGCGTTCCTGGCATATTTATGAAACCTTTCTGAAACAGTCATGAAGCAGTCCCAAAGCATTTCCTAATCATGCATTAATCTTCCAAAAAATTCATAATCATACATACAACATTTGAGGACAGTTGTGGGACTGCACATTGGTCCATTAATTTGGACAAAAGGAAATTGAATACTTTTGCCAATGTTATAGGAAATCAGAATATTGACAAAGCTTTAAATATAATTTTCCCAAAGGTATTTCAATAAAAAAGTGAAAGTAGAGTATCAGATAGTTGCTTCCTTCATATTAAAGTAAAATAACTAACAATATGAGTGAGAAGTTAGAGGAAAATTATGTTACAGGTATGCTATTTGTATTCCTCATTCCAATTGGAAACCTTTGGTGTTATGCAACCGATGGTGAATTGAATAGTTCATCTGACTTGGATGGACTATATTTCTTTGAACTATCCCCTGAGGTGAAATTTACTGTCCATCTCTTGCTCATATAGATTGAAAGTGTGGTATTGGTGCAGTTAAACTAAATGCACAATAGTAAAAAAATAATTCTCTGGAAATGATAGAAGTCCTTGTGATTTATTTCCAGTTCCCA
Organism: Ceriagrion tenellum; assembly: GCA_963169105.1. Taxonomy (NCBI): domain Eukaryota; kingdom Metazoa; phylum Arthropoda; class Insecta; order Odonata; family Coenagrionidae; genus Ceriagrion; species Ceriagrion tenellum. Next base: position 131,701,722 of record OY720640.1, read on the forward strand.
CTCCTCAGTAATAATTATGATGTGGAGTAATTTATTCGTTGAAAATTTGATGATTAGAGATAGCGATGAGTTGGTAAAAATTATTTCCTCTTACAAATGAAAACCGTAATTTTACTTTTTCTGTCTTTCCATTGATAAAATTTAACCTGGTCATGAATTTCAATATTTTCATTATGAATATGTTTTGAAAAATATTTTTCCACTGTTCTGTACTTTTCAGAGGCTTTTGGTACTACTTGGACCAAGCAGTACTGTGAATATAACAAGAAAGACAAAGTATTTACTATGAAACCATATAACCAAATATCTGGCAAATTTGTGAGTATATTTTGAATTTTTTTATGTTTGTCATTGCTCATTGAATATTATTTCTGAGCACAGTGTGTGAATGCTGGTTAAGTTATTCTCTTGCAACTTTTCTATGAACTATTGAAGCCATTCCTACCCCATTAGAAGTGTCTTTACTGGTGTATGTATTGGATGCATAGTCTTTGCAGTAAAATGACATGTATTTTCGGTGTTTCCTTTTAGGTATTTATTGTATTCATCTATTATAATCAATTTTTAAAAATGCAGTATAGATGAAAGCCACTTATTTAAGCCCCTAGGTCATTGGCCTAATTGATAGTTATGCAGTGCAACTTCACCAAATGCAGCTTCTTACAAGGTGGATTAAAATTTATGTGGTTTCCAAACGTGTGCATTAGGGCACTTATTATCTGTGCAAATGGATGGAGAAGCCTAATCGGATAATTGAAAGCAAACTATAATCCAATCACCTTCACTTTTGAGGTAGTCGTTGCCTTGCGTTCAGTGCCATGCTGACTCAAAGGCTTTGGTTTTTTCATAATACTCATATTCATAGTATAAACGTTCGCCTATCTGGCTATCTTTCACTCTATTTATTTCTCTGAAATGTTTGGATAGCTAAAATTTCTATCTGTTGCTTACATGCTATAAATATGCTCCATCAGTATGTGGAACATTTGGAGGTGAACTTTATTTTCATATATGCAGTGCATTCTATTTTTACTATTATTATACCTACTTGTGATATTTGCCCATCAGTAACCATTTAAACTCACAATCACTAAATACTAAGCCATGTTTACACATGGCATGTACTCATGCAAATAGATGTGTGAACACATTCACCATTAAAACTGCATGGTATAAACATGGAAAATTGCACAAAGACGTGTGTTTGAGTTATGAATCATCGAAGTTGGAGCTTTGCTCGAACACTATCAAAAACCAGTACTTTTTAAGTTACATCCGAAGTTAAAAATACATATTAAAATGCATATTAAAAATTTAGGTTGGCCACTAAACAACATCGAATTATATAAGAAACATAACAATGCAATTAGTTTTTCTGTAGATCTTCTTGTAAATTTTTTATTTGTTCCCAAACTTGAGTGCACATTATTTTTGCACTGACAGTAGCTAATTTTTTTTACTACTAAGATTTTACCTTTAACGAGTCACCCACAACCAGATTCCCACAATCTAGGTTTGAGTCCCAGTGAAGGTGGATAGTTTTTCCTCTATGGTATTCCATACTTTTGAATCATTTTTCAGTTTATGCTGAATTTTCATTGCCGTAATTTCCGTGTATTGTATGCATTTTTTTCCCTGGACATTCGCCAAAAAAGTAGGGTGCATTTTATACATGGTTACAAACTTATCACATTTTTATTCTGGCCTTGGATCACATTTGAATAATATCTACATACTTATAGGTATTCGATTTTACAATTTTAAATAAAAAACAATGCAATGAACCAATTTAATTTATTTATTAAAACAAAAATTTACACGCAGCTCCTCTTGTCTTTAATACTGTTAGCACTGAATCCTTTGAATTCAAAATTAATATTCTCGCTTGATTCAAACAGTTTGTGCGAAGCACTAACATCATGCTCACTGGCAGCATATATTGCTTCGCCAAGGACATTGTATTTGTCCTCCTCATCGTCCACTACGCTTTCTTCATCCCTAAGCCACTCGTTGTCGGACCCATCCATTGCATTCGTGAGGCAGCATTTTGTAAAACCTTGCTTCATCACTGATGAATCGATGGCATCCCATGACTCTGTAATCCACTGACTAATGAGCGCTAACTCTGGTTTCTTTGGCCTTTCTGAAGTTGTAAAAGAATGTGGTCCGGAATAAAGCCACTCATCCCACTTTTTACACATCTGTGTCTTAAACAGACATTTGCAACTGACATCCATCTCCTGCAACTGGCTTATCATCCCTCCAGGAATAATGAAGATATCTGTGCCATTCTCGAACTATATATTCTTGATGCATGGCATTTGATGGCATCTAATGCATCTAGAACCAACATATGACGTATACAAACCGTATCTTTGCACCACTCATTTTGCAGTCAATCTTTGGTTGAATTTTCGTATATCCAGCCTTTTCATTTGCGTGTACATACGTGCATATTCTGTGGTCATATATCATTATTAGGGACAGTTTTTCTTTTAAATATTACACAGAAATGTAACATCTTCAAATTGCAGAGTAATGTGTCTTCCACTAGTAGATTGGATGGAATCCAATACAAACGGACATAAAGTAAGGCAAATTGAATACAGACATAGGTACTTTTTAGCGACAGTGTAGCATTTGTATCATTTATTGACAAATATTTCCATAGACACACATGGAAGTTTTGGAGGGGAAGAACCTACCACAAATAGATCGTCACATTGAGTTACCAAGGGGGTATGTGAGAGCAAGGGGGAAAGCCATCCATAGGCAGCATAACCGCTTGCGCTGTGATCTTTCAGGCGCTGTACAGGGCAGACAATGGCGTAGAATGCCGTTCTCTAAAAGCTGATTGCGTATTATACATGGTGATAAGTAATTTCTTACATTGTGCTCGCACTATAAGGTGGGGGCTTTATATCTTATTGTGGGGGCATGTTATAATCGGAAAATTATGGTAATTTCATGAATCAGTCTGCTGGGTTAAATTTTAATAATGAATTTAGATTTGGTTTTGAATAACTAATTTTGAGTACACTGGGACTAGCCATGAATAGCTTAACTGGCTTAAGTTAAAGTTGAAGCTGGGTAGTTTGAACTGGCTAATGCACTCAGTTGGAAATAGGGTTTGAGTCCTGGTCAAGGCAGATGATTTTCCTCTCTGTACACTTTTCATATTTCATACACTTGTGCATTGCAAGTGACCCTGTAAAGTTATCCATGGCTAGCCCCGGTGTACTCAAAATTGATCAAGAAGAGCGAAGACCTCTAAGTTCGGGCTGTGGCACTAAGCACATGGCTTGGACTGTTAGTTGCATAATATGCCCTGCAGTCTATTCCATCTTGTCACTTAAAGTCCACAAACATCCACTGGTAAGAGGATGTCTCGGTAGTTTAACTGGCTAAAGCACTCAGCTGGAAATTGAGGGATCCGGGTTTGAATCCTGGTCAAGGCAATTGATTTTTCCTCTGGAATTTTGCACATTTGTGTTTTGAATATTTTTCTTTAAAGTCTGTGAAATGGTTAGCTTTTGATGCTTAACAGAGAGGTGATGACCCAGATGTTGGCTATTGAAATTTTAATATTCAAGCATGGAGATTTAATGACTGCTTGATTAGCTGCAATGGATGATATGGAGAAAATATTTCTGAAGTGTGCGTCTAATTTCAACTTATAATATCATGACATCATCAATATCATCAAGACTCAATTTCATGTAAAATATCCAAAATGTATTGGATTTCATTGAATTGGAAAATATTTAATGTCATGCTGCATATGCATTTGTGAAATTGTTGGTACAAGAAGTAGTAAGTGAAGAGGTAATTCCCCGGTGAACTTATATACTGTGGAACTTCGCTTAATGAGCTCCTCTCATAATGAATAATTCACATAATGAGCTAAATAAATTATAAAAAAATGATTTGCTGAACGAGGGACGTTTCACATTACAAGTAACAAGGGAAGGGGAAGTCCCGGATTGTGCGCCTGCTACAGCGAGGGTCGGAAGGTAAGGGGGGTAGGACAGAGCGGTGTGGGGGGCTCTATGTAGGGCCAGCACCGCAGAGCGCTGCAGTTGCCTGACGTCTCAAAATCAGCCAATCCAGGGAATGGATGCGTTAGCTGCAAGACTGTTGTTGACAACGTGCTTGCATTTCCGCTGTCCATCATCCCTCCCTCTTAGTCAACCTTCCATACCTGTTATATCAGTGTGTCTTTAGCACTTGTTCCGCTAGAATCTTAGTGTCGTTTGTGATCATACATTTTTCCAAACTTGTGTTCAGACATATTATTTGCGTTTTTTTTGTACAAAGTTTAATAAAATATCCCCGAAAAACCCTTTCAAAAATATCCCCGAAGAAAAATCTGCAATGAGATGGCTATAATAGAATAAAAATAACCATAGAAAAGATACATAAAATATTTGAAAAGTGTGGACGAGGTATGACCGTGGCTGATTTAGCATGCACATACAATCGGTCAACATAAATGATTTTCACTATCCTCAAAAACAAGGAGAAGATTAAGCTGATAGATGCTTCAAAAGGAATAATGAGAATATTTACCCAATGGTTACATATTCTAGATGATGTTGAGAGGTTGTTTCTCACATGGATAAACGAAAAGCAACTGTAAGGTGACACAATTAATGAGAACATCATTTGTGAGAAGGCAAAAGTGATTTTTGCCGACCTCGTTAAGAAGATTCCGGGATCATCAACAGGTGAAGAAGAAGTATGTAAGGGAAGTTGTGGATGGTGGGAGAAGTTTAAGAGAATAACTGACATCCTCAGCGTTGTGAGGCACGATGAAGCTCCGACGTAAAGGCAGCAGAGAACTTCATCGGCGACTTCAAGAAGCTTGTAGATTCTGAAGGTTACCTGCCGCCAAAGGTTTTGAATTGTGATGAAACGGGTCTCTTCTGGAAATTGATTCCGAAGCAAACAAATATAACAGCAGAGGAGAATGCAATACCCGGCCACAAGCCATTGAAAGACCGTCTCATGCTGCTATTTTGTGTCCATGCCAGCGGCGATTTGAAAATTATACTGCTGCTTGTTTACCATTCAGAAACTCCACGAGACTTCAAGAAGTGTAAAGTCCAGAAGAGCAGCTAAAAGCTAAATGTGATGTGGAGATCCAACAACAAGGCTCAGGTGACCTTTTTACTGATTGGATCAATGAAGTGTTTTGTCCTTTTGTGAAAAAATATTTGCTTGAGATGAATCTACCACTCCGAATCTTGCTTGTTATGGACAACACTCCTGCCCATCCTCCAGGACTACAAGATGACCTCCTTGAAGAATTGAAATTCCTCAAGATCCAGTTTCTGCCTCCCAGCATCACTCTGTTACTCTAGCCTATGGACCAGCAGGTTATTTCTAACTTTAAGCTCTATACTAAAGCACTCTTCAAACGTTGTTTTTAGGTGACTGAAGGGACCAATCTCACTCTCAGAGAGTTTTGGAAATATCACTTCTACATCATTGCCTGCCTCAAGATGATCGAAAGGGCATGGGAAGGGGTTACCAAGAGAACCCTCACTTCTGCTTGGAAGAAGCTTTGGCTGGAGACCGTTGTCGAATGTGACTTTGAGGGGTTTGAGACAGTACCTGTGGAGCCTGAAGTCAATGAGATTGCATCTTTGGCCAAGATCATGGGACTGGAGGTGGATAACAAAGATATTGATCAGCTTGTGGAAGAGCACAGCCAAGAGCTGACCACCGAAGAGCTTATGGAGTTACATTGTGTTTCACAGCAAGAAGTTGTGGAGGAGAGTTTGTCTGAGGAGGAGGAGGCAACAGGAAACCAACAATCTTCTGGCGCAATAAGATAAATGCTGAAAGCATGGGAAACTGTTGCATCGTACATTGTGAAGCATCACCCTAATAATGCAGTGGCTTTGCATACTAATAATTTATATAATGATAATGCTGTGTCACATTTCCACCAAATTCTTAAGCATCAGCAAAGACAAATGTCTCTAGACAGCTTTCTAGTGAAAAAGAATTAAGTATGTATCATAAATAGTAAATAAATATTTCAATTTTTTTTGTTTTCTACAAATCGAATCCTCATTCCAGGTTCATTCATTTTGTGATAGGAGAAAAGAGGAAGATGAATCATGCTCCTTAACAATGTATATATATTATTTTATTTGAATAAATGTTAAACAAAATATTTTGAGTATTTTTTTCCAGTAGGTATGGAATGCATTATTGAATTTTACATTTATTTGTATAGGAAAAACTGTTCGCTTAACGAGTGTTTCGTGTTACGAGTGAGGATCTGGAACGAATTATGTTCGTTGAGTGAGGTTCCACTGTATTAGAATTATTGTAAATGTATAAAATTTGAAAGAAACATCGGAAGTGATTCTTTTAAAATTTCAATAAATCTTATGTTTTTTTACCCAAGCATATATATCTTTACCATAAATATTGTCATTTTAAAAATGCTTATATACTATAATACTATTGTCATTCTTTCATTTTTTGTAGACTCCCTGTGATCGTATGACATTGACATCATGTACGCGAAGAATGTCAGATTCTATTGAAAAGCGATTTTGCTTTGATGTTACATCTGAAGACAGGTAACTTCCCATTTATATTTGGAGTAAATTTTTAATTAGCTAATAATTGGCCAAAATATGCAGTCTAGTATTCTATTGTCTATGTATAAAAAAGTCTCCCTAATAGTTAAAATATGTTGGCAGATATTGTTCTTGTATTTGAGATCAGTGGTGTTTGCAAACATATTGTAATAATAATAACAACATATCCTTATATGCAATTGCTGAATCATTTTTCAGTTTTACTTACTCTTATTAAGTTCCCACCTGAATTTATTTTACTTCTTTTAGAGATGAACATAATTTTCCTTTTCATGTGTGTTGCAGGCCGGGAGTTGTATATACATTACAAGCACTCTCAGAAGAGGACAGAAAGCTTTGGATGGATGCTATGGATGGGAAAGAACCGGTAAGAGTATGGTTTTCCAAAGCAGCCATGCCTTGGTTTCAGTACCTATGTACATCAGTTGTACACCAAGAGGCTGAAAATTAAAACAATTTAAAATGTGTAGTATCACATTTTTTTTTCTCTTCCACATTTTTTTGTGTTGTTATTATATTATTTAAAAAATAAGTTGTTTTTGGTTTAAAAAATTTTCATTCCCATAAAAGATATCAAAATACAGTAATATCATATCAACTGGTGAGATTAGGGTTTTGACTCAAAGAACAGGGATGTTATCATTCATAATGTTGCTGCCTCATTCACTCTACAAAGTTATTCTTCAACTTCGTTCATGTTTACTGTGAGATTATATGAGTTTTAAACTTGGAAGGCAGAGGATGTAGTACATACTCTTTTACACGTAGCCCACAACTCGAGGATGAGTGGTGAAAGTTCCTTTGTATTTGAGATAGAAAGTGGAAGTTCCATCTCCTCTCCCTATCTTTTTGAGAGCAACTCAATGAGCATTTGAAAATTACTCACTCCCTAGGTTAGAGGAATTTCAGCATTCATGGTTTCTGAAGAATATGGGAAGCTGGTTCTTTTCTATTTACTCTATACTTTTTCGTCACATTCACCTCAGTTTTGACGTATGGAATGGAGAAAACAAAATGTATATAAATCTTCTGTCTATTTCCACAGAATGTGTTTTTTAAGGTTTCCCCACAGCTCATTTTACAGAGTCAGCATCCTCTCCTTTCTTTTAAAAGACTTGAATTTGGCCCCTGTAAATTAAATGCACAATACTACTGGTGTGGGATGCATGTGTAGTTGCCAAGCAGCACTGCATGGATCAAATATGAACTGTTGCTTTGTATGATATACAGTGAAAGTTTGCCCAAGTGTGAATATAATCTCAAAATGAGTGTAATCTCCCCTTACTTGACTTATCCATCAAATTTAATGAATTGCTATGTGCAACCAAGTGTTAACGTTTGGTTTTGTTAATTTTCAGACTTATTTGGAGCCACCTAAATCTGTGAAAGCCAATTCCAAACCTCCAGATTCAGGTGCCAATTCCACTAATTTAGATGATGTTGGGCTTGCTTTTGTCAATCGCTGCATTGAAGTTTTAGAGGCAAGAGGTTGGTAAAATGTTTCTTTTCCATGATTCTATTCTTTTTGTCATCTAATGTTTTGCACCGTGATAGAGGCCTAGCCTGTATAGATGCTCATTTAGTGATCTTTGAGCTTCCACCTTCTTTTAAATGTGGAAGCAAAACTTCTACAGCCATAGTGTGGAAATGTTAAAATGTTTTCATCATGTTTAACATGGAAAAATTCTGGCAAGTGTTACCTTTCTTCATTAGTTTAATTACCTATAGAATTGGTCCAGTCTCTAATCTGTGTTTGTATTTATCTATACATTGAATTATAGCACAAAACCATCAGTATCAAATACGAGCCTCTTTTTCTAGCTAATTAGCAAGTTCATAATTTGTGAGTTATGTGGCGATTGCTGTCCTTACTTACTGGGTTTAAGTGCGACAGTAGTTCTTTAAATTAAACTTTTTTTCAGGTCTTGAGGAGCAGGGTATCTACAGAATAGTTGGTGTTGCATCAAAAGTGAATAGACTTTTAAATGTAACCCTGGACAGGCGGAAATTAGAGAGAACTAATTTAGAAGATGTACAAGAATGGGAGACAAAAACTATCACCAGTGCCTTAAAGGCATATCTTCGAGGATTACCCGAACCCTTAATGACATTCCAGCTTCATGATGAATTTGTGGCTGCTGCAAGTAAGTGTTTTCCCTGAAGAAAATTACCCAACTGAATTGGCTTGATTGGAGGCCTTTTCTTTTTTATTTGGGTGTCATAAAGCTTCATAAACCGGCTTTATCTGCCCTGTGGTGACCATTTTTTAAGTCGCCCCTGAAATTAAGGTATATCAGTTGTATTGGTACCAGGGTTGAAATTCACCCGTGCCCGTGCGAGTGACTTCATACCACATCATTTGTTTTTATGTAATGATTGGAAAGTTGTATTGGTACATATTTCAAACTGTTACATATATATGTTGAATGACCTGTGGTTTATGTATATGCTTGTAGTGATATAAATTAATGTTGCAGGAGGCGGGGCAGTTTTTAATGCCTAGAACTAAACAATGCATACTCTCCACTGAATGTTTCTGATATTTTGGTTGTTGACGGCAACCTTTTCCACAGGAGGGAAGGGAGGGCACTAGAGGGGAGGTGGAGGAACAGGGGTGGACACATGTGGTGAGGTGGGAGGGGAGAGGGAAGGGGGTGGCTGAGGAATCTTTGAGGGTTGAAGGCTTGGAACGGTGATGCCACCTCTAGAGTTTTGATTTGAAGTGGAGAGACTGTGGGAGGGTAGGGAAGTGAGGATGTCTACTTTAAAACACTCATGGAAACTGAGGTTGTGAGAGGAGGCTTTTTGAGATAAGGGCTTACATGATGCACGATCTTTCATCTGGATGCTGGGAGGAGTCATTTATAGCCCTTAAGTAGCATGCCTGGCTAAGGTTGCATTGGAGGATATAAACAATATATGTATATATCTGAAACTTGATTGACTTTATTGATTTAAATAATGAAGTGGCAAACATTTTAACATTCATGTGTGTTATAAATATGTAAGAAAATATTCATAGTGTTACTCTGCATTACCAAATTGTGAACAAAGTTAGCAAAAAATTCAGCTGTCTTGGCAAGGCTATTCAGTATATTTATTCATAGTTTCTTAACTATGAGTTTCACAACAATGGAATTGCTACTTTTTGGGTCCCTTAAAGTTTGTTATCCAGTAGACCCTCTAATAGAGTGAGGTTAGGTTCCTTGAAATCGTCATGCTCTTTAGGATATAGAAATGTACTCTGTATTGTAGCCAATGCATGAACTTACTTTCTAAATAAGAAAAGAAAGAAGCCAGTGACACATGAAGCGTGGAAAAAACTGTACTTACTGGGAACAAGAGAAATGTGCAAGTGATTCTGCAATGCAATATATCATCTCAGTGCATCCCAACTACCAATATCTTCAGCAAAGCCTTAACTGTTATGGTTTGTCTTTATCTATGCCAATGTAGAAAATTCTATGATAGGAAGTTACAGTTTGAAAAAATGCATATGTGGTGGATGAACTTCATTATTTATGGAAGAATATCATGATTTTTAAGAGCTGAGGCTATTTTATCTTTTAGCAGGTATCTCATAAATGCCAAATATTCTATTCTTGCTAACCTTATGCAGATTAAATCAGCAGTAACTGTTAAAATTATGCATGTAAGCTATGGGCAACTCCTACTCTTGAATGTCATTCTTGAGAAAAATTTCTATCTAGTGGTTGAATTAAAGAGTCAATGGAAAATAAATTAATGATTAATGATTGATTAGCCAAATACTGAAAAGGTAGTTTAAGTGCCAGTAGTTGCAACAGTTCAAACTCACCCCAAATTACAGTACTGTACTTTTTAATGCATAATTTGTGTTCATCTCATTAGGATTTAAGTATATGCATGTTTATTACATTGTTATCTCTTTTCATCAGAACTTGATTCTAGAGATGAGCGAGTAGACCAAGTCCATCGTCTGGTGCATCAGCTCCCCAAGCAAAACTTCTCTCTCCTAGAAACACTGTTGAAACACCTCAGAAAGTGAGTTCATCTTTATTTAGCATTTTGACATTTGTGAATTGAAACTAACTAACTGCTAATGCCTTTGCAGAGCTCTAAAAGTAAATCAGAAGTTGCTAATTTACGATTTCTATTTATCAAAATGTATGTTTTTAAAAACTGAAATGTTCTAATTTTGCAGTGCTTAATTTAATTCATCATCAATTTCATCTACTATTAGTTACGATTAGAATCCCTTTTTATTTCTCAGGGAAAGTTAACCCCTTCCACTACTATTTATTTTCTGAATATCGTGCTTCTATCCACTATTTATTTCTTCTGTGGTTCTTTTTAAATGGAATGGTGGGTAATTAACGTAGAAGAGTGAAATAAAAAGTAATGATTAGTTCATATTGTAAAGTATCTAATTATATAATTTACTTTTTATTAAGGCATTTTTCTCATAAACTACAACTGTAAGAATAATAATAGTAAATATTAACCCAAAAGAAAATTACACAAATGTCACTGAAAAAACTATACATAATGTTAAAAATTGGGAAATATTCACGTTTTAACTGAGACAGCATTATTATGCAATAGATTGGAATACATATTAATATTTAGAAAGTGTATGATATTTCTCAAAACACACTGGTAAATGTAATGGTACCTGGCAAAGCTTACACTGCCAGGTTGTCTCACTTCTGACACTATTCTTGAAGCATACATGGCATCTTTTTGTTGTATGTTGTTTCTTTGTAGTTGATGGTATGTGCTCAGGAAAATGAGCCCAATTTTTAGCTTGCAATCAGACAGGTATGTCACTATGAGATGGTCGTCCACGAATATTATAGTTTGGTAAAGTAACTTTTGCCAATAGCTCCTCTGCAACATCCAAACGAAAACTAGTAATGCTTTTCTTCTTTTTTTCTTTGTTTACTTTCAAGTAGAGAGTGTAAGAATTAAACAGTGCCATATCAAACATATATAAGAACATTTTTTTATATCTCTTCATGAACTTTCTCATCAACGGGAAGCATGCCAGCTACTGGTCTTGCTTGTCCACACCTCCCATTCCTCGATTGTAATCTATACACAAGCTGGTTTGGAAACACTTACTCTGCTACCGTCCTTCCTTCTTCTCTTCTTTCCTGTGTCCATCATGTTAGAATTTGAATGTTTTGTGCTGAGCATGTAGACGTCTTTTTTGTCACGCCACCTCAAAGCCAGCAATGTACGGCTGGAGAGGGTATAAACTTCACCTTTTATCAATGCCATCGAAGAAAGCTTTTTTGGCAAATTTCTGTTTTTTCTTACAGTTCCCACGACATTTGTATTATTGTTCAATAAATTTAAGTATAATTTTGGGGATAAGTACCAATTATCAAGGTACAAGGTGTAACCCTTTCCTAGCAAAGGTTGTGCCATTTCCATAACCACACTTTCGGAGGCGGGTACATCACCTGCTGAGTTTTTGTCTTGACCAGCATAAATTTTAAAACGGACACAATAGCCTGAAGAAGACTCACAGAGTTTGTAGAATTTAATTCCAAGTCATGCCCTCTTGGACGCTATGAACTGCTTATAACAAAACCAACCTTGAAATTTCATGAGTGATTCATCAATATATACCTCACTCTCTGGAGTTTATAGATGACAAAATTTCTCATTTAAATAATCAACCACCCATCTAACCTTCTTTATTCTGTCTTTTCGATCTACCTTTTCATTGTTTGTGAAATGGAGAATATGAGATATACCCAAGAACCTTCTGAACGGCATTGTCTGTTCAAATATTGGAGTGTGAATTATAGCTCTATTTGACCAGTTCATCTGGACCCATGGAATTCTCACTTGTGACATGATGATACACAATGCAGAAAAGGCTTTCATTTCATCGGAATTCATGTCGAACCATTTTTTATCTATCTCCTTTTCAATATATTGTTTGCTCTCCATCACTTGCTTTGCATACCTGTTAGTTTCTTTTGACAACATTTCCCAAAAGTCAGCATTCAGTACCTCTTCAAAAATATGTAAGGGTTTAGGATTATCGCCTACTCGACACAGAAATGATGCACTTGCACCAGAAATTTCAGTGAATTGTTTTATATCTGGATCATTATCGTTTTCATCCCACACCGATTCTTCCCTGGATGCACTAGCACTGGCACTGGTAGATGATTCATCACTGCTGCTTGATAGACGCCTAGCACGTTTTCGAACTTTTAGCACTATTTTGCAATCATCACTCTCTGTTTCACTATAAGTTTCATTCTCCGCTTCAGTTGGTTTGTCATCATCTAATTCTTCATCATCCAATCGTCCAAAGTCATTCAGTTCAATACTCTCATTGTCACTTTCACATACATTGTAGGGTAGATTTTACCACACTATATATATAACAAACGCAGACAAAAACCAAAACGACCTGTAACACGCTCCTGCTTGCCTTATGAATGATCGCACTCAAACTAAGCTTATCGTGAAGGAACTGCGTAGCCACCACGAGAAAAGCTGAGACAAGAAGATGATTCATTGTGTCAAATAGGATCACCCTTCTCGAGAAGGCGAACTCAGTGTATCACACTCGTAAAAATGAAGGAGAGTGGGTAGGAAACTTGATATTGTTCGGTGGATACCCAATACGAAAACGAAAGAAAATGAGATTGACAGAAGGCTGACTAAACTAATAGTTAGTTTGTCAATGATCCCTAATTGTACCTTCGTTTCACAAATAATGTTACAAATAGTATACAAATGAAAACTTATTTGTGAATTTAGCTGTGTTGAAAAAGTATATATCCTTCGAATAAGTTATCTTCAAGGAAGAGAACACAATTTATTTTACGGCGATCAGGGCAGTAGTTCCTGAGCTACAGCGATTTCAAATCTGCTGCCCAAAAGTAGGATATTACAAAGTTAACGAAAGAACCCTCTTCCCGTAAGTACCGAGAACACAGCAATCACTACCCGTAAAAAATCATTTTATTCATTCCATTACATTATATTTCATGAAATATGAGTTCTTTATGTACATTATATATGTTTTAACATTGTCTAAGTTTCAAAACATTTATATAGTTCCCCTAAATAGTGCTATAATAATTAAAATCTGATGACAAGTGTAGCTCATCATTGCGCGATTTGGCATTGGAAGTTCATGACGAGCGAGACTCGACATTTCAGCGCAAGGGGTTAATTATCATTAGACAGTTTGTGGCAGTAATTTTTCCTAAGGATGAACTGGACACACACCTAGTAATAAGTGGGAATTATTAGTTGTGATATTTTTGTTTTGTATATTTCATTGTGCCTAGATTGATAAAGTATGGAGATAAATTAGTGAATGAATACTGTTTTAAATACATAATGTAATGCTACCAATTCCATACGTAACACTACCAATTTTATAACTTATCCTCTCTCTCAACGGCTGCTCCACCTTGATGCAAACTTCGTAACCCAACTTACCTCATTTAAAAAAAACCACATTAATCATGCGACAAGCCCATGCAACATCACATTTAAACACATCAAACACATGCAAATTCATTTATTTTCAAGGTATGGCTCTGCTTAAATTATCATAAGCATCCATTATTAGTTGGAATTATATTGGGCCCAATTTACAATGCAAACTTGGAGGTATTTAGGTTAACAAATTGGTTCTTATCCCTTTGGTTATAAAAGAAAAACAGGCAATTAGTTACTATAGGTTTTCAGGAAGAGACGATAGGTGTTCAGTGCGAGATTGAACAGAATTAAAAATTTAAACTCTTTTCATCTGAATTTAACGGCTATTTGGGTGCGAAAGTTCTTTTCTATTCAAACTATTGGTTGTGTTTTCACTTATCCTCCCCAAATCTCCTGCCTCCGCATGTGTGGCCAGTCTCGTTCCCCGCTGCCTTCCGGCTATATTTTCTTTTCCTCTCTCGTCCTCTTCTAAACTTCCGCTGCAACCCAAACCACTGCCGCTATCTCCGCGGTCTTACTATGCCATCTTCTTCCTCAGTATATCTCCATATGTCGACTTTTCTTCAGTTTTGTCTCTCTCGCCTACCTTCATGTCTGTTACCCTTGACTGCCTCTCTCTTTCTCCTCCTTAATTGTTTTCCCAAGCGTCCCCAGTGACGGCTTTTGATGCTTATTGTTCGGTTGACCTTGCAGCCATATTTATACAATTACAGTAACTATTTATTTGTTAATTGTATTTTTAGCACACTTATTGTAAGAAATTTTCATCAAAATTTCAATTGCTCAATTTTTTTTCAGTGTGGTTGTCAAGAGTGATAAGAATTTAATGACAGTGAGCAACATTGGTGTTTGCTTTGGACCTACACTTCTGCGGCCACAAAATGAAACAGTGGCAGCTATTATGGAGATCAAATTCTGCAACATAGTTGTCGAAATCCTTGTTGAGAATCATGAAAAGGTGAGTATTTAAAATTGAACCAATTTTCCTACTGAAGGCTAACATTAAAAACAAATTGTTATTTATAATTTCTTTTGGCCTAAATTTGAATTTAAATTAGTAAATTCCTGTACTGATTGTCTGTGAAAGTTATCTATTAAAACATTTGGTGTGATCATACATGCCATGACTTTCCTTAGGACTGGGAATCTTTTTCTTTTTTAACCAATCGTTATATTATGTAAACCAATTTTATAAAAAAATTTGTGCTGAATTTTGTAATTTAACCATAAAGTTTTTATAAATGATCTCCGCCGCCCATCTGTGGCTACCCAATCCACTTGATATTTTACAAATAGGAAAATTAGGAAATACCAATATTTCTTCTTTTTTGAACCCTTTCGCTTCCAAGCCTTTTTTCGGTATAGGTGTCCAAAAATACCAGCCCTATTTTAAAGAAATTTTTTCTCTTCTTTTAAAAACTTCTGTTGTCTTTATTTTACAACATAATAACACAAAAAAAATCACACTTCTGAAAAAATTTTGATTGTATATATTTATTATTTTATTTTTCCTCGTACCTGTTAAGTTTTGTTATAAAAAAATAAAAAGCAACTCAAATTTTTAATTTTTTTATGAATAAATTAATTGAAAAGCTTTTCCCGTAAACCGTTTTCATATATAGGGATTATCAGGTATGTATTTACATAGTATACTTTGTTGTTAATTATTTAGCTTAATTTTGTTCATGTTTTTCAATAGCTTATGGCATAAAAAAATATTTAGTAAACATTGCCACCAGCACTATTGAGGCCTACTCCCGCTGCGTAATTTATGAAATTACCCAAATGTTAAATTTAGTGAATAGCAAAAGGAATAATGTGATAAATAACATGTTAGAAAAACTAAATCCAAATAAATATATCTTTTGTATCATATTAGTTATTTAAATGTAAACAATTTAAGTGCTATAGCATAGAAATTAAATTTTGTGAAATGTTGAAGGATAACGTTTTGCATGAAAACATCTGCTTTTACTCCACATTTTTCAAATGTATTTTCCATGTTATTTATGAGGTTAGTTGCACTTGTGATCTCCTCATATCACATGTATATGAAAATATGTAAGCTACTCACGTTTACTCGGTCTAGCACTTATGTTTTGATAAGCACTTGCTGTGCAATCCCCGGTTGCATCGGACGCACACTGTCCTGGATCTTCTTCTCTGCTCCTTTGTACTGCAGACACAGCACCTGGACTCTTTGCGGCCTCCCAATTTCCTAATACCTGGTGAACCACGTCCATTCACTCTTGAATCTTCCCTTCTCCTCAACCATTCTTCCCCTAACACTTCTATCACATTTGTTGTGTACAAAAGTCTCGAAAGAGGTTTTCCAGGTTCTCTAACATTCTCTTTGTAAAATATGTAGCTATTCAAAACCATCCTTCCGATAATATTGAATGCTACCTTTTTCCAATATTTTATTGTTTTCCTTTCATCTAAATATGTGTACAGCATCATGTCTGATGTGCCCACTCCTCCCATGAACTTGTTGTACTCTAATATTATTCCTGGCTTCACATTTTTTTTCTCGCGGCCTTGCCTCACTCTCGTAACTTCTCTATCCTCTACTATGTATTGACTTGCTCGGAAGGAGCATCACCAGTCCTTTTTTTTTGAGAACTTTTTTCCCTAAATGCACATCCTAAGACACACCCAGAACGGCAATACACCTCCTCACCGACGGAAAACTTCTTCTTGAAAAGTTCTGGTAGGTATTTCTGTTTTTTTCTGACAGTGCCAGTAATATACGTACCCATTTGATAAAGAGTACGCACTAGTGGAACTGACATGAAAAAATTGTCAACAAAAACATGGTAGCTCTTGTGCAAATAATTATTCTCCCCAAGAAGTTTCATCACCACCGTGTATCCCAGTCCATGTTCCTTTATCTCCGTTCTTTCTTCCTCGCTTGCCCTACCTTTATATGTAAAGAAACCCATGCAATAATTAGACACCACATCGCAAAGTATCCACAATTTGATTCCCCAGCGGTGATGGTGCTTATTGGGCAGGTATTGCAGCAAACTTGATCGGTTTTTTGCTCCTACTAAACTTTCATCCATGCTTAGTTTCTCATGAGGGGAGTAATGATGTCTAAATACTTTATTGGCATGATCTAAAAGGTGTTGGTACCTGATACAAGGGTCATAACCGGGATCATTGCACACTTTACACTTCTTAGAGTCTACCAAATGGAAAAATTCAATAATTGCTGAAAACGATTCCTCGGAAACATTTTTCCGAACCAAGGGGTACTTTGGGATGTCAATTGCGACCAGTACAAAGCAATGGTAGGTTTCTGGATTATTCCCATATGCAAAATGCATGCCAAAAATCCTTTCATTTCTGCAGATGTAATGTTTTCCTACTTCACTGATGGTGATAATCTTCCAGACTGAGAGGAGATGTGACGGTGGGCATAGCGATTAGTTTCAGTGACAAAGAGACTAATAAGAGAATCTGTGAAACAAAGTTGAAAATATTGAATTGGTGGAGAGTTATGGGGAGGCATATGCTTGGAGCTGGTCATTTCCTGGAAATGGTAACGTGTGGGAGTTGATTCTTCAGGTGGCACTACTTCCCTCCATTCTCCATTAGAAATGTCTTCATCACTGCGCTGCTCATCAAAGGACTGTGATGAATGTTGATCTTCATCACTGTCATTCCCCATATCACTGTCACTCCCCATATCACTGTCACTTTCAAAGAAATCAGTCACACTTTCATCGGATGAATTGTCCAATATATTCAAAATATCTTTTTCCCCTATATGCGATGGTCCAGCCATTGTGTGGTTATATTTTTACAAAAAATATTCTGCACTGCAAAAGAATGCTGAAGTTTTACAATAATTCTCATATTGATACACTATCAAATGAATATTTTCTGCGAAACTAAAAGAAATAGAAGGTATCCAAACTGCACTCACACGCGCATGTGGTTTCAAACTAAGCCGGTAGAACTCCATACGGAGACACACAGTCAAAGGCTGAAGACCATCTGAAAAGGCACTCACACAAAGTAAGGGAAGTCAGCAAGGATAAATTATTCAATTACGAAGATAACAAAGTATCATTTGACGATAGGAAAAAGTGGACGCATCATTTCTAGGGCGGTTCCTCAGGGCATTAGTCAGCCCTCGGAGCATTAGTCAGCAGTATGCTGAGAGAAAAAAAATCTCACTACGCCAGAGGATATCACTTGGATATCTTCACCGTAAATGAATAGCTACATTGTATTTCACCGACAGTTGTAGTAATAGATACATTTCCAACGTAGTATATTTTTACACATACATTTTGATTACATTTGAAAGGACGATATCTGAATTTATCCCCATACCAGTTGCAGGAGGAGGACTGTTCGTTACATAGTCTAGACATTAGTAGTAGACTGACTAGAAAATTACGTAGATGCATGAACGCATTACAGAAGAAAGATAAACTCTAAGGAGAAGTTGGGAACATAGTAAGGAGTAGTTGTAAAAATCAGGTTTACTGCGAACATAAGGGAGAATTAGTCATCCGCGGTGACATTTTCCGTGATGCAATAAACATTCAATAGATTGGAAATACTGATATAATGTTAGTGGTAATAGACAAGAAATGAAATGTCTTTCAATAACATATCATCTCCAGTTCTTTTTCCAAATGGTTTTAACAGAGATTATTTAGAGTTCAGATTTATATACGATTATTGAACAACGTACAATCTTCGCCGCAGCAGGTAAAACGTTCACGCAAGGCGCTGAAATAAGAGCCACTAAAAATACCTATAATGCCGAAAATATTTTATAATTACCACCAAATGATGAAAAAATATGTTTTCTTTCATACAAAAGGCATTTTAAGTCCATAGGCATTTTTGTTAATGAACAATATCCTCTGAAACAAGCGGCCGATATATCGGCCCCTTGGGAGTGTGAGGGTTAATGACTACTTTTGATCAATTTCTTAATTTTGTCAACCATTTTCTTAGGTCATGACTATGCCACCTATCGGAGACGACCTGCTCTTTGTGATGTTTCAGATGCTTACAACTCTACTAATGTTGGCAAACAAGCTCTACTCTCGCATAGTAATTTTATTTTTTGAACTCATCATACAAATGTAATAGTAAGCATTTCTTAAATAAAAAAAAAAAAAAAATCCTTCTTTGAGTAAAATATAGAGATGACTTATTTCAAAACAAATATACTGTTATGAGTTTTGTAACTTCATATTTTTCAACACTTCAACAGTAATATATTTCACCTCTGAATAGAATTGACATTTTTTTAATTTCAAAATTAAACAGCTACTGGAAATATATGCATGCCTGTTATTTGCAGTATCTTTACCTAATGTGAGACCAGATTTGTAGTTATGGTATACTCGAAAAACATGGTTCTAGTCATAGTCCTGATTCACCATTATACATTAGGCAGTACTTGATGACATCATTTCTTATCCCTTTCATGGAGCAGTTGCGTCATCTTTTTCTTTGCCCCCTGGAACCTCTATCAGTTTGAATTTGAAATGGTAAATGGACCTTATCCTTTCGCAGGATTAGAAGCGGCAATTCTTTAGGTTTACTTTTTAAAATAAACTGACAATTACACTCTCACAAAAATTCTTAGGCTAATGCATTGGCTACTAAATTCACTATGTAATATTTGCGAGTTGGTAAGAAGTATTTGAAACATGTGTATCCCCAATTTTAGATACCACCTCAGACTTCTCTCCACCGGATAATGAGATAAATTCTGGTCCGCCCTATCTATTCCCCCCATAAATTTATTATATTCAACAATAATGCTCTGTTTTTTTTTATCTTTCCTCTCCTGTTTGTTACCTCTATTATCTATGATGCTCCGATGAAAATCACTAAAACTTCTTATCTGTCCTTCCATTTGCATATGCATATTCCGTCTTTTGTATATCCTGTCACAATTTCTCCTTTAACCAATTTTTAAGTCATAACTTCATGAGGGTTACTTTCCTAGTATTTTGGAGAGGTCCCATGGAATATATTTTCTTTTCCAATAGTTGTCGCGACAATTTATGGCTGTTACAAAAGTGATCCATATGCCCTACATTGCTATAGCTGGATAGAAGTGAATGCACCACTTTTTCTGAGTGACCAACTCCCCCAACATTTGAATCCTTAGAACCTGTATAAACCAAGCAATTCGAAATGTGCCCATTAGATTCCGTTAGCATATACAATTTAATCCCTTATTTATGCCTCTTGTTTTTTATATACTGCCGGAAATATAGTCTTCCCCTCTAAAGAACCATAGATTCATCTAAGCTCAGCTATTTTTTATGATAGTACACCTTTGTCATATTAGTCTGGATAAGATTAAAAAAAGAGCAGATTTTGTAAAGTGGATCACAAGGTTTAGGGTCGCCATCAGGAGCATTATGGCCAAAATGTAGACATAGCAAAATGATCATGTATCTGTCTTTGGCCATGGTCTTTGAAAAAGTAGGAAATTTGTACAGCTTATCTTTTTGCCAATAGTACTGCATTTTATTTATTCTGATTGACCCCAGATGAAAAAGTAGCCCTAAAAATACTGATGAATCAAAACAATCCTTTTTTGACTGCAAGTAACTTATGATGTGATGAAAATGTCTATAAATGCATGCTTTGCGTGCATATTGATATGTCTTTCTATTATATTGTTATGTTAATATTAAATACAACTCATTTTAGTTGGTATTTTGAAGAAAATCAAGAAATAAAGATCACCCAAAAGTGACAATAGCATAATGATGGGCTCGCTTGTCATCTGCCCTTGATTTTGGAAATCCCTAGCTTTTTGTTTCTTATATTCTTATTATTCTTTAGGCTTTGGATGTTTGTGATCTAAATAAACTTGAGTCCTAAAGAATATCCTCGTGTTTTCTCTCAGATTTTCCAATCTCAGCCGCCAGAGCCTGTGAGCCCTTCAGTGCAAAAGCCTCCGGTCACATCGTCCCATCCCATTTCCTTTTCACCTTCTCCACACCCGTCCTCCCCATCGTCATCCTCATCTTCATCGGCATCACCCTCCCTCCTTGAGGGTGGAGCGCAGCGGAAGCCCTCACATCCACCACCCCCTCCCTACCTCATGGATTCATCCTCCAGGAGGCGCCAGGCCCAGCATCAGGCCATCTCCATGCATCAGAGGAGGCCGTTCATGACCGAGCCTCCCCCACCACTGCCAAGTGTCCCTCCTCAGCTGCCTCCCTGGAGAGCGCCTCCAAACTCGAGGGTGAGTTTCTAGTGTTTGTCGCAAATATCTTTGTTTTGGACCAATACCTATTAATTATTCATCCGCTACTTCCTACTCTAAACATTTTTTAAAGTAAATTTTTCTCTCCATTCATGGACCACATTCCCTGAAGTATTGCTTGGCTTTATATGTATTTATGCTTATTTCTAATGTGTGATGAAAACCATCCCGAGCACCTTAAAATGAGTAAATATTTTGAATAGATAGCACTGCGGAAACTCAATATTAAAAAGCCAGTGGGACCGAAAAAATTGACACTTTGTATTTTTGCATCTTCTTAATAAATCACAATAATTAATAATTTTATTTCCCTCTGCTATTGTGAGCTTTGACTACATGTTAAAACAAATTATGGTAGATATATTTGAAACTAATCTTAAAAAAATACATTTATACAATGAAGAATCCTAATATAACTAACAATAATAAATAATAATTAATACTTTCTCCATAGTAAGAAGATTCCAACTGGACATTAAAAAAAAACAGTAGATGGGGCTAATCCCTTTGGTGCTTTGCACCTGGGATAGGTGAATGTTTCCCAGCCTTCAGGCTGAGAAGTGAAAAATTCAAAAATAATGATAATAATAATATTTATTTGTTATTTCATATTTCATCCTAGAGACAGTGCAGAGTAATGATACTGGCAAGTGTATAGGACATGTCATACACAATACAAGAGACAGTGTGTGCACAGTAATGATGCTGGCAAATGTATAGGACATGTCATACACAATAAATATTACGCTGTTTACACGATAGAAAGCATAAATTTGGCCTCAAGTATTCTTTGACACTATAAAAATACTTATTAATCAGGTATTCATGGACCATTTTCTTAAAGATTGGTGGACTTAATGGACACGTGAAACTCTCCTGCAACTGTAGCAGAGGACATCGTGTTATGTAAATAAACCAAATTCTGTCCTAATTCTTGCCCACGTCTAAGGTTTCCTTTTATTTTTTGCTGTTGCGACTATTGTAATGATATCTCATATATATATTTTTATTACAATACCTCTGTTATTTAAGTTAAATTCATAGTCAATTCAATCTTCGTGAATAATGCTCATATCTGAAGTTCATCAGAATTGTCAACAATGGCATTAAACCTAAATAAACATTCACAATAACTTACGACTTGAATATTCTTAAATTTTAGTGTATGTTGTTCACGTAAGGCGTTTATCAGAGATTATCTTTTGAGTATATATCTAAGTGGATTCTCTGCCATGGAATGGATTTTTACCTCCATTCATGGATTTTCAAGGTTAATTTGAAGTTTTTATATTTAATAGAGCTTCTCGTAAGAGTTATGGCGATAATACTGTAGGATATGCCCTAGTGAAGATAGAATGTGCACAGTGCACAGTCATTGCAAAAATATGCCAAGGACACAAAATGAGCTGAAAAGCATTCTTAGAGCAAGTGAATATCGAGGCTTCAGGTTTTAATTTAGTTGGGATACCCCATTGTCGACACATACATGAAATTTGTTGAGTCTTCCAGTAACATAATTAAATTCATTTGCATGAATTTACTGAAAAATATTAACTTATTTATATGTAATCACAATGTTTGACATAACTTGATATGTACATCAAAATGTTCTTCACAGCAGCAGAATTTCATTTTTCTGAGGACGAAATCCAGGTGTGCTGCTCGAAACCATAGTTTATTTCTTCTTTCGTTGTTTGAGAGCTGAATTAATTTCTTATTCGCCTTTTTAACCAATTTGTTTTTATTTGTATTTGTGTATTTGTATTTTGATTGTTGGATGTTGATGTATTTGGATATTGTGGCACAAAACACAATCTATATCCCTTAGATCTCATTGCAAAGGCACATCAAATGACAGGAGAATATCTAAAGGAATTAACTATGCTTGATTCCACCTTAAGCATAAGAAAACATATATGTCTGCATGGAAACAGCGAAAATGTCCTCACAGGTCATTCTCATGTTTTTGGAGTTTGCTCAGGAACATTCGTAACCTTCGACTTTTTTGAGCTTCTAAAAACAAAGCTAATATATACCATTTGATGAGAGAACTGTTTACCGATAGAATGAGTTTAAGTTACAGAATCAGAATATCAAAAGATTGAAGTATGTGGAATATACTCAATTCGAATGATTATCCACATCTTTTCAATATTTGTCATACATTATAAGCTTCCCTTTAGCAAATGGAGTTGTATGTGGCATTGGTGAAATGTGAATTACTCTCTCAGAATTCCGGAGTTTTCATGCTTTATCTTCTATGTTTCTTACTATTTAGTTCCCCTTGCCTTGCATAAGTCTCTTACATTTGGGTCTGCTACATTACTAGTGTCTCATGAAACATTTGTTGAACCCTCTTTGTGCAGCGGGCCAATATATCGGCTCAAGGGCAAATATTGTAAAACTTTAGTACACTAATATAATTCCAATTATGATTTAGTCAATAAGTCTTTTATAATTATTACCTAAATCAATTTATATACAACAAAAATAGTACATATGGATATCTTAAACGATAACTTCATATTATTTTTTTCCTGAGATGATACATTTCATTAAATTGCCTTCCGCATTTCTCGCTCGGCCACTGGCGGGAGGCAGCAGTTAAGAAATGTGTTAGGAGCACAGACAGTGCTGGCTGGACAGAAATATGGTGATATGTAATTGTATTTAGATTGTATTCTTAATTTTTTCCCTTTGATTTTATTGGCAAAACTGAACTACATTTGAGAATACGTGTATGGATATTTTTTTAACCCCTCCAGAAAATGTTCTGTTTTAACCACAGAAAATTTGGCCTTAATTTTTTTGCTGTTACGGTTCTATTTGTATTTGCTTGTACATATTTGCTTTCTGAATTGAGAATTTTTTATGATCATTATTTATTATATTTTGAGATTGACATTCATGATGCTTTATTGTTGTTTGAAACTTTCATCAATTAAATATTTTCCTGCTTGTGTCTCTTATCTCCTCTGGTATACACATTTGTACTGAAGTTTGTTGTCCAGCTTTTTCTTCTGACCTCAAAATATTTCTTCCAGGTTGCTCCAGTACGTCCTCATCGGAGTGATGTGAACAGGCAGCCACTGCCTTATGCAGTTTCAAGAATACCAGGGGAAGCAGTGGCTGGTTCCCCTCCTACACACCTTCCCAACTATGCCCAAGAGCAGTCGTGGGCACATCCAGTGGCCGTCATATCCAGGGTTCCCCCCCCAGCCAGGAGACGGCAACATCGGCGTGTCGCCAAACCTTTACATCATGGTAAGTTTAATTTATTTTTGCCTCTAACCATTTCAGGAATATCTGTTGTTTGATTGTTTTGAGTCTTACTGATATGTGAAAATGTTACATACATGCTTCAAAGTTAGAATCTGAAGATGTCTGAAATGAGTTTATATAGTTCTTTTTTAGAGTTAATCAGGGAGACAGACCTGAAAAAGTCAGAAAAATTAAAAATTGGTATGGGAAACCTGGAGTATTCAGGGGAAATAAGAATTTAGCCTGGAAATTTGTTATCCCAATTCTGATTGTTTTCTGTTAGTGAATAGCACATTTTAGGCACTATCTGTTTCTATGTGGTCTTGTGGCTTTTAGTATCTTGCCTGAATGAGGAACAGGAACTCCTCTTCAGCTTTATCAATTAATTATGCCATGAAATAACCTTTCAGTTATTAGTCTTAACAGCCATACTGAGGAAGATAGATTTGTTTCCTCTGAAATTGCATTTCTTGGCTTTTCTGGGGAACTGTGGCTTTAGCTTCAGAAGCCAACTTCACCATTTGAGGTAAGGTATACAAACTTTCTGTTACATCACACTGTGCCTCGTTCATCATCATTACAGGTTGGTTTGATACAGTTTACCTATGAATACTTCTACCTGCTAATCTTTTCACTACTATATATTTCTTAAAATCCTCATCAATCAGTATTGGCTCCATGTATATCATCCAAGGTGTCTGTTACTCTTCTGTTTCTCCCATATACTCATCCTTCAGAGATTATCTTCATCCGAAACTCATATCTTTAAATATCCCGGTTTAGGTTGTTCCTGGATTTATTTTCCTTGTCTCACAACCAATGAGGATGATTCACCACATACATGTCCTGATGAAGTGGTTCCTTACTCTAAGGATAGGGCTATCTCAGTTTTTTCTTCCAATGAATACATATTTCTTTTATTAGTTTAGTCTTACTAGTTATTTCTTTCTTTTCTTCTTCTGCAGCTTCCAGCGTAATATTCCCCATTTATACCGATCTCCTTCATGTCTTCTACCACAGAACATAGCTTAAATGAAATGCATAGATGAAATGTGCTCATAAACTTCTAGTAAGTTGCATAAGGAATAAGAATTTAATATCCTGGTTTAGATTGTGAATAAAAGCTCAAACAAAAACATTACCGTAATTTTCTGTATATAGTACACATTTTTTCTCCGCAAAAATTCGTCAAAAAAGTAGGGTGCGTATTATACATGGTTACAAATTAGTCGTGTTTTTATTCGGGCCATAGTTCACATTTGAAGTAATCTCAACATACTTATAGGTATTTGATTTTACAATTTTAAATAAAAAATGCGATGAATCAATTTAATTTATTTATTAAAACGAAAATATACACGCAGTCCCTCTTGTCTTTAACAATGTTAGCCCTGAGAATCCTTTGAATTTAAAATCACTATCCTCGATTGAAGCACTGACATCATGCTTGCTGGCAGCATATATTGCATCGCCAAGGGCCAATCAATTTGTCCTCATCGTCCACTATGCATTCTTCATCCCAATGCAACTCATTGTCGAACCCATCTATTGCATATTGAGGCAGAATTTTTTAAAACCTCGCTTAATCATATTGCAGATGAATCGATTGCATCCCAGGACTCTTTAATCCACTGAATAATTGGCGATAACTCCGGTTTCTTTGACTTTCCTGAAATTGTTAAAGAATATGGTCCGGAATAAAGCCACTCATTCCTCTTTTTACGCATTGGTGTCTTGTGCAACAGGTGGTTGCAACTGACATCCATCACCTGCAACTGGCTTGTCATTGCTCCAGGAATAATGATGATATCTGTGCCATTCTCGTACAATATATTCTTGATGCATGGCATTCGATGGCATCTGAATGCATCTAGAACCAACATATGACGTCTACAAACTGCATCTTTGCACCGTGCATTTCACAGCCAATCTTTGGTTGAATTTTCATCCATCCAGCCTTTATATTAATGCGTACGAGCATATTCTGCGGCCATATAACATTCTCAGGGAGAGTTTTTCTTTTGAATGTTACTCAGAAATGCAACATAAAGTGAGGCAAATTGAATACAGACATAGGTACTTTTTAGCGACAGTGTAGCAAATCTAACGATTCTAACATTCATTGACAGATATTTCCATAGACACGCATGGAAGTTTTGGAGGGGAAGAACCTTCTACAAATAGATTTCACAGTGATCTTTCAGGCACTGAATGGCACGGTGGACAATGGCGTAGAATGTCGTTCTCTAAAAGTCGACTGCGTATTATACATGGTGATAAGTACATTCTTACATTGAGCTCGCCATAAAGTCTTATAGTGAAGCCAGAAAATTATATTCGTATTCGTATTATAATCGGAAAATTACTCTATTTTAGACATGCCTAACTGAAGCTTGATCATTTCAGTATTGTAGCACTCAACTTTTAATTTTTATGTGATAGGCTCTCCCACTCCAGATAGCCGAACAGGACAAGGAATGAGGAGATCAAGAGATCACATAATGGATCAAATCACTGGAGAATCTGCTGAAAGTTCCGATGATTCTGGATCATCTCCCTCATCTCGGGGAGATGGTGATCTTCACCTAGAAGTGGAGCGAGGTAAGCTGATTACTTTGCCATAGCATATGTTGCTTTCTTTGGATAAATTATTTTGGGAAATTTCAATTTTCTATCAATAAAAACTACTCTTTAAGTTCAATCATATTACCTCACCCTGGGAATGGGTGATTTCTTTTTTGTTCTCATTGTGCAATTAGCATTGTGTTGCATTGTGCAATGTAGTAACACATTGAAAGGTTAAACTAAGTGCAGTTTTCTGGAAACATGTCAAACTGTAATCACAACCTAGATTTCAATCAGGTATGTTATCAACATTCCAACCTAAGTCATGATTAACCTTTATCTTACTGAGTTTTTCCATAGCCGTAAGCCTTGCAGGCCTGGGTTTTTAAATTTCCACAGTTTTTTAAATGTCCACTAAATGTGCCAAGCAAACATGCTCGGCACTATGCACGTTTTCTATGCCTCAGAGACATGCTTGGAAGATATAGTTAAAGCTTTATTTTTATTGAAACTTGTATCTGGCCTAATAGTCTAATGTTCCTCTGCATGGAGTGCTCTTGTGGCCCTGGTGTACTTCCCAATTGGATTCTGCAAACTAGAGCCCACTGCATCATATGGACCACACCACCTTATTGTGTATTTCATTTGTGAAAAACCTTGATAGGGCCAATAGTCTTACTCCAAGTGACTGATGGGAGGCTCATGGTCACTTCAAACAAGGGCCCTCCACTCTTTGCCAGTCCATTGTTGTCTACCGTTACCCTGAGTCATAGTGCTGAGAAAACTAGGTCAAGGGGTTGGTGTTGGCATGAAGGGCAGACCAAGCTTTGCAAGCACGAGAAGAAGAAAGGAGGGCAGTTCATTCCAAATATTTGAATATTCAATGAGCAACTGCAAGTAATGACCCAAATCATTTGGTCTATGGAAGGTGTAGCTCTATGAATTGTCAAGCAAAATTTGATGTCATTAGGTTCATGATAGGAGCTTCAGTAGTTGTGATGTGGTAATAACAGTGGAGGTGTGTACGTACCACATGTAATATTCTCCGGGTAAAATAAGAATAAAAGCTGAGAAAAACCTCTTTATGTTGAAAAATTAAATATACTACTTCAGCAAAGTTTTATCCAGAATTTCAAAAACATCGTAGATATTAATGCAGTCTGACATTCAAAAGCATTTTTTGAATAAATATTGATTTCAATGCTGTTAGAAGGAAAATCTCCTCCAACATGGGAGATTTTAATATTGTTTAAATGGCCTTACTTGAGTAGCAAAAGCCTACGTACAACCTTTGCTCTGAGGTGTTGCCACATGGCGACAGCACGTCAAGTCAGCTGGTGGCCGCATGCCACTCTTGGCATTTATAGCCAAATCATGTTCATGTTCTTCCGGGTGGTATTGAGTGCTCGATGCCTAAAATATATTGTGGCATGTCAAACCAATTTTTTGTTGATTTATCATTCAGTTGGTATAAGTGACTCAATTTTTGAAAATTTTGAAATCATAATTACAGTGGGTATTTGGTCAGCCCTTATTTTTTGTAATTGAGAAACATAATGTTTGTTACCATTAAAAATTATTATTATGGAGTCTTTATGTAAGTGTTATGTTTTGTCAGGATTAGTTATTAGGACCGACATCCCAAGTGCTATAATTAATACGAATGCATTAATATACAGTTATGTATTACTGTACTTCTTATTGTTAAACCCTATACACTAGTTAGGCCTCTGTATTTTTTCTTTTACAGCTCGTCGCAACTTTGCTTTTGCTAATATTGGAAGAGAACCCAGGGAAAACATGTAAGTTCTTTAGTATGTTACATCTCTTTCTCTGTTTAAGAACATGTGTTTGAGTATCTTGTCTTAATCTTGCTGGTGTATATCATATTTCAATTCATTCAATTTTTTTGCTTGAGAATTTGAAATTTCTACTTAATTTCTTTTAGAAATGAGTGGAAATGAATAATCTCATGAGCATTTTTGCATATCAAATAGCTTCAAAAGTATTAGTGTGTTACAAATAACTGAAGTGGTCATTACCTATAGCAATATCAGTTTATGTGAAAAAATATTTTAAAGAATTTAATATCACTCCTATTTCCTGTTTATGAGATTATTAATAATCTCTTTCAGACGAGTTCGGACCTTGTATGCATGTGTTGGAGAAAATGATGGCGAACTGTCATTTGAACCAAATCAAATTATAACAAATGGCAAGTATTAATTCCCAAACGTGTTATATGTAATAATATTTATATTTTACTGTAGTGGGTGATGATATTAGAAATCATTCATAGAGAGCAATGGTCATAAGTAATGTTTACAACTTTGAAAACAACAGTAGATTCCACTGTAAAAGCCAAACATAAAGTCTACTTATTTGAAAAATGCGATAACCTAAAAATTGGAAATACGATGTCAAGGAATCGATGAATATATTCCATATGATTTCAAATAGGAGAGTAAACCACTTTGTCGGCATAATGACGAAATAAGGTGGGAGCTCAGGAGACAAAGGCAACTACACTATCTATATGAAAATTCTATTAAGTTTAGTGACAAAACAACAGAGCTTGTGGCGAGAAAAATATACATTGCTCAATGCTCAGAAACTAAGAAAATAATGCATGCTACTCAACAAAACTTCAAGAAAAAAATCCTTGGTGAATTATTAGATGAAAACCTCAAATCATTCTGGTTGTACACGAGAGCTCCAGGGCATATCTTTGACAGTAGAGTCTTTATTGGACTCAAATGGCATAGTGGTCACAAACAGTATCGACAAAGTCAATTTATTAAACCACCACTTCCAATATGTATTCACTAAGGATGACATAATACATAATTTAGACATTCCTGACTTTAACAAGCCAACGGTTGACATAACAATTCCATGTGATGGAATAATTAAACAACTGCGTTTGATTAAAAGTAACAAGTCCCCAGGCCCAGAAGGAATACCTGCACGTGTGCTCAAGGAGTTAGTGACACAGATTGTACTATTCTTAGAAATTTTATTTTACAAATCATTATCCGAAGGATAGTTGCCCCAAGACTGGAAATTAGCCAATGCCGATATTTAAAAAAGGAAATAGAAGTGACCCTGGAAATTACCGGCCTATATCGCTAACATCACTTTTATGCAAGATCCTCAAACACATTGTCATTAGTAATATTATGACATTCCTGGATAATGGTTACTTCTTACATCGCAGTCAGCATGGCTTCTGTAAGGGCAGGTCCTGCGAAACGCATCTTGTGCTCTTCCTTCATGATATCCTAACATCAGGTGAATCGACTAAGCAAGTAAACGCGATATTCCTTGATTTCAAGAAAGCACTTGACAAGGTTCCTCACAAAAAACTCAGATATAAATTACAACCATGCAGAGTTAATAGAAAAATAGTGAATTGGATAAGTGACTCTCTCAGTAATCGAAAACAAATAGTAGTTATTGATGGTTTTAGCTCTAATATGGTCGAGTCACATCTGGTGTTCCTCAGGGAAGTGTGATCGGCCCTCTTGTATTCATTATTTATATTAATGACCTAAGCTCCGGAGTTAGAGGTAAATTAAGATTATTTGCAGACAATACAGTTATCCAATGTGAAATGAGTGAAGACGCAGACTTTAAAGCTCTGTCATCGGACCTTAAAAATATTCATTCATGGTGCCAGGAGTGGGAGTAAGAATTAAATATCAGCAAATGCACCACTGTTCACTTCATGTGAAAGCCATCACAAAAATGCCATGCCTACACTGTGGGTGGGGTAAACATAAAATCTTCAGATACAGTAAAATATCTTGGAATTACATTAACATCTGATATATTGTGGGGATTACACATACAGAACATATGTGGTGCAGCATTAAAGAA
Source organism: Ceriagrion tenellum (assembly GCA_963169105.1). Taxonomy (NCBI): domain Eukaryota; kingdom Metazoa; phylum Arthropoda; class Insecta; order Odonata; family Coenagrionidae; genus Ceriagrion; species Ceriagrion tenellum. Next base: position 131,732,772 of record OY720640.1, read on the forward strand.
ACTAGGTTTTGTCAAATGTATAATAGGAAGGTCCTCGGATGAAAAAGTCATAGAGAGATGCTACTTTACTCTGGTTAGGCCACACCTCGAATACACCACGAGCATTTGGGATCCTGGTCTTAAAGATTTAACCAAAAAATTAATAAAATACTAAGGAAAGTAGTGAGCTTAGTTAAAAACTGCTATGAGCGAATACATAGTGTCTCACAACTTTTAGAGGGATTAAGGTGGGAGTCCCTAGAGACTTGGAGGCTACACACTAGGCTTAGGTTGCTTGATAAATTCAGAACTGATATATTTCAGAGCAACACGGAGGATATAATCATGACTCCTCACTTCATGTTCTAGTTCTGAAACTTCATCTCTAGTTCTGAAGGATGCGATGAAATAAGAGAGATACACTGCTGAACAGATAGGTACAAAAACTCGTTCTTTTCACGAACAATAAGCGACTGAAATAAAAACTGAGCTCCACTAAATACACTCCTATAATACATGTCACCTTTTCATCTCCCAAAAACTTACATCTTACAATGCTGGTGACCTAACACCCCCTGCCACATGCCCATGCGGTGGATCGCGGGGTATTATGTAGATGTAGAAGAGTTGCAAAGGCACACTCCATGCACCAAGTTCTAATAAGTATCATAGTTTCTACAAATTACATCATATGATTGCATTACTCAGCTCATACATTTAAAGTGTCATTTAAGAAGGGGGAGACGGGATTAATGTATGCAGAAGGAAAGGAGTTGCTAAGAAAATTCTTACCCTAGTGCACTCAGTGTGCCAGTACCACTGCTCAAAGTTAAGAAAAATTCATGTAGGAAATTTTTTTGATGTGAAAAGCATAGAACATTATTGCTCGTGGTAAATTTATCTCGGGAATACCACTAATTTTAATTGGTGAGAAGTACCAGCTATTCAACAGATGACTCATCCATCATCTTCATCCACGTCATCATCAGGTGATGACAACGTTAATCGTCAAAACCAGGGTCGTAAGTCATTAAAATTCATTGTGGGAAAACAAAGTTTACCCTATTCATTCAATATGTTTAGCAAATTCATTATGTATTGCGGGAAACCTCTAACTTTATCTTGAGCCTTTTTAGCTTTGTTATCACCTGTTGCGCTTGTGTAAATAATGAAGTTGTGGATATGACTTGCCTCAAAACCATTATACTATTGTAATGAATCTATGCTTTTTCTGTGTATGAAATATTATATTCAAGTTTGACTAGCACCTTTTAATGTTATTTTGAGAAATTGGGTGTAAATAATTGAAATGAAGTGCTTGAGGTCACCTTAATGGCTTGCAGTCAGTGTGCCTCTTGGTGCGGTCGTTAGTTTGTTCACTTGCCTTTAATTCATTATCATTTTAAAGAATATGATGAATTATTTTTCTAATGATGCTGGACATATTCACATTTATTCGTAGAAAAAGTTATTGATGATTCTAAGCTCAAGTGTATTCCTTTACCCCACAGTGAGGCACTCCCAGGAACCAGGATGGCTGGAGGGAATGCTAAATGGGAAAACAGGTTTAATTCCTGAGAACTATGTTGAAGTGTTGCCCTGACCCAAGTGCAGTCAGGAGTTCATACGTTCATTTTAAGAAGAACCTGTCTGTCCATGTGAAGTTGTGTCTGTTTGTTGTGAACTAAAGGGGAAGAGGAGGGTGAGGAGCGATTGGCGTATCTGTTGCATAGCACCATGATCTCTGGCGTCATTCATGTTGGCTTAAACTGCAGTATGTACTAGCTCTTCTTCTGTGGCCCCCGTCAGTATGACCTCCTCCCTCCTGCCCATGTGCATCCAAAATAATTATTCCTGCCGTGGCTCTGGATGTGAAGGGATCACTAATTCCCTGAATGGCTGGTGTCCTAACACCCCCTGCCATATTCCCATGCGACAGCAGGGTTATTCGTAGATGCAGAGATGTGACAAACTTCCTGTCCTGTTGATAAGGGATCACATTGTGCTGATTCCTTGAGTACCACTAAAAATGGTTTTTGTGTGCTCTGTATTTTTTCTTATAATAAGAAAAAGGATGTCTGATTTTAAGAAAATTTTAAACTTAAAGGGCTGAAAAGAAAATAACCCTCACTTTGCTGTGAATTGATTTTAGTAAACAAAGTTTTTCCTGATAACTTATCAGTAATAAGGTTTCAGGCTCACAGAAGTGCAAAAGTTATATTTTTATATGCTCTAGAAATGTAACTAATAGTTTACAAATTTAGGCTCACATAACATATGTAAAAATATTTTGTTATATTTTTGGATGTTTAATTATTGGTTTGGCTTGTTTTATGCCAATAATTCTAAATTTATCATTTTAGGAATTTGTTATTGCTTTCTCCCAACATTATCTCTTTCCTAATGTCCTAGCAGTTTGGAACTTGTCTCTTAAATGATTAATTATAGCTCTATGAGTCACAGGGAAAAGTAAAGATTATTTACTATTCATCTGATTTCACATCCACAACCTTTGACAACTTATCAGTATTTTTTTAACTCTTTAAGAATATAAAAATTGAATTGCCGTGCAGTACACTGCAATGATTTTAGCTTATAGGTTGTGGATGAGATAACAAAATGTCATTGTCTGAAGTTTCAGCATATCTGAGCATCCTTAACTGAGCAGTTATTGTGCATAGGTTGGAAATATCTATTTAAAAAAATTCACTCTCTCTTATGATACGAGTCATGAATTTTGATTCTATAACAGATAAGTGCACCTTTAAAAATTTCCCACTGAGCTGTCTCTGACTGGTAGTAAGCTATCTGCATTATCATAATCTTCTCTTTCCCTGAATGCCCTGAAGGATGTGTTTTTTTTTTCAACTTTATTTGATGCATTCCATTTTTCAGTAATATTCCTTGATATGTGAGAGATTATTCTCTCGTTATTGTTCTCAGCTGTGATGTTGATTGACATTGAAGACGATACCATTGTGTGCTGAGGCAGCTCGATTGATCGTCTTAAAAGAAATGAACTCGGGACAGAATTGAGATGGGGAGATTTCTTGTAGTTGTGTCTTTCAGTTCTTAGAGTTCAACTCTGAAGGGTTTTCTATTGCTGTTGTAAGAACTGGGTATGAAGCCACGTTTTGTATTAAAGTATCATTCCTTGTAAATTCTGCCTAGTATATGAGGAATGTAATTCTGTCAGGATTATGTTTCTGTAAATATCTTATGTACAATTCTGTTTATTTATACAATTTGACCTACAAAGTTAGGAACTATATAATACATAAGTAAGAGATGCCATATTGTAATTTTTTTAAACAATGTCAAATTATATCATATAATGTGGAATTAGACTGAATTACTTACTCTGATAATTTTCTTTAAGTTTACTGATCAACGTTTTGCGGTCAAATATTGTACAACTATATTATTTTTTCGCCTGGCCACGTCCATTTATGCAATTTATTTATGTGTATAGAAACAGAATTGGAGCAACTTCATTTGGAGGTAATTTTTATGGTGTATTAACTTCTACAGCTATTATAAGTACTCAGCATTTGATATTTAATAATTGATTATAACTTTCTTGACTATTTATAATGTTTAACAACAAGATTCTTGAATTGTAGTCACTTACATATTTAAAAGAGCCAATGTTTCACCAAATTTTTTGGCATAATCAGGGCCTTTGCATAATCAGGGCTTTTGGCATAATCAGGGCATTTGGCATAATTCAAGTGACCAAAATACAAGAATCTTATTGTTACTCTTGATATTTTGGTTCACATCCCCAGAGTTTTAAAGGGAAATATTCAATGTGGTTGAGTTCGATAGTTTACTTATGTAAAATAATCATGCATTATTTATTTACTCTTTTCTGGCATAACAGTTTTAGTAGTGCAATATTAAATTTTTACGTACTGTCTTGGTGATGCATATGAATTCAATGTGGGATTTGACTGAGTTACTGACTGCTCTGTTGATTTGGAACTTGTTATTATGAGAAATTGACTTGATTTTGATGTAAAAATGACAGAAACATCATATAAATGGCTCCAGGCATTGACTTCAACTTTACATAAACGCAGCGCAAATGCAAGATCTAAATTGGCATTAGCTTCAACCAATATTAGGTAAACCATTTACGTTATTCAGTTGCATGAATTAGTGCAGGAAAGTCTCTTTATAGTGAATCATAATTTATTGAAATTTTGATTTGATGAAATCATTTTTTCAGTCTCAAACTTATTATTATTCACGATGCAGTGAAATATGCTTTTCTAACCTTTCCCAGTTTTTCAAAATGATATAATTAGGTAATAATTTTGTGTGAAAATACATGTGAATGTGGTACAAAATTCCCATCTTGTCTTTGTTTAACTCAGTCTGTATGTAAACCATCTGAACGAGGCAGTAGTTTCATTTTAGTATAAATTGGCATCAGTAAAAAAATTAATTATAGCTTATCCAGCAGTTATGTTTGATGATAAGGCATCCATTTGAGGTCAAATATCCATTTTCAGGAGTGTCAGGAAGGCTATTTTCAAGCATGAAGTGATAAAATCTCAGAGAAATCTATGGTTAATGGCACCAAATGAAAGTGAAAAACATGTTAATGTTTTTATGTTATGGAGCCTGCAAAGAACATGTCATTTTTAAGAATTGATGAGTTTTTCATTTTTCTTTCTTTTTGGGGATATTGCTTCAGCTGTATAGCAAATGAGGGAGAACCTAGAGCAACCTACAATTGTCATATGTAGATATTTTTCAACTCCTGAGAGCTAATGAGGCACCTTATGAAAAAAGACAGAAAGTGTTAAGAATGTGTGCACAAATTTTATAATTTCAATATCATTCCTATTCTGATACTGCTGTTACAGACATGAAACAGCATGGAAAAGGCCGTATGCTACCCGCTGTGCAAATGTGTCCATTTTTAATAGCTAGGAATACATTCCAATGACCAACATTATTTGATGCTCATGCCTCATTAATACCAAGGAAAATCATGAGAAGTGAGGAAATATGAATCACTGATGACATTTATTTTCCATATCATTAATTTTAACTTTCCTTCAAGTATGATTGGTATGTGTTCTCGAAAGGGAAAAATGAAATTGAAAGGAAATTGTGAAACAGATTACACTTTATCTGTTGTGAAAATTACTTTTGGATCTTCTGAATTCTTCAGTCACCTTTAATATATGCTGTCATTACCCTGACTCTGTAAGAACTATATTACAGTTGGCGTGAAAAAGGATTCCAGCACAAAGTATCCATTTACTCCGCTTTTCCTGGTACATTTTATTGTACCAATGAATGCGTGAACTCTTTCATGTGGTAAATTTTACCTTATAAAGCATGAAATTGTATGAATGGGTGTGTGATTGTCTGAATGACTGAACAGGAAATAGAACCTGCTGTAATGCTACTAATTTTTTTGCTCTTTCTATGGCATCCATTTTTACAATAAAATTGATGTGTGAAATTCAAATCAGAGAAATAGAAAAAATTTTGGGTCCCATCAATTTCACTCTATAGAGATTCAACTGTATTTTCAAAGTTCCTTCTTCAGGTGTTGTCCTGTAAATTGGGCACAGCTTGAAAATATTTGGTTATTCACTGATAAACATATGAATGTTTTTAATCATGTTCTGAGTTCCATTTATGAATACTTGGAATTTCTTCATTGGGTTGTTATTTACATTGATTCTTTGACTTTTTGTCATATTTGGCTATTGCCTTTTGAGTCTTTTTCTAGCTCCATCCTTGAATTGTATTATTAGCATGTTATCAATAGTAAAAGTTTGCTATGATGCTGTTGAGGTTTTTACTGTTTTTTGGGATTGAACATCTGCTCACTTCTGAGGATGCCATACGGAGTGAGAGGTTATTCATAACTCATGTGTCCGTCTAAAACCAGTATCATAATATTGAAATATGAAAAATTTCCAAATTCTGTGCATAGTATATTTCATCTACATTTCCACTACCCCTATAATATAACAGGATGTAAACATCATGAAGGTAGGGTTGTTAAGTTTTGTATGTATTGATAAATTATGCATCTTATTAATTATGCATCATTATTTGTGTATTAGATACTTGAAAGTTTGGTTTCTTAAAAGTCATATTTTTACATTGTTTCAAGCTCCTTTGCTAATTTATATTTGCTAAGAGAATTTATCTTCTTCCACTAAGGTCATGGAATTTGATTAGATTCTTTATACTCTCTGTTTACCCCATTCGTGTAAGCTACATATTTTTATTTTACTGAAAGTAGAACAGCTCTGGCATGACGTTAAGCCAAGTCCTCCAAGGTTGGCTCCACCTATGACGTGAGGTATTTCAGATGGTTGTGACTTTTCTTATATCACCATTGAATTGAAGGAATTTTCCTCATGAGATATTGCTGGACATGAAACAAAACACCTCTGATTGAAAATCCTTCCTGGTTTTAACCTACTAAAGGTAATATTTCATTCTTCAGCTCAGCATACTTCCTAACTTGTGTCATTTCATCTACAATATTTAACCTATATCCATTTCATTGCCTCTTACCTAATATTCTCCCTTCTATCACTATTATTTACCTATCTATATACAGCTTCAATTAACCTTCCCCATCCTTTTATTTTGCATCCTTTTAGTTTCATTCAACAGCATCCTGTCTTTTACCATATAGCATTTATTTAATTAATCTTTTTCTATCTACTTCATCTCTTACGTTCTTCTCTGTGCTCTCTTATTTAAGGGCTTAAATGTAGCCATGTTTTCTTTCCAGAGTCCCAAATTTGAGAACCAACTTATCAGCTAATCTTCATCAAAACCCTTCCTTGTCACTTTTTGTATACTTATTTCAGGACCCTGTCTTGGTTCCCTTATGAAATGCTTCTTCTGCAGACACGATTCCTCTCCTAATGTCTCATTCTCCAGGCTTGAATTTTCCTCAAATATTTTCCCAGTTGCATGAATTACCTCTGGCTACAATTAATTCCATCATTATTGACTCTTATGCTTGTCCAATTTTTTCCTGATAGTGACTTATTTTTATCTCTGTATTTAACTATTCCATATCTCACTTTCCATTGCAATTACATGTCGCCCACTATCACTATCTTTGCATGACTAACTGCAATTGTTGGTCATCTTTTAATCCCACTTAATTAATTCCTTGCCTGTTTTTATTCCTATGCCTAATTCCTCTTACGTCTACTCATAACGTTTCACAGTGTGAATTTAAAGAATACTGGGTCCACCATTGAATATGCATACCTACAGCTGAGTTCCCCCTTGTTAGTAAATAACAGCTCTGTGCTCTCATAACTCCCAAAGAGTGAAGAATTATCCCATTTCAGCCCTGCTGAGCTAGAAATCTTTAAAAGGTCTTGCTGTTTTACTTTAAATTAATGCTATTAGTTTTAAAAGGCTGTAATTGAAGTATCTGTGAAGAAGTTTGGTACTGCATAGTGCAAGCCAAATGTTCACGCATTATGGAGCCTAATGATTGCGATATGTCTTTCTTTGAACCAGGTGTGAATTGTTGTTCTTTCTTGTATTAATTATGGACCCTTTGTCTCAAATACATTTCTTTTACCTCAGCTGCTATTGTTACTTAAGTGCTGCTTTTATTACTAACAATGTGATATGTGGCACATTTCAATAGTAAGGCCCATAATAAAATGCAATCAATCAAAAGAACTAAAAACATACTATTGGTTCTAAATACGTATACTTTATTCTTCCTCAGTAACTATATATTATGCTTCAAAAACTTCTGATTTTCTGCAGCAAGCTTATTCAAACCCTCCTCGATAAAATTTTACCACCCGAGATTTCCACCAGTTTTTCGCTTAAAATGTAAACTCTTCATTCTCCTTAAATTGTTGAGGTGCAAGCCCTTGAGGTGTAGGAAGAGATTTAGCCACTATCACACAATCAGGACTGTTAGGTGTATACAACCAATTACTAAAGAATGGTTATTGTATGGGTCAAATGAAGTTGGTTTAGGGCTTTCGTACTGGTAGGGTTGACTATTATCTCATGTATTGTGACCCTCTCACTCAAAGAATAATTGCTATGAAATTACAATAATATGGGGGTAACATGCCCTATAATTCAGTTAAAGCTAATGCATTTGCATAAACTGGCCGTTTAAAATAGATCAGCTCCTACTTTTGAGATGTGCCCTATACTTACTAGCCAATAGAACATTAATTGACTCTCTATGAAGTCACCTAAGTGTCTGTCCAATCATTGAATTAGAGTAAATTATGATAAATGCATGCAGAAGATAAAGTTATATATGTTGGTGATTAAAATTCAATTAAAAAAAAGATTCTTCTTAGTGATTAAATTTTTTAAAGTGATACCTGGAGAATATCTTTTATATGCCATTTTTTTATGCTTTTATTTAGGTATTCATTGGTGTCTGCTTTAGTTTTTGATACAGTTATAAATGAATACAATGTCAAACAAATTTATTTTTTGGGAGTGGGTATAGTATCCCTATGACTGTTTTCCCTGGCCATGGATTATACTTCCCCATTAGAGCTCCATGATTTCTTTAGTTATATTAAAGTGGAAAGTAATGATCAACATATCAATGAATAGAAAGAGATTTATTCTCTCCAAAATTAGCAGGCAACTAAACAATGGCTATCCATCACACCATGCCAGAAATTCTTTATCATTGCCCCTGAAAGTCATCATCATCAGTTTTCATCAACCCAAAGATTGGTTTTCAGTAATTCTCCACCCCTCTCTCCTCTCCGCCAACAGCTTCATTCCTAAATAATATTTTACTTTGACTTCCTTTGTGATTTGCTTGATGCACTCCAGTTTTGGACTTCCTGTCTAATGCTCCCCATTTATTACACCTTCCTACATGCTTTTCATGAGGCTGTTGTGTCGCAAAATGTGTCTAATAAGTTTTTCTCTCCTTTAATGCAGATTCTTCATCATGCTTTTTAAATCTTCAGCTCTTCGTAAGATGTCTTTGTTAGTGATTCTCTCCATCCATTTGATCTTAGTCATTCTTTATTAATGCCTCATCTCAACGGCTTCCAAACTCCTGCTGATTTTATTTTTCCCGGCTTCACTGCTGTATTAGAATTTGCTCCAAATATATATTTGAATTAAGTACTTAATTACTTCCAGGCTTATGCTACCGGCCGCCATCAGACTACCCTTCCGCTAGAAAGCCAACTTTGCTTGGGCTATTTTGTTCACAATGTCTTTCATGCTTCTTCCATCACTAGTGATTCTACTTATCAGTGAGCAAAATGCTTCCCCAAACCATGACTTCGGTTTCTTGGCATTAATCTTCATGGTATTTTTCTTCAGAGTTTAATTCTTTCAGTTCAGTAATCTCATCAGATCATCCTTCTTCTCTGCAAGAATTGCTGTCATCAGCAAAGTAGCATGCTGATTGTTTCTCCATGTTTTTGTATTCTTTTTTTTTAATTTTCCTTTACTTCATTTAAGGCTTTTTCAAAGTATTTATTGAACATTAGTACCAACAACATACATCCCTGTTATACTCCTTTCCTTTCCTCACTTCTGCTTCCTCTACATTTCCACCATCTTTAATTGTTGCCAGCTGTTCCTTATACAGCCAACATTCCGCTCAGCTGTCATTAAATCAAACTCATATGCTCTTCAGTGTGGTCAGCCTTCTATCTCAATCCATAATGTCCAATGCTTTCTCTGGGTTGATGAAATAAATATTTGTGGGCTTCTCCTTAATAATCCCCTTCTCTGTAAGTCTGAGGGCGAAAATAGTCTCCCTTGTACCTCTGCTTTCCCTGAAATCAAATTGTTTTTAAAGCCCATTGGCATTTCTCCCCTTGTATTTATGTCTCAAATCAATGTGTAGCTTATTCTGGGCCCTCACTTGTGAATACTTTAGGAACTCTGGGGGGTTTTATCATCTCCAGGTGCCTTTTTTCTCTCTCAGATCCTTGACTGCAGTATCAAATTCTGATCTCATTATAAGGTATCCTTTTTCTTATTCATCCATTGTCTCCATCCTCTAGTAACTTGCTATTCAGTGCTTTTCTGCTTTCAAGTTTCTCCAAACATACTTGCAATCTCGTTGCTGTTTCCTCATTTACTATTTGAGTTACATTGCCTTAACTCTGAATGACATTGTCTTTGATTGGATGTTCTTTAAAGTAACTTTTTACTGTGCTGTAAGCAGCTTCAGCTTTTCCCTATGGGAGAATTGGCTCCTGATTCTCTTCTATCTATTAGCATATGTCTTTCATCTATTTTTCTATAGCCTTTCTCACTCTCTGACTAATTGCATTTCCAATTATTTTATTTGCATGCTCCTTCTGTTTTTGAATTTTTGTTGTCTCTCTTTTGTTTACCTGCTCTGTTTCCATGTTCTGCTCTATAGTTAATGATGTTCCTAAGGTTATTATGATTTCGATTTCAACAAGTGGAACCAATCTTCTGTAGATAAAACCTGTTTAACTCTTTCATAAGACTTAATGGGACACGTTACTCACTCAAGAAACACTGTTATACAGCTTGAGGTGGAGTGTCAGTAAACTCCTATCAGTTTTTAATGGAAGAAAAGAAGCTGGGGTAAGTCCCCAGGTATGAATGAAAATTTGTTAAACGTGTTATAATGAGTCTAGACTCATGATAGAGTATCATCACTGTTTGGAAGTACGAAACTAAAAGTGCTACAGTGATAACATGAATGAATTATCTGTGAAAAAAGTTTTATTAATTTATGGGTATCATTGCTAAATACTGTCGAGGAAATGGCAAAACTCTAATTGCAGTGCTACTTTTGAGATCATTCATTTAATGTGTGCTTGGCTATTCCTGAAATTTAGAGAGATACCCCTGCTTGTGAAATGCTGGTCAATTTTAGATGACATTCAAGTATGCGTAGAGTGTCTAATGGTGTGGGAAGTGTGGCATCTCCTGCACTTCCTAAATACTGATTAATGAGGCTTTTAGTGTGATTTTGCGTAATGATAATTTACTTTGAATAAAATGTTGACCTTCAAAGCACTAATGCCATTTGTATTTTTGACCCATGACTACTCATGCTATATATTCTTACAGCTTATATTCAATTTATGTTTGAAAATATGACCAATGTTTCTTGTTGGCAAACTTATTAGGATAGGTAGAGTCGTCTTCAGCATAAATCTGTTTTTTTAAGTCAGTGTTCTTGAGGTTAAATAATTTTGGGAGAACTTAAACCTGTGAACCCTTAAGTTTAATCCATGTCTCTTTCAATTCATTTAGGTACTTAAATGAAGACCCTATGTGAGGCATTAATGTATGCATTTTTGTAATTTGTATCACTTCTTTGTATTTAGTCTTTCCATAATTTCTTTACCTATAGAGAGTTTTTGGTCAAGGGAAGAACTTTTTGAGTGCCCCCTTAACTCATAGTGCTGCCTATTTACCAGTTATCTCATATTGAAACAGCTTCTTTATGAATTTTAAATGTTTCCAGTCATTAATCTCTGCTTTTTGCTGTATTATAGTGTTTTAAGTTTTGAGGTAAAATATATGTAAGAATGAATGAAGGCCTTATGTGTGTGAGCATCAAGAAAACAGTGTTTGAGTGTACAGATTACTTTTTTGTGAGACTTTGGTTAAGTTTTTTGTAATTTTGATGTATAGTAATGTAAACTGTGATTTATAGGAGTTACTTCAGTTTAGAGCACTCTTAATTAGTGTGTTTTAAAATCCTTCAAAAATCTATGATTGGCATAGCCCAAGTATTCTAGTGCTTGCCTGGGTGAAGAGTGGAGAGCCTTATCCTAATAACCTACCAAATATCAAGCTCATGTATGGAAGAGTTGAGAATATGAGGTTGCCATTGCAAGAGGCCATTCTAGTCATCCATGATTCTTCCAAATTATTTTTTTAAATGGGAAGTGTAAGACAATTAACTTGAGTCAATTTTTTCATTTGGGACCACAAAAGTAACACCATTTATATCAGAAGATACTAATGATAATAACTGACTTAAATAACAAAGGAAAAGTGAAAAATGTGATGGATTAACAAGTGAAATTTTATTAAGGTCGTCATATTTTGGTATGTTTTTAAAACAACTATATAGCTCTGGATGCATGTGATGGTGCTGTAACGAGCTGGGATGTGCATGTAAAATGTGTGGTTTAAAAACATTGACAAAGGAATTATTGCATTCAAATATGATTCAGTGGATTAATTAGGGTACAAATCAACCTGTGAAATGTGACATTAATGAACTAATTCATCACTGCTGGTGAATGCAACTGACAAAAGAATGCCATACTGTAAGGCGAAACTGTTTGGAGTGAAACACTATTAGCCCAATTGTTTGGGTCATTCCTGGTGGAATAGTTTGTTTGTAAGAATGAGTACATATATTTTTAAATAAAGGTTGATATGGTTTGAAATGTATAGGTAGTATTTGAATAGATTTGGTTGATGTATGTAATCAGTCATGTTCATTTTTGAATGTGAGTGCTGAAGTTCAGGCAGTTAAAAATGTTTTAATTGCATTTAAAAGCAATCATGCATATTGCTATGGAGAGCTCCTTTTTGTTGTAGAAGCAGTTGCTTTTCTGTAGGCATCTCTTTTGCTTAGTATACATTCCTCCCGAAGAATTGTTAATTTTTCAGAATTTGGTGAAAAGATTTTAATCTAAGTTGAATTTTATGTTGAGTATGATGTTGTTACCATACTTTGTTTTAAAGTGTAATAAAAACATAAATTATAATTGACTTGTTGTTATTCTTCACGTGAAGAGTAATGTTTTAAGAGAAATCCATTATGCTAAAAAAAATAATGATTTATAAGATCTATTTCAGCCTCTTCCTTTCCCCAGAAACCAGTGGCACTGCTCTTGAAGTTTTGGCTGAACATTTGAATAACACTACTGAAAAGATAACTTAACTGCTTGGGTAACCCAAAGAGAAGACAAATATAGCAAAAATCTTATTGATGCCCATTGGTTACTTCCCTTGGTATTAGTGACTTGACAAAAGTACTCTTGCCCTGCTTTGAATAAATAATTCATTGATTCTGAGTTCTTTGCATCTATTAACAATGCATGTTAAACCTGTGAGCAATACAACCTATCCCTTATGCTTGGGTACTGAACTATTACAATATTCTATGCTAATTTCACATTACTTGAATAGTTATAAAGGCAAACATTTACCACACAAATTTTTATTAACATGCTGATATTACTGCACTGTACAACTTATGTAGCCTTCTTTCATGGTTGTAATACATTAATAAAATATGGGGTAGAGTGTTGTTACACTCTGATGATCCTCTCATGTAAAATTTGTCCATCCATTACTGAGCATCTCAAGGGAAGTGAGAGGGCTTATCTAATTTTGCATTCTGCTTCTTTCATTGCTATCTTGGGCCAAGCATGAAGAAGACAACTGTTTAACAAAAGGACCCTGGGTTGCTCATGGAATGCCCTTTCAATTTAATGGCTCTACAAACCTTCTGCACCCATCCTATATATCTACTCATCTTGGCTATATATCTACTCAGCTGCATATCACCCGTCCGATACTTGTAATTCAAATCAGAACCCCAACAAAAACAGGACTTCAGGCTGAAAGTTAAGGTATCTGTGGATGAGGAGAGAAGGAAATGTAAGAACCAAGCTTGGGTATTAGTCTGCTCTAAAAGGAAATTTGTGAGAAGATTACAATTTAACGTTTCTTATATTGGATGGATTCGTGTGAGAAAAGTACTCTCATTGTACACTTAGGATTGTACACAAGTAGGAGCCAGATTAAGAAAATGTCCACCAATTTCTACAATTAAGCCACATAATTATAGCCCCTCTATACTGCGTAATAATTAACTTTGAGATTTTTAAAGTTCTCTAAATATTTACCTGAAAGGCAAAGAAAATGTGTAACCAATTTTCAGATAAATATTGCACTTCAAAAACATCTTATGTTCCTCTTATGTAAATTTCCTATTATCATTGGTTTGGATTCAAAATGGTTTTTGAAGGTTGCTGAGTTGATTTTCTTGAATTATAATGAATGTATTGTTGGCAGTACCTTCTTCCATTTGCCATGTTATACTATGGAGACTCATACTTAATTCTTAAGCAATTTTTTACTATTCCAATTCAAGCAGGACATATCACACAATTTCTTTTAGCAGTTGGAGGAGTATTTTTTGGAAAATATTTCTGTTATTAGGGAAAAAACTTTACTGTGGTTTCAAAACATCCAGGAATTTAAAAGTACTTGTTGATTTGTTTGACCCTGTTCGTGCCAAGAGCAGATCCGTTGGCTTCTGCTTCTGAGGCACAAAGTACCCTGGGCCAATTTATCAGCTCACGTTAGTAGCATTGACAAAAATAGTTTTTTTATTGTTTTGTGAAGGAAGGAAGAATGTTTGTGGTTGGTAAAACAAATGTAAGGCAATCCAAGTCAATGTCTTATTGATATTTACCAGGTAAAATTGTCATTTTCTGGTAGTTTTCATTCTATTTACAAGTTCCCTATGGTATTTCAAAGAGCTCCATTGAAATTAGAAGGTACTAAGGGTTAACTCTCTTAGTGCGGCGGGCCGATATATCGGCTTTGGCATCTCAGGCAAAAAGTGCAGTGGGCTGATATATCAGCTCATAGGCAAAAAATTGTTTAACTTTAGCACACAAATATAATTACAATTCTTTTTTGTATGATGTATAAGTCTTTTTTTATTATTACCTAATTCAATGTATACACAATAAGAAAAACCGCATATGGATATTTTAAACAATAACTTTATAGTATTTATTTTCCTAAAGTGATACATTTCATTAAGTTACCCTCCGCATTTCTCGCTAGAACCGCTGGCAGGAGTCAGCACTAAGAGGGTTAAAGTCAACTTTGAGAATCAACATCTCTTAATTCCTCATGCATTTCTCGGTCCTGTTTCACATAATATTGGAATATTTCCCTGAATCATCTAAGCTTTGGTCTAGATTCTTAACCTTCTGATTACATAGAGTTAGAAAGTCTTGAGCCCTCTACGGTGAGATCGCCAGTTTCAGTGACAAATTGTCTTAGGGAAATGTTATATTATTACTCCTCTGCCCTGTTCTCCTTGGAGTACCATGTAGCTATAGCTGAATGTATTAGATTTTAAAAACTGTTGGTCTCCAATGGATCCATACATTGACTCATCTACATTTATCACTAGGCACTTGTGCAATTGCAAAATCGTGAAGGATGGCTCTTCTGGAATTTTTGTTGTTATCCAATGCTTCTAGTAATTATTGTTATAAAATATAAGACTTGATGAGCTGAGGTGATGGGGCTAAAATGGTTATGATTAAGGGGCCAACGTATGCTCAGTTTTCCACAGCAAATAGAAACAAGGAGGTGATTTGCAGGGGTGAAAATCAGGGTGGAGGTGGCTCCACAATGATTAGTGTGCAGTTTTCTCTTTAAAAAGTAAATCTGGCCCTGAATATTGCCTTATCATGTTCCTTCCTGTGAATTGGAGTGATATTTATAGGGAGAGCTAAACACTGGAGGTGAAGGCCTCAGAATACTAACTCAAAACAAAACCTTGAAATCATGGACAGTACATCAATGGAAATGAATCTGGGCAACTACAGGACTCTGCCCTGTGGGGTGGGTGTTGTGCCCAGTAGCAGAGGAAGTGAGGCCCCTGTGGTCGTAATCACACAATCCTTGCCAGGGAGTGGGAGTAAATGCTGAAGCAGAGGAATGGAAGATGTAGAAGTGGAATGCAACCATCAGAAAGAGGCATGTGGAATGTTAGGACTAGGCTAAGGGTTGGTAAGTTAGAGAATTTAAAGAAAGAAGTGGAGAAGGTGGGAGTAGACATCATGGGTCTAAGCAAAGTATGATGAAAGATAGCAGACATTATTGGAGTGATGACTATAGATCCTTATCTGAAGGCAAGGTGCCCCAAGACTGGAAAATAGCCAATGTCACACCGATATTTAAAAAAGGAAATAAAAGTGACCCGGGAAATATAGGCCTATAGCATTAATATCACTTTTATGCGAGATCCTTGAGCCATTGTCTTTAGCAATACATATTATGACATTCCCGGATAATCGTGACTTCTTACATAGCAGTCAACACGGCTTCTGTAAGGACATCTTGCGAAACATAGCTTGCACTCTTCCTTTGTGATATCCTAAAATCCGGTTAATGGAAAAAGCAAGTTGACGTGATACTCCTAATTTCAATAAGGCATTCAACAAGATTCCTTAAAAAAAATTCAGAAGCAATTAAATAAGAGAGATATACTGCTGAACAGATAGGTACAAAAACTTGTTCTTCCTGCATGCAGTAAACGACTACAATAAAAATTGAGCTCTACTAAATACACTCCCATAATACACGTCACCATTTAACCTTCTAAAACCTCGAATCTTTACTTGGCTGGCGACCTAACGCACGCCCATATGGTGGCTCGCAGGGTAGTGTGTAGGTCTAGATCTAGAGAGAGATATGTACATCCTAAGGGATGAAAGCCAGCATGGGGTTTCCTTCATAATGAACAGAAAACTTGGTGTAAAAGTTATGTATGCATAACAGGTGAGTCATAGGATTATAGTCATTGAGCTGAAGGCGGATTCAACGAACATAGTTATAATCTAGGTGTATACACCCACCTCAAATCTTTGATAGGAAAATTAGATGGGGTACATCATCAGGTGGAGGAAATAATTAATAGAATACCTGGGAGCATGCAGCTGGCACATGGGAGCAGCAGCATGGTAGTAATGGGGGATTGGACAGCAGTGGTGGTTGAAGGAAAAGATGGGCGGTAAGAGGGTGATTATAGGCTAGGAAGGAGAAATGACTGTGGCAAGAAAGCTGTAAAGTTTTGCTGGAGATATGATCCAGTAATCACAAATACCTGGTTCAGGCACCACCCTCAACTCAGGTACAAATGGAAGGAGCCAGGAGACACAGGTTCCAGACATATAATGTGGGAGACAGATTCAGAAATACAGGCAAAAACTCGAATTCTTATCAAGGAGCTGATGTGGACACACTCCACAGCTTATTAGTAGTGAAATATTGTGTTAAATTAGGAGGGTAAGTAAGTGGAATACAAAGGCAATGAAGGAGAAGCATCGAGAGCAAGTTGATTTAAAAAATCATGGGTGCAGATCATGGAGTGACATCAGTAGATGATGACTGGGGAAGTTTGAAAAGAGGAATTGTTTGAATTTAGGTGGCGACTGCAACATTTGGTGTGGTAAATGCAACCAAAATTAGATAACCGTAAGTCACGGCAGGAATAATGGAGATGCAAGGAAGAAGGATATGGAAGGGTGTAAGCTTAAGAGTTCAACAGAATTGCCGTGATAATGGACTAGACAGGAAAGGTGATAGTTGAGCCAAAATATATCCAGGATAGGAAGAAGGAATAATTTGGAGAACATTATGGTATGGAAATAAGACCCAGTTGGTTGGATACAGAAAAGAAAAACGACATCGACAGGGATGGCATTGGGCTAATTAGCTAATTAGCCCTTGCAGCAAAAGTTATCCTTAAAATTATCAGTAGAAGATCAGAGAGCAAGGCTAATGAGCACTTGGGTGATGATTCGTTTGGATAAAGGAGAGGGATGGGGATAAAGATAAAGAAATATTTATTGTTCTTGGACCACTTGGTCCACTAAGAACATACAAAAAGTATACATTAATATTAGAGCTTGAGTACAGAGAGATATGTACAGAAAAAGTGGGTACAAGCAATATGTGAAATAATAATGGAAAAAAAACAAGCTTATAGGTGAATCGAATAAAATTTTTTCCTGCAACAGCATTTTGTTAAACAATCTGTTTTTGAAAGCCATCAGAGAATTAGAATTTTTGATTGATTCTGGAGTACTGTTTGGGAGTAGGGGATGCCTGACACTATAGGAGTGATTGGGATACTAGGAGAGAGAAACCAAGAATATGGGCAGGATGTGTTCGCTTGCTTTGTAAACTTTGAATAGGCATTTGACAGGGTGGACTGGGCAAAATTAATGGAAGTGCTGGAGAAATTAGAGATCAATCGGAGGGATAGACATCTCATCTGGAATCATTAATGAATCAGAGGGCACTGGTTAGGGTATCCGAGGGTAAAATGGGATGGGTGGTGATAGTATGGGGAGTGTGGCACGGATACCCAGTATCACCATCTCTTTTTGATGTGTATTTCTTTGAAATGGTAAGGGAGGCTTAGTCAGAGATGGGGGTAGGAATAAAGGTGGTGGAGGATCTGATAAAGTCAGTGAGATTTGCAGATGATAAAGCATTGGTGTGTCAGCCAGCCTAGGGGTCTCAGTCAATGATGAATGCATTAGAGGTGCAGTGTGAGAGGTATGGGATCATTAAATATGGAATTGCCAAGGGTAGGGAATTAATGACGAAGTTTCTGACCAGGGGCATAAAGAAAAGGCTGGTGAAAACCCAAATGTGGCACTGTATGGGTCAGAGGCTTGTTAACTGCAAAGGGAGGATTATGTAGACTTGAGATGTGGTTGTGGAAAAGAATGGAGAGGGTGGGCTGGGTGGCAAGAAGGACAGACTAGGAGGTATTGGATATGGATTGAGAGGAGCAGAAGCTAGTGGCAGAGGCTCGGAGGAGGAAGAAAATGGGAGGAGGACATTTTGATATGAGAGGGAATGCTGAGGAGGGTTATAGAAGGGAAACACTGAGGTAGGGGGAAGAGGATAGGAATTCTGGACGAAACAAGAATAGGAAGACGATATGATGATTTTGAGGGGATTAAATGGTGGATCATATATAGGACATAAAGCAGAACGATATGGCAGAAATTAGGATGTTAGAATTGATACTATCCAAAAACCTACCCCTCAGTAGGTAGAACACTGAAATGAATTAATGATCCAATCTTGAAAGGTTTTTCATGAAGTGAAAATTGCCATGTGATCCCAGATTATGGACCTCTTAAATATTGTAATAGATATATATGGTATTAAGTTACACCATTTATTATACTTAAAATTCCATTCAGCCAATGTCATGGAGGTATTTCCAGTAAAATACTGTGGTATGAAGATGAGATTTAGTGTAGAAACAAATGGAATTATATTTTAAATGATGTGAATGAAAAGAACTGAAAATCTGTCAGATCATTGTATTTACTATTAATAAATTTTTGAATTCAAGTGTGAATTTTTTATTTTAAGGTGTTGTCTCTTTCATTCTCTCTCGAGTTATGCTGTACCCTCTACTACATTATTCTGTTATTTGGCTGCTTGTTGGTGAGGACTACTGCCAGTAGTTTTATTTACTATGGTGCTGACAAACAACAGACAATGTGATAGAAGCATTCCAAGAGCATGAGAGAAATGTGTTCACCGAATGTGACAAGAGTGTGGCTACAGTGTGACAAAGGTATGAATTGGGACTCTGTAAGTCTGTAGAAAGCACGAAAAACAATGCAATGGACAGTGTGCTTAGAATGAGAAAAGACCTGAATACACTGTGACTACAATATGAAAATAGCATAAATTGGGACTCAAATGGATGCAGAGCACACGAGAGACTAGTGTGAGGGCACCATGCATATGGATAGTGTCCTCACATTATATGCATGGTGTCCTCTATCTGTTCGCATGGTGTCCTCAATCATGGTGTCCTTATAACCTCATGGCCTGCTCACGCTATGCACACATTGTCTGCATACTGTACTCACAGTGTCCTCACACTGTACAGTTACACTGTCTGGCACACTTTCTGTTTGCTTTTAAGTCCCAATTTACCCTTTTGGCATGTAGCCACAGGGTATGCACACTGTTCCAAATGGTCTTTTCATGCTCCATGCATTGTGTTGGCACAGTTTGATCACACTGAGCATCATGGTTTTATTTTCAACACAGAAATTACAGTAGTTCACATCAACAGTACAATTATAGTTCACATCAATTGAAGTGATGTCTAAAGTTGTTCTATAGCAATTATAAAGCTCTTAAAGTACATATAAGGGAGACTTGTCATGAACTATGTCTGAATGGCTTTCCCTGGATAGTGGGCTGACATCCTTAGACTCGTGCATAGCTTTGCTGTTAAAATTAGACTGTCATAATAGACTGGTCGATTGGACAGTGAGTTAAGCTGCAAGAGATATGCATTAAGCAGAGTCATGATTTCAAGAAGAACATGGAAAACTTAAAAAAGTTGCAAGGAAAAATCATCCTCCTGGACTGGGGTACGAACATCCCTTATAGTCCAGGAGGATTTTTTTTCTGTGATTTTCTCAGTTTAAATGATGAATGCCTCTTAGCCCATAAATTCCCATACAGTTTCTGAACAGAGGTTGAGTGAAAACTTGAAGAAGATGAAAGCGAAGCACATTTCACACTCCATGGAGTATGAAATCTGCTCTAAAATTTGAAAACTGAAGATTTTTTCCAAATTTTCTGCAACTTTCTCTCATTAGAAGTGTGTTTCTAATGACCGTGGCAACGATGATGAAAACCAATATCTTATTAAAAATAAATTCTTGTAAGATGACTTATCAATGAAATATAGTTTGGAAAAAAATCCTGAGAATAATCTATTTGAAAATCTTTATGTTTTACGACTACAACTTGAGAACTCTGCCTGCGATGGGTCACTTATTAACCACTGTTAATATTTTTATTGGCCGTAAAAGTTGTTCCATTATGTGTAATTCGAAGAGCATTGGTATGGCATTGGTAAAGTAGAATTCAAACCCTGCCGGGAATTTACTGTCAATTGTTTTTCGCCATGAAAATATTTTGACATTGTGAAACACAAAGGAGGCTCTTTTAATGTTGGAAAAGCTATCACAAATCGATCTCAGGCGTCCTTAAATTGATTCATGGTAATTTTTAAGATTTTAAAAGACTTTCAAACCCAATCTGTGTGCTCTAATCTGGCTCTCTGAAGAAATACTCAGAGGCGTTCATCGACAGTTACAAGAACTCGAATTTCGGACGAACATGTAGCCCGTAAGTATCCTTATTTCCGTTTGATTGTAAAAGAAAGTATCTATGACAGGCCAATATATCATGTTACTGTAGTATGCGATGTGTTTTTAAACTGTTTTTCGGTAGATTTGAACGGTAATTTTCTTGCTATGAGCATAATGAATTATGCCCGCCATTTGCAAGAAATGTTCTCGGGGCTGAATCAAATTTTCTGAAGTCGTGTAAATGACAATTTTGGTATGTATACACGATATACGGCTGGTTCATAACCTTTTTGATAGTCTTAAAGAAAATTTTGGCAGCACTGCGGATTAATAACGTACAGAAAGGCCTGTGTGTGTCTATTTTTCTCGCAAGGTAATGCAGTGGTGTAATTGGCATAGTAATGCATGAAGATGAGTATTCATTATTTTGCCTTGTAGTTCAATGTCATTTTGTGTAATAAATCATGCCAGAAAATAATTATAATTGGAATGATAAATCAATTGGAAAATCCTATGATTTTAATATTAATATATGGACGCTAACCTTCCTCCTCATTCGTATGTAATGACTAGCTCATGGTAGGTTCCCATGATTTCATTATGTACCATTTTTTTAAGTAAAGTATTCATTAAAAATTTACTTTTCAACCCCACTTTTTTCATTGCCATTGTTATATTCTCGCATTATCCTCCTAAACATTTAAGTTTAATAAATCACTTCGCCTTTAGTTGTTAGGAGGATGGGAGGGACGGCTGTGGATACCTGGAAAAACCCAGATATGACCACGGCTCGAAGTCAGAATGGATTTGGTTGGTGTGAAGGCCGAGCACAATGATGACAGTTGCAGCCAAGAAGAAAGTAAGACTCATACAAGTAATTGTGATGTTGAGTTGGGTGCAGGACAAACAAACTCCACTCCAGAGAGCCCCTCTGTATCAGTACCTCCCGTACCTCCAGCAAAAGCTGCAGGAGCCCAGCTGCGAACCAGTGCTCGGGTCTCTAAAAAGCTACGGCTTGATTCGATCGCCTCCGTTGGTACTTCAGCCGCTACCACCAGTGGTGTATGTGCAGAGAAGAAAGGTAGGAGATTATAGCTTTTGATTTTATTTAAGTAGTATTTTTTTATAGATACATTAATGAGGTTAGGAGGGTCAAATGAATTTAGGAAATACCAATGAGACAATGCTAAGTAGCAATTTTATTAGCTCTTCCATGAGTTGGAGCGGAAAGTCTTCTCCTCTTCATGTTTTTGTTTACTTCATAGCCAGCTTTTCTGGTTCCAGTTCTTGGGTAAGGGCTCATGATAACTTTTAAAAATAACATCCAGGGTGGATATGGCTACCATAAGCTCATCTAATGTGCTAATTTCATCTAATGTGAGGTCTGGATCTCCGCACTGCAAAGTCTGAATGACAGTCTTAGATGTTTGCCAATGTGCAGCCTTCATTTTGAAAATATTGTGTGCCAATGCTTTTTACATTTGCTTTTTTTCGGGATATAAGTGAGCTGTGCAATATCATAATATCATAGATTCATTGTGAATTATTTTAGAGACTTTAGAGATTAACATTTATTATGGCACTTCCCTGATTTTGTACTTTTTGCAGAGTATTTTTGATTAATAGTGGTATATCAGACACTTTACTTTCTCCAAACTTTAAAAAGTTATTTAATTCTATACCCATGAGAAAATGGTGTTGGGAATTTTAGATTTGATGTCAGTTTTATGTTTGCCAGCTCTAAGATCAATTATTTAACCTTTTTAAATAAGCATTTTTAAGTATTAATGTCGAGCATTATAAATCAAGCATCTAAAATGTGTTTTTCTTATGTTTTCTAGAAATTGTGTTGAAGGAGGAGGCAGTGGAAGACTCAACCAGTGGAGCGAATGCACGGCCAAAGAGCCGGCGCCCTTTCGAACCGTGGTCAGTGGAGGGGAAGGATTGGTTTTTTGAGGCATTAAATGAATATGGCAAGGACTATGATGCAATCCGCACACACTATGCTATGCGCATGAGAAAGCGTGGGCTTCCGGAACACTTACTCAAAAACAAGGACCAGATTCGCCATTTTTATTACCGCACGTGGAGCAAGATTTCCAAGTACCTGAAGTTTTCAGATGGTAAGTACCCTACTGGTGGAAATGTTGACACAAGTGGCCTAGCTTCAATGGTGCAGTGGAACACACCACAAGTGGGCCCAGGGCAAGTAGGGACCTGTGGGATCGAGGTAAAAGGTTCAGAAAAAATGGATGCACCTTATGTTAGGCTACAGATGCCTCTTATAAATGTGTCATTTTTGTTTATTGCAAGGTTTTATTATTGTTAATTTCATGTCCCATTTGTCTGAGCTCTGGGGTGCAGAGCCCCACTCTGTTTCTTGAACCTGGGCTTGAACCCACCTTGCCGTGCCACTGAATTACTCTGCTATATTTTTTACTGCAGTATCTTTTTCTCCTCCCTTATTTTGCTGGTATACTCTTCTACTTAGTCTGTTCATGTACTTCTCGTCCTTGATCATTTGTCAGCTGATGAAATTGAACATTAGTGGGAATGTGAGGTGATGGCCTGTTCACCAATGTAAAATTCATGTTGTAAATTGCAATAGATGTAATCAAGTTGCAGGTGATATAACATGGGAGCACAGAAAAAACCCATTTTGCTTTAAAGGCATCTTAAAAAAACGCGTTAATTAGGGGATAATTATAATAAGGGTAAAGATGACAAAATGGATGAGACCTTGGAAGTTTCATTAAAAATAAAGTCCTCTGATACTAATGAAATTTTCTTGTGGTGCTAATGGAATGTATCGAATGGTAATTCATAACTTTTAGTACTTTCTAAATAGTTACAAAGAAGGTCTCATCCATTTTGAGAAAATATATTCTTACAATTTTATGGACAATCTTATTTTAGAGCTTTTTGGTGCAGAATTTCAAAACAATCCAAATTACTAAATTCGTTTGTAAACTAACGTTCAATGAAGTATCATTGTGTGCTTAGCTCTATGGTGGGCTGGCAATTTCTCCTAGTCAGCTGGTGGAAGTCAGTGCAGTATTGTCTCTTGAAGGTTTTATGAGACCCTTATGACTTACAAATACTAATAATACAAAAGGTGGAAGTTAGTAGAAATGACAGTGCTACATTTCTGTTCAGCTTGTATTTGCTTCTTTCAATGATTTGTTACTGCTTCTCAAAATGTCTCAGAGAGCTCCATTGTCTCAGATGGAGATTGATCTGATTTTGAATACTATGTTTTTTTTCAGCCTAGGAATACAACTTAATAACATTTAATAGGCAGTATGTCATAAGGTGTCAAGAGTGTCTTGGGATCTTCTTAGGCACTCACTCACTCTCATTAGGTACAAGGGTAGATGTCAGAGTCATTTGGGGCTTATATTTGATTTTTCCTCTGAGTTTCAAATTCAATCACTCAAATTATACCATTGAGTGAAGGAAGGATATTCATTTAAAAAAACCATCTATATTAGCTAATGTTCAAAAATCGCTCTAGAGGCATAAGTAAAATGGTGTGCATTTTTCCTGAGTGGAGGAGAAAAACCTCATATCTGGAGGTAACATGCTGAGTTACTGTATATTTGGCCCAAGATTTACTCAATTTCAATACATAAGCAACCATTCATGGGATGTTTTTGCATCAGCTACTACCATGTGCCCTACCCACAATGCTGTGCTGCGTGTAATCGGGCCAGAGTCTCGGTCAGCTGATTCCTCTTGCGCCCTTCATACATTCCCACGTTCCCCTTGTTCCTTCCCCTGCTAGAGTTGAGGTAGCAATTTTCATTTGTTTACACTTAGACTTTTAGTGGCACACAAAAAGTACAATCCATGCCAGACTTACTCTCCATGCATAAGTGAACATTTATTTGGAAACATATTCTTGCATGCGATTGAATTCAAATTTTTATGATTTGCATTACATGATTTGTTGAAGTAAAAAATAGCATTTGCAGTGTTAACTGTTTCACTGTTGCAAACATGTATGTTTGCGTGGCAGGCTGCTGTGAATGTACTTTTACGCCTGTCTCCAGAGAGTGCACTGTGGTTTCTCACCTGCCCTTGAATGTTTTAAAGTATACCATGTCCTGAAAAGTTTTTTAAACGTTAGTTAATCTTCAAGACTCCCAAGATGCACCGAAGTGCATGCCACAGGTCCCAGTCGATCCTGATTTATACTGTGTTTTAGTGATCAGTTTCATTATTTTAGGGAATTTTTCTTTGCGTGTCGCGTGTGCATGTTTGATACCATAGTCTTATCCGTCAACAGTGCCCTCTGTGTCTCAACAAATCGTCAGTTAAAGAAAGTTTTTTTTTCTGGCCTTCCAATTGAGTGGTTACACCATATTCCCTGATGTCCCGTCATCCCCGTATTTGTGTTCGTGCGGACCCTTGCTGGCAACTGTCTCACACCTGTACCCGCTACGCTGAGTGGTCATTTTATTAATTGTGCTACTGTCTGGTGACGTTAACCTTAACCCTGGCCCTCCCTCATGTGATCCACCTTTTCGTGTATATTACCAAAATGTTGGAAGCATCAAAAACAAACTTTCAACTTGTGATTACCATGCTCACAAACTGTTCCTTTTGCCTTCACCGAAACTTGGCTGTCTTCCACTGTCAGTGACAGTGAGTTGTCTTTCTCTGACACTCATAAAATTTACCGCAGGGATAGAACCTCTTGAGGTGGTGGTGTACTTGTGGCCATAAACTCTAACATAAATTCAAAGCTGCTAGAGATGGAGAGCAAAATTGTGTGGTGTGAAGTCTCCCTTCCTTCTTCCCCACATGCAAAATCAAAATCAAGAAAATCGTTTATAGGGTGTTTTTACCACCCCCTTCAAGTGACATCAAAATTTTAGAAAAATGTTTGGACTCAGTACTAAGCACCCTGAAACTTGGCGATATCATCCTAGTTGGAGATTTTTAACTTATCGATTGGATGGGACTCTCCAATCTGTGGTCATCCACACAACATCCATGGAAACTTTTTTCTTGATCATTTTACCAATGCCTTTCAACTATCCCAATATATTCTTCACCATACTTCACCATGCAACAATTACTCGCAACCTTTCTGTTACTGTTTGAAATGCGGGTTCCAATCGCCCTTGGAGTTCGGCTGCATAGTTGTGGTCTGTAGCATAATTAATGGAGAGTGGCAAAGTAATATCATCAAACGGCAACTCAATATGGTGTCCATGCATTAGGAAATAAGGAGTTCCCTACTTAATGGAATGAGGGTTTCCTATTGGGTAATAGGGCAAATGGCAAACATTCGTCCCAGTCGCACTGAAATTTGTCGACGAAATGCGACATAATGTCCATCAAAGTCCTATTATTCTGCTCAATTAAACTATTAATGGCTGGATGGTAAGCTGTAGTTAGTAACTTCCTTGTCCCTAAAATTTTACACACTTCCCGCATGAGTTGGGATGTAAAGTTAGTACTGTGATCCGTCAACAATTGTTGAGGGACTCCATGACACGTTATTATTGTTTCCACCAATACCCTCGCTACAGTTTCCGATTTTGATTGGGAATGGCTATTGCTACTGGGTACTTAGTGAATGCATCCTGGAAGGTCAGTATATACCTATTCCCTCTATCCGTCCTAAGTAGGGGTCCCACGATGTCCATCGCAGCTCGCTGCAGGGGTCCATTTACTTCGGGCAATGCCTGTAACGGAGCTCTGTTCTGTTTACGCGGGTCTTAAAGTGATTGACATGAATGGCATTGCGCACAATAATTGGCCTCATCGTGTATTATTTTCGGCCACAAAAACTTGGCCTGGATTGTTCGTAAGGTACACTTTACTCCCATATGCCCCACCCATGGTGAGTCATGGAATGCTTTGAGCACTCTCTCTCTCATACTCTTAGGTTCAACCGTTTCATTGGCCGATGATCCATAATAACCGTAAAGGCTCTGCCATGCAGGTAACACCTAAAATATTTAATGGCCCACACTACGGCAAGACACTCTGTGGCGCTGTAGTTACTTATTCAATTGCCGACTGGCATAAGCGACCACATACTCTCCTGTGGCATCCTTTTGTGCCAATACCACTCCCAAAGCTTCATCTGATACATCAGTATGCAGAAAAAAAGGTTTCCTGAAATCAGGCTACCGAAGTACCGGCTCGCTACACAGAAAAATCCCTCAATGTCGCAAAAGCAGCGACGGCCTCCTGAATCCGTACGAATTTCACGCCCTTCCTTGTCAATTCGGTAAGTGGCTTAGCTATTTGTGCAAAGTTAGAAATGAAAAAGCGGCAATGCCCATCAAATCCCAAAAATCTTCTAAGGGTCCTTAAATTATGTGGTGGGGGAAAGTCTTTAATTGCTTAAACGTTATCGGAATCGGGCTCTACTCCCCTCAATGAAATAATATGTCCTAAATATTTCACTGAGTGCTCTAAAAACTATCACTTGGTGGGTTGTAATTTTAGTTCCGATTCCCATTATCGCTAGAACTCTTCCTTTAAGTGGATTAAATGTTCTTCTACGTCCCAACCGAAAACAATGATATCGTTGAGATACTCCAAGCACCTATTCCCTTTAAGACATGACACTACCGCAACCATTAGCCTTTGAAATGTACTCGGACTGTTGGCAAGACCTAAGGGTATCCTCTTAATTTCATAAAGTCCTTCTGGGGTAGAGAAAGCTGTTTTATTCTCTATCTTTCGGCTCTACTTCAATTTGCCAATACCCGCTGGCCATATCCAACATGGAAAAATATCTGGCTCCTCCTCATTGATCCAGCGATTCTTGAATATTAAGCAAAGGGTACTCCTCCCTTTGCGTAATTTTATTGAGAGCCCAGAAGTCCATGCAGAAGCGAAGTTTCTCTTCTCCGCTCCCTGATTTCTTCGCAACTAGTACTACCAGAGCTCCAGTGTGAGGTAGAATCTTTAATAATACCTTACGCTAACACTCTGCAATGTGTGTGCACATTAGTTCTCGCTGTGTCTGAAGAACTCGATACTGATACTGATATATGGGTGAATGATTACCCTGTGTATTTCATGCTGTACCTGAGCAGTTTTTTCCTGTGGATATCCTTCAATATGGAAAATATCCACGTATTCCGTAAGAATACGGTGTAGTTGCCTCCCTTTGTCCTACGGCAAGGCTGCACACTGGTCCACTAATTCTTCCGGGAGACTTTTCCTTCTGTGGTTGTTCCCTTTGTGAGTCTCATTCATCACTACAAAATCTCGTGTGATAGCTCTTCACTATCTAATCTATTGCTTTCACGGGAATTTCCACTTTTTCCCCTGATTCATTTATCAGTTTAATAGGGATTTGATTTCCCTCCTTGTGGCTCACAATCCCTCTCCGGACCATAATTCAGTGAATAGGAATTTCGGCTGGTTCCATTAACATAAATGGTTCAGTTTGCATTTCCTCATTTGGAAGAATACCCATTTTCACCTCTTTGCTGTGTGGTGAAATTATTATTCGCTCTCTCAGCCTAACGATCTTTTGATTGCCTGTCTCCTCCTTGGCAATTTCCACTTGCTTTGGATAGTCTACCTCCGACCGTGACTCTACACTTTCGTTTTCCTTTCTCGCTTCTTCCCTTGCCCATATTCCTACTTTCCCAATACGTTATTGATTCCAGATTCAAGGCATTCATTACCCACTTTCAACACCTCGGTTTAGGAAGTTCAAATTCGCTCCCATTGTCCGGAGGAGATCTACTCCGATAATGCCATCCATGGGTATTCTAAAGTCTGAGCCTACCACCTGGAGTTTGTGGAAAAAGGTCTGATTACCTAACCATAGTGGGAGTGTTAGAGAGCCTATTATGGCGAGCTGATGCCCGGTTACACTACAAAGTTCAGTTTTGGGGGGGTGGAGGATTTGGTGTGGGCTGGTGACATCTTCTCAGATGAGCGACAGGAAGGAGCCGGTGTTGATGAGGAATGATGTCTGGTTGCCCTCCAACTCGGCTACCACAGCATAAGCTGCTCCTTATTGGGCGTGGTGTTCTGCAGTGCCCCTCTGCTTCTCTCTCTCTTTACCAACCCCTGGTTCCTCTCTGTGCTGCGGGGCTGGTGCCCAGAGGGAAGTCTGTTTGGGTGGACACGGCGAGGTCCTCCTGCTGTTTGGCTGCTATCTCGGTCGGCTCAGGGGGTGGGGGTCAGCTTCATTCCGCGATGACGGTCTGCGTGTAGTGGAGGTCCTTGTTGGCGGGCGAGGGGAGGGGGTCCTCCTGCCTGTGACGGTGCATATTTTTGAGGGGGAGGGGAAAGTCTTGGCGACGAGAAATTTGTGTGGCATTCCCGCATAATGTGCCTCGTTTGGTTGCACTTGAAGCAGCACACCAAATTAAGTCTACATTCCCTCGCAAAATGTCCGGACTAGCGGCACTGAAAACACATGTGTTGTGGTGGAGGGGGTAAAAACGTCTGTGACGGAGGCTCTCTTGCAGTGACCTCCTCTCCCACGAGACAGGGCAGGATGCTAAAGTGTATTCCTGCCCTGCTCGTCATTCTGCTCCTCCATTTTCGCTAGGTGTACATGTTTTCATATTTGACAGCTTGATCAAGGTGACATTTTTCTTTCATTTTATGCAAATAAAATGCTCTGTTCACTGCTTTGTGAATCTTGGCTAAACTACCTTAATATCACCTTGAGTGATAACCAATGGGTAAGAGTTTCTTGTGGTAGATTGTCTTCTTTGCTTATGATATTCTAATTGTTATGTTTTTGACTCTTTATCTAACAGAATTTCCCTTAATCTTATCTTATGTTCTTATTGACTCTTGTTGAAATTGTCATGGTAACGGTGGTATATTTTTCATGAAGTTTTTGGAAGCAATATGAAGAATTATTATGCAAACAGAAAAACTTCTGCCTGTAATATATGTACTGATGTACAATTAGAAAAATTCAACCTTATATTTTCGTGTTCAGTTATGTTAAAATTTATTCCTAATTTTTTGCAAGTTTTCATATCATTTCTCATATGTTATAAAATGAATTTAAGTTTTTGCATGTTGTTAATCAAAATTTATACCTCCAGATATGTCTAAGGTGGCTCAAGAGCTCTATGGCCTTATCAACTATGGAGAGTTACGCAAGAAAATAGCAGGACCATTCACTGAGAAGATAGGCATGCGATTGAATGAACTGGTCTTCTATGGTGCCACCCAGCTTCGTGTGAGGGGGAAGACAGTCAGAGTCAAGACTCCCATCTGCCGATCATTAAGACGCTTGCATTTAGAAGAAGGGGCAGGTGAGAGAAGAATCTGTGATGTCTAACTTGGGTATTCTGATTGCTATCTATGCTGGGTTCTCTGAGAGATTCTTGGATTTGACTTTGGGATTTGGAATCTCGTGATGTCTGAATTGTGGAATTACATTGTTTTAAGTATGGATTAAGGGTATAACATATTCTTGTTATTGCCACTTTCTACATTTTATAAGTTTTACTAGTGTGGGAATTAGAATAGTACTCAGTAGAATTCAAAGGCACTCAATGTTTTGTGATTCAAGTGAGTGTTTTATCGTGGTAAATAATATTAATTTTAATGAAAATTTAAATAGCTGTTGGTGGAATTCAAATGTGATCAACTTTTAAAGACAATGTTGGTAATTTAGGTCAGTTTATTCAGGTTTTTCCCATGTTGATTCACATTAATGGACGGGTTGATGTTCAAATCCAAACTCTGGTGGCAACCATTTACTAAAATCTTGAATCATACCTGTTGGGGAAACGTCTGTACTCCACCCATTGGGCTGTTGTCCCCTTGGTACCTCTCGCTAAGAGCAGATCACTGCCAGTGATCAATTTACCCTTCCACCATTCCCCAATAAACCTTTCTTTCTCAACCTACCCATATATCCTTAATAGTGAAAATTTACTCAGTTCTCATTCATTTCTCTAAATAACCAGCTATGTAACAAAGTTATCAAAATTCAAATCCAAACACTGATAACAACCATTTACTTAAATCTCGAATCATACACTTCATATGCCTTAGTACGCTCTTCCTCAGATTTGGAGGCAATCATATTCTTGTATGCCTCTTTCTTTTCCCTGACTGCAATTTTCACCTCTTCATTCCACCAAGCATCACCTTTCATTCTTCCTACCACTCCTTTTCCACATACACTTTCAGCACATTCTACAATCACTCCTTTTTAACACTCCCACATATTCACATTCTCATTTCTGATATACTCATCCCATTCTCTCTGCTTCAAAGATAGAGCACCCTCGAGCATGCAATCATACTGAATTCTTACTTCACTGTCTAGCAACCTCTCCACGTGTACTCTCAACTGCTTAGGTGCAACATTCTTCCTTGGCACCCACTTTCTGCCCAGAATCACTTTGGAGAGTACCAAATAATGTTCTGTTCCACATTCAGCATCACTCTCGTGTCCCACACTAACTCCCTCAATATCTCATCATACACAACAAAATCAAACATGCTTTTACTATCACCCCTTTGCCAAGTATACATGTATATTCTCTTATGTTTAAACCATGTATTCGACACAAACGCTCCTTTTTCCAAGCACGTACTCACTAAGTTTTCACCATTATCATTCACTCAAGGGTCACCAAATGGCCCAACCACTCTCTCAGATGCATTCCGCCTCACAATAACCCAGCCATTCATGTCACCTAGTACAATTATTCTCTCACCAGGGTCACATTCATTCAAAACCTCTCTCAGTTTTTCCCAAAACTCATCTTACACACTCACTTTTTCAATCCACTGGTGCATAGCACGCCACAATCACAACTTCATGATACCTACTTTCATGCGAACCCAGAGCAATCTAGGGAATACTAACTTGTACTTCCTTACTAATAACTTAGCTCTCTCATTAAAAATGAGTCCTACGCCTTGACTGACGTGTACATTATCGTCAACTCCTGACCACAGTGCCAGACCACCGCCATCTAAAGTAATTTTTTGCATGGATTTTATAACAGAAACCCTTGAAAAGAAGGAAGAGAGGGAGACCTAGAGGAAGTCAGGACATTATTTCAATGTTCATCCTAGAACCTTCAATGATTAGCTTTTTAATCACAAAATTTGGAGGTGTGGCACCTATTTTATTTCAAGTTACTGTCAAGCCATGGATTTTAGTTGATATTTTTCAGTGAAAGGACTCTGGAACTTATGACTTATATTTGAAAATGCAGTAAATTTGATATCAAGGTATTGAAGGGGGCAAAAAAGATGGCAATATGTAATATCCAAGTGTTTATATTTGAGGGTCGAGAACAAGCCATGATTATTTATATATTTCATATCCCTTAATTGTATTTTAATTTTTGAATCAAGCAATGTGAAATATGTCTAGTCTTTTAATTATGTACGTAGAACATTTTAGAACTATGCTTTGATTGAAATTTTATGTTAACTCATTTTATAGTTATGTGAGAGCAAAGACCCTAATGTCACTTTGCTAAATCAATGGTTAACTAAAGCCAAGGAGTGTTATATCATGGTACATATTACTTTGTATTCACATGTATTTTTAGTGAATTTCATGTGTTATTCAGTTGTTGGCAATAGTGATGGCTGAATACAGTGTAGAAAACTGTTTCTTTAGAGCTGTTTCTTTTATTTTGTGTTGTTGCTAGACTGTCCTGAGGATCTTCGGCTGCCTACACGTGTAACTGTGGAGTTGAAACCAAGTGACAACATGGCATGGAACTATGTCCATGCTGCAGCGCAGAATCCTCGGGTTCGAACCACATTACTTCTTCAGAGGAGACTGTCTTCTCTGATTTCCTTTCTTCAGCAGCGCTGGAGGCTTCCTCAACAGAGACTTGTATCCTTTTAATACAAAAATTTGGGTAATTTGCTTGCATGATGTGTTAAAAAGAAAATCTCATACCTGCAAAATCATTGTGATTTGCTAAAGATAATATGTATGTTAATTTAGTTTGCTTAGCAAGTGTTTTAAACAGTCCTTTAGTTTGTCTCCTTGAAGGCTGAAAATGCACAGGATAGTAGAGTGCTGATAATCTATGCTAATGGAGGGGAAGCCTGGTTAGATAATCGAAAGTGAGAGATAATCCAATCATGTTCAAGTATGAGGTAGTTGTGGCCTTGATTTCAGCACCATGCTTTCTCGATGGTTTTCACTCGTAAAGTGATGAAATCCTCATGTTCTAAAATGTTATAA
This sequence comes from Ceriagrion tenellum, assembly GCA_963169105.1. Lineage (NCBI taxonomy): Eukaryota > Metazoa > Arthropoda > Insecta > Odonata > Coenagrionidae > Ceriagrion > Ceriagrion tenellum. The sequence continues at coordinate 131,765,874 of OY720640.1, forward strand.
AATAAGTATGCTCCGTCAATTCATGGAACATTCTGATGTGAACTTCATTTTCAGATGTGCTATGCATTCTGTTTTTATTCATTTCCGTTATTATTATTTTCATTTCTACTTGTGATATTTGCCCATCGCTAAATATAAATCCATGATTGCGACATAGGAAGCCATGTTTACTTGATGAATGTACGTGAATGAGTAATGTGGCCATAAAATAGCCTGTTCTCTAATTGGAGCCATTGTCCATGCATCTGACCTGCCACATAGTTGTGTAGGTACATGCATCATATAACCTCGCCTGTACATTCTTAGTGAGGTATATATGATCATTCACATCAGCAAAATTTGCTTCAGGATTTTTTATTTTAACTTCCAAGACTCATGTTAAGATAGCTGACTCACGCTAGCATGACTGCAGCTCGCTGGAATTTGATTCCTCCACCGCAAAATCTAGTGAACTATGGCACAAGTGTGCTCCTGTGCTGGTGGTTATATGCCCCCTGAGTTTTATCCAGAGGGCTGCACTCTGGGTGTCGTCTGCTCTGGCTAGACAGTTGCCTGCATCCACTGCTGACTTGCGCCGTCTGCGTCATTTGGCACAGGCAACTTGAACGCATGATAGCACACACAACCTCCTTCACTCTCATTCATTCACTGCTGATCCCACTCATTTTCAATTTTTACAACAATATTTTAAAAATATTAAGAATTATAAAGCAAAGACTAATCACCCTTGACACCAATATCTGTACGTCTTCATAAAAAGAAACTGAATCCAGTCTTCCGCAGGAATAATTTAAAAAAACACTTTAAAAAACGCGCAGCCAACTAAATTAAATTAAATACAATTGTGGCCAAACTTTGGATCGACGCAGTAGACAATGGAACATTATCACCAGAAACTATAGTTGTTTTTGCAAGCATCTTTTTAAGTTTCTCCACTGAATGGACAGACTTTACATGTAATGCTCAACCTGGGGGAAATTTTCAACACATTAATTACCATCCATTTAGATTTTTCTAGAACTCCTCGGACTTTCTGCCTAACAAAAACCATATTCTTCTTCCTCGTCTGTGCTTACTGGAAATTCAGCTTTCTGTCCTCTCTGACGACAATCAGTTCCATCTGAGTATATATGCCTTCTCTTCATCTTTGTTGCCAAACCCATACCTCAACCACAATCCCTCAGCACCCTCCACTGCATTCCATACAACTGGCTGGAGATGAAGTTGTTTTCTTAGTTTTATTTGGGATTTTCATATTCAAGGAAATTTCTTTGTGTAGCCTTATTCTTAGCTTGTGTAGTGTATTTTTATTGAAATTTATTCTCCCTGTTCTTCTCTTGGTTAGTGAGGCAAGTTGAGCTGTTAGTTAGTGCAGAAGTAATTAAGCTTTCTAAAATGTCTTGATGTACTTTTGAGACCTTGATTTTTACTCTTGAAGAGAAGAATTAGTGGGAACATTAATTGATGGTTTGTTTTTCACCGACTTTGGTAATATTCATGGACTATCACAGAAAGTATATGGCATTCCATAAAGGAGTAGCTTGTATTGTTGGCTGAAAGCTCTATAAAAATTTTCCTCGGTGAAAAAAATATTAGCCACAATTAATATTATGTCTGTGGGCCGTCATGCTGTTGTGGGGTACGGTCATAATAAGTCGACGGGTGGAGTTCCAGTAAGTAAACAACCCTTCCAGTAAGAGCATTAAACACCACATAAGCAACTTTTATTGTCTCCATTAACTGATTTTAATTGGGTCTCTAGTGAGGCACCTATGCAAGTCAGCCACTTACACCTTGTTGCACCTTGAGGTATCTACTTCATGTGGTATCACAAGATGGCCTCTTGAAGAAGTCTTACTCTGTGGATGTGTGGCTTAAGCCTGGCTCTGTCCTGGTCTTCTTCTAAGTCAGCATATTAATATTTGGAATTGTGATCTTTGAGAGCAGTGGCATTGTAATTTATAGCGCATGTTTACAGATGTTCATTTAATAGAGGGGAAGTGGCTGATTTAAAAATCTGTAATGTTTTTACCTTAACTTGGATCCTGCAGAGAGATGAGATCCTTGGTGGGGACGATGCAGCGAAGCGCCCCTGCCTCAGGATCAGACCACCCCCGGATGCTCACATTGCATTACCCACTGTGAATGCGGGTGAATTTGTCACCAGCTCTAGCCTGAGTCTGCAGCGCTATGAGGAGCGCATGCTCCCTCCCAATGCGAGGGGAGCTCCAGTGCCTTCCGTGTCGACCCCTACGAGAGGGAACAAGGGGGGCAAGGGAGCCAGACGGATGGAAGTTGGGGAGGAAACACCTGCACCTTCTGCAGCCACTCCCACGGAAGAAGTTCCTGCATTGCCACTGCCCTTGTCTTCTTCGTGTGCTTCAAAAACTCCTGAATCTGCCAGTACTGAGGCTCTGCCTTCAGTGGATCAAGTGGTGGAGCAGATCCTTGAGCTAGGGAGTCGTGCAGCTGCCGAGAAAGGTGTGAAAACCGAGGCTGGGGAAGAGGGGGGAGAGCAGGTCTTGTCGGAAAAGCCTGTGGAGGTGGGGGAGGTGATGATGGGGAAGAAGAAGACATCATCAGAGGAAGGTGGTGTGCCATCCTCCATGGCAGCATCAGTCTCCAGGAAGGAGGAATCGTGGAAGAAAGAAGGGGGTGGTGCAACATCCTTAAGCATTGCTGATGTGAAGAAAGGCTGGACCCTGGAGGACGTGGGCACCCTCACAGTTGGGGAACTATATCTCATGGTAAGGCCAGTGGTGTGTAGCTCCAACTGGTAAAACTGCAATTGGAAGTACAGTGATACTTTATTTTGCTTAAATCTGATTGGCTCAATTTTATCCCAGTGAAGATGAAATTGCCATCAACCATATTTTGTTTGGTAAAATGTGCTGTATTCTATGAAGATATCCATAAAAATCACCTTGCCTCACATGATCAAGTCCAGACTTTTCACTAATTCTAGTGGCAATTAGCTTTTGGTGATTGTGCTGGTGAAATGATTTCTGTAAACTTGTCAAATTTCTTGCCTATTTCAATCTCAAATCTATCTATCAAAGAACCAACTCCTCTGGGTCAACTGGACTAACTATTTGAGAAAATTGCTCTTTTTTTATGATTTTTTTGCAATTAGTAACTGTTTTCAACTGTATGATTTAACACTTTCCTGGCGAATAATAGTGTTATTGTAGTAGTAGCGAATAGTAAAATATTAGTGTAATTCTCTCGGGCTCGCCATCGGGTAAGAAATTTATAGTCAGCCAACGTTTCGGGTTCCGACTCATTACCCATTCTCAAGGCTACTGATGCGAGCTTGAAAAGACCATTTAAATTTGGCATTATGCGGGGCGGGATTGGTTGAGCCCTGATTGTTGTGGTGGAGGACCGTTGACCAGCGGAGACTTAGCTCTGGCATTCTGAATTCTTTTCAGAATTTTATTCCAAGAGCTGCTGATCATGTAACCAGTATCCCAGTTGAAATTCTTCCTCTTCAACCTTATCTCTATTGTCTCTTTGGTTATGCGATTCCAAAATTGGCTGGATCGCCATAGAGCAGTCTCAAATGATTTCAACTGTCTTATTTTCTCAATATTAATTGTGTCACTTCAGGAGTCAGTTTGAGGTTGTTAGGTAAGTTAATTGTATGAGGCCATGGACATGCTTGCATTTTCTCTGCATTTCCATCGCCGCATCAGGTATGCAGCAACAGTACACCAGAGGGAAATTTGTAGAGTATTGTGGAGGTTCGTTTGATTTGATATTTTCGTTGGTATCAAAGGACGAATAGATCTGATATTGAATGGCTTTGGGTCAAGCTGATGACTATGGACAAAATATAGGACTCTGCAAATCAAGTGTTTGGCACGTCACAACGGAGCCATAGATGGCTGCTCTTCATTGTTTCAAGAGGCACTTGCTACTGCCTGTGTTTGTGATGAGAAGATCATCACTCACTGAACTCACGTTGTTGACTAGACTAATTATTCAGAGCGCTCACACTTTGGCATGATCTCCTCAAGGTCTCTACACCCCAAGGCGAACACAAACTTGAATGCAATCCCATGGCAAGCGATCCAGCACATACCAAAGCGAACTGCCTGCATGAACTGCTCGCGCGAACTCCGAGCGAGTGGTTGACAAGGAGGCAGTATTGTATCATGTGAGGTACATCTACGAGATCATTTCAACACAACTGGCTGTGACTATCATCCTGGCTATTCAACTGTTATTCTCATAACGACTGAGGTGTATGGTGGAATTGGCAGCCTATACAACTTCCCCAACACTCAAGAGAAATTTAGGACAAAAATACTGTAGGAAGTTATGAAAGTGGCAGTTTCCAAACTGAATCAGACTCATTGACGGCAAACATGTGTGGATAAAATTCCCAAACTCTGGCTCTATGTACTTAAAATATTTATGTATATTATCTGTTGTACACCAAGCAATTACTAATCATGATTGCAAAGTCACATGCATCGATGTTGGCGGATATGGAAAAAACAGTGTTGCCGGTTTTCTAGAAGCTTTGTCAATGGGTGAAAGGGATTTTTTTACCCGTAGATATCCTGAATGAATTCTCTGTTGTACGTATGGCTCGGTGTACGGTAGAGAATGCATTTGGGAATCTTGTACAAGTGGAGAATTTTTTAAGACCACCGGAAGTTAAGGTGTGGACAGCAAAACTAATTTTACCGGCAACGTGTGCCTTCCAAAACTATCTAAGGTCTATCTATCCAAAACTATCCACTAATCGTGACCAAGGCTTTGGATATCTACTTGTACAAGCAATTCTTTCAAGGATAGGAGCTTTTCAGAATCAGAATTTGCATCCTTGAAGACCACATACTGCTGCTTTTCACATATATGAATCCAAAATGGGTTGATTGTGCCATGGCACTTTGAACATTCCAAATACTGTAGAAGGCTGCTGTAGCGAGTTTGCATGAAATTTGATCGCTCGTTATAACGCACCCTCATCATAGCCGTCCAACTATTTCTGCAATGCTAATGCCTTGAATCTGTGCATCAAGATTGGGCCAAACTGAACTAATGGACATTAGGTGCAATGTTTTCGTAAATACGTCGAAACGCTAACGAAATTTGGAAGGTTACCAGGGAAAAATTGTCAACTAATATCCGATTTATTTATATTCTGAATTTTCAGTGCACTGCAAAATTTATGGTGACATCTAGAAGGAAATTCCAATTGTACTATCACTGGAAAAATAAGGCATATCTGAACTAATGGGCATTTGGTCAAATGGTATCAAACGTATGTGTACACAATGGTCGAAGGTTCCACATGCAAGTGGTTGATATACTAGAGGGTGATAGTGAATGAGAAAAATTTAACTAATGCTCCATCATTACTGTTATAAAAAGTAAGAAATCACAGTAAATTGATTGGGAATTGAGAATATATTGCAGCGATTGGTCAAAACAGCACCTCTAACGGTCATTTACCAATAGAACCACAACCAATTGTGCTAAAGACACTATCAGGAAGGAGTTTTGCCCAGTACATCACACTTAGGTTGCCAATTTCACTTCGTCTACCATACAAAAGATCATCCTTAGCCACTGATTGAGGAAATCGTGGGGTTAATGAATACCCGGACAGCTGTAAAATGTAGTCCTAATTATGTATCTTCACATCAACATGGCGCAGGCATCACAGGAAGAAAACCGGAAATATTAAGCTCAATACTTTGGGAAACGAGGAGGGTTCAGGGTTATTCCATTAAATAATGAGGAAAGAGTCATTTGCTTTTGAAACCATTCTGAATACTTATTTCAGTGGGTGTCGTAATGCTTTGGTTCAAATTTCGTTCCCCCCCCTCTCGCCCCTACCATGCAGAGGCTCATACCCTTCCCTCTACAGTCAAGGCCACTTGGATCAAAGATAAGCTGGATGAGGGTAGATGAGACGAAGACAGAGATAAGGGGAAATAATACTATTGGATTACACCGATCTCATTCTACCAGAATTCTACCAGAGTCTCACACAAATTAATTTTGCTGTATTATTGAATGAGCAGTGAGAACATTCCTGTCTTGAGTGAGAGGGGTGTTTTGGCTCATCAAATTGTCAAGAGTTTATCCATCCACGATGCCATTTTAATTCTGCAAGCCTTTTGAGTCACACCCCTTGGATAATCCCGTGTGGTGTCAAGAATTCATCCAAAGCAAAATATGAGCTGAGGGAGAGGGAGCAAATGTCTGCCTCTGCTTATCTTGGAATGATTTAGCACCATCAGTCATCCGAGGGGAACCCGAGATACGGTTTCTTCAGGGGTGGGATGAAGAGGGAGCTAAGCCATAAAGATGAAGATGTCAACTGAATCAGAAGAGACAGTGTCACGGGTATTGTGGGAAGTGCTAATAATGATGGGATGCGAGGGACAGCGATCGACACACAGTACGGCTTTCCTATTTATTCCTCCTATTACTTGCATCAAATGCCATCAAAGCTATTGCGGTAAATTTGCAATGTCACCCATGCTTTGGTATTGGACTCTTAGGGGCAGGGAATAGTTTGCTGTCTGCAAAATGATCGAGGATGCGCAGACAAATTACAAATAGCTTCATTTTGTTGCACTGGTTGCTCTTAATGGCCAATGTTTTCTGGAAGAAAAATTATGAAATAGAGCTGTCTCATATGCATTGTATGCATCTCAAATAGGTGGAAACGATTAGTATACATGTTCCAAGAGAATATTTATAAATGAGGTAATTTTAAACCAGTGCTTAACCAAATGTCTCCCTTTGGCTCATATGATGCCAGTATCGAATTTAGAATGGGCATCCAATTCTCCACAGCTTGACACCTACATGAGTACTTTTGCCACTAATATGGTAAAGAGAAATTCATTTTCTTCTAAATCAATAAGCAGCCAATATTAGTAGTGATAATGCCTCTATGTTCCTCTGTTGTGTAAATTTTTCAGCTTCTGCTTTTAGAATTGTGCTGCTGATGTGTCTACAATATATTTTGCAGGGCGAACATTTCAAATAATACTGATTCTAATGGAACATTTTCTGCTGGTCGTAGTTTGTTACTACTCCCTGAGGCATTTCCAAGTTTAAAGGCAGCAGTAATTTTGTCTTTGTTTTCCAGAATTATAAACAGGGTGGACGAAGTTAAACCACATTGTTGGCAGATTTCCATTTTATTGGCGTTTTTTCGTCTCATTCCTGAATAGTTTGGAATTTCTCAGCCGACTCAAATGACTTTCTTCCCGTGAGTGTATCACTGCTTATATATCATATCCATGTAATAGTCATGGAGATCCTTATTTGGTTGTCCATCCAAGGTTTGTTGCATTGGATTCTGCCTCTGGTATGTTTTGTGTCTTTAAGAAATATTTTTAAGGATTTTAAGAGAAATAGATAAAAATAGGGCATTTCCATAAGTGACTAAATGATTGTAAATAGGAATTGGCATCCCAAAAACAAAAAGTGTCCATATCTCACTGTTCCTACCCTCTGCTATTACTTTCAAGTATGTAGTATTTGTGAAACAGTATACACTTGTGCTTTTTTGTCATGTAAAACTTTTATTTTATTGTATTTGTTTTTTACCAGCTGCTTTTTTATTTGGTGGACTTGCATTGATCATGTGAGTGATTTATCTTGCCCAGAATCCTTGACCTGAATGGAGGGTGTGTTGAATAATGTTTGGGTCATGAATTTTAACATCATGAAAGTATTCTGACCATTAATAACATTAAAGTTGTGTGATTAGTGCTGTGTGAATCAGGGATTTTCATTTTTTATCAAACCAAATCGAAGCTCCCACATAAATTTCAAATCGAATCGAAACAAATTAAAAAAAAATATTTGTTAGCGAATCAAATCACCCTAAAAAAATTCACTCATGAATCGAATTCGAATTCTAAATAAAATGCAAAAGTTTATGCAGAGTTAAAGTAATATTAATTTTCAATATTTTTCAGGGCCTTAAATTAGCTTATGCATCTATATAGTGGCACAAAGAATAGCACAGAATAACGTGTGGTTGTTTAAATTTTTGTTTTGCGTGAGTAAAACATATTCTAAGCGGATGGCATACAATTTGGGGATGAGTGCTATGTTTGAATGCATGTAGCAACTCGAAGACGAATCTATCTGATTCGAATTATTTGCTTTCAAAGCATCCCGATTCGCAGGTGAACTGAATGGAATTAAGCCTGATTCGAGTCGATTTGATTTCAAATTATTCGCACAGCTTTATGTGTGATGTTCAATTCTATAATGTCAGAATTTGATTGGATGTCATTTCCTTTTTTCCTGTCAGATTGGAAGTGAGGGAAAAATACATCTCGAGTACCTATGGGAAGAGCCTGAAGAGGAAACTGAAGTTGCCAATAAAGTGGGAATATTAACTTCTGCCTTGCAGAAATTGGTGTCTATTGCAAAACTATCTCTTAACAAGACTGAGGTGAGAATAGGCTTAAACTTGTATTGTTGTAGTCAAGCGTGTATTTTGATGACTTCTTGACAACAAACATTATTGTCAAGAAGTCATTATTGTCATTGATGTTTTCATGCATTTTTTCAAAATTTTCTTGTGACAGAATACCTGTATGTTGGTTGGGCAGGTGTTGTTTCCTTAGTGACCCTTATTTTTATAAGTTATTAAATACATAGCTTAAATTAGAGAAAAAAATTGGAAGAAGTTAGTTGTTCATATTTTGGTCTTTAGAACTGGAATATCCTTTGAAAGTCCCTTCTAACTGATAGAAAAACTCTTTACAATTACAGCTGAAATGTCCCTGTGGACATGTTTGTGGCCGCCGTGGTGCTGGGCGTGGAGGTGCTGGGTCTACCTTGAGAGGTGGTGCACGGGTTGCGTCGAAGAAGTCACTAGCACAACATATCTGGGTCGATCCAAGTAACGATGTGAGTGTGTGTTGTCTTGTATTTTACCATTGCTTCCAGACACCTAATGTCGCTCTGTCCATTCCCTTCGTTTCCTCCCACTCCACTCATCACTCGGATCAACTTTGCAGAAGAAAATCGCCGTGTGCAAGTTGGGTGGCAGGCACACAGGATACTTAGGCCACACTAATTTCCATCAATACATTTCGAATTACTTATGAATACGGTTGCAATAAATAAAAAGTCCATTCTGAAGACATATTCATGTTTAAACGCTAGCCATATTGTATGGCCTATTTGTAGAATGTTGGGTTTTTTTGCCAATTTTGAAACCATTGACTGTGCAGAGATGTCATATTTCCTAGATTTCCTTCAAACTGAATTTTTGTTGGCTATTAGTGTATTTGAAGACCCTACTTATTTTCATATTATGTAAAATTGTTTGGAATCATTCAACTGATGTTGGATGCTGTGGTGTAGCTAGACTCTTGAGGACTTCTGAGCAGATAAATAAAGTGAGGCCCCTTAGACTCCTCAGTTATTCCTTATGGTAGCTATGCCAGGGGTTGGATGGTCAAGTTATTGAAAATATTCTTTCAAAGGAAATAGCTTTTTCACTATCAGAATTTGAACTTTTCATAGTATGATATATTCATGAAATTAAGCAGATAAAACTTGTTGATGTCTACTGATTAGTCTGTGTTTACTTAATTTTGTCATAATATTCCTCCATATTTTGTGGGATATGGTTGATTATGTGGATTCTCAAATTTCTGATATTAACTAAAATGTAAAGAGAAGCAGTGCTAACTTTGGTATGTAGATGACAAATTCAAGCCAAGTGAAAGGAAAGGAGAAACTTAATGATAATAAAAAGTGAACCATGCCTCAGAAAATAATTTATCCTCTTGAAGAAATGCAAACAATCATGAACACCACTGAGATTTATGAGTTTTGTAGTGGTTCCTAAGTGACTGTACAGCTGCTGGATAAATATTTAGTTGTCCATTTTGGGACTGCACAGATGATAAAGGTTAAGAGCCCTCAGTGTGTCATGACAGATGTTTCTCTCCACAGAAGATTGGTCAGTTCTCTCCGATGAGCAAAGGGGCTGAAGAGCAGCTGATGCAACAGCAACAGCAGCCTCCCACTCCGACGTGGGGTGCTCCTCCTCCCCCTCCCCCAATCAACATCCAAGGGGGACATCAGCGAACCGTGTACCGAGAAAGTGTGTTCCGTCGTCCCGCCCTGGCACCATGCCGCCCACTTGCGGGAATTGTGAGTCCAGGGGCAGCTGCTGAAGCATTCAAGGCACAGCTTGATGTGAGTTCTGTCATTGTCATCCATGCTGGTGACTATCTATTCTTTTATCATTATCTTTTTGTATGATAGTAGCTCTGCACATTTTAACTTATTTTACAGTTGGATCCCTTATTTCTTGAATAATTATTTGAAATAAATATAAGGAATGCCAAATATTGTATTGGAAATTAATCATCTATGGAAATAATGGAACACTTAAAATGGGCTGCTTAGTTTGTACATGCTGTTGTATTTAATACTCATTTGAATTCTAAAGCTAGGGCCTCACTGGTGCGGCACAACAGCTGCGAAAGGTACAACAGTATTTAGATTGACGCTCAGCGATGAGGACCCAAGGGTCTATCGCACCCTCGCACAAACTGGCACAATTCGATGGCCTCTTCTCATAGCTCAGATGGCAGTGTCAGGGGAAGTTACTGTAAAACGTCTTCCTGTAAGTCTTTCACTTGAGTATATTGTACCAGATATGAGGCTCTGTGGTGTGAATCACATACTCTGGAAGAGGTTTTCCTATTTTCTCATTCTCAGTTAATCTCAGGCCCTGGAGGTTCCTGGATTTGAATCTGCGCAGAATTGAATATCTGTGGTATTTAATATAGGAAACCCGAATTATTTCTACTAAGCGGCACGGCATACCTTTAAATCCTCTTTGACCCTATTTTCAGTATATTATAAAGCAGATGGAGAAGAATATGAGAACGAAAATGATATGAGGGAAATGGACAACAGCTCAACTGTATCTTGAATTTGAGGATATTTTATGATTTGGCTCCTCTAGTATACTCCTGTTCAAAAAAAACTTAACCACCTAGGAGCCAAAAAATGTCTAAGTCCCGTGTTGGCATCAATATGACAATGCCGAACCATGCCCCCTTGCGCAGGAAAGCAATAAATGCACGGGACGGAGAAGAAACCTTCTTCGGAACGAATTTGGTGATAGGGAATTCTCCTCTGTGAAAGATTTATAGCTGTAAAGGATTATTTCTAGTGGGGTGGGGATGGGTTTGGTCTCTTGTGTCGGTACGATCATGTCTGTTGGCATGCTTAAGGATGGGGAACCATGGAGATAAGAAAGGTCGGTCAGGGGATGAAGTCGCAAAATCGTCCTCGTTTTAGAATCTACAAGAATGAAAGACAGAACTGAAATATCCATTTCATGTCTTCGCACAGGAAACCTTTGTTGAAAGTGATAGCACTTCCTCTTTTTCTCCCTCTTCCTCTCCTTCCTCTTTTTAGGCTCCAGAAAGTCTATTACAGGTCACGTTAAGAGGTTGAATCGGGTCAAATTGAATATAAAAATCATTTGTTTATTCTTACATTTCTGATAGCATCAAGTCATTGTCTAACATAGAGTTCAAACAATATTCCAAGTATTTTACTGCTAAAACGATAGTGGTTTCATTATCTAGGTGTTAATCACTGATTGTCATCGCTTGGGAGGTTTGAATTGTGTTGAATGGGAAAAAAAATCAGTCTATTACACTTGAAGAGTTTTGATACATAATTTGAATTTAATATTTTGTGACAAATCATTGACATATGAGACAATGAAAACATGTTCACTATGAAATGTGGCCCTCATGGAAATCATTTGACAGCACAGTAGAAACTTGAAATTACGAAGTTGATGGGACCGGAAAAATAGACACTTCATGATATCGAATTTCATATGAACGATTATCTTTCAAGAGAATCGTGATGATGTTATTTTTTGTTTCCTTAAATTACGACCTACTCTCGTGACGTACTTACATGATTTACGAAGTTATAATTTATGGAAGTTAATATAAATTTGTATTCATGCCAACAGGGTGCATAAAGTTGAACACAGCTGACTTGTCGGAGGTTGACGCTTGCTAATTTTGGGATTTCCGCTTCATTGTTCCATCTTTTCACGGCAGAAATCTCCAAAATTGGAAGAATCAACCTCCATTCATTCCACCAGGAAATCTACATCTAAGCAATTAACTTTTCATCTTTTTTTCAGTGAGTAAGAGATTAGGCAATCAAGCGTCTTTGTAAAATTTTTTACAATTTGGACTATGCCTAGGAAGCTTCATAGTGCATTTTTCTATGTCATTTCTTAACTAGAGAACTCGTAACTCTGGCGTGAGTGATGTATTGCAATACCAGTAATATTAATTTATGCATGCACTAAGGTAGTGTGTGAATTTCCCGATCATTTGCACCTGATATAGAAATTAGAGGAATATATTTTCGATAGTAGAAGATCATATGCTCCGTGTCAGGCATAATATATGCACCTATATTAAGCTAAGACAGTGAGAAGATTCTCTCACGGATTCTATGCCTTGTATGCATGTATTTCGTACAAAAAATGACATGCCTGTTAATTTTGCGAAATAACAATCATTATTCTCCCCTGGATTCAGCTTATTAGTGCATGGTTATTTCTGAGATGAAGGAGCTGAAAGAAGAGCCTTAGAGGAGTCCAGCTAAATGTGTATCTCCTTTCAAAAGTTTTTCAAGTAGAATGAACACACAAGACCACCCTTCGGGTGATGGAAAGCCTGTGCTGGTTGTAATTGCACATTCACCAATGTAATACGTTTACATATTTAAGCAAATGCCATTCACGGGCCTTCAGATGGAGTGCTAATTTACTCAAGTTGTTCTATCTGTCAAAACAAATGCTTCTGAGTTCAATGCTCATATTAGTCATACAGGATATAATAATTGCAATTGAGAAGAAATTGTTTAGTGCTACAAACACACATTTGTAGGTATGAATTGAGAGTTTCCCTACTTATCTGAAAAGGCTTATCTTTTCATTTTGGCATACTTTGAATTCTTTGAAAATTCATTTGCTGGGTGATGTATCTTGGAAGTGATCTTTGCTGTATTCTCCCCTCTTTTCATAATCCCACCATGATATGAAAGTTTTGGCATCTCTTTCAATGATAGAATTTTATCACCTAGTTTTTATTTTGGTGATGGGTTGCTGTTACTGTTAGAGAATAGTATTACTCTTATGACACCAAGGTGTTAAAACTGCAATTGGGATTACAATAAATATTGAACAATAAAATACGTAATTCTAATGAGGTTAATTATCCATCAAACGCTAAATCTCATTGATAGATACGTTTGTGATTACTCATATTATTCATTGTTTATTTCAAGTTTAAAATCCTTCTCCAGAAACAAAATTGTTACTGTCTTCTAAGCTTTTAGAGATCATATCATTTAGCAGTTACACAATTGATAACAAAAGGTGAAATAGTGTGAAAGAAAATGGATGCCCAACCAAACTTTGACCATGTGAACCTACCACAAATGGTAGCTATGTACATTAGGTGGACTAAAATGGAATGGTATTGAATTTCAGGATCCTGTAAGATGATGGGGAGTTGTGTCTCCTTTCTAATCATAAATATTGTGGTCAATGTTATTTTCACTTCCATTTTCAACTCTGAGTGATGTGAGTCAACTTATAGTTGTATGGTGGTGTATCATCTGCTCTCTTCATTACTTTTAGGAAGATATGACTTGTGACTATATGTCTGCTCTACCATAATTTTAGTCACGAGCAAAAATATGTTCAGTATCATTGTAATTTATATTAAGGTTAAGGGGCCGCTTCTATTAGTTTTGACGTTACAATGCTGGTCATATGCTCATTATTCTTGCCCAAAAGGACTTACCTACTCTAAAAGGTATCAGCCCTGTTCTAGTTTCTGTGCCAATATTTAAGAGTTGACCCATAAAAGTCATGGGTATGAAGGCCTATTTCAAAAAAATTGTATTTTATCCATGGTTGGCTATAGTTAGTGAAGATTGCTGCTGCACCTAATGTTTTCATGTGTTTAATGGGGAACTTACCATTAGCTTTGAGGTGTTCAATTTCCTCCCTTGATGACCACTTTTTTTCTTTGCAGAAATTTCGACCAAAGTACTGCAATCGTCGTGGTCGGAGTGTAAGGAAGAGTGTTGTGGTGCAGCGTATGCTCCCCCTTCTACCAAAGGCCCCTACTGCTCCCCCCCATGCTTTCATGACGCTCAAAGTTATACCACAGACAAGCCAGCTGTCTGGGGAGTTTGCTCCTATCGCCCCTTCTCCTTCACCACCGGCCGTGTTCTGTGCAGCAGAGCCCCCACCTCCTGCGCAACCACCTCCCCCAGCGCCACCACCGCAGATCATCCTCGAGAGTGCCCCAACCATGAGTGCAGTGCCTACGACAGGGACCCTGGATTTGCCTCTTGCGGGACCCAGCTTTGTTGGTGAGCCACCTGTAGTATCGCCACTAGTATTGTGCAAAAATTTGTTGATATTAGTCAAAGCATCACTCTTGAACTGGGATTCCCCATAATGTAGGAATGTGTGAAGTCCTTGGGAGAAAAAATACTTTTCCTGGACTGAGATTTGAACCCAGGTATTTGCAAGCGTGGAACCAAGTGACTTACCCCTGTGAATTTTTTAAAGGGTTTTAAGGAAGTAGGTGTATTTAATAAACGTGTTATGTTATGTTGTCTGTATGTTGAAACATTGAGTATTATATTTTGGTCGTTCATAAGAATTTTCTCAGCATCACTCATCACATTTGGTCGTTCAATCCTAATATTGGTTGACTGCAGCCCTCTGTCCCTCACTATCTAATGCTTGCTCCATTACATCCTGGTAGGTCTTCCTGTATCCTTGTCTCTTCATTGGGTATTTGTATTTATTTCTGATTCTTCCACTGGGGACTTCTTCGTATATTTTCCCTTCAATTATGTTCATCACAAATCTGTTGTGCCTGAGAGAATATCCAATCCATCTGGTTCTTCTTTTCTGCACAGGTACACCTCAACTAATGTCATTCCAAGTTACCTCAGTTCCATAGATACGTTGGTTTTTCTGGCTAATTATGGAATAAAATAGGTCAAAGTACCAACTTACTAGAGTATGTACAAAAATGTGAGTCGAGAAAATACCCAGAATAATAAAAATATGAGAAATCACATCTAAATAAAGTAAAAAGCATTATAATAGAAATAGTTCTCAGTAAATGATATAAATTAATCACAAATTCAAAAATATGGAATTAAGTGCAGATCAGAACTCGTATGAACATGAATAGTAAGGAATGGAATGATGTGTGTAGAAGAAACGTTTAGTAACCTGCCAGTATGCAGTAATCACAATAGCCACAGTCAATTATTATGTGTATAGCATTTGAATTTATTAGAATTGTGTATTTAAAAACATTATCTTAGCCACCAAGTATTTGAGAAGATCCATGTACATATTATTATCCATGTACATATCACTCATTTATTGAAAAAGAAATCAATCACAGGTACGATGATCATAGTTATTTCATTTTCAAGTGTCCATCCTTGCCCTGTTTTCACAATGGTTGCCTTACCTCTCAGATTACCTCTGCTGTGATTTTCTTCAGATCATGAAGAAGTGTGATCTTTGCATGGAATTGTAATTTATATTCAACCAGATAGGTTGACTTCGTTGTATATTCATTGTCCCACAAAACAATCAGTGTAGCATCAAACATTAAGATAAAGTGCAGTAGACTAATGAAAATGGTGAAACATTGTGCCAAATTGCTGATGTGCATTGATTCTCATGAAAATTCTGCTTTGGCTGAGAAAAGGAATTTTCATCAGGATGTATGAGGGAGCTCAAGCAACTTATATTTTTCTCAGTGGTGGCTGAGGGTTTATTCCTGCAAGAAACATAACTTTGCTGAAGAAAATCCAATGTCTAAGGTTTAGTCAATTTTACTTTGTTTCAATCGTACTGGGTAAAAATTGTGAAAATGGCCTCCCATGAAAACTGCATATTAGTAAAACTTCATACTGCTTTTGGCGAAGCTTGATGGCTTCTATATTAGAATGCATGTTACAGGGAGCCGCATCTGGAGAAGTTGCACTGTACCATGATTAAATCTGTGGTAAGGTATTTAGTTTTTTCTCTGTTGACTTAAATTATTTAAATTTTCCATTCATGTACTGCCGTTATACCTCAGCAAATATCATAAATTGGTTCTGGAAGATCCGACATAAGTTGAATCCAGATGTAAATCGGTCCAGCTCCCCTAAAAACCAATAATATGAACATTATTTTACTGTAATATGAATATCTAATGGTTCAGAGTTGAATACATCATACAGTTGAAAGCATCCTCAACTATAAATGACTGGTTGAGTTCAACAATAACATAAGCTATGTAAAACAGTAATATAAGCTATATATCATGGTAAGGAAGTTAAACAATTACTAGCCGATGTCTGAGTGTGGCTCTGGCTGCATGATTACACTCAAGGTCTTGCCAAGTCCATCTACCTTGACCAAACCTTCCTTTTTGGACTGGTGATTCTGTGTCTAGCCTATTGTAAGATTTTTTCCATGATTAGCATGTGAATTTTGCTAAAACCCTAGAACCCTTAGATGTTTAGGCCAAAATGTTTAGAAAAAAATTGTGATCTGTTGGATGTTATTTCATTCAGGATCTAAAATCATGGTATCTTGCTCTTCAGGGGCTACTCATCTCTCAATGTAGGTAGCTCTGCACATCAAATGAAATTTTTTGTAACATACCATCTAAATCAATATAAGTGTAGAAATACGTGCTATGTATGTGTGAATAACTTGTTAATTCCTGCCACTCAACCAGTTTTTCTTATTGAATGTTTCAAACATTTGTTTCTTTAAGATTATGAGTACATTTATTCTGTGGTAATGGAAGTGGGGTGGTAGAGGATGATGGGGATAGCCTTGGACCCAATTCATTCTTAGTGATATATTTATAAATGTTGCGTAATTGTTAAACAACCATGGATTTTGTTTTTCAGGGCTCTTGAGTAGTTCCAATGATGATAGAAGTTCAAAAGAAAGGACAGTACTTGCATCTTCTGCAGAGCTGCCTAGCCTATCTGTTCTGAGCGAAGAACGGTGTAGTGGTGAGACTGATGCTTGTGTTACACCTCCATCAAGTCCATCTAGAATCCTTGAGGAAACAGATGGACAATGGATCAACTCCGAGGTAGAGAACCCTTTGGTGTTTTGTTATTTTGTTCTAATTTATATATTTGTGGAATGTTTCCTTTAATATTAATCAATGTAGTTTTCTCATTTGATCAAATTACCTTAGCTGGGAACAGTCCTTATCAGGTTTCAGCGAAGAAAGAATTTGTGTCTGTAAAAAATGAAATAGATGAAGAAATATTATGAATTATTGATTGCAAATGATATGCATTAGGGTGGACCAAAATTGACAGGCTTTTTATTTATTTTTTTTCAATTGTAGTGGGTCTTGATGTTTAATTGTTTTCTTTTGATGCAAACATTATTTTACAAAATTTGGAGTCACTCAATCCTGAGTAACCCATGTCACAGGGTTGCCAAACTCAATTTTTAAGAGTAAGAAGTTTTTAAAATATCTAATCCGATATATTTTTCTGTGATAGTTAAATGCTTCCTTCATGGACATTTTATGAGACTATAACATTTATATATTGCTGTTTATGTTATCTAAGTAACGGCTATAAAAAAACACTGGGCTGCCCCTAAAGGATAGACAACACACCGTGCATATTTAAGTGTTCTTTTCGCGGCTATTCCCTGACTTAACCGAGGGATTTCCTTCCAGACAATAAACATTAAAGCTAATTTAAATTGAATATTTCATATTAACTGAATGTGTTACCTTTTAATAACATTTTCCTCACATATAATATTAACCAAATAATATCGACAAGAATGGGTGTAGGGATAACTCAAATTTCTTGTGACCCTTGTGACCTCCTTGACATGGAGAGCCTCGTTCTCCCCTCTTGTGGAGGCCACCTGAGTTAAAGTGAAACTGGTTGAGGGTA
The DNA here is from genome assembly GCA_963169105.1 of Ceriagrion tenellum. NCBI lineage: Eukaryota > Metazoa > Arthropoda > Insecta > Odonata > Coenagrionidae > Ceriagrion > Ceriagrion tenellum. The sequence continues at coordinate 131,783,916 of OY720640.1, forward strand.
GATAAGAGGAGGCGAATAGGGAGTTATACTTTCAGGTTACACCCTTCCCTCAGAATGAGTCCAACATAGATGAATTCCTCCACATTTGTGAACAAGCAGTGAGAACAGTCCTATCCTGAGTGAGCGAGGTCTTTGAGGTTAAACTGGTTACTGCTCATCAATTCTTGGACCAAAAGGACAGAAGGACCAGTTTATCAGTCAATCTCACAAATATGACAACTATATTGTGCCTGGCAATTGCTTGATAGAGATGAATTTCTAGATGACAGCTTTACTTGTAAACATAAATTTCATAGTAGGTGAAGTAAATTTGTTGAATCATGACTTGGTTGAAGAATAAATCACTAATTATCATTCCTCACTTTTCAAATGTCTGACTGGTTTCACATTACCAACATCATCACCAGAGTTGCCTCTTCCATGATATCTTTTTAACTTAGCGACTTTTGGAGTCACAGCCCTTGGGTGATACCTGGGGGTTTAAATATCTTCCTCAGGCTTCGCACCGGGTAATGTTTTCATAATCCGCCGACGTTTCGCGGAACACGTCAACCAATCATTGGGATCGCAACCTTCATTGTTGGGACATCAATAGCTTGTTTAATTTTAGTGTTATAGTGGTCACGGCGGAAATAACACGTGCCTTGAAAATGGAAAACAAGTCGTTTTCCGAAACGTCTACGGATTATGAAAACATTACCTGGTGTGAAGCCCGAGAAAGATATTTAAATATAATACACTGGGAAAATCTTAAATCATTTATTACCTGGGGGTTGTTTCTCAGAGCAAACAAATGAAAGTCAACTAGCGCGTAATTTGAGCTTTAATTGTATTTCGGGCAAAATTCACAACGACACAGCAGTCGAGAGAAAATAATTAATTATCCTGATGTGTCACACTCTTTAACTTATTAGTAATAAACTACTTACCAATTCGTTTCTGTTGAGTAATATAATCATTAATAATGGGAAATACAACTGTAAGTTACAATAAATGTTATTGTCACCATCATACAGTGTGTCATACATAGGGCCATCATACAGTGTGTTACCATGAAGTTTCGTAATGATATTACGTTGTAACGCCTTTAATAGTGGTTCAGTAAAGATAAAACCCACTAACCATGATATTTTGAAATGTGAGGTTTATTAATAACTACCATTTAAATCTCATCCTATAAGAAATACGTCGAAATAAACAATTATATCTAATGATGTTAGGTGAACCCGAAAACTCGCATTCCCTTGGGATCTCTGAAGGTAAGTTGTGATGTTCAATTACTTTCCAGTACATATTCAATCATTTGTATTTACCCAAAAACATTGCACTAACTTTGGAATAGGAAATATTGCAAGGTGCACGCCCAAAATGTATTGTAATCATCAAAATACGAGTTATGCATGGTCTTGATTAGGCCTGTCATTTTTTTGGACCAGTAAAAGTCTTCGGTTAGGTATATCTGAGTAACCCATCGGCCTAGTGAAAATGGTCACGTGACTTGTAACTTGTAGACTTGTAAATCTGAGAAACAGCCCCCTGGTGGTGTCAAGAAATCACCCAAAGCAAAATACAAGTAAGAGGGAGGGAAGGAAATTTGAACCTCTGCTTATCACCGAATGATTTAGCACCATCAATCAGGGGAGGTGAACCTTAGGAAAAGTATCGAATGGGTGGGGTCTCTTCTGCAGTGAGAAAAAGTATTGAATGGGTAGGGTTTCGATTACAATGGGGCAAAGAATGAACTGCATGGTGAAGATGAAGAATTAGACTGAATCGGAAGCAATATTGTCGCAGGTATCATGGGAGAGTGCAGATGAAGAAACACGAAGATGTTTCATACTTTACATGATGGCTGTAACAGTGTCAAAAATATTAATTTGAGAAAGGTCTGAATTCAAAGAGAAAGGATCATTCCAGGCTATATATCATTTGGTCCCATAAAGGCCATTTATTGGGCAAGTGACAAGGTGAAAATGGTTCATTAAGGTTAAATACACACATTTATCTCTTTAGCAGGGTATGTGCAATGTGTGTTTGAAATAATGTGTGACGTAGCTGTATCTTTACCGCATTAAATCACAAAAACTTTTATTATTTTTTCTGCCAGCAATCCATCATAGGCTTTTTAAATTTTGATGGTGTGCAAAGGCATATGTAATGAGTTGTCCTGGTGCCAGCTTGTTTTTGCACCAACCATTCTTGGCAAGGCTAGAATAAAGTTTCAGTTGGATTCTTCGTTCAAGTCAGAGATGAAGGTCAATGGGTGATTATGTAGTAGAAGGAAGTTGAGAGTGCAAGGAAAAAGGATACAGGGTGTCCAGCACTCTGGAAAACCAGGAAGACCAGGAAATCTCAGGAAAATATCGAATTGACTTGGAATTTTCTGTGGTGTCAATATATAAAACAGCAACGGAAGCAATGTGCCTTTTCTGGCAAGTTACTGAGTCAAATTTCCCTTGCGTTGTCACATTTTGCATTCCTGTAATCACTGAAAGTAGGTACAATGTTTTCTATATAGGTATATTGTGTTCTTACTGGTCATAGTCTGTAAATCAGTGGCGTAAAGAATGTGCATTTATTGGTGAGTTTCGAAGTCAAATTTCCCTTGGATTGTCGCATTTAGCAAAATTAAAAAAAAGTCAATTCCTTCAGTTTTTTTAAGTTGTTGATCATTTTATATCAATGCTATTCATAGAAAAGTCTGGCTGTAATACAACCTTGTTCCTGAGCACCAGCGTGGCAATGTTTAAATCTAAGAAAGGGTGGTGATGTGATTTTCTCTCAAACTATTTTAACCTTTAAACGCCGGATTTAAATACCCCATGAAGTCCCTCCCTGCCGGATTTAAATTGGCCCTTTAAAATTTTCCTCCGGTGTCTCAGGAAAAAAACCTCTATATTTTGAACTACTTGTCAGAATTTGTTCAAATAAAAACCGTTTTAAAGTTTATACATATTAAAAAATGAATATCTGATTGCAATAGGGATATAGAGGGAAAAAGTAATTGAAAAAATAAACCATAAAAGAAGTTAGTGAATACAAAGTTATTGTATTTATGTATCCTATTACATGGAACTAAAAATATCTAAGTAGGGATTTATTATTTCGTGTGAAATTCCTCAAAACATTGAAGAATGCATAGTCCAACATCACAAATTTTACACTTTATTTGCATTCTCATGTATTTCCCTTTTTGAACGCGCACACGGCATCGGACACGACCTCTTCACTGGCCAATGCTTACACTCTCTTGCCTCTAAACGGCGCAGCTCAGTTCCCCTCATGCTTGGTCCCCTCTGCGTAGTTATCGAGGGAAGTGCTGATGTGCCTTTCTCTGTCAGTTGCCTCACAGGAGCGAGGCGATACTGCCTCTGAGTCATCTGTCCCCCCCCGCATGAGGCCAAGGTCACACAGCTGTTCAGCACTGTCATATTCAGGAGATGAAAGAAGAGCTTCGTCCACTTCCACGTTCGACGGCTTATACCATAGGTCGTAGCCATACAGTCTCCCTTATCCACATATCCCATGTGTTGATTGTAGTCTTCGACAATGGCTGGCGGCTTGCTTGCCTTTCTAAGTTCATTACAGAAGTTCCCTTCCTTTGGTGGACTATGCATATTCATCAGAATGAACACTTCTCGTTTGTCTTTCCAAGCTAACGCAGTCAATGATTTCTCACTGAAACACGCAAGTCACCGCGCTTCATTCTTAGCGTCTACGTCTACGAAATACCCTGCGAGCCACCACGAGGGTGTGTGGCAGGGGTAGAAGGTCACCAAACATGCACTATTGAGCGTCTTGCGGTCAAAGCCTGGTGGCATGCCCTTTCGATTTGGCCAGACGAAGTTTGTTCTCGATATCGACCTCAGTCATTTTGCGCTTAGGGGCCATTTCTAAAAAAATAGTACACCAGGGAATATAGTAAAAATTCGTCATTGCAATGTATGCGTTTAGGAAGATATGGAAGTACTTACCTAGCGAAATGTTGCCAAGTATCAGAGGGAAGAAAAAAAGAGCTGGAAACGCACTGTCAGAATTCACGGACCAAAGGTTCGGAAGAAAGTGACTACTCATGACAAATCATACACCGAAGACTGGGTGCGAAAAAAAATAATGGTATAAGAAAGCGTCTTCCTCTGCACGTGCAAATTTTATGGCACCTCCTCGGAAGAGGGTTAGGGATTAGGATAGAGCGCGGTTGGGGCGTGGTGGCGGGCAGACCCTTTTCCCGGCCCACGGGGTTTCCCAGTATTCATATTCTTGCTATTCCATCCCCTCTGTGCTTCATCGTTCATATTTCGAGGGATAAGAAGAACAAGATGATTGACACCAAGTTTTATTCCAATAGGAAGCATAATAAACCGGTAAGAGGACTTCAAAATGAACGCGCCAAAATTGGCACTTTCGGCAGTGAGAAGCGCCAAACGGCGGGCCAATATTGGCACTTTCGGCATTTAAGGGTTAAAGTTTTGTGTTTATTTTCCTACAAATATGAAAGTTTAAAAATATTCCTTACGTTTAATCACCCATAAAACATACCATACATTCTCCTTTAATTAACAAGAAAAATCAATGTTTCCTCTGGGAAAATAAAAATTATGTCTGGAAAACCTGGAAATCTCAGGGAATTTTCAAATGCCCAGCTGTTGGACACCCTGGGATACTCTTCTGTCTGTGTTGTGCTCTTTCTGCCTCATTGCCCTGCAACTGAACAGAGAAGTCCTTTCCCCTCCAATAGCCCTCCTGTCCCAATTCTTTCTGATTCACTATACCCCTGTATTTCATGGCAGATGATATAATACTGCAGTGAAATCTGGATGCTACCAAAAAATAATTCATGGTGAGAATCAAAGGAAAAAACGGTTATTGCTTAGGTCTGTTTACACGATGCATGTTCTTGTGCAAATGGATTTTTTGAAGTGATCCTATAAAGTGCATCTTGTGAACATGCCATCTTGCCCTGATGTCCTTTTGCCCTTGCCCTTGCCCTGACACGTCTATAAAAAGCCTCCTCTCCAATTCTGAGAATGCATTCATGATCTCACACATGTACTCTGGAAGCAACAAATATCTTGTAAAAAATCCTATAACCTGATTGCATGTATAATTGATTAACCTTCAATTAAGAATTCTAAGATATCTGTTCCTTCACAGCTTAGGCAATCACATGAGAACTTTCACCACTAATATGATGCAGAACTATTCCTCTTCTTCCTTTAAACCTCTTTAGTCACCCATCTGAATGAATGAACTATTGGAGTTTAATTCATAATTTATAGTTTAATTAAACTTTAATTAAATTTATAGTTTAATTAAACATTAAATTAAACGTTTAATTATTAATTAATAGTTTAATTTAATGAAATATTGTAGTTTATTAAAATGTCGTACTTGTAAATTCATGTGTAGGGCAAACTCTTCTGATTTTCCTTTTATCATTGGGTCACTGATGGGAACTCCAATAATTCATGTTGGGTGAATCATTCAAACACCACTGATTCCATGGTAATATTCTTAGCCAGTTGCTATTTCTTGCTATTTCCTGCAGAATTTCCCCTGTTAAAGGTCTTTGAAATTTTTTATTGATTCTTTAAAATCGTAATCAGGGTCAAAAAAGTCAAACCATATTTTCGGCGGGTTTCCTTTTCACTGGTGTTTTTTTTTACATTCCTAAATGATTTCTAATTTCTTAGCCAATTCCAATGACTTTCATCTATTATCTGTTGTAAAACTTGTGATGAAATTTCAGTGAACTTCTGAAGTTAATCAGGATCAAGTGTAATTAACAGCTACAAAGCACTTCTGGCTGTGTTTTCTAAGCATTTTTGTTGTACAGCAAAACCCCTCCATTAACACTCCTCTCTTCCTTACTTCTTGTCCCTCGGAGACCCAGGATGTGCAAAACTGTAACAAGCGGACACATAACAAAAATCGTTGGAGTGAGTCCTGGAATTATTGAAACTTTGTGTGCCTCTCCAGTCTCACCATTGGCAAATCAAACTCCAATAGTTATGCAAACCGGATGGCAATAATCGGAAATAGACGTTATGGGGGTAGGGCAGAAATAGGCTCTCAGCAATCAACAAATTCTGTTTACTTTAACATTGAGACCAAAAAATTCCAGAGAATCACTCGCTACGATGCCCTTCTCATTGTAAGCCACCCTTGTTATAATGGCCTTCTACTGTACATAGGAATCATCAAAAGGATGCTTGTGTATCCCATTAAGCAAATGTTACTAAAAAAAATAAGATAATGATGAGGGTTAATATATGATTTTGTGGAATTGTAGTATTCTTTATCCTCATCACTAAGGAATTCCACTCATATTGCCAGACTGTCACCAAAATTAGATACAGTGAGTCGTGAGTAAAGGTACATATATGTCTATAGAATTAATGTAGTAATCCCAGAGAAACTGCTTCAATATGTCTGAACTTGCCTGGTACTTTTTTGTCTTTTAGTGATTTAAATAGTTAATTATATATACAGTACCACTCGTGGTGAGGGGCCCAGTGCCAAAGGGTTATACTGTCTGACTGCATTGTCATGTCTGCTTTATGTGAGGTACTTGTGTCATGATTCTTAATGTGGCTCAACGTTAGTTTAAAATTCTCTAATTAACATAGTTACTTAGAATAAATGTATGTAGGATAATAGAAAAATCTGTAATTTTTTAAATATTACAACTTCCAGTGTTTCTTTACTTTCTTAGCTTTACAGATGATTCTGACAGTTTTTTTTTGTAACTTGAAGAGGCTGACTACCTAAGGTGGTGAACCCTAAGGGTCGGCCAGAAGCCACAGAAATTTATGGGGGAATAACTATTCCGGTTTTCACTTATGAAATGCCCCAGAAATTCTATGTCATTTGCCTGCTATAGACAACTGTCAGCAAATATAATCTCTGGGCTTTAATATGTTTTTCTAGGTAGGATGTATAAAAACAAATGAGAATTTGGTATTATTTTCTTTATTTTGTTAGTGTAGCACCATTACTTAATGTTATTGACAGAATTTTCAGCATTGACTACAACATTACCATCGTGCTTAAGAAGTGGTTCGTGTCCTTAGCGTGTTGAAATACAGCCGGGGAAAGCTCCACATCTTTCAACAATTTTATTATTTGCATCCTTGAGCATCAGTAAAATGAGGATTACATGTATCTGCTTTTTCTCACCACTCGTGTCTCTCTTTCTTGCAGGTTGCAGATTTCTCTCTGAGCAGCTTTTTGGGTCACTTGGATTCCCCTTTGAAGCCATCTTCAGCTGTTGCTCCTCCAGCTGCAGATGACTCCCGCCTGTCTTCAGATGTGAGTGATGACCAAGCCTTTTTGAAACGCTTTTGTTTGATTATCCTGTCTTCCTTTTACTTTACCAGTTAAGGTCCCTCTGTTTATACATAAGGGATTCGAACCAGAGCTGAACTGGTGAAAAAACAAAACGGTTTTTCTGTATCTGTTTGGACCATGAACTGCTGCGGCGGTTTGGAGTGGAGAGGTAAAATCTGTGGAATGCTCTTGTTAGGAGTGGAGTGAAGGTTGGTACGGAGCATTATTTGGCATGCTATCAGAGCGGAGCAATCAACAACTCACCTCTCCGCTCTGAATCCTCATTGAACCCCATGCAACTACTGCTCCAGAGCTTGACGTAGTGCTGTAGGCTTCATGGACAATGATGGCCCACGGGGCATCAGTCAATTACTAAACAACACATAGGATATTGGCATAGCAACTGGCTAAACAATAATAGTCGTACTCATAATTATTTGTAGAGAAAGCTTGCAAGTAACTCAACAATGGGCCATTTGAGTGTCTTAATAGCAAAATCCTTCTCCCCTACAGCAATAGATACTTTAAAATATGTAAATAATATTTAATTTAAATAATAGTTAATTTTAATAATTTAATGATATAAAATATATTTAAAATAAAGATAGATTAAAAAACTGTAGCAACCTAACTATTACCATTATTAAACACCATAATTACTTTGAGAGAAACCTTTATTATATATAATATTTGCTCTACTATTGCAGCTTAACATTTTGAACTCATCCTGAATGGATTAGTGGACCATGCGCTACCTATGTATTATATCAATACCTCAAATGCACTAAAATGTTAAAAGAATTTGGTATGTCATAGTAATTTTAATATATACAAGCTGTTATATCTATACATAAAAAATGCATGTAAGATTAATGATTATGTGAATACCAAACAAATGGAAAACTCTTGTATTTAGTGGTACCATAATTATTTACAAATAAAACTCAAATAATAGTTATGAAACTCGCTGCTTAAGCAGTATATTTTTCAAAATTTGATTTAATCTTTTGTGGTCATATGTAATGCATCAAGTATTGCACGAAATACATAATGTATGCTTATTGAGCAGTTAATCATGATAATCAATTTCTTTCTTAATAGTAAATAACACAATAACCACTATCGTTATCAATCATGTTAAATTCAATTGCAGAATATTTTTTTTTAGGACTTTAATTCAAATAAATCACTAAAACAATCTGATATTGTCATTAAAATTCTACCTTAGTAATGCAAGATTAACTATAAAATACAAAAACAGTTTCTCTCAATTTTATTTAAACCAGTTTTTTATTATGTAAGTTATTCATTGAAGAACAGTATATAATGCTAAATTGACAGAAGAACACGTTGAAATAAACGCAGATCGTTAATCATGACAATAATGCACTGAGTCTTTTGTTTTACATTGTTTCGTGTTGCCAACATTGATCGTTACTAGAGAAGGCAAGACATCTGTTGTTGGCATGGTTGTCTTTTACACTTATGATATTTCACATTTCCATTGTTGTATGCCAGAGAGCTTATTACGAGGGTTCTGCTTTGGAGTGGAGCGAACAAATCAAATGTCACTCTGCTCCAGAGTGGAGAGCTTTGGCAAGCAGAGTGACTATAAAATGGGATGTTCCCCTCTGGTTCGAATACATGGTATATGTACTCGAGTATAAGTTGAGACATCTTTTTTGGCCAGTGAAAACCTACTTTTTTGCATTGTCTAATCAATAAACAAGGTGTTTTTATTAAGGTCTATGTTATGCATATTATGTGAATGAAACTATATGTATCTGAATTACTACTGGCCTGGATAGCCTTTAAAAGCCATGGAAATTAAAGATATGCCTGAAAATCCTGGAATTGGATATGAGAAATTAGCCTGGAAATTTGCTTTTCCTGGTCTAAATCAATTTGTTTGAAATAAGTCACACCAATTTAGGTACTGTTTGTTTGGATGTGGAGTACGGTTATCTAGTTCTTTGCCTGAATGAGGCATTTGAGGTCTTATTTGGTGTTTAGCCATTAAATTTACCCGTAAAAATAAACTTCCAGATCCCATTCTTTAAACTCTTACCAAGGAAGATGGAATGTTATTTCTCCTCAGAGTTAATACTTTCAGTTCACAGCCCTTTTCAAGATTGCAAAACACCATATAAACAGAGGCTGATTTTTCCCGAGTGATAATGGCTGCACTGCCATTGGTTGGGAAACTTTATGCTCCCGTAATATATACATTAATGTGTGGTGCTCTCCACACCCTCTTTAAAGTACCCTCCAAAGGATGGATAATTTCTTTTGGAAAAAGGATAAGTATTGCCTGAAAAAGTCAAGGAATTTCATAACTTCTGATCCATATGCCCATGCGTCCATCATACTCCGTAAAGGCATTGTTATCATTATCCAGGGATTTAAATGTAAAACTCTTGGCATCAAAGGGTGCATCCATAGTTACTTCTCCCTTGTGGTTTAATAATTACTGGTAATACTGAATCTGTCTTGGTGAGGAGTTAATCTCTTATAATAGATCAGCTCAAAAAGCATGGGGAATAGTTACAAAAGGGAAATATGTCTATTGTGAATAGCATTTTTGTCTCTCTTATTTTTGTATATTGAGATGAATATACTTATTTTTATGGTGCTGGGGAAAATGCCAAAGCTGACTTGTTAATCAGTAAGACCACCGTCTTGATGATTTAACTCTGGTACTTAAATAGTTCGCTACCTGTTAGCCAATGCATGCATGTTGTGTAATTTTAAGGAAAAATTGTTTAACATGAGGTGACCTCTCGATCATCCCAAGAATACAAGAACATAAATGGATTGTTACAAAAGTAATGTCACTTGAGTTCTGCTGATAATTATTACCCCTATATTGAGGTATGTATGGTAGGCTGTAATCTGAGGCATATTTTTGGGGCAGGAAGGGTAAGATTTGGAAAATTTTTTCTTGAAAGAAGGAAATGAATAAAATATTATGCATGAAAAGGCATAAGATAGGATTTTTAGGATAAAAATAAAGATATTTGTTCTTACTTATAATCCTTTTTTTATATTACCTTTGAATGATATTATTATTCAAATTTAATTCATGGAAGCCGGAAGTAATAACCGAATTTTATGGGGGAAATAGGAATTTTGTGGGAGGGGGGTTTTCACTACACCTTTTGAGGGGGATCGGCGCCCCTGACTGACTTTGCTGTTACAATGGAATTTTAATGAAAAATGGATTTGTTGTTAAACGTCATCTATTTTGTCCTTCTCCCCAGCACCGTAAAAAAATGATCTATTTATTATCAACTTTTATCTTGGGGCAAACTGAACTGGGTAATGTACTGTCCACCGTCATACATTGTACATGCCAATTTTGGTATTTGTAAGATTGCAAATTACACGAGGTCATGAGCAGTGTTGTCAAGGTAGTGATGCCATCCTATGACTTTTTATTAAACAACTCATTCTATACTTCATAGGCGTGCCCATCTTACATAGGAGTCCCTGTTTGTTGGTGTTCTTGTGGTTGTTCATTTTACAAAAGATTCATGGCCATATATACGTGCTTATCATTAATCCTAGGTTACTTGATTTACTCTGTTCCTTATCATTATCTTTCCATCTCCTCTATCTTATCTGTCCATTCTTGGTCATTAATTCCTATTTGACTGATCAATTTGAGTATTGTAATGTTTCATTATTTACTTTTGAAACTTATTTTGATCCAATCATGAAATGAATTTTGACCGTATGTAGATTGTTAGCAAATTTATTCCATTATACAAATAATTGCATTTCAAGTGATAGGCCAGTTTGTGCATCCTCTCATTCTGTCACTTCTCTCTATGACTCCAAAAGTCATCTTTATGACAGATACTACATCATGTTAACCGGTTCCTCTGACATTATTGGTAGAAAGCACATGTAAAAAATTGCTGTGCCTTGGATTGTTTTTGAATTTGGAAGTTTGGAATTAAGGAAGTATTTGTCAAATGTTAACTCAAGTTGTACAGCTGAAACATGACAATATGCCCTGCAAGGGGCGTGTTATCCATGCATTTATTGGTGATTTATGCAATGATGAAGCATAGGATGTAAAGTATTGGGCTTGAAGAATATCAAAAATGCTACAAAATTCTTGAGTAGATGTGATGGATGTGTGGGAAGCATTAGGAGTGAAGTGTATACTTCACATGACATTTTCCCAAGCAGTGTCCTCATTCTGCCAAAATGACGGGGAAACTGCTGTGAAAATAGAGTAGAATAGCACATTTTCAGTGAAGTCAGGCAAAATGCCGATCCCTGATTGAATAGACCTGAACATGAATATATATTATGGATTAGGATCTCGTTGCCAAAAACTGTTGTCTAGAATTCCGTAAACAAACAACTTTTTGGAAAGAGGTGCCACCTAGTGATGAAAGACGGAAGTTCAAATGTAAATACAGTCAACAGATTATAAATAAATATGTCGTACTGGTTTTACCATGACTATACATTGGTTTTTACTTAAAAGTAATCATAATGTAGTGGATAAAAAATGTAGTACTACACGCGGGACATAATTATACATTTTTTTAAATATCATCTGTTGTACAGATATATTTAACCTCTCCAAATTTAATTACACAAATGCACAATTAACTTCTTAGCACTTCGTGAATATCGCCATACGGAAATTTAATAATAATGCGAGGTGACTTCATGAGTATTCCCAATGGCCATCATTGCAGTGTAGGTAAAAAGGAATGCACTTACCGCAGCCTTGAACAGATTCTTATTTTTCAATCCAAGTCTCCTATTTTGGATCCTTGTAGATGCATACCCTGTTTTGCAGCCTGGTACGAAGCAAGTTCTGTTCAAACAAGGCTTTCTGAATTCTTTATTTAGGCAAAACAGGGTTAATGCATTCCAATTATAATCGGATTCTGGCAAACAACTTAGTCGGCACACGATGAACGTTTCATTAACCTCTTACTGATTTCCTGTAATAGATCTTTCCTCTCTAGCATTTAAAAAGTAAATTTTAGACAGCAAAAATAGCAAGATATATTCTAATTATCAGTTAATTCATATCTCCTCCATCGTTATTGAATATTCACCACAGTCTCATGTTAGCAACAATTAACTACGTCTATTTATAACAACAACAACAGAAAGACTAATCGAAGTGGCGCTAAGGACTGGGTGAATTAAAAGTGGAAATTTAGGCAACACGTAGCCTAGGCAACAATGCCAAACATCCGAATCCATAATATATATTCATGGACCTGAACTAGCTGCAATTTGTGATGCCATGTATCTAACTTGTTGAGGAAGATTCTGTTTGAAACAGGTGCATATTAAGCATTTATAGAGGCTCAGTCTTAGCTTTGCACATAAAAAACCAGATGCAGCTTGTCGAAATTGTTAATAGTGGAGCTAAACATTTGCTACTGCAAAAAGTGACTACATCAGGCGTTCCTCAAGGATTTGTTCTTGTTATTGTATATTAATGATCTACCCGATAGACTTGATTCAGTTCATGGCTCCCCCCATTTTATATGCTGATGATACAGATATTACACTTTCTGGTCCCTAGATATCAGGGTTGATGATGCTCAGTAATACTGTTGTCCATATTTTACTCTTCTGGTGTTAGAAAAACTGTTTAAATCTGAACTTTGATAAGTCTCAGCTTTTTTACTTTGCCAACAAAAATAAAAGAAGGATTGACATTCATGTTGATCTTGAAGGTAAATTGATCCCACAGATATCATCTACCAAATTCCTTGGAATTGTTGTTGATAGTCAGTTCAGCATATCAGAACTCTGGGTAGCTGTCTAAACTCTTTTTGCTATCTCCCAAGGAATATTCGTTCCACTGAGTCTTTGAATGTCATGCTTTCCTTGTATGGAGTTATATACTCGAATCATGTGTAGAATTTTGTTCTGGGGTACTTCTCATCAGTCTGGAATTATTTTTAAGTTTCAAAAAATGGCTATAAGACTGATGGCCAGGTATTGTCGCCCCCTGTCGTTCCCTGTTCAAAAGATTTAATTTATTTCTGTTGCCTTGGTTAAACAATTATGTTTGTATACTTAATATTAAGGAAAAAATGTAAAAAGCTCTACAATTCATTCATATAATACCAGATATAGAGATGATTTCCATAGCCCTTTTGTGACTCGTGTGACTGCAATATTATATAACAAATTAAGCGATAAACTCAAATCAATTGACAACTTTTACTTTTACTTTAAAGGGTAAACTTCAAAGTTTTCTTCAAGATTCCCTTTTCTAGTCCATTCATGAGTTCTTCGAGAGTGGTAGGGTTGTATAAAGTGGCATTTTCTTTTGTTTGTGATGGTTTTGATGTCATTTGACCTGTATTTTTGAACCTAATGTGTCCTATATTTTTGTATGATTTGCATCATCTCTGGGCAAAACTATTATTATTATTATTATTAACTTTTATTTTTCAACAAGTGTCTCCATGAATGAAAGTGTTCTTGAATCAGCTTTTAACCAGAGTTTGTCCATAGAGAAACTGGTGAAGCTAGCTTAAAGATTGGCTGTACTTTGGTTTATAATAATAATGATATATATATTTCACTGTTGGCAAGAATACAATTGCATGGCTACGTCAGTTGGAGATCAAAATTCTACATGAAAATACAATACTAATGAATCTGATGAAAATGGCATCAAAATCAACATAATTCCAGAAAAAAAATACAATAATAAAATTACACTTGGAAAGGGCTGCACAGAAAGTTCCACACTAGCAAACAGAAACAAGGAAAGGGGAAAGTGTTCAGGTTACCTGATTAACTATATAGCTTCCAAACATTCAGAGACACTGTAATAGCATTTTTAGAAAGAAGAAGTTTGAACTTCTTTTTAAAAACAGAAAGTGAGGTGCTATCTTTGATTTTGTCAGGAATTCTATTATGTAGGACAAAGACAGAGGGACCCTTTCGACAGAGAGAACTGGAGTATTGTTTTGAGTGAATATTATTTCTCGAACGGGTGGAGTAATGGTGGTAGATGGCATATGTAGGAAATTTATCAAGGTTTGCTTTAACAAAGCAGACATACAAAAGGATATATAATGAAGGAAGGGTAAGGATCTTAGATCAGGGAAAAAGAGGTTTGCCAGGGGTGTGGATAGGAATTCGATGCATAGTCTCGATTGCTTTTTTCTGGGCAGAAAAAAGTTCTTTTGGCAGCAGTGGAATTCCCCCAAAACAAAATGTCATAGGAAATATGGGTTGGATTTTGGCATAAGAAACCATTTCCAGGGTATCAAATAGCAGTCAAATGAAGTATAAAATCAAACAGGGTATCAAAATTAGGTTGTCTGTTGACCTCGAGAGCCCTTACACAGTTAATGAATCAATATTGCAGGTGGAGGCTCAGTTGCAGTGCCTGATGAGTGAGAACAGTGTGGACTACATGGCAAAGTTTGCTGACCTAGCTGCACAAATAGCCTCGGATGTCTCTGCCAAAAAGTGAGAGTGTGATTCACCTTCTGGTTTGTGTGAAATATTTTTGTACATTGATAACATTTTCTCATTGAACTGCTCTAATCAACTAAGAAAAGACTTGTTCCACGCGTTCTAGAGATGTGTTATATGGTGGTCCTGTGGTGGTAAGGTTACAGTAAATATTTAGATGGATTTTGTCGCTGAATGAGTATGAAATAGTGGAGTTACAATAATACAAAAAATGTACAAATGTTAAACCCTACCCCACTTTGTATACACAACCCTTGAATCATATGGAAACCAAGTATTTATTATAACCCGGTATGAATATTGTACCATTTTGTACAGATTGGTGCTCACCATTTGTAATAAACTTGTTTTTCTATTGAATAAACTTTTTATCTTATGTTGTGCGATCAGGACGATATGCAATTACCTTTGGTATTTTATTCCAGTAATCTGGTATAGGTAGTTTTGCTTGCTCAGTCTCTAATGATTTTTATCTGATGAAAAAGTCGGCATTTCCACTGTCATATTAGTAACACCCAAAGCTTGGTGCTTTTCTTGAACTGCATGATGTTTCAAAATGGCCTGTAGTGCTGTGATTATTTCTCTGACATTTTAAAATTTATTATATTTTTCAGAATTTACATCAATGATATTACATTCTGAGTTTCAGATTCACTTCAAGTTTTGGACTTAATTATCCTACCATTTCATAAAGTTATTCATAATTTCATTGTACTTAAAGTTTTGAAGGCATGTTTTCCATGTCTCAAGTATATCACAGGTATTCATCAGATGGCACAGATTCAGTCATCTTTTTTTTGTCTACATTCTGTATATCAAATCATGTTGTCAAATCATGTATAAATGACATAAAGAGGCCTGCAATGTTGGCTGTGAACTGTGTATAAAGGGATACAACTGCTAAGCATGCAGAAATACCAAATAGCCATTGCTGTCCTTATCTTCCTGCTAGTTTTCCAACTGTAACCTTTTTGCTAATGAATTCCTTATGCACTAACTTCTAATTAATCATTAGTTACCATAGCCACTCAAAGTCCTACGATCTACTGAATCCCAGGCTTCCATAGTCTGGCAAAATTTTGCAATTATTCAATTTCATTCAATTCAATACTGGCAATATTTCACAGTTATTGCCCATTCCTATGCCCATTACCTGTGCCCACTTTCTTTCCAAGTACTATTTACGCAATTAAATTTCTCCACTTGCTCCAGTTGATACCCTCCAACTTTCAAGGCCAAGGCCATGTCCTCGAAAAATATATGTTATAGAAAATATAAAATGCGGGAAATGAAATATTTACTCAACCTATTGTTAAAACGCAGTTTCGGCTAAAATCACCAGTGAAACTTTGGTACAGGCTTATCTCAGAACGGATAGGGCTTCAAAACATATGATTTTGTGGCAAATGTGTCTTCTGTCACGAAAATTTGTGACAGTGGTATATGTGTCTTCTAATCACCTTACACCCACGAATATTAGGGCAAGTGGGTGCTAAAGGCCATGATTGAGGGGTAATGATGTTGATTTTGTTATCCAAGTACGGCTTTACCTCTCAGGCTGTGGCACTTTGTGCACCATTTGTGACTACTTGTTGCATTGTATGTCCAGCAGTGTGGAGCATCCGTCCTTGAAGCCCACAAAAATTCTCAAGGAAGATGACGCCTGGGTAGCTTAACTGGCTAAAGCTTTTTGCTGGAAATCAAAGGATCCAGGTTTGAGTCCTGGTCAAGGCAGATGATTTTTCCTCTGTAAAATTTTGCATTCGAGGGTTTTGAGTGAGGGGGAAGGAGAGGAAGGAGAATAGTTATATGAACAAAATGAAGAAGTGTTGGACAAATGCTGAGCTGAAGAATGAAATACGTCATGTGTGGACACTAGGTCCTCCAGCTGTAAAAGGTTAGTACAGGTATTCCCCCTTCATTTAATCAATGATATCCATGGGTAAAAAATTCAACAAACTGGTTTGGATATATAGTCTGCCCTTCAAAATAGTGAAGCTGGCTGCTAGAAATACAGCCAATCAGTAAAAACATGTTAAACCTTGAATGTTGGCTACCAAAGTGATAATGTGACAGATGAGGCCAAAATGATATGTTGGCTTTTGTTTACCTAACATTGATGTAAAAGGTTTTTTTAATTGTCACTAATTCATTTCCTAAACCAGTAGATATTAGAGATGGGACAAAATGAACTTAGCAGTTCAAATAGAACTGTTCCGAGAAATGAACTGATCAGGAAATAAACGGTTCACACACTAGCTCTTCTGCAAAGTAATTTAAAGTTAGAGCCAAGTGCCACATCGTATGAATGAAGCAGCGGATGGCCGTAAATTGTGTTCATTGAGTTACTTGAATATGACCAGACGGCGAGACTAGAGGCGCAACTGTTAGGGGAAAGAGGGTGTTGGAACCACAATCCACTCAACCATTAGATAATGCCTCTTGTGGAGGGCAGGCGTTACACTCAGCCCTGAGTTCCAAGAAAGAACCTGAACAGCTTGATCATTAGAGTTCCGCTACGGAACACTGTTCAGAAAGAACTGCATGCTCAATAGAGTTCAGCTACGGACTGCTGTTCAGAAAGAACTGCATGCTCAATAGAGTTCAGCTATGGCATGCTGTTCAGAGAAATTCTCGAAACAGCATGCTCAATACAGTTCAGTTACGATACAATGCTCAGAAAGAGGCAATGAACAGCATGTTCAAGGGAGCTCAACTGCAGACTTTCTCATGAAGACTTGTTGAACAGCAGGGTGTTCAGCTAAGGCAGCATTTGGAAAAACTTGAATAGGTATGTTAGGTCGATCCAATTCAATTGGAAATTATCCATTCTCTTTGTTAATATGTGGGATGGGTTACGATTCTAAGGAAATTAAAATTGTAACTCTATTTTATTCATTGCTGCATTTCTGTGGACGAGTAACGTTCAGTTAAGTGAAACTGAGCTCGACATGGAAAATTCGTTCATAAGTTTAGAGTCAAATATTGAGTAAGACAGTGGAAACTAAATTATTCCACACTGCAGATATTTTAAGCATTCTTGTGCTCTTTCCATTCATCGAAAGCATCAATCAACCTTAACAACAAATAACGAAAAGCCATTCATCATCGTGTACTTCGCTAAATGAAGCTATCAATGCATGAATGCTTCTGGACTTTGATACAAAAGTTTGCTGAATGGTGGTGATGATAAAACTTGGAACCAAGAGACTGATTATTCATACTCAGAGCGATATCTGCCGGGAATTTGCACCGTGAACGTTTGAGCCTATTATTTTCCCAGTTTTAATTGTCTTGGCAGCCACAATGTAATTCATATTGACATATTTATTGATAACTTTTACTCAACCACAAGAAACACACAAAAAAACACCACCTGGGTTTCAATACATAAGTATCTTCGGGTGATTTTCATTTCACCTGAAGATAATACTTATGTATTGAAACACCGGGTCGTGTTTTTTGTGGTTAAGTAAAAGTTATCAATAAATATGTCTATTGAAACGTACCACCAAGTAAACAAAGATACTGTTTTATTTGTATTTCATATTTTTGACTCAGTGGAGAAAAAACCACTGCAAGTATCATCTCTGCTCATTATAATTATTGATTTGCGATTGAAGGCAGTTTTCACATTCATCTCTTTTTTTACGTCATTAACTTTTAAATCGATCATTTTAACTTCACTTGTAGCCATTATTTCCAATCACTTTATATTGCCAAGTTCATTTCTCTATTAAAATGACAGGTGGATAATGAATACATGGATTATAGAAGGAATCATATGGTTCATCAAATACTATTTTGAATTACAATTATGTAATTAAAATTGTGATTTAATTATCGTTATTTACATTTGCATACCATGGGTGATCACATAAGACCTGAAGCAGTTGGAGTGTATGGAAGTCTCCATTTAACATCATTTTAGGAATATATACATTATCTTCATGTACTATTTTGATAACAAAAACTTTAAAAAGCTGGCCCTCCCCACATTTAGAATGCTCTTACTGTTCTTTTGAATTGTTCTTTTGAGCTGCTCTTATCCCTGAACTGTATCAAAATGAACAGTTCACCAAAAAGAACAGTATAGAACACCTCTAGTAGATATAATCAGATTATAGTTTTTAATGTATGTACTCTTAAGAGTTGTCTAAAGTGATGAGGTTCATCATTGCTGTGGTGACCTTGCTTTGACATTTTGATCTCAGTACAGAGTGACCAAACAGGATTTTGACTTGCATTGCTGCTAATTTCCTTGGCAGTATCATTTAAGCTAATTTTCCTCTGAAATAATCATATTCTGGGTGCAGTAATCAGGGTTCTTGCATATTCCCATAAACACAATGTCAATCTATCTTTGCAAGTTATCTGGAAACACTTGAAACAACTTGAAAGAAAGTACATTTATTCAAATGATCACAGGAAAGATTATGATAATTATCAATTCTCTCTGCAGTGAAAAGCAATATCTCCATCAGGCATATATGTCAGGTTTGAATGTATGTATAACCATGTATGGTGAGGAGTTGGGAAGTAAAAATACCCTGTGGGCCATCCCTGCAACTCCTGTAGCCTCTTCTGTCAACACCTTCCTCTGAAAAATAATCTCTCTGCCCTCCTCCAACTTACCATCCCCCACACCACCAACTTCAGTTACCAAACAATCCATATTCCACTCCCCCTTGTCACCCTTGGGTAGGTATATTATGTACTTCCGAACCTGACATTATAATTTATACCTACTACCAACCACTACTGGGCCTAATCAATGAGTCCCTTAGAATGGGTATGTTTCCATCTTCCATCAAAAGTTGTCCCAATCTTTAAAAAAAAGGGCATATAAACAATTACCGACCAATGAATCTACTAAATCTTTTTGCAAAAATTCTTTTATCCATTTTCTGGAAATGTCTCTTGAATTTCCTTAAATCTATCAATGTTTTAGATGATTGTCAACATGGTTTCTGACGTGGCTCATCTAGAAAGTTTGCCATGTTTAATGTGATTATTTACATACTGGCCAGTAGAGATGAGGGATTGGAAACTGGGCCTTTTCTTGATCTAACCAAGGCTTTTGATTTTATTAATCACAATATCCTTTTTGCCAAGCTAGAGAGATATGTTGTTCATGGACCTGCTGTAAGATGGTTGCAATGCTACTTACTGGATAGACACTACAAAGTGGCTATTCACTGTAATGGCCAGAATTATTTATCCAAAAGTTGTATAACAAGCACTGGGGTTCCATATTGTTCCTTGTGTACTTCAATGACTTACCTAACTTCCTCACTGTAGATGGTCGCATGGTAGTACTATATGCATATGATTCCAACATTTTGCTAATTGGTGCAAAGTCAACTGCATTAGTGTGAATGCTGATAACTCACAGTTATTATATTTTTCTCCAAAATCTAAATCAGACAGCCTGTTATATCAAATTGACTATCATTTTGTTAAAAATGTTCACATTTTAAATTTTCTTGTACTCGTAACTTCTCATCCAACTCAATTGGAAAACCCATATTCATCATTGAGTCAAAAATTATGCTCTACCTGTTTTTTATTCAGATGTTCAAAGAAAACTGTCAACTTTCATGTCCTCATCACCCTAGTATACTTTGTGTATTTTTATTCTCACCTAACTTATGGTATTTCTTTCTGGGATTCCTCATCTGCTGCTCATAGAGTATTTGTCATTCATGAAAGGTATACACATATAAGAATCATGGTTGGGAAACCTCCACGCTCTTCCTGTCGACCACTTTTTAAAGAGCTTAAATTACTGCCTCAACCATGTATATACATCATGTTCACTGTGTTACTTATTCGGGAAAACAGGGATTCAATCTTGAAAAACTCATTTCCGAGTAATTAATAATGAGATGCGACATGGACACATAATCCAAACTGTTAAATCACGTCGTTAAGTATTTAATGTGATATACTCGATAAATAAATTTATTAATTGTTTGCAATTTCTATTGCAGTATTGTGACATTCTTAGCAATGTTAAGCCCATGTACGATCTTTTCGAAAAGTTCAATTTGAAAACTTAATTGCAGTTCCATGAGGAAAGATTAGTGGGGTAAGCGAGGATGTCAAGGTGAGGAGGGTTGAGGAGTTGAGGGTGAGGATTAGATTTCACCGCCTTGTATCTATCTGTATCTCTATCAAAGCCCAAATTCCAATCCGAGTTGAACATAATCAAAATGATTGCTCTCAAACTGTTTGATTGACTGTTAAGTTAATCACTTCCCTCCCTAATACATAATTTGCCCTAAGTTTTTGGGGGTGTAAAAAGAAACATTAAACTTGTTCTTTGGGAAGGCGTTTATTAATTTATAAGATATGTTCCTAAGAAAGGGTTGTTTACACCATCGTTTAAGTGGCTATTCATTTATGTAAAAACTGAGGGTACAGATAGATACAAGACGGTAAAATCTAATCCTCCTCACCTTGACATCCTCGCTTACCCCACTAATCTTTCCTCATGGAACTGCAATTAAGTTTTCAAATTGAGCTTATCGAAAAGATCATACATGGGCTTAACATTGCTAAGAATGTCACAATACTGCAATAGAAATTGCAAACAATTAATAAATACATTTGTCGAGTAAATCACAGTAAATACTTAACGATGTGATTTTACGGTTTGTATTTCGGACTATGTGTCCATTGACTCTGAAACCATCAGCTTGGTTATCTTTTACTTTGGGATTCAAATTTTATTAATTAATGAGTGTCTGTTGTGATTGAAAGAGATTTTATTCTTGAGTAGAGATGGAATGATTTTCAGAGGCTACATACCAAAGAATGTATTATTCTTATCAAACAACTAAGAGTCTGTAATCACTATTGCTATTACTTATAGCTTACTGACTTTTTCAAATCATGGCTTCATAATGTGAATCCTGGCTCTAGATGGAAATGCTGACCTAAATTGTGGAGCTATTCATTTAATGGAGGAGAAACCAGAGTGAGCTTTGCAACATTTTTTCTTGCCTAATTGTATACCAATGAGCTTTATTTTCACCACAAGTAGTCTGGCCCAGGCCCTGCCTGGGAGTTGGTGTTGGCTTATTGGGGATGTAATATGTATTGTTGGTTTGTAAATGAAATGCATGATTAATTGTGGTAAAAACTGATACAAAAACCCATGATCCTGAGAAAACCAGCTTGGGATGAAAACCAAGCTAGACAGACGTCTAGTTTGCTCAGGTTGGCAATCGCATGGCGTATTGCCGTTGCATTGTTATTCATAGGCGTTTGATGGGTGCTCTGCTGGCTCGGGTGGCCCAGCTCGCCCATAAGCATTTGATGGCCACATGGTGTTGATTCAAGCGTCACGTACGCTTCTCTTGGCTCTCCTCATCTGGGGATGCATATGCGGCATAAATTTCCTCTGAGGCGAATTTGTGCATCATAAGGCTCTGGAAGGCTCAGGGTCCCAGCTGGCAATTACAGCATTAGAAACCTCTCAGACCTGATATTCAAGTCAAATGATTTTTTCATGGCGAATTTCAACCCTTGGTGTATAAGTACCCGTGCGAGTGACTTCGTACCACATCATTTGTCAATGCAATGATTAGAAATTTGTCGATTCATCGTTATACAAAGGACAATCATGGGTTTATCCACCGCAACAGTGGCTTTGTAAGCACGACCATCGTCTCATGTGCTACGATGTAGACTTGAGGAGAGAACATTTAGAACAACATCTAAATATCTGCCTTTCGTTCCCATTTGCATACCAAGTCCTGACAGAAAACATGGCAACGTCCACCTCTCTTCCTTCACACCCCACCTCCCTGGTGTCAAAGGCCCCACCTCCTGCCACGACGTCACCTGTCACCCAATGAAATCGCCTAAACAGCGTGACATCAAATGGATGAACAGACTTATGGACATAGCACTTTATACATAGGATTTGCTGAGGAGCCTACGAGCTAATCATAAAAAATGCTGTTGGGAAATAGTGATAGGAAATTCCCCCTACCCCATCCATCAGTTACAATGTTACAGTTACAATGAGCATATGAGTGAATCACAGAGATTGCATTGTGGCCACAATGGGGCACCACCCATTGTGGCAGGTACCATGTGTGGCAGCAAGAAAGTAAGGCCTCCGTGGTCTTCATCTCTCAAAATCCATGAACATCATGATGGGATACAAGGACTATGAGAAAGAAGAGGAAAGCAATGGAAAAAATATTAACTTGAAACATTTGGACGATGATGAGGGGTGAGAAGCTAAAAAATATTGAACAGGGAATGCAGAAAGGTAGAATAGATTCTTTAGGGCTGTACAAGGTGAGATATAATAATATTGGAGACTCTTGGAGTAATAGTTTCATGGTGATCTATAGTAAGGGAGATACTTGGGGTGACAATGGTATTGAATGCAAAACTGAGGTGGGGAGTGGTAGACATTGTACAGGTGCATGCCAGGATATTATAGGTTGAAATAAGGGCATACCTGATGAATTTAGTATTGATCCTGGTGTACATACTGACATGCTATCATAGAGAGAATGTGGTGTTTGAGTAACCAGAAGAGACAGAAATATTCCTGGCAAGAAAAATATTAGTGACGAGTGATTGGAATGCAGGTTGTGGGGAAAGGAAGGAATGGATTTGAGGTGGGAAGTTGTGGGATGGAATCAAGAAACGACCATGATGAGAAAGCACTTGGATTTTGAAGAAAAAATAAATAAGTTGTAATTAAGACTTGATGTTAATATCTTTCCAGGCATAAGTAAATGTGGAAAGTGCCAGGGGTTACTAGAAGGTATCAAATTGATTCATCATGGTAAGATTGAGGAGGCATGTGTTTATGTACTGCCTTCACTTCTCTTAGTCTTGATATTTTGAAGCATAATCAACCTATTGTGTTGACTGCTGTTTATGATCATGGCCCTATAATCAGGCTGATCACCCTCTGGACAGCTAAAAAATTACCTTTCACTGACTATGGTGCACAATAAATCTCATGGAAGAAAACAAAAAAACCCATAAATTTTCAGCTCCACGATGGGTGAGATGCAAGGCAGAACCATACTACGACATAAACCTTCATAAAATATTTTCTGAGTGTCATGAGATTGGTAGATGGTAACTTTAGAAATGTAGTAGTGAGGGATGCAAGCAGCAGTAGTAAACTATCTGGCACTTACTATAAATCTAGGGCTCGTTTCTGGCAAAATTTTGAGCATTCTTTGGAGAGTTACTTTGATAAATTGGTTAGCATATTTTAAATAGGTTTTCTTGATACAAGCTGTTTGATTTTTTCAATACAAGGACAATGAACTTAAATTTTATTGGACAGAACAGCTGTCACACGCAGAGGACTTTATTTTCCACACATATACTTCCTGTGAAAGAAATCAGTCCAGTATGTGTCTATTACGAATCTGAAAAAAGGAAGTCAGCATTTTTTATGAGATATCATCACATGAATTACCTTTTATCCCATCTGTATGAAGCCTTGACTTATCTGGATTTCAATGGCCGAAGCTTTGTATGGAAGGCACGCGAGTGCAGCCAATACACCATCATAAACACACATGTAAGAAAACATCTATTTCAATGTCCATTGCATTACAAGAATGCATTTATGTACATGTAAAATGAGAAATCTGATAAGATGCTGTCACAAAAAGTATTGGATCATAATGATGGTAATTACCTTCACTGGGTGATTTATCAAGTTATATTCATAGGTTAGGTTTTACGTCACCCTATCACATATACCCATGCTAAAAATGGAAGACAATCATATCAGGTAATGGCCAAATCCTAACATGTAGGCCAAGTCTCAATTTTCTTTCTCTCTTAGCCTTACTGGAGCCCACAATTGGCAAGGGTGTAAGAAGAAAAATATGCACGAGGCTAAGATTTAAAGACGTCATTCTACTGATAGCCTTGATGTCCAAAATCTAGGACCAGGAAATTAAGCTTTATGTCAACATTGAGCTATATTAATGATATTTCTATGTACTTGTCCCCAGGAAAACAAAATATGCAACGTGATTTCACTGGGTTGGCGTGAGGAATTTTAAAGAAAGAACATGAAGTACATTCAACTTGGTGGTTTTTCTTTAATCGTCACGTACTGCATTTAACAAAAAAAAACCTAAGAACTTTCCCAAAAGGATATGATTATGACATTTCACTAGTCAAGCAATGCTAATTTGATTGAGCGTCAAAAAGCTCAAAACCATTTGTTAATGTCAGATTCATAAGTATAATTGTAATTTTCACATGCTTTTTTGAGTGAAAATAAATTATGCACTCAAAATGTTTCTGACACAATGGTATGATTAGCATTTCACACATGGCACAATGATTAGTAACATAAAACAAGCAACACCTTATTGCATTCAAAAAACATAAAATATTTCTGTCACTTCATTAAATTTAGTACAATACAGCTTGAGATCGAAGGAATGACATGTTGGGTACAAAATGACACAAGAGGAAACACCAAATTTAATACTTCCCCTTCGTAGAAACGTCAAACATTACCTTAAATGTGGACCAAGATATCAAGTATACCACAATGAAGACCATTTTTCAGTAAGAGACAGAGAACTGGCCTCGCAGAGAGAGAACTGCTTGGAGGACATGGCAACTCACAATTAGATTAAGAGACTTAATGGACAGATTTTCCATGGCTTAAAAATTCACTTAGCTTCGATAGGAGATCCAAGCAAAAAACAAAAAGTCTATTATAATTAAACTATCACAGTCAAATTTCCTTTCTTAACTGCCTAGAATAAATGTATAATCTTCAGGAAAGACGCACTGGAGCCAGCTATGGATCAGATGCCTGTACTTTCCCAAGTTTCTTTTGGACATCCTTCAAAAGATGAAAAGTTAACAAAATGCACAACAACATTCAACATCCTGTGAACCCAATATAATTTAAGAATTATAAGGAAAAACAAAATGTAAATTCAAGTTATAATGACTATTGACTTAACATTTAATAATGACTAAAACACCTGAAGCACCACGATACTTAACAACAAAAGTAATCACATACTGACAACATGCTGTAAGTCCAATGCCTTTAGTTGTGTATGGCACTGTCATTGTTGCTTCTTCTGATCACTGGAGGGAGGTAACTGCAGCACTGTTTCCCTTGATGCCAAGTCAGAGCCAGGAGAGACGGATATGAGAGTACCACGACTGTTATGCTTGACAGCCACCCGTCGAAGTATCTTGCGCATTCTTGCCTCTTTAGGACTGTAAATGTACCCTGGGTAGCGCATCTTGTGTTCCTGATCAGCTCGTCGTGCAGCAGCAAAGTAAGACTCTTTAGCATCAGGGGGCAATTCCTTCCACATTGCACCTAGTCTCACACTTATGTCCTTGTTTGTTTCACCATGATGAAGTACTGCTAATTTTCGACGCCATTCATTGGCAAAAACCATGAAAGCATTTGGAGGTCTTGGAATTTTACACCGACCTTGAGAACACATCATTGTTTTTCGAGCTGTGTTCCCTAATGTCAATGGTGACATTGCCTCCATCCCCTTACAAACCCTGTCAAGAACAGTATTTTCACTCATTGGTTCTGGCAATATGTGCCTTGTGGGAATTATTTCTGAAACAGAGGCCTTGTCAACACCACTAATGACACCAGATGAGTAACCTTTTACTTCACTTGCCACCTGAAAGAATAAATTACACATCAAGTATGAATACAAGAAATAGCTCAGTATTGATGATTTCACTTCTAACTAAATGACTATCCTAAAAATATTCCAGGATAAGAAATATCTACCATCAAAGATAAATATCCAAAGACAGGGCAAACCATTTGCACAAATGAATAAGGAAAACTGTAAAAATAGACTGCTTAAATACTTGAAGCATGCAATACCCATTGGATGAAATTACCTAGCAAAGAAATGGAATTGCCTAAGAGCTTGGATGGATGAGAGGAAACCCAATGTTGATGGGAAAGTAAAAGGAAAACCCAGTACATATTGATGAGAAAGAACAATCAAGACTTAAGTTTAGTGTATCAGGCAATATTTTGTGGAAATGGAGTACAGATGCCATGATCACTCAATAAAAGTTGTTGTTCACTTTCCACAGAATTTTATTCACATTGACCAAGGTTTTGACATAAGCTATGTCATTTTCAAGACATAGCTTATGTTTATACATATTTTCAAGACCATGAAAATGACATAGCTTATGTCAAAACCTTGGTCAGTATGAATAAAATTCGGTGAAAAGTGAAAAACAACTTTTATTGTGAGATCATGGCACAAGAATCAAGGCAATAAATAACCTAATTGGGTGATGCTCATTTATTCATTAATACACATGTGCACAGTGATCAATTTCAGAAGAGGAGACTGACTGAAATCACATTGCAACTCCTCAGTTTGGGGTAGAAAGAAAATGGATTTTCCTCAGTCTCCATGGAATGTGTGCTGATAAATAGCTATTTGAGGGTGGGAGTTTCGAAATAATATCAACATTGGTAGACTCCAGGTGAACAATTATACACCTACATTTGGAGTTGGTCCCTGTTCACTTCCTCTGGCCCAATCCTCTGGCCTCCAATCTTTTTCTTCACTTTTTTGCCCTGTAGCCTCACCATCCGAGTCACGGACTTCTTCTTTCACCTGAAAAGATTTATAGAGACTAATGATTCCTCCAATGAGAGTGAGTTCTGTTTTACTGGAAACTGAATTCTCCTTAGACAAGAAAAATTGGAGTTATTATGCACCCATCTCTAAAATTTTTGAGGAAGAAGAGATGAATCCCAAAAACAAAGGCCATTCCAAATGTTTCTGGGTTAACTAAGAGCCCATGATAAATGAAGGACTTTCTAGTTTTGCTACGACCTAATGACACTTGCAATTGTTGACATCACGCATTTTCTCCACCCTTTGACTTGGGCATCAATATTTATAGAGAAAGCACTGTTATTTGGGGATTCCCCTGCAATCAGTTGAACCAGATTTAATGCAGTTGAAATCCCCAGACAATTCTTCACCCTTATCTGAGCATTGCATGAGAAAAATCAGAAATTATACCCAATAAGTTCCTATTAAATGAAAGGGAATGATGGAGTGCAGTCTTAACTCAGGACTCAGTGTGAAGGCCTAAAGAGACTCCACTAATGAATACTAATTGGATTGGATATTAGGGGTGGTGACTGACAGCTAAGGTCATTTACGCCATAGGGGAGAGGTAAGGGAGGAAGGGTGGATAGAAACCCGGCATCGGCATTAACCTGCTCTTAACGAAAGCCGCCAAGGGGACCACGGCTTAACGTCTCATTCAACAGATGGAGTTCTGTACTTAAGCGCTCTCCACAAGACGCCCAAGTAGGGATCAGGTTTCCTCAGAAAAATATCCTCCTCTGCAGGTATTTGAACCCTGGCCGTCCGTGTGGTTAGCCAGTACTCAAGCCACCACACCAACCTGACCTCCTAATGAATATCATTGAGCAGATTATGCATAATATAAGTGACCAAAAGTGTCACTAGGATTTTAATTTCTATCAAAGTTACATGTCTTTAACAATTTTCATACGTCCTTTAATAATTCTTCAGCACCACATAAATGTTCATAAGCGATTCATATTTCTAGTGAGCTAATGGCTATGTTCTTCTACAGTATCTGCGACAGAACTTTGTATTTTAAGTTGGCCTCTACCTGGTAGCTCTTAGCATATGAACTCTGGTACCCCAAGGCACACTATGCACAGTACCCTTGAAGGAAAACTTGCTCCTTAAAATTTCTATGAAATTCATTGGCGAAGAGGATGCCTGCGTAAACTGACTTGTCAGAGCACTTGGAGAAGTAAAGAAGGGTCTGTGATTGAATCCTGGTTCAGGTGAATGATTTTTTCATAGTGAAATCCACACCAATGAGTGAATGTCAACAAGCGACTTCATTAAAATTACTTCATGGACAGTTCCAAAGTTCTCTGAACATGGATACTTATTAATATGCAAAAGGATGCAAATGAGATATGATACAATCATAACTATGCCTCATTTTAGTGCTCCCCAATTCCAAATTTCATGCCAAATGAGGTCACGTCTGAGAAGTTTTCATTCACTATTAACATGTAATACAGAGGAAATTGTCATAAATGTGTTGCATGCTCAGAACTATATTTTTCTCAGGTTATTCCAATACAAATTAATGACCCTTCCCAAAAGAACACATCATGTAGAGTACTGTGAACTAGCCATGGTTCATACTCCCTAATACCATTTCCAACTTTTTTTTCTCAGTCACATCTTGATTGGTATATGTTGGAAGTAGAAGATTATAGCAGTTGTGCTAAGGCATCATTCAGGCTTTGAACTACAATTACCTTAACCTCTCACACTTATTCCTCTACTTCCCCCACTGTAGAATGCTGCCTATATCAGTTGCAATAAAACAACCACCACAGATAACAAGTACAAATATCACTAAGTTACGGAATTGTCTTCTAGAAATGTATATAGTACAAAAAATTCTAAAATGACACTACTGGTAGGATAGAACTTGCATTCCAGAACTCTAATTGCTTAATTTTTAAATATATGAGAGGCAAAATGATTAATTTAACCCAGGAAAACTTGTCAATGATGTAAAACAGAAATCTTTCAGAATCACAGCAAGTCTCAACACAATTATCTTGACTTCAAATCCATTTTAGCACACAACTAAAAGTATACAACAAACAAGAATTTATCATAATGAAATTTTAATAACAAAAGAAACAGAAGCATATCATACTCACATGAATTTCTGGGGAAAAATGTAGCCTGCCTTCTTCACTGGACATCACAGGTAGACTCAAATTATCAGCAATGCTATTGTTTCCAGCTTCTGAATCTTCCCTAGAAATGGGATCTACATGAGGTCCTCCCTAATGAGAGGAAATACATTAAAACAATTAAACTTTGTTTCTATGACAATGTGAAAAATATATGAGAGTTTCATAGTATTTCTAACATTTATAGTGCTGATAATTATAATGCATGTAATGACACATACCCATCTTTACTAAATGGTGTGCCGATGCACTTTGAAACTTTATATCTGGGTCCATGTAAAAGCTAGACCAATGATATCTACACCATTTAATAGATAATTTTATTGCAGTTTCAGTCATATTTTATCATATCATATATGGTAAAATCAGAATTGTAGACACACAAATGCAGTAATCAACTCCTCGTGCCCTAAATTCAGCAGTTTTGTCAACTTCATGAACTTTGTAACTCAGATTAGGAAACTCTATATAATGTACAGCATTAATTTTCCACTAAGCGATGCAATAACTAATAGAAAAAAAATAAAATGGCAAACATATTTTACAATGCATGTATTGTTGTTAACTAACAAAAATGTTAAAACATCCCATCCTACAATTTGCCCTAATTCGAAAAAATATGACATATGACCACCCTTTTTAATTTATTTAAAAATTTTCTAGGATCCATAATCTTAAAAATTATGTTATTTGTAAACGTCGATTATTTCAATTGATGCCACATTGCCAAACTGGGCAGCATTGAACTGCTACCAGTTGCACAGAGGCAATGCTGTTAAGCACAGGGAAGGAGAGCAAGCCTGTTGACCCCTCACTTCATACTGCGACACAAGTAAATTTAATCGACATGACCCACTTCTTGTATATTTCTAATGTCCACGCTTGTTCAGTACATTGACCATAAAACTATGACACATGCAGCAAAAATTTTTCTTCACATATATGTATAAGCTATTTCATGAATAGTTTTACTACTAATTAGCTTGCTAAGGTACCTCAAAAATTGACTGTGTAAGAAGAAGACATGGGGAAAAAACAATTAATATGTGCATAGTAACAATTATAGAGAATCCTGATATTGACTTGTACTCATCTTGGGCCATAAAAATAAATTAAATAAAAGCCTGTCTTACCATAAAATATTTTCAAGCCAAAGTTAATCGCCATCACTTCTGTTACAAGAAGGTACTACAGCTTTCTTCCCCCAAGTTTTATGACAATAGGTCCCTGAATTCCTCCACCAAACGGTCCATGATCCAAAAATACTCTCACTTTTTCCACGTGCTCCACAGCATTTTTCCACATCGATACTGTACCTGTCCCAGAACTAGAACATATAGCTGCAATATATCTTTTATTTTAGGAGTTTTGTTGTTTTTTGCAACCCAGTTTCTGGCCCACACTCAAATCCATTCAATTGCATAAAATTCACAATGGGAGACTGAAGTCCACAAGAGTTTCACCCTCTCCCCACTTTCATGAAGAATAGTATTAAGGAGATACGTAACTTGTACTGGGGCCAATGTCAGGAAAATTCTCAATATCTGGCTTCAATTCATCCAGTATTTTGATAATAGTAGGAAACTCTTTTCTGTGGTAAAATGCACGCACTATTCAGGGTATAACTTTTTGGGTGAACTAGTCAAGCACAATTCAAGACTGTGCCTTTTTTTTTGGAGAAGACACCTCACTATCAACATTTTCTCTTCTTTCTTTAACGACATTATCGACTCACTCACATCTGCACAAAGTGCTGTGTTGCATACCACTTTACTGGTGTCAATAACCAAATCACCTGCCTTCGCACTGTCAAAGAACTCCTTAATGGTGATGATAACATCCTTATGAATTCTCACATTCTTGAGTCTCCCTGTAGCAAGATGTTCTTCATTAGGACCATTCTTTCTAAGATTTCGCAGTCCAAGGACACTTTTTACATTGGGAGTCATTTTGCTTGCAATGAATTTTGAGCTGAACTGAAGGAGTAAATGACAAACAGATGTCTTTTCCTCTGCAACAATGGGGTAAACACTTATAGTGAGAGAAGGGTAAGGGATAACAATGTAGATGGTTCGAAATTCCAAGATTAAATGTCTCAGTTGGAAACAGCAACAAAACATTAAAACATGTGGGCACCACAGATAGGAGCATATGAAAGAATAGCCACACCTCCTGGGCGTCTTGGGACGCGAGGAGAGTGGCTCAAAGGGGGGTTAATGAGTTTGACTCATCAAAGCCATGCATAAGGGTTCGAATGGAAGTAAGGGGTGGAATTCACAAACTTTCTTAAGTCATTTCAGGGAAATTTTGCTCTCACCTCTCACATATATTGTGTCTTTGGGCCGATGCTAAACTTGTTTTTCGATGCATACTCACCTCGGGAGGCTTGGGATGCACGGCTGGGGATATGGATAGAGTTCATAGGTCTGAATCATCAAAGCCATGCACATGGGTTCGAAGGGAGGCAAGAAATAGTGTTTCAAGGCTGCCCAAATGATTTAAAAATGTGATTTTCAGTCCTTGTTTACATTCATTCTAACTAACGGGTTGAAGTAAATTAGTGAGTGGAGTTCTTAAACTCATAAATAGAAGGCCTTTGTCCAAGAATAACAAATGCATTACTATGATAGACAAGTCTTATGAATAGTTGATTAAAAAGTGTGAACATGCCATCCGTTTTCTAAAGCTCAATGAGAAATGATTCAGAGGCAGCACACCCCGCTTATCCAAATATCAATTTGGAGTAGCACACGCAACAAGTGGCAATGCAGCAATATTTCACTCCTGTGCATTTTTAGAATTCCCCAATAGTATATAATAAATATATTTATACTAAGTATGCATAAATCACATATTTTCTAATAGAACAATCATAAATCAATTTAAAAGTGTTTTCATAGCATTAATTTTTTGATTCGGGACTTGTAAGACTAGATATTTTTACAGTTTCATTAATTTGTAACAATATATGAATTATAAAAGTGAGTTTGCCATTACATGTTTTTCTATTAGTTATCACAACTTTTGGTGGAAAATTTATGCTGTAGATTTTGTATTTTTCCCCAAGTTAAGTTATAAAGTTCATGAAGTTGACAAAAATGTTTAACTTAGGGTGTGAAGAGTATTATATTAGATTCAACCATTTTGATTGTATCATATGATAAAAATGTGACTGAAATTGCAATAAAATCATCCTTAAAATGGTGTACTAGCATTTACATGGACCCAGATATATGTATGTATATGTAAATTATAAATGTACTTTTTAAAAGTAGAACGGCACATTATTTTAATGCTGACAGCAGTGCAGAGATTATCATAATCTGGGTAGAGCAAAATGGAGGGTACTGATTATAATCAAGTATGCAACTACTACAAGCACATGAAACACCATTGAATATGCTGAACTAGCTATGATTTTGCAAATTCAACAAGAAATTCTCTCTCAATTGCACCAATTGGTCTTAAAATTACATTTTTCAAGAAGCAACCAATGTGATGGGTAAAAAGCACTCCTCGACCATTGCCAATTTTTCAGTACATTAACTCTCCACAATATAAAGTTAGGCTTAAAGTTTAATTTTATTTTAGGAGGCAGGAACTTGACTTTTTCAAAGTTAAGCGGTTGAAATAACTTATATTTTTTTGGGGGTCAAAAATGGAAAGAAACCCTCAAATGCCAGTGGAAATAAGCTCAAGAGTGGTTTAAAAACAGATAGAATCACTAGAATTGGAAGTGAAATTTTTACTTCTGACACTAAGCAGCAATACTTGTATTAGGCAGCAATACTTGCATTAAGCAGCAATATTTGCATTACCTCACTGAACTTCCTTTTTTTCCTTGTGTATCCCCTGCTACACCTTCCACTGCCACTAGCTCCACCACTAACTGTCCCACATTCTTGAATTCCTCCCCCATCATCTTCCTCCTCACTAGCAGTAGACTTTCTGTTCCTATTTTCATAGCTTTCACGTACATCTGAGAGTCCTTTTATCTCTAATGCTTCTGCAACAGCCAGAACACCTTCCATCTCTGGCTCAGCAACCTAAAATGGTAGTGGCATCTGTGTCACAAACTAGGTAAATATTTGCTACACAATCCAATTACCAACCCCAGCTTGGACATGAGTCAACAAAGTAGATTGCAACAACAATTTA
Source organism: Ceriagrion tenellum (assembly GCA_963169105.1). NCBI lineage: Eukaryota > Metazoa > Arthropoda > Insecta > Odonata > Coenagrionidae > Ceriagrion > Ceriagrion tenellum. The sequence goes on from OY720640.1 coordinate 131,817,697, forward strand.
AGAGGTAAACATCAGTGCTGGGAACAATGGAAAAATGCCTCATGTGACTCTTGTGCTGCAATTAAAAGCCACTAATGCCAAAACACCCAGTTACGTAAGTCATGAACCCATACAAGTTTATCCATAAATTAATGGAATTAGAGCATGGGCTATTCCTTTGCTATTAATGTCATGCATTTACTCAAGTTATTGTGGCTATGCAATGAAGTTTTGACAGAACATGCATTTTAGCATGAGCTTATACTAGTAACCAAGCCCAAGCATATTTGTCTCATTCTTTCCTTGATAACATTAACTCTATTCCACCATTGTCAAATACATCTGCATGGGTAAATCGGATCAGAGTTCAGCATGAAAACGAGTAAAATGGAGTGCTTTGACAGATAACAATAATGAAGTTTTAACACCTACACACAAGGAAATATATTTAATAGAGCCAAAAGGAAGAAATAAACTTCACCCACTGTCTCGCTCTAAGAAAGCGAAGAGGTAGTAAGGACTTACCTCAATTTCTCCACAATACATGAAATTTACAACAGATTTCAAATCCTCAAATTTTAGCCCTTTCAAGATAATTACAGGGTTTTGTTCCTTGTGGTGCAAGAAAAGCTCCTGAAAATGAAATATTTAGATTTGTAAGAAAATCTAGTGATTAAATAAAAAAATAGGTACTCAAAACCATAGGTACGCAAATGAGATGGGTAGCTACAAATTGTAACAATACATTCATCAATTCCTGTGGAAGCAAGATTAAAAGTCTGGAGCAACATTTTTAACAAAATATACTCAAGGCTTGTGCGTAATTTAGACTCACCTGAAAATATGGGCTACAGGCAAAGAGAACCATTCGGTGAACTTTTAAAAACTTTCCCTCACAGGACAAGGTTACATCCACTAATGTCTCATTTGCCAGTTGCTCCAAAAAAACCTGTAAGCCCGTAAAAATAAGGTGTTAATCTACTAGGTCAGCATTCCACAGAAATAAAAGTGGGATTCCTTTCGAAAGTTACCTGCAGCATATTGTTGGTGTGATTATTCCAACGCAAGTTGAAAATCTGGCGAGTGGTCATCGCACTCCCCGAAGCCATTGTCAAAATTTGTTATAATAATTGGTTCCTGTCTGAACGGAACAAATATACAGTATAACAATATGCGAGATACTATATTGAGTGAAATAAAAAGCCTTCGCAGTTTTCTTCCCATTCAAATGGGTGGGAAAACATAACAAGCGTCATACTTTTCAACAATGTTCAACAATCACGAACATGTGGGTAGCACATATGAGAATATTCCCAGACTCCACAGACCTCACCGAAAGGGCGATTAATTTGTATTGAAAACTTACTGGCTAAACTTCCAATATTTTCATCTGACACGAAAACAAACCTTTAAATCTGATGATTTGACACAACAATGGCGTTGGAAGCCGCTCACAAATAATAGTAGCGCGGTCCTAATATTACGATTTCGGACATTTTTATTCAAGTACACAACGTAGATGCTTACATGGGTCCCCTACAGGATAAAAATATTAAAATTCTGACATAATGACAAGCTTCACAAGTAGTTCGGCAAGGTATACGGCAAATTCCTCGAGGTATGAATTAGTTTTCTATGCATGGAGATATCATTTCCCGATGGAATAAGAACGCTATAATGTATGTTTCTGTGCATAGATTTCAAACGCTCCCAATACCTCTTAAAAATAAGAACCGCTAAGTAAAGGGAATATTTTTGGACTGCGACACAATGAAATTCCCTCACTGACAGACGTGTGAAACAATCAAATGTTAAAAAGCGTCACTGGTGCCACCTGTGCGTGTATTTGATGTGATATGTTTGCAAACGTCGTGCCGCGTAACTTATTTTGGTGATTGAATAAGGAAAGGAGTGATTGTGATGTTGATTAGCTATCCTCGCCAATGCTAATGTGTCCACCTCTGTTATTTTGTGCCGTAACTGAAAATGGGGAAAGATATCACGGCGTGTCAGTATTCTTTTGGTCATTTGATGTTAATAAATTCTGTTGTTTGCGGTCTTGAAGTTTCTGCAAGTGTAGCGTACACGTACTTGCCACCCCTGCTACTGAAAGCAGGATTCTGTGCCGCTACTACTGGTTTTATCCTCGGTATTGGTATGTATAGAAATAAGAGTTTCATTATATTTTGTTCTAATATGAGCTTCAATGTTTTAATTGTAACTTCCGATGTTTACAGGACCTTTATTAGCCCTTTTATCAGTTCCGCATTTGGGTCGCTTTGCGGATAAGTCTCGATCTAGCTTGGGGAGGAGGCGACCTATAATATTCTTGTTTGCAAGTGTACTTTCATCATCTTTAATTATCATCATCATCGGTCAAAAGCTGGTGAAAAATGCCGGCGAATATGGATCATTTACTAAGATTGGGTAGGTATGATTGTTCATTATACTTTCAGTTCTGTATAAAAATGTAATAATTCTCTCTGTCCTGTATTTGCAGTTTCCAGAATTACATCTAGTAATTACTAGACGAGATTTAAATCTCTCCTTATGTCAAACGCCTTTCCAAATTTTTTTTCGACCCTTCAAGCGGAGATTTACCTAAAATCTTAGTAGTTGTCTAATTTTCTTGGAAATGTCAAATTCACTATAATTGATGTCCATAATTTCAAGTTTTTCTTTAAAGGGTTATATTATTATTTTAAAACTATTTTACCGTACTTATAAATTGCGAAGGAGGAAAAATTTCTGTCATTAGTTTGGTTTTCCGTTCAATTTTGGTTCATTCTGTCATCCTTCCTAGTTCGCCGAGTTTGATAGGATAAATAAGAGTACATTTTGGCCATTGGGTCTCGGTAATTCAAAATTATTGTTTTTTGGTAAATTTTCGCCTGACAGGATCAACCAATTTTCTAATTCCTTTTTTACGGTGGGTGAAATTTTCATTAGCCTAAAAAGTTTGCATTTTGTGCTCTTCACTCCGTCCAAATTTGGTCGGAAAACAGTGTATATAAAATGAACTCTGAATATGGAAGGTTTTCAGGGTACCTAGCCACTTCACTGGCAGAGATTTTCTGCAAAATTTCTCGTCTTCATCCGTGAATTGTCTCAATCAAGAATTTGAGATGCTTCACAAATCTACATGAAGACTTCTAATGCCTAAAGTATTTTCTCATAAACATTGGCGAACATGCACTATTTGCATCCGCAAGTTTCATCTTCACATTTGCTATTGTTGACACTGAATCCCTCGTGTGTGCTGAGGTGTGAAGATTCAAGATACACAGTTGATTTTATGGTATTATAACTAGTAAATATGGAATGAAATACCGACATGCAGCTTAAAGACCCACATAGCAGAGGTATATGCCAAGAATATTCCTGGAATATTCTCACAGGGATATTGGAATGTTCCAAGCTTGTTCTCAGAATATACCAGGAATATTCCCAGCATATTGCATATGTCTACCCTGTAGCATATGCTAGGAATATCCCTGCAGAATATTCCTGGGATATTTAAATATAAGGAATAATTAGGGTAACATTTTTACAAACAAATTTTTATACTCTCTTTTCATTTTGAACAGTAAGGACACTAACTCATAACAATTCGTCAGAAAAGGGAAGAAAAAAAATATCCCCGGGGGGACCAAACCTTCAACCTACACATTATTAGCACGACGCTCTAACCAACTGAGCTATAGGGCATCCGTCTTAATTGGCTAAAATGTAGTAAGTGTTATTTCTAGATAAGTTATTTCTAGACAGACAAAAATATGCTCCAAAGCCACAAGTCAAAGAAGGCAGGGTCAAAAGTTAGTCGGAGTATCTACGGTAAACCAAAAGAGTAGTCCATAACGGGAAATGACATGGCACGAGCTGGCGTACTGGGTTGTACATTCATTTGGTTCTCAAAACTCCTACGCCGACTTTAAAGAGTATTCACAGGGACATCCCACTATGGTTTGCATGGGTATATAATGACGAGAGGCATGGTAGAATATTCCAGGAACTTCCCAGGAATGTTCGCAGGATATTCAAATGCGAATCATTTGAGAACATTCTACGAATATTCTATAATGATCCCAACGTCCGTGGAACCAAATAGGAATATTGAGAATCAAAATAGGATATTCCTAGAATATCCTCTGCTGTGTGGGGAATTGGTTGGGAATAAAATTGATAGCAGATGCAATGCTATTTTTGTGCTGCCTATCTTTCATGGAGCCACACATGCCAAACTGGAGTGGAATATTTTTATCCATCAGTAAAAACTACTGCTGCATTGTCTTCTAAAATCATCTTAAACAATGGTAATTCATTAACTCATCATAATTATTCATGTATCAAAGTTGGTTAGTGGAAGCTATTTAGGATACTATAATCGATTAATTTTTGAAAAACTTTCCTTTTTGTGGAGTAGTGATAAATAAGTTTCACTTAGGGAACTTTCAGGTTCTCTCCTGCCTCCTTAACCCCTGAGTTACAGCCACCTGGGAGTTTGACACTCAATTCAATAATTCTGTATTTTTTATTACGTCCACATTATGAAATTAGTGTCTCTGGTACTTTAGTTTTATATCATTTTTAGCTTATTGAACTTAACATTACATTGATTTAATTCATTTCTGTTTAAAAAAAACGTCTGTTGCTGATCTGAGTGTCTGGCACCTGTCAACCGTAATTGGGGTCTACTTAGTCCCTCTTTTAGTCATGATCTCCTCAGGGTCTTGACACAATAAATAGGGTGCCTTGTTTTATAACTCTTTCCAGTTAATGAGCATCCTTCATAATTTATACCCATTATTTATCATACTTTTTAAATATATAAACAACCACAATAAAAACTGAGCTCCACAAGGTACGCTCCCATAATACATGTCACCATTTCACCTCCCAAAGCCTTACATCTTTACATGGCTGGTGACCTAACATTCCCTGCCACATGTCCATGTGGCGGCTTGCAGGGTATTATGTTGATGCAGATGTTATATGTCCCAAGCTTATCTCGGTGAATCCTCAATATCAGGAAGAAAATCATCCTGGAAGCTTTGATACAGAATTGATAATGCTTTTCTATTAATTGTTTGTTTACCGGTGTTCAGCTCCCCTTCAAATTCTGGATCAACAGCATTCCAGCAATTCTTATCTATCAGATATGCTTTCACTCATAGATTCCTCACAAAATAATTTCCAATCTCCAATTTTGGAATATTTACATTCCCTTTAATTGTTTCAGCCATCGTTACCGCGTCATTCTGTCTCAGCCGTCTGAATTTTCTCAGTTTCATGCCATTCCCTTAAATCTACAATCTAAACTTTACCCTCATATCTTGGGCTCATAACCTGTTATTTTCTAATGGAATTAGGTAAAGAACATGAACTATTTTCTGATTCTCTGATGTCTTTGTTCATACTCACAAAAGATACATGCAGTCACATCAATCTCATCTTTCCAGCATCTAGTTACAACAGTGACAATAAAATTAATACATAATGACAACAGTTTTTCATCTGAGCATAGTACCGATTTTAGTAGCATAGTATTTCTGAAGACAGCGTTATGTTACCTGAAAATGTAAATGTACTTAATAAGGTATTAATGCTATATTACTGACGTGATTGCTAATTTACTCGAGTGGTCTGTTAAGGTTCAGAATAATGTTTTTAGATTCGCAAGGCCGGTAATTTTTCTCCTCATTCTGTAGTAACAAACAATTCACATTATTTTTGGCCACTGTTAACCATGCCTAGTGGTGTCATCAAAACAGTTTTTAACGTATCCTTTCCAACCGCATCTTTCAATAGTGCTGGACTTCTGATGATTGGTGGGGTCCTCCTCGACTATTCTTCTCAGGCTGCTTTCAATCCTTGTGAGGCCCTTCTCTCGGATCTGCTGGAAGGAGGATCTCGTTCCAACGTGGATGCAGGCTTTGCTGTTTACTCTGGGCTCCTGAGCTTGGGGGCCTGTTTGGGCTACCTCATTACAGCAGTTCGATGGCCACGACCTCTGTCGGGCTCATTTCTTGGGGGACAGGAGGGAGCAGCATGTGGAGTTGCCCTTGCTCTGTTCCTCACATCGGTTGTAGCAACTGGCATGTCAGCAAGGGAAGAGTCGTCTCTGTTGCACAGTGTGGCTGGAACAAGCCCTCTCCGAGGACAGAGGAGGGAGGGTGGAAATATCCTGTGTCTTGCATTTCGTCATGGCTGTGGTGTGCTACCCCTTTTGAGATCTCCTTTTCATACCTTGCGTCGAGTCGTCGTCTCAATTTTTGAAATGGTAAGATGAAATAAAACACTATTAGTGTTTGGCAAAGCAATATAAAATGATGAAGGAAGTAATCAAGAAAACTGTCCGTATTTCCTTCAAGTCTTTTATCTCACTTGGCTTATCTATGTCAAACATGCAGTTATTTTGATTATCATTGTGTCCGGTCTGACCTTTTGAGGTCAAATTTCTGGTCAAAACATATTGGGTTCAGGGCATATGCGAGTCAACCTTTTGACCACTTGAGTCTTAGCATGAGAAAAATGTGGTAAATTTTTCCTAGTCCAAAGGGAGGCACATTAAACTATCTTGTATTCATTTGAAACTTTCCATTGAACTCTCTTGTATCCCTCAACCAAAATTGAGTCAATCATTGATATTTCTCTTTTGCAAAAAAAGCTTATTGCCGAAAGACTCAGGGCAGTAGACCTGAAGGTTATATGGGGTGTGGAATACAATGGATTTGCTTTTATAGCACTTAATGTAGCGCTTTTGTGTGTGAGAGCCTTCACAGTCGTCCACAGTATGCCTCTTGGGTCCAGTCAAGAAGGGAAAAATCATCCATGACATTGTGGAGGCAGGCTCAAATGTCGCTCTGGATACAAAGGTAATGAGTTTAAATAGAAACACAATATATTTCTGGCTGAAATGTTACAGTGAGGGAGATTATGGCCACATGACAAAGAAGCTGAGATCATGATGCATGTTGTAAGGTGAATATGATAACATTTGTAACTGTCCTTCAGGCCTTACTGTTAGCAGGATAGTTGTGATGATGAGGACATTAAACTTAGACTGCAGAACCCACACAATGTGCTACTGCCTCCGTGAAGAGTGAATGAGAAATTGGAGGCCCGTAAGAAAGCTAGCGATGAAAATACCTTAAAGGCCGAGGTTGGATTTCGCTCATTTGTTCCTTGATGTGGACCAATCATTGGGAATATCGTAGCTTTCATTGATGATGAAACATTAGGGATGTCATGAAGGAATGTGTTAAGCAATGAAAACATGTAATTCTTGGTAAATATTACTAAAATAACTGAAAGCACTTTTGAGAACATTTACCTCTTTTTAAACAACTATGACATACCTCTTTTTCAAGTATCTCCCCAAATGATGATGAGTGAAAACTTTGTGGCACATAAGTCTGCATATTGAGGAGCAACTTCTACCTCTGGGGCAATACTGCTGTCAGGCTTACTACCTTGAACGATTACGCCTGAATCCTTTGCACTTTTATCTGCTTCTATGCATAAACGAAGTAGTCTCAGATAACGAGAAAATAATATTGTTGTCAGAAAACTGTCCCTTCCACAGAACAGGATAATTTGAGGAGTACTAGTAAAATTCCATGTTACCCTGGACACCAAACTCACTAGACCTGAATCCAAAATGAAATATTAGGGCCAGGGTTGGGTCAGTAGAATATCCTGTGTAGAAAATGTGTAATCTATGTGTATATTCTACCGTAGAATAGGTAATGTAGAATATTGCTAATAGTTACTTATTCTACACGTAGAAAATTAATTTGACATATATTGCTAAAGAAGTGATTACGATTATTGGAAAATTTTATTTTAACATTATACTAACACATTTTAATAATTAAACCTATATTTAGTGCATTTTCAACTTAAATAACCTATTACAAGCCTACCATTGCTAGCCCTGCCAGGAAATCAATAACTATCCAAGACTGAACTGTCTAAATGCCAAATTATCCATGATTCAAAGCAATATTTTCTAGATTGATTGGTGTAGGCCTGAGTCATTTGTAGCCACTTCATATCATTTTTTAAATTTTCTATGGCAAGTACTTACAATTAGTTATATATGCAGTAGGCTAGATTAAGGATTATATTAACTGGCATTTTAATAGTAGTGAAATTATGTCCATTGCCACTAAGTGAAACATTAAAGGAAGTATATTACTGCACCTCTATCAAGGCCTAGAGAAAGTTACCATCAAAAAACAACTTAAGAGCTGTATGTTTACTTGTTGTTCCAGGGCTAACTGCTCTCTTTATTGCTGGTTAGTTCTCTTTTAGACAGAGGAAGGTATCTCTATTGTTTTAAAACTACAATTATGATGTATTTTTGGGAGTTCTACCGAATAATTACAACATAATACAATTAGAAATTGTCAAGAATAAGAATACAAGAAAGCCACATGGAGGAAAGATTAGTCTCCAAGTTGTAAGATTAAAACAAAAAAACTATAATTTTGGTCGTGTTGAGTCTCATCTTTGACAAGTATTGTTTTATAGAATTAAATTTGGAGATGTCTTATAGGACAGTGTAGGCCTACTTAGTTTTTAATGCCTATCTTGAGTTATGTGGGATTGATAGATATTCAGCTGGAAACACTAGGGCTCTACATATATAAAGTTCTGTGAGTAGGCTTAAATGTTTTCGTTTCTAATTCTATGAACATAAATGATTGACACACCCCCTTTTGAGGTGTAGGCCTACCTATCTAAAATTTCATCTAAATTCACAAAATAAAAGATGTTTTGGAGCATATTGTTAAATATCAGCTACTGGTAGTTGAACAATAATGAAAAATACTAGTAAGTAGGGATAACATACACTCCCCTATTCAATTCAAAGAATTTACTGTTTATTAATGTTTTTATTTTCCAATGGTTAATATTCATCAGATTTGACATCTTTAAGTTTAAGTGTATGGTAGAGATGTAGCAACCTTTTAGATCTTTCAAATGTAAGCGTGTTCCTTAATGGGCAGTGTACATATGACCAATTGCTAAACACTTTCAAGTTATGAAGAAGATGCAGGGACATTAAGTAATTTATTTGCAAGATTGCTTAAACCTGGATGCTTGCATTTAACAAGCTCCCAAAAGGTTGATGGACTTTTGATGCCCTTGTTTTTCAGCACACGAAAAACACTGTCCTCGCTATCACTGATGAATTTTGCTAGGTCTTCCAACCCATCTCCATCAAGTTGGTTGAGCAGGAACTCTTCCACCTATGACAAGTACGAGTTTTATTACTGTGAATTTCATTCTGCTGAGGTTTGAGATATTAAAAATTGTCCTCGAACAATTTCCTAGAAAAATATACTATTTTATAACCTTACATACCTCATCACACTCTTCTGTACTCAATCTCTTCCCTCGATATGTCGGGTGCAAAAGGTTTGCAGTTAAGCCATATATTGCGACGGCATAGTCTCGCCTTTTTTCAACTTTTTCTTCAAGTTCAGGATATCCATCTGGCAATTTCAATTGAAACCACTCCTCTGCTGCATCAGCAATACTGAACTTTGTCTGTTGACACTTGTTTATTAGAATGCATACTGGCTCAAATAACTTTATCCCATCATCAACTTCTTTCATGAAGTTTTCATCAAATATTAACTTTAGAGCTGTTTGTTCAATTTTTATCCCTTGGCCAACTACTTTCTTCATTGCTGCTAGGTTATTCTTGAGGCAAAGAAAGGCATCTCTATTGTTACACCAACGCGTTTCACAAGCCAGTGATATGAGGTGGCCTCCTAATGCAAGAAGACAGATTTCTTGATCAGCTTGTAACATTGTAAACATAGACCCAAGGTCAACAACAAAGATCACAACAATATCGACATGGGGGGCCGTCGCTAGGGACGCCAATGGAAAGGGAGGTTAATAATAGGAATTGGGGAGTAAGAAGGAACCTGCGGTGGCGAGCAGACGGGCATGGCATGTGCGAGAGGAAGGGAGAGCTATTGGAGCCAGAGTGCCGCGAGCCTGGGGGAGAGGAGGCTGACCTTGGCACGATGTGGGATTGCAGCAGGCTGGGCGCACGCTGAGGGAGTGTTGGAGTTGACCTTGGGTTGTGTGTGTGTGCTTGTGTGTGTAGTGGTGAGTGGATTGGGCCCGATAACATTTTGAAATTAAATATATTCTTGTGAACTTGATACTGAGGGTGATGCACGCGTTATGATTTGATTCTGTGTGTTACAAGCTGAAGTAAAAGCTTTCAACACAGTATTTACCCTTGATGCCACCTCAGCTAAGTCAAGATCTTTGGCCAGAAGATTAGCAGTGTAGGAATTGCATGTAACATGCCATAGGTCAATTATTTTTCTCATTTTTATCATGTTAGGGGCATTGTCTGAGCATACAGCATAAAGTTCTAAATTGTACATATCTCTTGCATCAACCATTGCTTGTGAAACTATGTCTTTAAGGGCATCTCCAGTTTCCCTCTCGCCAGAAAGATCCCATGCATTAAGGATACCCACCTCACCTGCTGCATTGTGTATCATTGGCACAGCTAATTTTTGGTATTAGCTGCCTCATTCTTCCACCCATCAATCAGGAGTACAGAATGTGAACCAAAATTTAGTGATGTGCAGCACTTTTCATACTCTTTGTCAAGAATAGTCGTTGCAAGATTTTTTTGCACTGGACTGGCCTGTATGAAGGTTGTAAGGTCTTAACAAAGTTTTTAAAGTGATTTCATTCCACAATGCTGAAAGGTATGTTGCAACCAAAAATAAATTTTCCTAGTGCGTGGTTGGCAACTTCATTCTCCGCCTGTGACATTTGATCAAAAAAGGCAATTTTTTCCCGTATAAATATGCGATGTTAAAGCCATTTCTTTGGGCTTCTCGTATTCAAGATCCCTGTCGACAGTTGAATGTCCTAAGTCATGTTGAACATTATTATCACTACTATCAGTGTCATCATTGCTGATAGTTAATTTCTCATTACTGGTACTAGCAAAATTCAAAGATGACAAATTAATTAATAATGCTGATGAATCTGGCCTTTCAGACAAAGTAACATTTTCAGCTTCATTAGCAGTAGGAAGAGTGAGGTTATCTACAACTTCTTTTTCATTAATATCAGTAACTGTATATCTTCTTTTGGGGGTAGAGGTGACTAGGTTGGCTCAAAGGCAATGCAGATGTTGCAGTTGATGATGGAAACCGGCATACATTTCTAGTAAAGAAGCAAACAGAAATATTAAAATAAACTTGTAAGAATTCATAGGGACAAGCCCAAGGCCTGTCCATAGTTTTTAAGTATTCAATAGTATTACAACCAGGGTTGGGTCATTACACGTAGAATATTTTTTTTCTACATACATGTGGAAAATAGTGTAGATTATGTAGAATATTGCATAGACTATGTAGAATATTATGTTGATTATTTTTTTGTTTGTAAAATAATGTTTTAAGTTCAATAAAATGTATAAAATTACAATAAAAAATAAAGTATTACATTGATTTCATGGTTACAAAATTACATTACCTTGAACAAATAATGTTAGTCTTCCTAAATCATTGTTTTATTGCAGTTTTGATAACAATTATTCTCTTATTATATTAACTCTATAATTTAATTATGGTATTTACATATAATTAGTTATGACTTGCCCTGATGGAGGAAACCTGAGTGATTACAAAATGTTGACCTCGCATACAACGAAGGTAAATGTTAACCTGTGGCCCTTTAATCCAGCAAAATAACCTGTTTTACACCTTCTCTTCCTTAAATATTTATTTATAATTTTTTTATAATTTAGATGAGACTTTAGATTGGTAGGCCTACACCTCAAAAGGGGGTGAGTGTCAATCATTTATGTCCATAGAATTAGAAATTAAAACATTTAAGCCTACTTAAGGAACTTTATATGTATATGTATGGCCCTAGTGTTTCCAGCTGAATATCTATCTATCCCACATAACTCAAGATGGGCATTAAAAACTAAGTAGACCTACACTGTCCGATACGGCATCACCAAAGTTAATACCATAAAACCATACTAAATGCCAACTTGTCCATAGCTGACCATGCTGTGGCCTACCTGCCATTTTGGGACTGGTTAGGGAATAACTGGAATAACTGTGATTGGTTAATGGGTAAATTGCTTCTGAATAGCCATTGTATTTATGGTGGCAAATTTAAATAATGAATAGCTGTAGGTGTAATACCTTTAGTATGCATTCTTTTCATTGGAACATGCAAATGGTCTTTAAAATATACCACTAATAATTATTAGTTTTCCTGTAAATTTAATAATATATAAACTAGAAATTGAAATGTTAAATATTTAAGGAAGAGAAGGTGTAAAGCAGGTTATTTTGCTGCATTAAAGGGCCACAGGTGGTAACCTCTCCCGGTCACTGTTTTCTTTCCTATTGAAACCAATTCAATCAACCTTCGCAATTACCCAAACACTTAAAATCTTACCTCCTTGCTGAAGGGATTAATGGTTAGCATTATACAACATATTAATAAAAACACTTTGCACAATTAATTAAACTATAATACTTTCTTTTAATGAAAAAAATTGATTTGGTTGTAACAACACCAATATTTAGAGCTGTTTAAAATGTATTGGATCCAATTTACAATGTTACTCTTTTATCCTCCAACTTTATACATTTACATTATTTTAGACAGCAATATTTTTATAAATGGAGGTTATTGTTTTTCTTGGCTTTATTATCCTTAAAGTTAGACTTATCAGACGCTGGGGCTTCTCGTCTCTCTTATGTGGCTGTGGGTATGGTTTTGCGGTCTTCCTCCTTCCTTATTTCCAGAATTTTGGGCCATACGGTTTCTATCTTGGGTTTCCTTCCCGTTTCCTTCCTGGCCTCTTTATAAATCCTTGGTTTCTCTTTCGTCTCCTCTATGCCGCTTTGTATCCGCTCCCAGCCATTTTTATTCTCCGACTTTCGAACTTTTTCCCCACTTTAGATCTTTACTCCTCCACTTATCTCTGCTGACTCCTCCCTGTTCACTCTCTAGGCGTCCCCCATTACTTATTGTTACCTGTTTATTATTTTTGCATCGTCCTGAACTCCCCTATGTAAATATTGATTTATGTTTGGCGTCCATAGTTATCTATTGTTATGTGCTGTTTTATTATGATTTATGACTATTAATTTGAATTGCGATTTTATTTTTGAATTTATTTATGGTAGGATTTTATTTGGTTATAAGGTTAACATTTACCTTTGTCGTATGAGAGGTCAACATTTTGTAATCACTCTGGGTTCCTCCATCAGGGCAAGTCACAACTAATTATATGTAAATACTCTAATTAAATAAAAGAGTTTCTAAAATAAGAGAATAATAGTTATTAAAACTACAATAAAACAATGATTTAGGAAGACTGACATTATTTGTTCAAGGTAATGTAATTTTGTAACCATGAAATCAATGTAATACTTTATTATTTTTATTGTAATTTTCTACATTTATTGTAATTTTCTACATTTATTGTAATTTTCTACATTTTATTAAACATAAAACATTATTTTTCAGACAAAAAAATAATCAACATAATATTCTGCATAATCTATGCAATATTCTACATAATCTACATAATATACATTATCTACACTATTTTCTACGTGTATGTAGAAAAATAATATTCTACGTGTAATGACCCAACCCTGTTAGGGCTTCATGGTGAAGGAATGACAAAGTGCGAAACCAACATAATGAAAGACCACGTCATGTGGTTTTCAGGAAAGCATCTGCAAACATTTGATTCTTCATTTTCATGGCTAAGAGAAGCGGAAGTAATTCAACGTTGTCCTCTTTAATAGCGTTTACTAACTGACGTGAAAATATTGATAACTTTCTATGAATCCTTTTCTGCCCGCCCAAACAGGAAAGTTGAGCGGTAGGAGATGACTTGGAGAGGAGAGCAGAGTGGGGGGAGGAGGGTGTGCGACGTTGCCACTTGCTACCCATAGAATTTAAATGCCGGATCACTTGAATGGCTCACAATGCACGGAACAGCAACAGCGGACGGTTTTGGGTGATTTCCCCTACCTTACCTAACGATGCTTAGACATTCCTTCTGCAAAGAGCATTGCTTTCTCTGTGCGTAAAATACAATAATTAAAAATCGTTGTCGGAAATCCCAGGATATTTAACAAATGGTTATGTAGGCGTTTATAAAGCTGATGTCATTGCGGTTACAACGTAGTAACTCAAACCTCTATCACATTGATATTTTCCGGATATGCCGAGATTAACAACTTTTACAACAGATTGTGTAAAACTCTACACATAAACTATTTTTTAGGTAAGTTTGTAACATGTTTGGCTAACTTTTATGAGTTGTTCTTATCTCTACAATAAATATTAAGTGAATGGCGATAACATAAAGTCGGGCCATCGGGTTTTGAGCGCCGAAAACGGTCTTTTTTCAAAATAAATATCGTAAAAGTATAGATAAAGATAGGAAAAATGATTTACATGAATAAGTAAAGGTAGAAATGATCATTCTATTGTATGCATTTTATTTTGTTAAAATTGGTTGACCCAACTTGAAGATACAGCGTCATAAACTCAACGGACTCGACTTTTTTAATGGGCAGTAGACCTGTGCACCACAGACAACTAGTTACCACCACATCGCCATGCCGTGTCTACTCGTCGGCGTACTGCCACCGCGCTGTCGCAGTCAAAATCAGATCTTGAGGCTCCCTCAAATTTACTCAGTACTAGTATGTAACTCTATATTTAATCTTTATTTGGCTCTTCTTACCTATATCTTGGAGTTCAGTTATCAGTCGTCAGTAAGCAATTCCCGCAGTAGATACCAACGGCATGGACACCAGAGCGCCGCCGCACGCTGCTGAAAATACGCCCAGACTCCGCTGTCAACAAATACTATAGCCGGTGCACAGGTCTATGTAGACCACTACTGAGATAGCTAGGCCTAGCCTAGGTCTAGACTCTTCATGTCACTAGGGACTTAGCATTAGACATCAATTTCTTGGCCTCAGTATGCAGTAAGTCAGACTTATAGTAGGTAAAAAAATCGTGGATCTAGGCCCTACTTACTTTTGCAGATATTCTCGAACTGCAGGATGGTCAAATTTGTTTATAGGTATGTTCGCCTCAAGTAGCATTTTAATCGTATCCTGAATTAAAGTGATTTTTTTTTCAGATTTAGCCTTCTTCTGGGAGTCAATACATCCTTGTATTGTCAACTGACGCTTGGCAGTCGCATTCTTGGCCTTCTCTTTTATTTTCTAAATATCCGTGTGATGATATGTGCTTGTTCAAGGTATCTGTTTTTTTTTCCATTCCAGGCACACGTTACATATCCCATACATCAAAACACTGGTATCACTTACCTAAAACTTCTCATCTTTATTACTTGCAGCATGCTCTATTCGCTCTTTCCCGTCCAGACACCATGAGTGGGGAAAGAATTGCATGTTTCGCCAAAATTGCGACAGAGTGCGTTCATTTAAATATCCTAGCGGCTAGACAGCAAACTAACCAACCCTCCATGCCATGATTCCACGTGGTAGCATGGCAGCATACTTGCCATGGCCTTGGGGAACGAGTTGGGATGCTTCTGTAAGTGACAACGATATTATCTATATTCACCACGTTAACAGAAAAAAGCATTCTCAAAAGCATGTTATCCATAAAAACTCCAGTAGTTTAGTTGTAATTAATTACGTGATTTGGACGTGATATTGTCTGTTTTTTGCAGTGAAGATAACATCATTGGCTCTTTTGGAAACCCCTAGTCATCACTCGCATCAGTGAAATCTGTGCAGTCAGTCACTTTCGCACTGTGAAGCTGGTTGCTTGCTTGCTTGCTTTGCTTTGAAGCTTGCTTGGAAGCTCGGTCAGGATGTTTTTCGATGAGTTCATGTGTAAAAATTACGCATCACTAAAGAAATGCTATAAAATTGAATATATCGCACAAATTAGCATTTATTGCACTTCATCGCAAAATAGACCGCATGTCGTATTTATTTGCAAATTATAGCTTTTGCGATTTTTCCATATCTCTAATTATAAGTAATGTACGAATTAAACTGTTCATCAAGATATGGTTACACGATGCCATACTTTCATTTGTATTTTTAATTATATTCTCAGATAATTTGAAAATTTAGGCATTTGCAATGATATCAATTCTATTTACTATACACTCATTTAAATGAACTAAATGAAGATGAAAAAAATTCATAATTGGTGTACCAATCTGTGAAAACTAAAGTATTTAAAAAATGTTTTTGTGGTGAATACATACCATTAATAAGATATTTTTACCAGCTGGAATATGTTATATCTGTTGTTACATTTTTACAAGTGGATACATACTCTGCCTAAGCATTCAAAAGAAATAGTCCACCATTTCAAAAAACAATCAATACCAATTGTAATATCTTATTTGTATTGCATTTTTGAGGTTTTAATTTTTGTATTTATTAATTCCTTCATACTCTGCTTATTTATTTGCACAGTTAAAATGATATTTAGAACCTGCTGCCACAATTCATCTGCCATAAAGAAATTTATAGTCTTTATTATTATGGGAAACCTTTTTCATGGTGGTGTTTGACTAAGTCGCAGCTGCAGGTTAAAGTGAGAGAGGTGGTCACCATGTGAATCAGTGAACAATACCAGAGTGTGACAGTAGGAGCGAAGAGAAAAGGCCAGAGAAAGAATACTGAAGAAACCGCAGCGAGAAGGAGAAGGTTCAATGGAAAGTTTGAAATCCATGTAGGGTTATCTAATGTGCCTCCATTCTTGTATCCAGCAAGGATTATGCCCATGGCATGCAAGTGGCCAGTGGGTACTCTGTCACCAACTCGATGAGGAGTCCACCACCTTACTGTGCTTGTATTTCCCTATACAGTAGAACCTCTACCTTACGAACTCCCACTAAACTAAAGACTCCGATGAACGAACAAATGCCAGTGGTCCTGCGAAATCCCTATGTATAAGCATTAGTAAATACCCCTAATGAGCGAACTCCTGCTTTACAAAAACTCCTGATTAACAAAATGAAAGATTGGGCCTGACTCATAATCTTTACCTCTTGATAATGTATTTTGTCGAAAAAAATTGTTAATATTGTCTTGTTTGCAGGATTTCTGAGGTTTTATAAGCAAAAAGGGTCAATCAGAGACTCCGTGAGAACTAGCAAATCAGAAAGTATCTACCTTCTTGTTCATTGCATTTCCGGTAACTTGCATCTGACTGAATATCAGTGTGGTTTGAGCCATCAACAAGAATGTGCGATGGTAATCGCCGGTCAACTTCATTTATCTTCGGTTGGGTGTCATTGTAACTGATATTTTCATGTGGTCAAGTGCCTCCATCTGTGGGTTTATTTATTATTTACGAATAAGTGAGAATATGGACGATTATTATAAGTTCTCAATGGCTGCGATTTCTGTTGGATGATGGCAATCCTGTTTCCAATGTAAACCTGAGGATTTGAAGGTGGCGGGGATATCGTGATGGCCTTCGGTTGTCCAGTTCCTCGTGTTCGAGGAGCTGCCGAATTTTCTACTTGTGTGACGCGGATAGCCGCTGCATTAGTTCCTCCTTAATCCTCACGTACTTTCCTTCCTCCGGTGGGTTAATAATAATGTCCTCGGCCACGTACCAACCAGCAGTTGAGATGGCTGATGACAAGGATAAAATTATTGGCTTCCTGGCTAACTTCACTTAAATGGAATAGCCCCTCTAACAGGACAAACCACTGGGCTGATAACTCGGGCCAAAAGGGGAGGCGCGCACACTTTCTCAATAAACTGCACTATTTTCAGCATCCATCCTTACACAAAATCTTGAAAATAATATTGAAACACACTGGTAGCGATTCTTTTGGGCCTGGTGGTGGTTAAAATCACTCTCGCTTAATTAGTCCACAAAAAGCTTTCTATCACGTCGAGGACAACAGTGTAGGAGGCACTGAGCGAATGAGAAGGTGAAATCCTCTAAACTAAATTTATTATTTAATTTTAAGGCACTAGGTGACAGAAAAACCATCATGGCAGCATAGTTGGGCCTCCTTTTTCCTCGTCGAGTTGCTCAAGCGCGTAGTGATACAGAATTACTCCAACCCGCCATTTTCCATAGCGACCGCAAGGCGACCTCTCGCCGAAGAACAGTGACACACAAACAACCCAGCTGCTGTGGCCAAGATAGTGGTAGCCCTGCCACTTGGCCCATGGGGAGTCAACTGTAGTTCGTCCTGTGAATCGTTGCTACAAATTACTAAAACGGAATTAAAGAACAATTATGTAATAATAATGTCCGAAGCTTGTTTCTGGCTTAGCGAAAGGACTGCCAGAAGGTTCTGCGTGAGCATGGAAGGATTACCTCCATGGCTATGCGGCAAAGTGGAATGCCTCGGGCAAATAAGAAACTGCATGTGCGCTGGCATCAACAGTCAACCGTAAACGTTTAAGTTGAGCGTGGTTGAACTCCCTTGATCTAAGTAAGCAGTGGACACTTTCACGCAATCGTTAAAGCATTCATTAGTACCCATATATTCTTCTTGACTTCGGATTTGAAGTTAATGTTGACGCCAATTGTAAACTGGGCTTAAATTCCTCCAATTTCGTGCTAAGAGAACGGTAGGGATAAATGTTTGCGGTCCTCTGCGGATATTTTACCTTTAATAAATCCCCCAGAAAATTGCGACACAACACCGGGATATTTAATTTGCCCCTGGGGTGATGCAGCGTGCAAAACGCCTGTGAGTTACGAACTCCAGAGTAACGAACAGGCGAAATTTCGGTTCCTTTGAATTTTGTTATCAAGAAATTCTTCTATATGTGGTCTAGCAAAGGAATAACCTTCTTCATTCTCTTCAGCTTTATCCCTAGAGAGACTGGGTCGCTGTTCCTCTCTCTCCTATTCCATTCTGTCTGCTTCTTCGTGTCCTCAGGTGTTAGCTCCTTCCCCCTTAGGTCTTCCATGATGTGATCTTTCCATCTCCTCCTAGGTGTTTCTTTGGGTCACTTGCCATTCACCTGCAGGTCCATCATTCCCCATGTAATAATATGCCATCAGAAAGGAAGTCAACTTTCCTCCTGAGTGACAGTGGCTTCTCACTGTTTGCTGGTAACCTATGCATCATGTGCCACAATCATATGGATTACCTTATTTTTAGATCAGGTTATTAACCATCGATGGAATGGTCTTCTGGATAGGACAAACCCTTATTGAATCTGTTTAAGATCCTAGAGCCAGAAATAAAACGTAACAAATTTGAGACATGATGTGTGCATTCTGAACTTTCCTTTGCATTGAAAGTCAAAATTGAGACTAAATATCAATTTCATTAAAGTAAAATTAAAGCAATTAAAGTAAATTGGGCATAAAGCACTTGATACATAGTCATTATGTCACAGGAGATCATATTAACAATGTTTCCATTTTAATCTAAGGCAGGCAGTTACAGTGCACAGTCATGAAGAGAGTACTCATTAGCATTCTATGGTTTGTCGGTGACAGTAGAATAAAAAAGAAAAATTGTATCTACCCTTCATGATGGTGTAAAATCCAATGGAAGGCCATTAAGCATCCTCTATTCAATCTTTACCTTTATCATCTATACATTCCAGTTATCTCCTAAAAGATCCTTCTGATTTGGATATTCTATACTCCTCGAAGGAGTTTGAAAGATTTGGCTTAATGGTAGGGTTTAACAAGCCTTCTGGGATGGCCTCGAAGAATACAATGCAGAAGGTTATGTTTTCAAATCTTTGGCTGTGGAAAATTACCTCTCGTTATACTTATCAATTAATTTATTGCTAATAATTGATGAAAGAAGTACCTTGATCTGGATACTAATAATCTACCATGCAACCTCATTATTGACCTTTTTGTATAAATAATTTGGTTAACCTATATTGTGCAGAGAGTATTATTAATAATTATGATATGTATTTGTTAAAATATAATATTCTTTTAATTTTATTATGTTGTTTATTATCTAGGTGGAAAACTCGAAGGATAATGTGTAGTTCAGGAAATAACTGCAAAAGTTATGGAATAGGGAAAATTGTTGTGCTTGTTGCATTTCTACCAGGAGCTGCCCATTTTTTATGATTAGTATTTAGCTAATGATGAAGGCAGTTCATTGATTTTTAGTCTTACAAAATGTCCATTAAAGAAAGGCATACGTTTCAAAAAGAAAATATATCAACTGTAACGATTGGTATCAGATTCGAAAGAAAAAGATCATTCTCCCCTTAAAAATTTGACACCCATGTAGCATGGGTTGCCAGGAGTTGATTTACTCCAAATTTTGTGTACATTATGTTTGTATCAAAAGGAATGCTTCAATTTGCATTTAACATATCTCCTATAATCATGAAATTCAATCATATAGCTGATATAAATTCAAAGCTCATAACTCTTAATTTTCTTTGAATTTAATGCACAAATGGGGAAAAGTACCAAATTCACAGAAAAATTTCACCCCTGAGATATAGGGATACATACTCCTTGAGGAGATGGAAAAAAACTTCATCGAATACCCTTTGTCTACAAGCTATGTGTAGGCTTATTTTACTTATTACATAAGTATTGAAGATATTATTTGAAAGTGGAAATACTGTACTTGATATTTTTGATCTTAAAATTGACATAATGCACAATTAATTGTCTTTTTAATGGCTTTTTGGTGAAACTTAAAAATGTCAATTTTTGTAAATTTAGGCAATAAAAACACCAAGAAGGATGCTGATTATAGAGCCATATTTTCTTGTGTCAATATTCATGCATATGCAGTGTATGAATAATTAATAAAACGTGGGTTTTGATCATCCATCACTGAGAAAATAACCCAAGAACCTAAGAAATTTATCACAAATGGTTTTTCAGAGCAAAACAATTCATGCAGCATAGGTTTTAAAACTGAGGTTAGCATTCATTTCACAAGTCCAACGGATGTTCCTTTAAAGTAAAAAAAAGAATCGAGTTGTGTATTTCAGGGGTTGGAGAGCACACCCAGATTCGAATTTGATTGAATATTGTTGGGAAGGATTTGATTGAATCCTTGTATCCTGACCGCATCACTAATTATAAGGCCATGGGCATGCTTTCATTTCCTCTGTGTTTCCATCGCTACGACAAGTAGTTGCTGAAAGTACACAGTGGAACCTGTAGAATAGCATGGGGTCGGTAAAGCCAGGGTTGTAATTCACCATGCATTTGTTTTGTTAAACTTAATAAAAAACGTAGAGGAATTTAATTCTGGGCATTCTATGATGAATGTGGTGGCGGAGTTTTAAGGGCTTAGGGTTGATTGACACCCAATGATGATTTATCATTTTCCAGGCTTTGAGTGTGCCTCGGAATGTATATTATGAAGTGAAGAAATCTCCTGTTGTTCTGCAGCGATTATTTGTGGCAGATGTCTCATCTTGGGCTGCAATAACGTGCCATGCCCTTTTTTATACGAACTATGTCGGCCAAGTTGTCTATGGTGGTAGTCCTGTTGCTGGTGTTGGTACACTGCATGAAGCACTCTACAATGAAGGAGTGCGAATGGGTTCCTGGGGCCTTCTGCTTCATAGTCTTACTGGTAAGTCTTTTAATTACTTTTTCATGCTCATTAAAGTATTAAATCCATATTTTTTTGGATGATGTCAGCCGAAAGAAGATTGGAGTGGAGGAGATGCTCAAAGCGGTCTTCAAATTGATGACTGCTAAAAATTATGCAAGTTAATAGTAAGTTGAGTATTATTTTGTACTGGACAAAGTATTGCTTGGGTAATGACCTGTTTGTCCTCAGGAAGGGAATATGCAATTCAGGATACTAATGTTGTGATGAGAACACTTAAAGAAAGAAATTTTAAGATTAATCAGGATAGTTTTGCTTGCTTTGTATATTTTTGAAAGGAATTTGCTGAGTTCAGTGGTAAGAAATAATGCAGCTAATCATTGAAATAGGAATAGATCAGTGATATGAGAGACACCCATACATACTTATATGTGGCCCTGAGGTTTCTAGTGATTGCGCCTGAAGGGGAATCAGGATGGGCAGATAATGGTTGCAGGTTAAAGTTTGTCTGCTTTTCTAACATTCTTGAAATGAAAAGCGTATTGTTTGAAAGGCATTTAAGAAGCTAGATGTGGGAATAAAAGTGGAAGTCCACCTGATAAAAAGTCAATTAGGTTTGCTGACTACAGTGCATTCTTAACTCAAATGTTCAGGGGATTGCAAGTGCTTATATTTAATAAATATCATCCTTAAATGTTTTTTGCTATCTGTTTTTGTGAAAATCTATGCTTAACATTAAAAATTCTTTTGCTTTAAAATTTCAATAGACCTACTATGAAACCTCTTTTACACTTTTGAGGGGTACTTAAGGAAAAGTGTAAATTGCAGGAAAATTCATATCAAGGGAAATCGAAATTTGCTGAAAATTGAAGCAAAATCATCACCAAATGTTATTTTATTTAATTTGAATGGATTATACCTAAATCTTGTGACTGCAGCCAGCTGGTGCAATTGGTATGGAAAAATACCAATTTATTTTTCCCTGATTTTAAGTTAATTGGAAGTGCAAGGACCCAATAACAAAATTATTTTTCTGTTTCGGCCCAAAGTCTTTGCATCAAGGACATGTACTATATGTCATGCATGCCTTTTTTTGGCTGCATAGGTTTTATGCGAGGTCCTTACATCTTTTGGATATGAGGTTTTCTAGATTTTCCTTTAATAAATGGCTTCAGTCTCTGAATCACATCTGCATTAGCTCCTTACAAAGCAGTGAGGTGATCTTTGCTGTGTTTATCCCCATGGCAAGGATCCCCTTGAAGTCATATGTCTTGTGTGGCATTATATCACGAAAAAAGACCTATCTTGCCCACAATAACATTAAACTCAATGGTATCAGGCTTTACTTTGTGAAAATCCATTCTAATGAATTCAAAAAGATATGGTACTTTTTTCAGTTTTTTATTCCAAGTCGACCGGTTTTGCCATGTAGGCGACATCATCAGGTACGTGAGTTCAGTAGGTTGCAGAATGTGTATGTATATAGAATTTCTTTGGAATGGGGGGGGAAGGGCACGGGAAAGGGGTAGGGGGAGAGAAGGTATGTGAGGGGATGTGGAACCAGTCGACTTGGAATAAAAAACTGTTAAAAAAGTACCATATCTTTTTGAATTCATCACAATCACATTATCTTAAGAGCATATAGCCATTAACTTGATAATGCAAAGTTGGGCACTTCCAGTGAGAGTGTTTCAGAATCTAAAATTCCAGATTAAGCACAGATGCAGTTGGACAAAATGCTATAAATTTTGTAATTGTCTATCCAGCCATACTTTCAAGTCATCATTACCTGATATTGCTGCTGCATGATGTGCCTTTTCTTTAAAAAAAATCATTGGTATACTGTGGACTCGCAGAGCGCACTTTGCAAAACTTGCCCACTATCCTTGCTTAAATGTGATATAAATAAAATTGTGCATGATTACTCTGTTAGCTTAATTATTTTAGAAGTTCATATTGGGATTATCATACTGAATTTGTAACTAAGGAAACATTGTCACGATCATGTCCCTACGACTCTTTCGAAAGGGTATAATGTTTTTCTGCAACATTAACAACAGCTCTATGACAAATAAATTTTAAAAATTAATACTTTTAGAAAACTCACATAAAGGTTGAGAAAATTTATTTTATGCTGATGGAAATTGAACCAAAAATAATAATGCTGTAATCTGGCAAATTCCAGATTTTCTGCTAGAGGCTGGGAAAATGGTGTCTTATTTAGTGTCGTAAGAGAAACAGAATTTTGAGAGCTATACAACATTATAATTACTATTATTCAACAGAATATAAAATAGGCTACATGTGGACATTTGCTTTGTTACAATCGGCCCAGGCATTCTCTTTATATTCGGCTTCAAACTTGTTTAATTTTTGCACCTACATAGGTTGTTAGCTGGTATGCATTAAATGTGCAGGTTGCCATCTTGCTACTTGTCAACTGTTGTAAATCGCAGGATATTTCTCAGTAGAAAGTGTAAATAGTGGAACTAGATTGCATTATAGGGATGTAAAAATTCTTGGAACCTCAAGATAAACTTATTAATTAAAGGTAAACATAAATTCTGAGAACTTATATGCAAGGTTATTTCTATATTATATAATCTTTGCTCCATCTATCTATACATTTCTGCCCCTTACAATGCTGCCCTTCATATCAAGCTTTTTGCTGGGCTATTCATTCTATCTTTACCCAAGGTCCCCATATTCTGCTCCCTACTGTAACTAAATGCTTCCTTTACCAACCATATTACGCTCCTTATGTCTTTGTTACTATATCCATTGTCTTGCAGCATGCTGCCCAAGTATTTAAAATGCTGTACTTACTCAAGTTGATGCCCTACCTTCTAATGACCTATCTCGCTTTATTTGTCATAGAGAATTTCAATACTTTTGTTTTCCTACAATTTATCTTCTGTAACTAGAGCATTTTAATTACTTGGAATGCTGGAAGGAAATGGGTATACATAGAAGTGAAGGCAAAAGGAGGTGAATAGCATTAGCAAAGGAAGCATTCAGTCATTGCAGGGAACTGATGATAGGAACCTTGGGTAAGGATATGAAGAAGAGGCAAGTGAAGAGCCTAATATGGAGTGCAGCATTTGTAATGGGTAGAAACTTGGACTCTGAGGAAGGACGATGAGAATAGACTGCATGCTTCCAAGATGTCAGTGTGGAGGAGAATGGAGAAGGTTTGGTGGATGGAAAGGGAGACCAATGAGGAATTGTTTGGTGTGGTGGGGGAGAAAAGTGGAAGCTTTTGGTTGAGATCAGGAGGAGTCAGGTTAGGTGGCTGGAAGGGTTGATAAGAGACAATATTCTGCTTAAGGCCATGCTAGAGGGATGGATAAAGA
This sequence comes from Ceriagrion tenellum, assembly GCA_963169105.1. NCBI lineage: Eukaryota > Metazoa > Arthropoda > Insecta > Odonata > Coenagrionidae > Ceriagrion > Ceriagrion tenellum. The sequence continues at coordinate 131,842,609 of OY720640.1, forward strand.
GGAGGTGCTAGAAAAGGAATAGATTTTATGAACAAAATAAAGAATGGCTGGACATAAGCAGAGATGAAGAAGTTAAGGAGGGAGATAAGGTATGAATATTAGAAGGATTTTCTGCCTTTTTATGAAGCCTACCTTTAACTGGTAGATCACTTCAATAATATTAATAATTAATAATCTGAGCATTGAAATAAAATTCCGTAAAATCATATGAAACATTTTTTTCTACCCATACTGGGAAGTTTATTTGTTAATTACCCCATAAGAACTAGGAGCAAAAAAATTATTTTAGAGCATCTTATTTTTCATAATTTCAAAATATTGGATCATATGGAATCATGTGGTGGAATAACTCATGTCATGTAAAGGATAGTGTGCTTTTATGAAAGAGAGATGTTAGGAGTATAGCAGAACTATTCAATAGAAAAAAATCTTATTTAATTCGTGATTATTTGACATACCATTTTTCGAACAACTGAAAAATCAATATTAAAAAACTCAACTTGATTTTAATTTTGAGTTGCTCACAGATCCCTTCTTTATAGTGAATCATATGCTGTCAAAAAAACTCATTATTAATGAAGTCATAGGACAGACACTCTTCAAGCTTAATGAGAAGCGCAGACCAGATTATTTTGGCACATTGATAAGATTCTCTTATAATGGTAAGATAAGATAACTTTATTTGTCCAAGGATCACATTTTAAACATGGATATAAGACACATCAATCAAGAGAAATGTACGCACACAGTACTAACAAAATAAGATCCCATTAAGTTATTAACAATAATTTAAGTATTCATTTATAGAGTAATATAATTTATCGTATAGAAAACTATGAACATTTTGTTTGAAGGCATTCAATGATTACTGTTTTTTACCCAATTGGGTAGTTTATTAAACAATTTGATGCCCGATTCCCTAGGGCCAGAACTAGAAGGACTACTTCTGACAACACCTTGATGCAGATTTTTTGATCCTTGTGTCCCATATTGATGGAAGTCAGTATTAATTGAAATTTTTGTAGAGAACTGTCAGACATGTAAAACTGAAAACATAATATACACACAAGGGAAAGGGAGAATAATTAGGTTTGCAAAAATTTGTCTGGATGGAGAGCGATATGATTTCTGTGCAATCATTCTAATTAGGCATTTTCACATTTTAAAAATCTTTATGGCATGGGTGGAAGAGCCCCAGAATATCATATTGTAGGTCATATGTGAGAAGAAGATACCATAGTGGAGTGTTTTTAGGACATCTAGACCCACAGTACCGCATATGAATCTCACAAGATAACAGACAGAGCTAAGTTTTTTTTATCAGGGAATCAATATGCAGTTCCCAGGTAAGGTTGGCACTGATGTGAACGCCAAGAAATGTTGTCGAGTTGGCCTGCTGTATGGATTTTTTATTGAACTTGACCAGAAAGCTTTCATATGTATCATAGAATGCTATCATATGTATCATGGAATTCATAGTAATATGAATCCTAGAATTAAGTTAGCAAATATTCTTTCATAAATAAAATAAACTTTTGAGAATAATTATGTATCAAACAGAATGGTGTGTAATCATGGTTGTTGCTGTGCATTCAAATATATGATGTAATTATCTGCATTTCAATGTAACTTGCTAAACATAGCACTGCAGCATATGGTGCTATATTTGAGGTACATATTAGAATTTCTCCCACCTGGGTAATTGTTTCGAGATAACTGCATTGAAAATAATGTCCATTGTTTTAGTTTTCACAGATAGTATTTGCCCATCTTTAGTACGATCATTTAAAAATAATCAAAGTAATGAGATTTTCTCTGACCAAGAAAGCGAAGCTAGTCATAAAAGTAGGGTGGCACAAACTGCGGCAGGTAGAGCAGTTAAATCACTCAGTTGTACATTGGAGGAAAATGGTCATAGTTTCTGAAGTATTAGAAAGCACACTGGCAAGCGATGCAGTCAGCATGGTACATATCTGCTATGGGCTTGGAGGTCCGACTGCTCACGTTTCCTCCTCATTTGCGAAAGTTTATGCCAACCAGTAAAGCATGCACAAAAGATAACCAAATTACAGTTTTGTGATTCCAGCTCAGCAGTATAAAAAATGGAAAAATTCTCCCTATGTGATGAAAATGATAAAATTACTGAACTAACTTGAGTTTGAGGGAGTTTTTTTTACTGGACAAGGATGAGCAATTCAGGATGAGCTTTTAATTGATTTTTAAGAAATATGGCCGTCTTCAAGTTTCATTGACACAGTTACACTCAGCCCACCTTTATTAGCAATGTATATACTAATATATCTATGTGGAAATTTATCCCTTCCATTCTAAAGCTGCTAAACTTGAGTGAGGCTGTCTCAATATTGTACCTGAATGTGGAAAGTGAGCATGTGACTTTTTAAGGAGAAATCTTTTTGATTTTTTTGCCATATCAAGGCTTGATGCAGTTTTCTTTGAGGTAATTGTTTTAAAAAATAATAGTTTCAGCCTTAAATAAGATTTCACTTTCTCCTGGCAAATGACTGCGGTGAATTTTTCTCGGGTTTCCATCTGGGTAAGATGCTCCTCTAAGATCTTCTCCAACGCCAATGTTTCGATGAATGACTTATTCATCGTCATCAGGGCCATAGATCTGTTGTCCATCAGGGCCGTAGACCCATAGTCAACGGCCCTGATGACGATGAATAAGTCATTCATCAAAATGTCGGCGTTGGAGAAGATGGAGCATCTTACCCAGACGGAAACTCGAGAAAAATGCACCTCAGTTTCAGCCTTAACTTTGTAAAACATTTTGATGATGTCCAGGAATTAACAAAAACCTTGTAATTTTTACGTAGAATATTTATTGGAAGACCAGTTGCGTCAAATAGTCAACATCATCAGGTATATTACTCATCCTGACCCTCGCACCCCTTCCGCGTCTTACTGTCCCAAGCCTTTCCCCCTCCCCTTACCTTTGAATATATATGACTGATAGCTGTATGTGATGCACCTGATGATGTTGCCTACTCGACAAAACCAGTCATACAATAAATATTCCACACTAATTGTTTAATTCGTATGAGAAATATGGTATGATAATTGCTTCTATTTTAAAGGATGTGATAATATATAGTAAGAATGTTTGAAAACCTTTCACTTGCTAACGTCATGTGTTGGAAACATTTATAGAAACAGAATTCGCATACACAATGATAGTAGTTGTGGGTGTGTACATCATTAGAACTGCTGGATATATATGTTCTGCTGTTCTAATTGAAATTAAGTACATAAATCCTGTCAAAAATGTCAGTGTCAAAGGAATGGATTTTATTTTTTTTCTCTGACCTTAGACTTTCAGTGGTATAAACAGCTTTTTGTGGTACTGGAACTCACCCTGAAAACTTAACCATAGTCTATTTCTTTAAGTTTCATGCATCATCACATTGTGGGGAATAGTAGACTATTTTATTTTTTTACAATTATGTGTCTTAAATGATTAGCTCTGTTAGAATTAATGATCTCTCGTAAATGATTTCTTCTTTTAGTGATTTTATGTACATTAAATTTTCATATGATATGGCTCTTTCCAGCTTGTGGCTATACATCCTTTCTCCAGGACCAAATGATAAGAAATTATGGCCTTAGATGGACTTATCTCTGTGGCCTGATTACTTTCTCTGCCTGCATGTTTGGGATATTAGTGTCATCCGACATCAAACTTCTGAACCTGTTTGCTGCCTTTTCTGGTGTAGGGTTTGCTGCTATAACCACAATACCTAACTCTTTGGTTGCAATATATCGGTCCAATCAGCAGGTAAATATTCTGTGCTTGGCAATATAAATATATATTTTTAGTATTGTTGCATTTTATTTTATTTATACTTTATGCAAGATATACAGTGTGTTAAAAAAAGTGTTGAATATTTTAAGAGGTGGTTGTTTTTATCAAAACAAGAAAAAAAAGTTTAATGAACATGGGTCCTGGAAATGCATTTTTTGCAAATGCTAACGGACCTGGAAAAGCATATTTCTGAGATCTGAGCACTTGTTCATTGGAGCTGCTCCTTCTATGAACAAGTGTTCAGATCTCAGAAAGAATGTTTTTAGACTCATACTTATTTGACTTTTTGTTTTGATGAGTACATAGTACTATTTATCTCTCAAAAGAGGCAATCCTTATTATTAACTCCTTGTATAAACCTGATTAGAGTTGGAAATTCCCTCTCTCATCAAAATTTCTGTGCAAGATAGTGATTTAATTGCGTGAATGCTTGGCTTCAGCTAACTCTATGGATATTAATCTATGTCTAATGAATAAAATTCAAGAGACTGATTTTGTGTTGAAATAAGGCATGCAATATCTCATTAATGTGCTGGGACACTGCCTTCTAAAGCTAGCAAGCCAAGTTGTTAAACGTGGCAATGCCGCAATTGAAAATGCAGTAGGCTTACTCCATGGTCCTGCCATGTAAGGATTACTAACTAGGGAAATTGTATGCAGCAAAAGGATCTTTAATTGATGAAATTAAAATGATATTGTATAGAAAAGGACCCAGCTTCCATGTAAAAGTGTTTTCTAATTATTATGACTCTTACAGCTTAGATGTAAGTTTTCAAAATGAAATTAATTTAAATAGGTTTTTCTGAAATCCACAAAATAATGACAGGAATTTACTTCGGTAAGAAAAAGTGCAGAATAGGAACATGGAATTTGAGATCTTAAGGGGTGAGCGGGAAGCTGGAGAATGTGAAGATAGAGATGGAGAGGCTAGATACTGGGAGTCAGCGAGATCAAGTGGGCGGGGGCAGACGACTACTGGAGCAGTAGATACCGAGTGATATATTCAGGAGACGACCAGAGGATTGCAGGTGTAGGCATTATACTGAAGAAAGAATGGGGCATGAGAGTGAAGTCAATCTGGCAGTACAGCAAAAGAATTATGATGGTGAAGCTGGAAGGAGAGCCGACGGACACTGTGATCGTGCAGGTCTATATGCCCACGTCTAGCCATACGGAAGAAGAAATAGAAGAAGTCTACGAGCAAATTGAAGAAGTCCTCGGGGTAGTGAAGGGAAAAGATAACCTCATCATAATGGGAGACTGGAATGCAGTGGTAGGAGAGGGAAAAGAAGGAAATACTGTATGATATTTCGGACTGGGCAAAGAAATGCCAAGCCAGAAAGGCTGGTCGAGTTCTGCAATGAGAAGAATATGGTAGTGGCTAACAATCCCTTTGAGCACCATCCATGTAGGAGGTACACATGGAAGATGCCAGGTGATATTGCCAGATACCAAGTAGGCTACATACTTGTCAGAGTCAGTTACAAGAACCAAGTCAAGCAGTGCAGATCTATCCAAGTGCGGATATAAACAGTGACCACAACCTAGTAGCCATGGACAGCCACCTTTGATACAAGAAAATCAAGACGATGAAATGCAAACCGAGATGAGACACAAAAATACTGGCTAAAGGAGGAAATAGAGATTTGCCACTGCTGTCGAGAGGAAACTAGAGAGTGAGGATAAACTGGGCATCATAGATAAATGGGATGAGCTGTAGAGGACAATTACAGAAGTTGCAGAGGAGCAACTGTTAAGTAAGATGGTCAACACAGAGAAGCCATGGATAATGACGGAGATTAGGAAACTAATAGAAGAAAGAAGAAAATATAAGAACCCCAGAAACGAAGGAGAGGCAACCTTCTACAAGGAGCTTAATAACCAACTCAAGTGAGAATGCTTGGAGGTGTGGGAGTACAGTTGAGCACCTTTAATCCGGCACAGTCGGGACTCGAGCGATGCCGGATTAGGGATTTTGCCGGACTACGGGTGCTGTGGTAGTAACCAGCATAATTATGGGGTCCGCGATATTTTTAATGCGGGAATTCGATAAATTATAACAACTTCAATTAAGTTTGAATGAATTCTGTATATTGGACAAGTAATTCGAAAAAAAAAGAAATAAACTTCTTCTAAATTCACAAAAACAAAATCAGTCAACCGGTAGTCTCGCAAAACGGCTGAGTGAAAGGAATGCGTATAACATATAAACGTGTTGCTGGACATCAAAGAGTATATACAGTAGATAAGTAAAAATTTTTCATCGCTTCTAATTTTCCTTGCAATCCTTATTCCACTGTGTTTAATACGATTCAATGAGCTGTCTGCTGTCCACGTGACACCGTCAACGCTCGGTACAAAGAAACATGCGCGCGCCATGCAAGGTAAGACACTGTCCACTCCGTGACGTCACACACTCGCGTCTCGGCAATGACGTACAATGTAGTGATGTCTTCAATTTGCTGAATAAACTCCTTCATTGCGTACAATAAGTAATATAGACAACATTGTATGCAAAAAATCTTCCGATACTCGTACTTGAATGGGAGAATTTTTGTTAGAATGGGTCACAGTTTCAGTAATTACGAAGTAAATGATTCGGCAAAAAAGTTTGTTTTCCGCAAAGTACACCTTGGAAATATTGCCGGATTACAGGTGTTCCCGGATTAGGGATTTCCGGATTAGGGGTGCTCAACTGTATTGAATTGAAAGCTACTGCAAGGAAGTCAACGAAAATATGAAGAAGGGAAACACCAAAACAGCAACAAGCCAGTGAAGAAACACTCCGGAGAGGAAAATGAGAAGCAACAACATCAGAGATGTGAACGGGAATATATTGATAAGATGATGAAGACATTGGTAATAGATGGAAGCAATACATCAAAGGACTTTACTGAGGGCCGACACTGCTGGAAGAAAACCTAGTGAATGATGAGAGCGAAGTTAACGAGGATAATTGGGGCCAACTCATACTGAGGAGTGAATTCAATAGAGCAGTAGAAGACCTCAAGAAAAACAAAGCACCTGGAGCAGAGAGCATTAATGGAGATATCATCAAAGCGCTCAGTAGTCAAGCCAAGGATAACCTGTGGGAGATAATAAAAAATAGCTACCAAAGCAGAACACTTCCAAAGGACTTTCAAAGGAGTGTAATCATAGCGATACCAAAGAAGACAAGGACTGACAGATGTGAGGAGCACCAAACCTTGAGTCTAGTGTCACATGCATCAAAAATACACGCATACTAAGTCTCTCACGTCATGACCCATTTGGTGCCAAATTGCTGGAAAAAGAAATATTTCATGCTAGATCACATCAGTCAGTTGAAGTCCCTCGTCCGATTGTTCTTGATACTGATGGTAGTACCGATTCGTTTCGTCTACCAAGGGATCAATAATTTCCACAAAAACAAAAGGACAGCGCTCACAGGAGAGGATGTGGCACGTATTCCTGGGGTCTCGTCAGCTGAAGGCTAAAATCAATAAAATTTTTCACAGAGCACTAAGGAATTCTCAATTAAGAGTTATCCTTGACACCATACACCTGAAAGGCATGACTTACCGGGCAGCTGCAGTACTGCCCATAATTGTTCTGATGTAGGTCAAGGGATGGCCATGTATGAGAACAACTCACAATGCAGGAACAGGCAGGTGTGGGAGATGATGAATTTCGTTACAAGTATGGTTATCATCGGCCAAGGTACACTTTGCTGTCATAGGAATTTCATATCATCCATACTCATTGTATGCAGGATATTTAACATCTGCTGCTGTAGGAAAGTCCAAAGTAGCAAGAACTCAGGATTTATATACTATATTTTACTACATATACTACTTTTAACTATATATTAGGCAGGATTTCACTACATGCATGATCAATATGAATGAGTTTTAGTGTATTTTGTAACAGTAAAAAAATATCTAATTTTTTGTGTTTTTGTCAAATGCTATTAATCAGTAAATATCCATATCTAGTCCTGTCAAGTTATGCAGGTAGTGAGTTTAGGTATCTTAATCACTTTTCCTGGTGATGTCATGAATATCTTCCTATGTATTTCCCCTTTCCTTTTTTGATAAGTGACATATTTAGACATAAGAACTGGCTTTTCATTTTGCAGTTGCATTTTCTCTCTGTGTAATTCAGTGACTTCTTATTTCTAATGTTTTTTTAATTGAAGTTTAATTTTTAAACCTGTTATCAAGAAATGATGAATTAAACAATATTGAGTGAGTGTAAAACCCATTTTTAGTTCCCCATTTCCTAAACATTGGAATTATGGAACAAATCATTGATGTCTCTCATGTGAGAGACATGCGTTGACCTTGTGCTTGATACTCTTTAAGTGACATCTGCCCTGAATGTGTATATCAACCCCTGGTTCTAGCTATTGACTGTGAATTTTTTTAATCTCTTCTTTAAGACCTACTTTTTTGATGTCCGTGAAGACAGAGGATCTGGGGAAGATTTTGCTGTATTGGACTTGGCATACTACCTTGGACAAATCCTTCTTTCCATTGTGATGAGCAATGTTGGACAATTACTTGGTCAGCCCCAATGCTATATTATATTTGCAGGGCTTGCTGGCCTAGCATCCTGCTATTTTGCAAATAAGGTCATATTTTCACCGAACCAATTGAGTAGCTTAAAAGGCTTTAATTAATAAGCATTTTAGAGGTGTTTGTGCCTTAGGGACTTTTAAACGGTGGAATACCTAAAGGTTCCCATGTTTTGCAGCTGCTGTTTGATATATTTTACCCTTCTGATCCAAAGAATCTCAGATTTTTGTGAAAGCTACTCATTGAATGAAGAAGTGTCTGTGTGTGTCTGTCTTTTTAATGAGGTAATTAAATATTTTATATGAATGTTGAATTTGTAAGATAATTATATGAACATGGTATTGTTATGAGTCATTTACATTATGTCACCAGATATATTTTATAATGTCTTATTAAAAGAGCCTTGTTTACTGGCTATTTAAATCTTTTGGTTGCATTATGTAGATGCTAATATCCTTTTCCCATGGACTACAACTTTGATATTGTTGAAGGTTTTGCATTCTCTCGTGACTCCTAAACTTAGAGTGGTCTGTGCTCCTGGTAGGGACTCCTATCTCATGTTGGTGGATAGAAAAGTGCTAGTTAGCTGCTTCAATCCCGAGAGGAGAAAGATAAAGGATGATAACAACAATGGGAATGGGGGCACATATTTTAAATATTTTGTGCTGTGGAAATTTGGTGGTGACCACTGAGGGGATAATCAAAGAGTCACAAGTAGTTGGAGATGTGAGTGATCTTGAGATGGTGATATGCCTTTCTTGGAGTGCCTCTACAGGAGTGGCAGTTGCCCCTTTCAAATCACTCGGCCAATAATCATTTATCTCTTCTAGCTACTCATCTGCCTATGGATTTCTAGCTCCTAGTTGTCAGTGGCTTGGGGTGAAGTGAGTACTGTGCACTATTTAATAAATATGAGCTTAAGTGTAGTCCCCTGGTCTCAGTCATAAGTCTTATTGACCTATTGGTCTTTTGTGCCCTATACCTTATTATTCATTTACCCCTGGAGACAGATAGGCCTGCCAAATTCTGCAATACCTCCAGTGGCTAGTGGGCCAATTTCCTTGGATTGTGCAGAAACTAGAGTCAGATTTGACCCCATTCTTACGTTAATCTCTGTTTGAAGACTGATTTAATATTTGCTTTAAGGAGTCCATTGTATGTATCTCTTATCTTTCATCCTGATGCATTAAAGGGATGGCAAGGTACGAGGCGCATCCAGAAAGAAAGTATTCTAATTTTGTATTGTATTGTATTTCCTGCATTTAGCCAGGCGAATTGTGCATGCGTTACAGATCTATGACGTATCAGTCATATGCTGGCCAGACATGTCCCACCTGGTGCAAGTAGCACAGCAGCAGTGGCCCGAAATGGCGGCTCATATTCCTTCTCCCGCCGCGTGCGAGGTTCGGTCTGTGATAAAGTTTCTTAATACACACAGCATAGCACCGATCAAAATTCATCGTCAGCTCTGTCAGGTATATGGGCCAAACATCATGAGCAAACAGATGGTGCATCGCTGGTTAAGGTAGTTTTCCGAAGGTCATCAAAGTGTCCATGATGGAGAGTGCAGTGGGCGACCGTCCTCCATCAATTATGACCTTGTTGAGCTAGTGCAGCAGCGCATCTTGGAGAACTGTGGCTTCACGATTATGGAGCTCAGAAGCCATTTTCCGAAGATATCGAGATCCTTGTTGCATGAAATTGTCTCAAAGAACCTGCTGTTCAAGAAATTGTGTGCCAGGTGGATGCTGAAAAACCTGACACCTGAGCACAAAACGAAATGCTTAGGAGTAGCACTGACATTTCTGCAGCAGTATCATGATGACTGTGACAAGATTCTGGACAGGATTGTCATGGGCGATGAGAAGTGGATTTCGCACTTCACCCCAGAAACCAAGCAGCAGTCAATGCATTGGCGGCACACTGGTTCTCTGGTCAAGACGAAATTCAAACAGACTGTGTGTGTGCAGAAAGTGATGTGCATGGTGTTCTGGGATCAGGAAGGGCATTCTGCTCATTGACTTCCTGCCCAGAGGAGAAACAGTGAACGCTGACCGTTACTGTGAAACACTCCGGAAATTGCGATGTGCATTCAAAACAAGAGGCATGGAATGCTTACTGCAGGTTTTGTGCTGCTCCATGACAATACTTGTCCACATACGGCTCGGAGCACAGCAACTGTCCTGCAGGAGTTCGACTGGGAGCTGTTTCATCATCCACCATACAGTCCTGATCTTACTCCCAGCGATTTTCATCTTTTTTTGTGCCTCAAGAAATTCCTGTCCTCCGGTCAGCGTTTTGACAATGACGAAGAGCTGAAGACGATTGTCACACGCTGGTTCCATTCACAGGCAGCAGACTCCTACGACACAGGAATACAAAAGTTGATTCCACGATACGACAAGAGTCTCAATTCTGGTGGTGGCTATGTCAAAAAATAACAAACATTGCTGTACCTGTTGCCAATAAAGTTTTTCATGTAACTATGTTTTCTTTTTAAATAAGGAAACTTACTTTCTGGATGCGCCTCGTACATTAGATGCATCTGTGGTGACAACTGAGTACTTGATACTTTATTATACTTTATTTGTTCTGAGGACATTACATGAATGTATAGAACACATCATATACCTAATACAAATTATATAAATAGGTCATCTACTTTATAGAGGCATTTTTCTTGTAAAAATTTGTTTAACTGCCTTAAAAGAATGCAAAGTTGCCACTTTTTTAAGGTATTGTGGGAGCGTATTATATAATTCAATACCCTTGACTTTTGGACCCTGAGAGCACAATTTAAGTTTTTGTTGTACTGTGTGTAAATTGTCAGCTCTATTCGTGTAATGGATAGAGCTGGATTGGATTGGATATTTGGGGAGGCGACTGACGGCTAAGGTCATTTGCGCCACAGGGGATAGGTGAGGGATAAAGGGTGGATAGAAACCCGGCATCAGCATTAGCCTGCTCTTAACGAAAGGCGCCAAGGGGACCACAGCTTAACGTCTCGTCCAACAGACAGAGTACTCTACTCGAAGTGCCCTCCACAAGACACTCAAGTAGGGATCAGGTTTCCTCTGAAAACATCCGCCTCTGTAGGGATTTGAACCCTGGCCACCCGTGTGGCAGGCGAGTACTCTAGCCACCATACCAACCCGATCCCCTATGGGTAGAGCTACCTGGGGAAGGTCCTTTGTGGCAGTCGGTGGGGTGCTCTCCAGGAGTAACCTTACTACCAAGAAAGGTGTTGAACTGGAAAAGTCCATTGAGAGGGGACCCCTTCCTGTGCCCATATCATTTTCTAAGGGTCAAGATGTAAAGTTCTCTACCGAGCACTAAAAGGCAATTGCAGCAAAATAACTTTATTTTGTTGTTAAGCACAGTTAAAAAAAATGTTTGCCAATTTTCTATTCATCTGCCACTTTTCTTTCTATGACATTTAAAAATGGACATGTGTGTGTTTTTATAAAACGCAATAGTATTCCATCATAAAAATCCTCATTTTGAACAGATGATTGCAAATCAAAGTTGGGAACGTTTTATAATGTGTCCCTCCTTCTTGTACATACATTTCTTTAAGATGATTTAGATGAATCATGGCATAAAGCAAACAGCACAAAACATTGAGAAAGTGTAGAATTTGGTATGCATTGGTTGATCAATGATTACAGGCATATGAGGTATAATAGAGTACAAGAATACTGTTGTGTTGATAGGTTCTTAATAAAACAGTTGCCTCTTCGTTACACATTATATTTAAAACTCACTCTTAACACAAGCTGAAGCACTTATGCTCACCATGACAGTCTGGTTGACATGCTCGTGCAAGATTCTGAGGAGCCCTGTCCCATGATCCCACAAATAACAGAAAACTATCAGAAACCCAACTATCATGGCAGACAGCCTCATGGCAGGCCACAACACCACACAATAGAAATTCAATTAACAAAATAAGAATACATTACGATCACTTCATGCATTAAGTGCAAGAAATATTTTGCTGGATGGGTGCCGCAGTTGTTGAATGTCTATTAAAAGCAAGTGAAAAAAAATGAATTTTTCCTCAGAGGTTAGACTTTTTTAATTCTATCCAATTTTGGGAACAGCTACCACGGGTGATATGTAAATTCATCTCTACATATCATAACCGCAATAGCAATCAAAGCAGTGCTTGTAAGCTGGTGGCTCAGGAAAAATAAGGCTAAGTCCATTTCATCTGCTAGTGAGAACATGGCCATTGTTTTCTAGGGTGAAAAATGTATTATTTTTACTTATCATTTAAAAAAAGAGTAAAAAAGTGATTGGCCAGTCTGCCAGACCACCTGTATGCAAATATTTGTAGCATAAGGCCTAAGTTTGTAAAAGAAAAAATTGCAGAATGAGACCTAGATTTCTAAAGAATAAAATCAAAGTTCATGAGGACAATGCACCTTCACATGAAGTGCTTTAGCAAAACCTTGGGTATTTAAGGCATGAACTGTTGGGATATCCGCCCTAATAACCAGATGTGGCTTACTTTGACTTTCACCTTTTTCAAATTCCGAAGATATTTGTGGCTGGAAAATATTTTGTATCGAATGAAGAAGTGATAGCAGCAATAATGGGTATTTTGAATATATGTACTGCACTGAAAGAAGGCTGCATATAAAATTATATGTTTTATTAACTCAAAAACATATTCTTTCACAATCAGGCTGAGTGCTTTTCTCTTAGCCTTTATATGTCACATATTTGGTTCCATTATTGGCCCCGTGTGTAGCCAGGGAAAGAAGACTGCTACCCTCACTGACCTCCATGCATACCTATGTAACGCAACAGCATGAACAACATCTGGTATCCGGAGCTTCCTTCTTAGATACCGACCATCTTCCCCACAGATCTCAAAACCTTTATCTTCAGCATAAAATGTAGCACCTTACGGAGGATGTGGCTCTTTACCATGCATAAAAATCTTGGCTGACCTTAGGTATGTGCTGCTTGTTCTAATATGGCTGGGATCAATATATCTCGCCCCCAAATAATGTGCATTACAATGCATCTCTAAATCCCTTTAACCTTTACTGTTGTGTTTCTCTGATTATTTTAAACATTATCTCTCTTGTATAACTTTTTAATGGCCTGAATGTCTCATTTTTGTGCTTTACGAATAGAATGCAACTTCTGTGTTATAGGTGGAGATTGCTCTATGCATTAGCAACGTCCTCTCAACCACCTGGCCATAATTCTTATGCCGCATAGAACATCTGCTACCTTTCTCCAGGCCATCCAAAATATTTGATTCTAATCTCAATATCATTATCCTGGCATCCCTCTCTTGGAAAGCTGCAGCCATGGCATTTGAATGCCCGTAAGGCGTTATGATAGTGACGGCCGAGGGAAGCATTTCAGGCCTCATTTTCACTCTACCCGTGTTTACGTATCACTCAACTACAGATTAACTATTAAAGATATTGACTTCCGGTTTTCTTTATTTGGTTTGAAAGATATCATTCCAAAAGACGATGCCAAAGAAAAAATTTTATCCCTCTGGGTTTGTGAGGAAACTTATCTGAACTTTGGCTAATAAAAACTCACTTCTCAGCCAGGAATTTGAAAATCGAAGACCTCTGGCGACATCTTTCTTCTATAAGATACATCAAGAACATTTATCATTACTCGTTTTTAGGTCGCAATTGTTAAAACGGTGGACCCTTGCTCGCTAAAAATCTAACTATTTTCCGACACTATGGAGGTGAACCGTGCTGTGACGAATTTGTTTCCCCCCTGAGGAACTCCTTTCACTGCCTCTAAAAGAAAGTTGAGTCATCCTTCTTTCTCAATTTCAACCTGCTGCCCCTCTTCTTAAGCAAATGTAAGATGATCCCAACCCCTTCCCCCAAAAACGTCTTACGTAATACTTGATTGCCCCCTAAGAAGTCCGACTATAGTGATCTAGGGAGTAGATTACAAAATTGTACGTTTGCATAAGACGAAAGCCCTCACACCCTCCACCTCTTACGACTTTGTCGGAGGACGGCAGGCGGGGAACACAAATTCGTCATGGCACGGCTTGCCTCCATACTGTCAGAAAATAGGTAGTTAGATTTTTAGCGAGCAAGATTCCATTTTCATGCCTCCACAATTTAAATGCTCTCACCATCCTCTTCCAATATTGTAGGAGAAACTGTACATTAGATACTTATGCCTGAGACCTTCTGTCACTTGGAAGGCAATCTGCAACCTTATCATTGCATAAATCCATATGTTGCACTGTTTAGGCTGTATAGTGCGTGGTAGATAAAGCATATCAGCTGCTGATTTTGGGCTTTAGGTTCATAGCTGAAGGTCCAAACTTTTTGTCTAAATTAATTGCGTGGATTTTTTGGTACTAGAATGTAAGACAACTGAATTAAAGTAGCAAACCACACCAAAATCACATTTGAAATGTAGAATTTCTCAGCCATTTTTGGAAGAGCATCTTATTTCTATGTCTTCCATTGTAATTTTGGAGGAAATATTTCTTTTCCTTCGGACAGCTACCTCACAATACATCCATTCTGCAGTTCATTCCTCTCTCTTGTGTCCTAGGACACGAGAGAGGAATTGGGTTGTTGGCAATAGAGCTAGGATTGGGTTTGTTGCCAATACCGAGGACCACTAGAATTCAAATCTTGATTGATAGTGTTACATAATCATTGTCGTGAGGCATGTAGCAAAGCCTCCATCAATTGACATCAAGTTTAATGCCATTGTTTCTTGATGTTGTGACCTTTTTTTCCATTAGTATGGCTTTATGTGTCATTAGTGGGAATTGAAGCAAAACTTGGGCCACTACCTGCATCTCATCAGTGTAAATAGTATGGTCCCACCTGGAATAATCAAGATGTTTGTCAATTGAATCTTTTGTATTCCCCTGCATTATGGCCCTGCAATGATCTTTCTGTTTTATGACCTTGGAGCATCCACTCTGCCTGATGCAAGTTCTTCTGCAGGAACTCGGTATTTCTTAAACCCCCTCCGTGTGTTGTGGGTAGAGACAATCCTAAGTGGATGGGAAAATATCTTTCGTCTTAGTCAACAAAGTGGACCATGATGTGATTAAGCCTTTCCTCAAGATGCGGGAAAATCACTCTGTAGCATGTGTAGGAATCGTTGTGAAGGTGTTGAAATTTGGGGAGAGCTTGTATTTTTATTTTTCTGTAGGTCCATAAGCTCATCTGAATGAAGCTGTCAGTAAAGCTGTTACTTCTGATTCTTGATTACTTCTGCTCTGGATAGTGGTGAGGCTGTAAGTACTGGTGTGTGTTTGTCTTTTTGTGGTACTGTCGGACCCAAAGAGGATACCGCTCTTGTGTAATGCCAGCTTTATGTTGCTCCACAATGGTGACGAATTAATGTGGCAACACAAGATGAGAACAATGGAATAGTTCCATGGGAACAGGAATAATGTGCACCATTCCATTCACATGCCAGGTATAGGCAGGAGATAGGCAGAGAATACCGGCCATTGTCGCCTGTGTCTAGTTAATTGCTCATTGGCACTGACAGTATTTTAAATGCATCAGGCTAAGACCCATGTCTTTCCAACCGAAATCTTCTAGATACATTTGATTAGTATGTATGTAGATAGGTATGTTTCAACCGATGTCACATGGATTACTATACATTTTTCGCCGCCCTTATGCTTTAAATTATTTTTTAAAGAAATATTAATATCAGAAAAACACCTAAATTTTTTATTGTCCCTTAAAAATACTTCGCATCTTTTTTATGGGTTTTGTAGATGCCGGTCATTGCCCTAGTGGGGGCACGTCTCAGCCTTATCTAGGCGTCAGGGCCGCCCACAGGGGGATGTATGGCGCAAGTTGCACCATAGAAAAAAATTTTGGGGGGAGTAAAAAATTAGGGGTGGATTTTTAAAATGCATAAAGAAATTCACTAAATGTAAGTATTTTTACCCATTTACAGTGATTTATCTACGTATCGAAAGGTTACAATGAAAAATTAATGTTAAGCATTAAGTGTATTATAGTAAAACATTCTGCAGTTATGGAAAATCATTCAGCCAGCCGAAAGCTTCATTGATTTCGGTTACGTCTCTCTATACTCTTCCTTGGCTGCCGCAGCACACCGTCGTCGAGGCCACTATAAGATCCCTGAACGCAACCCAGTAGCATTACTGACTCAGCATCCCTCCATCTTATTCCCGCCCTCTCCTCCCAACATCTGCCAATGAGTCACATCACAGTACAGTCAACAGGCTTAGACTGCCAGTTCGTGCATACACAGCACGTTACCTTTCACGGTGATTTTTTACCCCCACTTTTCCTTAGTCAAAAACTGTAGCATTTGTCTCAACCCCTCATACCCTGCTCTCCTTCAATAACTAACTTGATCTTCACGTTTGAATCTTTCAATTCAAAGATATTTTCTTATTTTTTAGTAAGTTTATTTTTAGGGATGGGTTGAAATTAGGCAAAGTAGCAGAGCTAGATATAATAGAATAATGCTATTTTCAGTTTTTTAATTGTATAACTATATTAGTTTATCATAAATATTTTGTAATATTGACGTCCAGCACTCCCGCCCCCACCCCTTTCCCTTCACGAGTGCACCCGTGTTCCGAGGAGGGCGAAGGAGAAGGTTACAATATATATGTACACACATTCTAAATAAGATCAGAAGTGTACTTTCAAATCCTTGATTCTCTATGTCTTCAGCCATGGGATCGGTTTCCAGTAAGTTCTCTGAATATTGTCAAACAAATGACTTACTTTTCTCACGAAGGTTTACTCAATGTTGTTAAAAATATGGATAGTACCCTAAGGCCGATTCTCGTGAGTGACTTGTGTGAGTATTACGGAATCGATGGTGAAGAACTCTGTGAAGAAGTTAATTTATTTAGTCAACTGTACAAAGTTAGCTACCCGAGCATTTATCAGATGTGCTGAGCTTGAATGACGAGAGTCTGAGCCAAAATAATAGCACAAGTGACACCCAAGATTCTTGTGACAACAAGTCTGATGGTCCAAGTACAGATCCTAATATAACAGAGCAAAGATTTCTGGATCAATGGGTCAAGAAAGGTGAAGGCAATATCACGAAGGCAATGTCAAGGCTCATGAAGGCAATATCACATTGTCAGCACCAGCGTAAACACAACAATGACGTGATATCATGTCATGCCGCGCTCAAACGGTTAAGAACTGTAAAAAAAAAGTTGAGAAGCAGCATGGAAGATGTCTGGCTCTCTGACATGCTTGTCCTTTCTTCCGAAAAAGACATTTTAAAATCCATTCATAACAGTGAAGTTATAGAAAAATTTGCTTTGTCAAGTGAGCAAAGAAAAAAACTACTACTGTATGAAGGACATTGAGGGTAGGGTAGTTAAAATATTACCACCACCACCAGTACATACTGATTTTATCTGTATAATTTGTAAATACGAGCTATGAATAATGATGTCAATGGGTTCCATTTAATTAAAGACATCTTAATTTAAAATGTTAGGTTTATTTAGATGTCCGTATTTTTTGCACATTTCACTGGTCCAGCTCTTGCGAAAGCTTATGGCGTTCGGATGCGTAGAAGATGTTGTGGAGAAAGTTTGGTGGTAGGGGTAGGGGAAAGCGAAGACATGGCATTTGTGCCATGCATGATTGCATTTCAAAATATGGAATTTGTATGATGTGGACAACACAAATGCCACGCATCCGAACGCCATAAGCTTTCGCGAGAGCTTATGGCGTTTAGATGCAGTATATATTCAGTTCAATTCTATTCAAAATATAGCTGTAAGGTGTGGTAAAAAGTATCATAATATGTAGTGTCTTTGCAATAAGTTGACTGCCTATTTTGTTAGATACAGGATCCAGCTGTATAGTTTTAGGAGTGCAATATTCAATATATTTCCCATATTTTTTCTTGATTTGAAATATGAAAGAAGCCTTCAGTTACTTTAATAAAACATAAGAACTAAACGATTCTCATTTTTACAATTTATTCATTTTTTAAGCATGCTATCATGAAAAATAAACTCTCACATCCTTATGATTTTTTGTTTAAGTTTTAATTAGTTCCCCTATGTAAGCGCAATAGTTTGCTTAGGATTTTATTTCTATTTTTAGAGTTAGTTTTTGAGGGTTTGATCATAAATCATTCATACCCTCAAAACTAACTCTAAAAAATATGGCTATCACAGTGGTCGACTATGTGTATGATTTAAGATTTTATTGCCAGAAAAGTGTTAAAAATGATTTCATGAAGCTAATAATTTAAAAAAACTACCCGAATCCTAAGTCCCTCTCGGCGTTATTCCATACTATCTTGGACAGCCTATCAAATTATAACCTGGTAAGTAGCTATATACCGGTGGGTGGGGGCGGGGAGGGGGGTTGTTGTCGGTTTTGGGGGGGAATGCGCCATCATGATCGGGGGGGATGGGCACCCCTGCTAGGCGTCATTGTTATTTCTCTGCGTAGGTACCTCAAAATGTGGGTGATGGCAGCAGCGGCCTCTTTATTTTTCCTCGATGCAGTCGGGTTTGCCCTGAAAATGGCACTGATGTTCTATAGTAGGTACCTACGTGGAAAATGGTTTCGCGCGAGTGCAATATATTGCACTCGCGCCTATATAGGCATACGCCCTTAGCGAGGTATTTGGGTCACTTCACATTTCACTTAGATCGTCTATTTGCCAATGCGTCTGTAGTATTGCTTTTGCCGTGGTAGGAGGTAATGGTTAGATGACCCACAAAAATCGTTGCGAAACCAATAAATATCAACTCGCGTCGAAGCATGTCAGCCCTTGCGCTCACTTTTTTGAACTGCACCGCTCCGGCCAGCTGCCTGTAATGATAACCAACATGACTGCTGCGCCTACAACAGCATTTAGATGATTAGCATTTATGATGATTGCAAGATGGATTTAGTAGATTAGCATTAAGCAAACAGAACGCTGTATGAAGTCATACAATAAGACTGTCGAGTGCAAAGTAAGAGAGTGTGATGTCGAGTAAAAATTTCTTGCGCAGAAACGGTAGATGGCTATTATAATATATATTATCTATATAGAGGGGTGACACACTGGATTTTTGCTAGGTACGTTTATCCTGTCGTTTGTCCTGTGTATATAATCTTTGGTTTAGAACTTCAAATGTTCTATATGTTACCTTGGGAATGACGCGTAGGGAATGGTTCGGGAATAAATAACCAACGTGGACAACGGTGCCATTTGGTAATGTTCCGATTTGGTGATGGCGAAAATAAATCAGGCAGGTGATATCTCTTTGTTATGCTAATTGTAAATATTGAGTTTGGAATTTGAAATTGTTCGAGTGGAACTATTATACTGTTCTTCAGAGAGGGCATTTGTATGTCCTTGTCCATTTTCACTAGTCATCGCATGATGTTGGCAGACGATACTGCAGTTTAACGATGACTTTCAATAATAGCCGGCTTTATTCCGATTAAAAAATTACGCAGAAATAATTTTAGACTCGAGTCTAAAATTATTTCTACTCGAGAAAGGATCCTTTCATTAAAGCAATGGTCGCTGCATTATTAATTAATATAATTTTTATTAACGTCTTCGGCTTATTTTGAATTATCTAATGCTGAGTATATTTTGCTGGTGTGCTCCTTGATTATTTTGGTAATCCCTCCAAATACATGTGGCATATAGGTTGGTTATTAGAGGGACACATACATGGCATAGCCTTAACGCGCGGGTCAGCTACTTGATTTGCCGAAAGACAAAATTCTAAATATTCCGATCGTAAAGTTCGCGTTCGCTCCACAACACCATATATGGATGTATATAGTAAATATCCATGCACAACACCTCGTCGATGGTTCCTTTTTCTTTCGGGAAAGAAATATTGAGCCGCCTGTCCCGTGTTCTTCTACTTGTGATATAATTCTAGTTACGAGTAAAAGAATCCCAACGACTTGAATCGCTAAGTTGAAAACACGCTTATCTCAGAAGCATCTGCTTCAGCAACAGTTTTTTAGTTCGAAATTTGAGGTTCGAGATAATATGGCATCATTCATCACAAAATTTATAAGGTATCGTAAATATATTAAAGCAGGCAAGAGAAGTCATAATGACACATCTAGAGGAATTTATTTCGGTGAGGTAAAGAGTGAAGTACAGAAATTAAATAACCTGATGAACCAGCTAATTATCGAGGAAGTAAGAATCAAATTGGATGCCTCTGGATTAAAATCACTGACGGAAAAGATGATTACCTTTTCTCTCCTCATGACCCAAAACGATGGACTATAGACTCGGGGATTTTTTCATGTTATAATAATTGGTCAATTTATTTTATATGGACTCCCCGAGAAAGTAGTAAATAATGTCGTGCCATTAGAACACCATTTACATATATAACGCGAGAATTGCCGAGAGAAAAAATCGGTATGATAATTAACCACCCAACGATGAAAATACGGGATGAAACGGGCGTGACAGCGTGGCGAGGAAAAGGAAACAATAATTGGAGATTCTATCGACAGTCAATTCCTTCATTTTGCTCTATCATGACCTTCGTACATAAAGCCTGTAATTCATCAATCTTCCAGTGCGGTAACTTTGCAGATGGCAAAGCTTGAAGAGGAAATCAATGAATCAGTAATATTTATACGTATTAAGCCACTATCACAGAGTATACTCTGTGCCACTATCTTTCCGTTTACTTTGGGCGCATTTTCTCAAACTTATTTCATTCAACATGATTTCGAAAGCATGGATGAGTGTACAAAGACACTACTACTAGTAGGTGCCCTTGGCCAAGGTGAATAGAGAGAGGGCGAGAGAGCGCTCTCCCTCCATTCGCCTTGCCCTTGGCCGGCTTGCTTGGCCAGGTGCCTTAGGCTGGCATGCGAAAATTGATACACAGAGCTTATACACGTTTGTGCATATCAATTACTAGGCCCCTGAATTCCAATATGAGAGGGAGCTTTTTAGCCTGGACTTTAACCGCAAAGGTACTAACAGCGTACGTTTAACACGGGGCACGAACTTGCACAATTTTAAACTAACTACATCTTTTTCTCAATCTGGCGCGCAATAACAATTGAAGATAGAGCAGAGGCTATTCCGCGATTCCGGCGATTCCGGCTATTCTACCGATTCTACCATTGCATTCCTGCAAATCACCGATTTAAGGCTTGGTTACAGGATACATTAACCCTGCCCTATTGAAACTTTGTAATTGTAAATTTTACGATTGGATATTGGCAATTTTTACAATTGTATTTTCCTTCTTTACAATTGTATTTTTTTTACAATTGTATTTCCATTTTCACAATTGTATTACCATTTTTACAATGGTATTTCTAAAAATTACAACTTTAAATTTGCTTTTTACTGTTGTAAAGTTTCAATAGGGTGGTCCTGTCCGTTCCTGTTCAACCTTTCGAACGAGTTAGTGTGGTTACACGGTGGATTTTTGCGTTCATTCATGCATTCACACATCAACTAGTACGGGTACATGTATCGTATAATCTGGACTTTACACAATGCGATTTGAAATATACGTCCGTACGTACTACAGTAGCTGGTGTAATTACATGACCTGCATAAAAGGGGCTTATGAGTAGTTGGTAGTGGCACAGTCTAAACAAAGTTTAGACTGTGGTAGTGGCATCCTAATGCTTTAACTTATGGATTCTAACTTTAACTCTTGTGTTGCTCCCGGCTCGCAAAATGTTAAACGTCAAACTGAATACTTGGTCTCGTGTGTAAAATACTTGGTCTTAAACATGTATTTTTTCATATCTCGCGCAACAGGAGTAATTTTATGTGTGGCGGTCATTGTAACTCAAATTACGGCCACTAGGTTTTCATTCCTGCATGTTGTCGAAAATATTTTCTAATGATCAAGTGAATCTTTCGGTTTTTTAATACCTTAAGGATGTCTAGGATCGCGAAAAAAGTTTGGACCATAGCTTCCAAACTTTTAAAATGCGTACATATTAGCTGAGAATGCTTTCTTAAAAATGTCCACTACCTGCCGAATTGAATTTCCGTTTTTCACCCTCTCGTGTGTTCTTATCAGTTGAAAAGCCACTTGGCAACGCTGCAGAGCTCAGAAATTCTCCTTCATCATTAGACTTTCGCAACAAATCTTCTTGAGGTTTTCCGTTTTCTTCTTTGGTTGTTGTAGGTCAGCCTGCATCAATTACATCACACCACATTTAGTTGGCAATGGCAGACGTCGAGTGTAACCCGAAGAAAATCAACATGTCCTCGCTCGCGCAACTGAAGCAGTTAACCACGGTGGTTGCCGATACCGGCGATTTTGAAGGTATGTATGAAACTGTGATAACATACCTTTCGCAATTCATTGATCGTATTCTTTTCGATCCCTCTTAATTGTAAATGATAATATTTTCAGCAATGAAAAAGTATAAGCCTACCGATGCGACCACAAATCCATCGCTTATTTTGTCGGCTGCTAACATGCCGCAGTACAAGCATCTGATTGAGAAGGCTGTGGATTATGCTAAGAAAACATCTCGGTGAGTCGATAGAATATGGGAATGTTGATTTTTATTATTTCTCATTATTTGGCTTAAGAACGCAATCGTACATAGTTATTATGTATTTACAATGACTATATATTTTGTCTTTGATAGACACTGTTGACTAAGCAACTAGTCTGCAACATTAAAACCCGAAAGATAATATTTTGCGTTTCTAGGGAATCGTTACTTCTCTTTGGCCGGATTAGGAGCGAATTTTATGAAATTAATTAATCTCAAGGAGTTGATGAAATTCCCTATGAGACCTATATAAGTATGCAGGACTAAGGACTCAGTATAAGCAATACAGCTTGGTATGTGACATTCAAGTGGGTAAATACCACCGGCTATTGAAACGAAGGTAATCATCCCAATCCCACAGAAGGAAAGGTCGTAAAATGTAATGACTACAAATTAATTAGCCTTCAACTCACGCATCAAAATTGAGACTAGAATCATCTATGGGAGGATGGATTAGCAGATGGGAACATCCTTAGATGAAGACCAATTTGATTGCAGGAATAGAAAGAGAAGCTTTTTTAGCCCTAAGAATTGTCATGGAGAGGAGGCTTTGTGAGGACAAGCCACCATGTATTTGCTTCATCAACATATTCAGTTTCTCCTTACATACTCCTTAATTTTCTGTAATGACTTAAACCCAGTACATCTTTTCTATCATATATTTACAAGCAACAACAAGTCCTAAATATGCATTGCAGGTGTTCTCTAACTTCCCAAAATTGCAGAACCTTGTATTCTACCCTCATATTTGCATCAATCAAATTTCATGACTTAGCTTCGTCTGAGCACTTCATCTGGGTTTTAGTGAAAAGGTGTCGTGAGAAAGTGCACTAGCACTTGGCATAATTTTCAATAATGGAATCTCAACTTTGCAACCTATCTCTACCAAATTTCTATTTAAATATATCACCTTACTCTTTAACATTCTGCTGTCAATTAAAATTGCAGATGGCTTTTATCTTGATGTATGCAATTGAGATTGGTTGCTATAGTTCACAAAAAATATTCATAATCATCCCATTTGGTACAAGCACTGTTACTACCTAGTTATAAATGTAGCTCACCAGGTTAACTGATCACTTAAATATCTCTCTTCTGAGGATCCATGCACAATGTCTGGTCATGTTTCCATTCTCCTAAAGACTATCACCAAAAAAATTCATGATCTGTTTGTGAAATCAGCCAAATGTGACTGATGAAGAATGTTGAAATTTTATTGCATTTTTAGTGCTCAAGTCACTCAGTCTGCAATAAATTGCCCATTCTGGCTAGCCTGGACAGTGGTGACTGGGTGTGAGGTATTTTAAACATCAGCTGAAAAATGTATGCATCTTTGATTGAGTGATTTGTTGTCAGGGGCCATAAATAGTTTGCGAGGGCATGTTTGGATGTCTGGACTCTATTCTGCATCTCCATTTCCTTGTGGGTGCTGTGAGGACTGAGTTTTAAGAAAGTTATTTTCTGCACAATATATGACATATTCAACGGAATTAAAGAGCTGTTGTCTGAACCTATTTCCAGGAGTATTTAGAAATTGTAAATATTCATCTTGATTTATTGTTGTGTCATGCCCGAGCGGTCTAGGAGCACGGCAGAGTGACATTGGAATAGAAGGACGATTTAACCCCATTTAATGATAAGGTGGGTGCAATAGGAATTGAAATTCTGGCTTAAACTTACAAACAAGGTTTATTGTGAGGACATCCTCATCAGGCATCTTACAACAATATTCCTCCGAGCAATCGACTTCTGATGATAATGTAGGAGTCGGGCGGGAGGGGGTGGGAAACAAAGGGACTGCACCCTCAAGAGCGTCATCGCCTCCCACTCTCATATGTCATCCTGATTTCGCTCCGAGGTCAATGCCTTGGGCCCTCCCAACCGATATCACCAAAGGGGTCGCTTGATTTAGTGATTCCTGTGCCGGGATCTCCGTGAATTATGGTGATTCAGGCATCGAGAATACGCCCAGTGATACATACGTACCTCAAGTACGACAGTTGTCTACCTCTGCAGTAGTGGAAGATATAGGCCACACTTCAATGTCTATCATGAGAAGGTGAACTACTGTGTTAAAAGAAATTATACCACCTTGGATGCAAGTCCAAGCATACTTAGTATTGGGCTGAGGAAGGGTTTGTGTTATTGAAGGTTTCGAGTTGGTTTCCTTAAGCAAGCACCACGGCTAAATTATAGCCATTGGACTAGGAAACTACACAGTTGTTTATGTTCCAGTATGATCAAGTTCTGTGATCTCTCTTAATGATAAATTCTTTTAGACTTTGTGCCACCTAGAAAAATGTTTCAATTAAAAATACTGCCCTTAAAAGATTTCATTGCTGATAAAGTTCTTTGTGTTGTGGTGTTGAAAAATCCTTCAAAAGTAGGTTTGCTAAGGATATTAAGGATAAGGATATTCATCACAAGTCATCCATATTTTGGATTTATTAATGTTGCAATTGTTTTATCTTTATCCAGAGGTCACCTCGTTAATCGGCAGTTTTTTCATGGGTCCAGTGGTGGCTGCACTTTCCAGATTTCAGTATTTAAATTATTCAGTGACTTGTAAAGGCTCTAATATAATTGCACCATAAGTTAATGATTTTTTCAGGGGAACAGGAAAACAGTTACAAAATGAACTATTCTATCATAATCTGTCATTAATATTGTGCAATTTGTGGTCACAACTTTCAGAAATCTTCAAGAACAAGTGGAAGCTGCTGCAGATATGCTTTTTGTGCTCTTTGGCATGGAAATACTAAAAATAATTCCTGGGAGAGTCTCAACTGAAGTGGATGCCAGGTGAGTTACTAAAAGCAATTCTTACTATTGCTTGGAGATTCATTTCCATCATTGAAATTTATTTTGTTTCCGTCCCCCAACAGTTGTATAAAATATGTCTTTGGGTTACAGCTGGTAGAGATGTGAACAATGCAGAAAAAATTAGGAAACTGAATGTAAACCAGTTTGTTTATCACCAATTAGTATCACTGTCTTGTGAAGAATTCCTTTGTGTTGTTGCAATGCTAAATAATAATGAAATACATTTTAGTGATAGGAATAAATTGATTACTTGTATCTGTAATCGTTACTAATTTTTAAATATTAATTTTACTAGTAATTTACTCCCTTCACTCTCTAAGTCACATTACACTTGTTTTCATGTAACACATTGTTAATCAGTCAGTGATAATGTAGATACCTCCTCTTTTTAGTGCAAGAGCAGTCGAAAGGAGCTGTTCACAACTGTACACTTTGACTTGTTTTTATAGTGATCCTTCTGTGAATTCTGAAGCCATGTCCTAAATGGTTAAAAATCCTACCAGATGGAACCCAAACTTACGTCTCTCAGGTTAGCAAGTGAGGTCTTTACCCCAAGGACTGTTGCACTGACCTCAACTCATCATTGGGATATTCTGTATTGGTATATTCATTGTACCCCAGTATAATCTGTTTTATGAGATTCTGTTGCTTAGAACAGTGTGTATTTCCTGTCTTCTATCTGCCGAAATGAATTTTGTACTCTTTAGCAGACTTAACTAGTTCAAATATTATTGAGCTAAGTGTTGTAGATTGAGTGGATAAATGATTGCTGTAGATCGGATGGATAAATATAACTGTATTAACTACTAACATACAATCGCACATGTGCCAGGGATGCGTCCTACATCCCGGAAATCGTATTGCCAACTGGCGTCCCGGAAGTGGGGTGCCCAAGGGGTGGCATAAACAGAAGAGCGCTGAAACTCGCAGCAGACAACACATAACATTTATACATGACACTAAGTAAGTGAATGAAAAATATTGAGCTAAGTAATGTGTTCAGGAGGATCCAGGAGGAATTAGTGAGATTCCTGTTCAATTTTTCATTTGTTTGAAGAAAATGATCCCTTCGCATAATATTTCGAATGAGATGATTCCCTATACAATGCGATGGGATCACTTACCGAGGACCTCTCTGTACTTGGCAAGTACCTGAATTGCTCTAACGACTTGCATTTCATCATGTGAAACATAAGGCTCTCATCAGCTTCATGAAGTTTCTTCATTAAGGTTATCAATGATGTCAACATTAAAAGTGCTTTTAAAAATTTCTACAGATGACATGTCTTGCTCTTTAGTAAAGTTGGGCTTGGAAAATGAACCAAAATACCACTGCTTGAAATTTCCGTCAAACCAGAATGCTTAAGCTGTCTTCAACTTGGTCTGTGGAGTAATTTTGGGTGTGGTGGAATGTTAGGTTTCTTGAAGATCTAGATTATTTTTGAGGCATGCAGAAGGGTCAGATAACATTGAGGAAGCCCGGGAACACTATCTGATGGGAAAATGTCTCTGCCACTGCTCAGACAAGACAATTGCCATGCAGTACCACTTCAGGTAGACCAAGTAACTGCTTCCCTGATAAATTGCCAATTAGACCGCCTGTATTTTCATGTACTGAATCCTTGTAAGAATTGATATTTGATTCTGGTGGGTTAACTAATATCTCTCGAATATCTCAAGTATCTCACTGTATCTTCCTTCCAGGTTAGGGCATCTGCATGTTAAATTCGTGTTAGGCTATTTGCCTTTGGTTAGAAGTTCAAAGCACTGTTCCTAGAGTCACTGTAGTTGGTGAGAGAGACAAAAAGTTCAAATTTGGGCCGGCAGGAGCACCACATGGAAATTTGATTCACTGACAGAGCAATGTGATTTCAAAGTAAAAGCGACTGTATAATCACATATGTATTAGCACGGTCGAAACATGATCCTTCCAATCATACCCTGTATGGAATACTAGGGAGTAATGGGTTAATTTTAGCATCCATTTGTCTTCCGTTTCTTATTCACATTATGACAAGTTGGCTCTTGTATACTTGGTAGATTATTCTTCTGTCTTAATAATCCACTGTAATTTGTTTCCTGCAGCCTGAACATCTTGTTTGACTTAGCACTGTGCATAGAGATCTAAATGGCTCATTCTCATGTATAGTCTTCTCCACCATCATTCTCATCCAAAGTATGGCCTCCCTGGTACTTCTGTTTTTCCTAAATCCAAACTGGTTTTTCTGAGAGGTTGTCTTCATTTTTCCTTGGCATTCTTTGGCTTATTATTTGTGTAAGTATTTTTGATACATGTGGCACTAGTCTAGGTTTGGTGCATCTCACATCTCCCAGTCCTTTTCATCGTTGGCATTTCAGTAATTAATATACTTGATCTTTCTGACTCCTAGTATATCTACCCTCAGCCTCTCAATCTCCAGCTTCGCATTCTCCAGTTTCTCACTCAGCCCTGAAGATCTCACATCTCATGTCCCTACCCTGCATTCACTGATCAACTCTCCCCGACTAATTTCACCCTCCCAGTAGTCTCCACCCATAGATATGATAGGGGGACCATTTTACCTCTGGAATATTTTACTGGGAGGAATGCCATCATATCATATATAGTTTGAATGCAAGGTTGCATCTTCTAGGGAGGTTATTGTTATAGTTTCCCAGTTTCTTTCCACATCTCAGTTCCCTGGCCAGTTCCGTGAACTTCACTTTCACACAAAGTTGTTGCTGTTCATACCAGTCTGATCTTCTCAATCTGTGCCATCAATGCCCTCTGCTGAGACTGCTGCCTCTCAGAAGTGGGGTCAGTTCAGGTAGCATTTTTAAGTCCACAGCTATGAAAATTTTGATCACTATACCACTGGGCCACTTTTTTCCTTAAGTATTCTACCGCTTAAGGTAGGTTTTGTTGAATACTAGAGAATCTCCTCCCATTTTCTACTTTTTCATGGGCCTATCTCAATCTAGAATATCCTTTTTCACCTCAGCGTACAATCTATCCTTCTTCATCCCATCCATGAAACCTATCCTCTTTCTTTCTCTTCCCTGCTTGCCCAACATCCTTCCCTCTTATCACATTTTTGAGCAATCTCTCGCCCCTTATTACATCCTACTCTGCCGGTCTTGGATTTCACGAAGAAGTTTCCTTTCCTTGCCCTCCATCCGAAACGTTTCCTCGTTAGTCGTCCTTTTCATCCACCTAACCTTCTCCATCCTTCTCCACCCCCACATCTCATATGCCTGCAACCTATTCTCATCCTCCTTCCTGAGGGTCCATGTTTCTGCCCCATACAATGCCACGCTTCATATCAAGCTCTTCACCAGCCTCTTCTTCACATCCTTTCCCCATGTCCCAGTCATCAGCTCCCTTCTATTACTAAACACCTCCAATGTCTTTGCTACTATCTTCTAGCGTGCTACCTAAGTATGTAATTAAACTGCTCTACTTGCTCAAGCTTGTGTCCTCCAACTTTATTCGTAAGCCTCTATTTATTTGTCATAGAGAATCTCATTACTTTTGTTTTCTTATGATTTATCTTAATTCCAATAATCCCACACTGCATTTCTAAAGCATCTACCAAAGCTTGCAGTCCTTTCGAAGATCCACTAACTAATGCCTGATCATCTGCAAATCTAACAGACTTTATCAGATGCCCTCCCACTTTGATTCCAGCCTCAAATTCTTCCCATACCTGTCTTACCACTTCCTCAGCATAAATGTTGAAAAGCAATAGCGAGAATGGGCACCCTTGTCGTGCCCCGCGACCTATGATTGCCCATCCTAATTCATCATCAGCCACCCTCACCTGCGCCCTTAGCGTCATGTATAACTTTCGGATTAGTCTTGTCTCGCCAGTCTATTCCCATTTTCCCGAGTATTTCCATTAGTTTATTCCAATTTACCCTGTTAAAAACTTTTTCGAAATCAGTAAAGCATGCAAAAACATCCTTGTTGTACTCTTATGTTTCTTTCTAAAAGTGCTCTCATCACCAATATTGCATCCCGAGTTGACCTTCCCTTCTGGAACCCAAACTGGTCATTGCCCAAGTAGTTATTGGCCTTACTCTCCAATCTTCTATTGATTATTCGAAGTAAAACTTTGACTGCATGTGAAATCAAATTGATTGTTCTATGGTTCTTTGCATTCTGATGCATTCTTCTTTTTTGGGATAGGAATCAAGACTGCCTGCATGAAGTCCTCGGGTCATACTCCTTCCTCGTAGATCCTATGTATAAGTTAGAAAAAAGCTTGCCTATCTTTACTTCATAAACTCTCTAGCAGCTCTGAGGGTATGTTATCTATTCCTACAGCTTTTCTTGCTTTCATCTCATTCAATGCTTTTTCTACTTCACTGTCGAGAATCATTGGCCAGATGTTATCTAGGTTTCCCTCCTCCTCTATATCTAAATTAGTTGGTGTCCTGTTGCTGTCATATAGCTCCTCCACATATTCGCACCGTCTTTCTTGAATATCTTCCTCCTTGATTAATATCCTACCTCTCTTGTCCTTAATCTTTGGTACCATTTGCCCTCACTTTCCCCCCCCCCCCTGCCCCCCCACCCCACCTCCCCGGTAAAAATTGAGTAGTTTCTCCATTTCCTCGCATTGCCTTTTTCATCAAGTTTCCTTCGCCCGATTGACTTTTATTTCGCATTATCTATTCAGTGTTGACTTTTATCCAATTCCTTCTCTCCTCTGTTTCCCTAATCATTTATTCCCTAACCCTCTGCTTCTTTACCGTCCTAGTTTCTACTGCTCCTATTGTTTTCTCAGCCACTCTTACAAGGCCTGTTTGAATATTCTCCCATTTTTCCTTGATTGTTCCTATTTCCTTGGCTTTGCCAATGTACCTTTCGACTATCTCTTGCTATTCCCTCCTTTTTCCCCTTTCAACGCTTCCTAGTTCCACCTCTTCATCCTTCTCCTTTTCTTTCAACTTTTTTAATATAACCTCACTATTCATCATTACTAAATTATGATCGGAGTCTGCATCGACTCCCTGATAGCTCTGTGAGTTCTTCACACTGTTCATCTTTGCATTACCATGATATAGTCAATTTGGTGTCTCCCACTGTCCCTGGCATTTTCCATGCGTATCTCCTCCTTCGATGGTGTTTTAACCAAGTGTTTGTTACCACTTATTTATTTCTCCTACAAAATTCAACTGCCTTCTCTCTGCGATCATTTCTCATTCCTAATCCCAACCCTCCCACTTCATATCCATCTCTCCCTTCCCCCACTACTGCATTCCAGTCATCCATTACTATTAGATTTTTCTTGCCAGGGGTTTCTCTAATTATCTCCTCTATCTGTTCATGCACCTCATTCGCTTCTTCCTCCCTGTGATTGCTTGTGAGCACTTTGCACCTGGACCAATACGGAATTTGTAGGGCATGCTTTTATTTCTGCCACTAGTATTCCATCGCTCACTTGTTCAATATTTACTACCCTCATTTCTAATTTTGCATTCAATACTATAGATACCTCATGTTGACTCTCAACCCCACCACTAGAGATTACCCTGTAACTATCACTCCAGTAGTCCCCGCTGTCCTTTCATCTCACCTTGCACAGCCCCGAAGCATCTACATTCCCTCAGCATCTACATTTCCCGTTTAATATTCTTCAGCTTCCCTGCCCTCGTTATGGTCCTAACTTTTCAAGTCCCTATTTTTATTGGTACTTTATTCTCATCTTTCTTTTCTTCTTATCTTCCTCATCCTTGTATCCTGTGATGACTCTGTTGTGCAAGGATTTCGTGAGATGACTACCTTAGGGGGATGCCGGGCCTGACACCTTCCCTAGTGGGCGGCATCCTATAGTTGCCAGGATTCACTAATCTTTGAATGACATTCATTTTTCTGGGTAGTAAAATAGTTGGGAGAGGACTCCCATCCCCACTCCCCAACAGTGAGTTTCACGTGACACTGTCTCAGGACTACCTTTCGTCAGGCTCCTACCCTTCAACCTATCTGGCATGGGTGGCCCTACCAGGAGCAATAGCAGTTGCTCCTGGGTAGGGTATGTATGTATATATGTATTCCTACTATGCATATACATAATTATGGAGATGTGGCGTTTATCCTTGAAATAGAAATAGCAGTTGCTTCTCCTGGTGTCTGCGAAAAATGTATGTTGTTATGCCAATGGATGAGCCTGAATAGTCATTTTTCATATGTTTAAATGTCAGTTTCAATTGTAAAAATTCATCTGTATTATACATTTTGTATTCATTTTCACATTTCTTTGTTTATTAATTAATTCTTCCTGGTTATGTATTTTTGAAGGTTGTCTTTTGATAAGGAAGGGAGCATCAAAAAGGCATGCAAGCTCATTAGTTTGTATGAGGAACTGGGCATTGGTAAGGAGCGGATTCTGATCAAGCTTGCATCTACATGGGAAGGCATTCAGGCTGCAAGGTAAGTAAATCATTAGTTTTTTCCACTCTTATTTTGTTTGTTTCCTCAATGGTGTACTGAATTAAATGCTTGATAGGGTGAAAGAATTTCAGTTACAGCTTTAAACAATGCTGTAATGAAACCTTACTGCATCTCGCCATGTTAGACTGTAGATCTCTGGATTGATTCACCTTTGCTTCATGGTGAAGTGCTTTCAGTTCTACATTTGCTTCTGTTTCATTCCATAAAGCTTTGGCTGTTGCAACAGACTGCATCACCAGGGAGGGTAATAATTCAAATATAATTCACCAGAGAATCAAAACAGAAAGTCTTCCTCCATCCTTTATTTGTTGTTGTTGTTGGTAATCTTATTTCCATCCATCCATAGGTCATGTAGGTAGTGGAGAATTCCTCTTTTAGTATCAGTGGCATCCATGCTGTTGGATACCCTCTTGTAATTTGAATGTACTAAAGAGCCTCACACAAGCTTAGCTAACTTTCGAGCCGCCTTGGTTAAATTCTTAGTCTTTTTTCAGTTTTTATAGCTCTTTCAAAATTATGAAGGTTAAATATACTCTCTTATACTATTATCCATGTCTTTTCTAGACAAAATAGATAAGTACCATTAATGGGCATGTGCTGTAAGAGCCATATCTATTGTGTTTCCAACCAAGATCGTTTTGTGATGCTCTCTCAATCTTCAGCCCCCCCAAGTATTTATTTGCTCCTGTGTGAACTACTTTTGTCTAAAAGGAACTGGATTTTATGTAGCAATTCTATGATAGATGTGTAGAGTTAATCAATAGTTGATGGACATTTTTTTACTGTGCAGACAGGAGGTTTCACGGTTCTATATAATGTTACGGAGGGTACTGAAGATGCTTTCCAAAGATGCATAAGGTGACCTTTTTTAACCCTTTCGCTGCTGTGAACGTAGTAGCTATGTTTGCCCAGTTGACTTCTGTGAACGTAGCTCATACGCTCCTTTGGCAAGTGATTGTTCCTACCCACGCTACTGAGCTTTCTCTTTTTCCGCGAATGCCATTCACCAAGTTCATTGTTATACATTCTACTAATCCCATCCTGGGATCTTGAGTGACTATTGAGTTGCAGGTGCAACGAGAGGCATACTTTGTGCCGACGTAGGATAGGTACCGTTCACTTTTTCACCGCACAGGGGCTGGAACGTCTCTGCAGTTTGACCGCAGTGAAAGGGTTAATGACTTCAATAAAGAGACCACATTATTTTAGGAGGATTATTTTAAAGTAGTAAAAGATTTGTTTGGAAATGGGGTGCCTTACTGCTGCAGGGGTGCAAAATGGCTTACCCTTGGGATATGCACAAGGTATCAGATATGTAAGGAATGTTTGCATGTGCAGTGGAATTGGGTAAAACGTTGGGTTCAGATTTGTTCTTGGTCCTGGAGATCTTGTGAATGAAGTTTTCAGGATCACAATCTTCTTGAGGGGTGTCATACATCAGCTGTAATAGCAAAATAAGTCATAAAAATTTAGTGTGTGTGTAGAAGAGGAGGCAAAATACTGGTTGCACTTTTCCATAGGATAACCTCTTGGAAATTGTAATGCTAGGAGAAATGAATATGGAGAATTTCGGTGGAGAACAAGAATGGAATACAGGAGGCACAATATTTGAAGGGTATCTAAGCATAACAATGGGATTGAAATGATTAGCTGGAAGGAAAGTGTAATAGTGGTATCTTTAGATAAATAATGGCTAATAATGAAGTTAGCTCTCTGTAAAAGTTGCATAAGTGATGTCTTCATTATGAATCATTTTGAATGGCTTCAAGTGGAATTACATATTTGTTTCTATTTCCTTTCTTTTAGTTAAACGAATGCATACCTGTCATATTCATCATCACATTTGATGAGGATTCGAAAAGATTGAAACACTTTGCATTTTTTGCACTATATTCCACATTCTG
This sequence comes from Ceriagrion tenellum, assembly GCA_963169105.1. Classification (NCBI taxonomy): domain Eukaryota; kingdom Metazoa; phylum Arthropoda; class Insecta; order Odonata; family Coenagrionidae; genus Ceriagrion; species Ceriagrion tenellum. Next base: position 131,876,676 of record OY720640.1, read on the forward strand.
AGGATAATGTTATTGATCAAGTACCAAGGGCATGGTTTTCACCTCAGAACTTGACTTTGCTGTGCCAGTAGATAACACTTGTCATCCTCCACCAATGAATGGCTTGGCATTTATATGAACTTCTATTCTGAAATATATGTTTTATGTATTTGAAAAATATACTCCAAGTCTAAAGTTAAAGAATGACTGTGCCCATGGGTTAAGAAGACATTACTTTCTAAATGTGATAACTTATCTTTTTTCAGAGTACTGGAGAAAGATCATGGAATCCATTGCAATCTAACTCTGTTGTTCTCCTTGTGCCAGGCTGTGGCATGTGCTGATGCTAAGGTGACTCTCATATCCCCGTTTGTAGGAAGAATATTAGACTGGTAAGTGAACTCTAAATCAAGTCATGAAAGTCTATTTTATCTGAATGCCGTTGACATTCATGAATAAGTATGATGGGGAATTCAATCCAGCAAGTACATATTTTGGTATTGAAATTTCTTGTACACTTAAAAAAGTTTTTATTGTCCTGTATTCTCCCAGTCAGTTAGTGTTGGCATTTACATTGCAGCATAAATAATGGAGTATCTTTAGTGAAGACTTAGATGAAAATTGCCTTTGTTTTGTCTTTATATAAAGTGTAGAAGTAGTAACATTAATGAAAATTTTTGTGCTTTACAGGCATGTGGCAAACACAGGAGTCAAGACTTTTGAACCAAAAGAGGATCCAGGTGTTAGATCTGTGACTCAAATTTACAACTACTACAAGAAATTTGGACACAAAACTGTTGTTATGGGTGCATCATTTCGCAATGTTGGTAAGTAAATTTGATGAAACCTTTTGAATATTTATGACTTTCATAGTTGTATGGTAGTTTATAGTGCATGTACACAGTTTGAAGTTAATTTGTATGTACATTTTGCCCTTTTTTGGAGTAGAAGAATAGAATGGTTATAAGGTAAACGATGGATGCCGAATGCTAATGCATATTTTTTGTGCTTGTGGAATGCGACTGCACAGAAGACTTCATTTTCATTTCAATATTCTACCAACCGATTGATAGGTTTTTGGACAGTACTTATCCTAATCCGTACTCACTGCTATGGATGGCCTGTCATCAGATCTCTCTTGAAAACCTCATATTGTGTCCCACTTTTTATTTTGTCCAGAATTCTTATCCTCTTCCTTCATCTACTGCCCTTCCCCAGTGTTCTCCCCTCTATTGCCCTCTTTAGCATTCTTTCTCCTTTCAATGTGTCCTCAGTCCATCTCTTCTCTTCCAAACCTCCGCTACTATACCAGGGTTGAAATTCACCATGAAAAAATCATTTGACTTGACTGGGATTTGAACCCGGATCTCCCAATTGCCGGTCAGGTGTGTTAGCCTGTTACACCACCAAGCCATCTTCCTTCAAAGCGAATTTCGAGGGGGGTTTATGCGAACAAGATGTTCATGCCTCAAGTCTACATTGTAGCACATGAGATGAAGTCGTGCTTACAAAGCCACGGTCGCAGTGGATAAACCCAACATTGTCATTATTAAAACGACGAAGTTGACAAATTTCCAATCATGGCGAATTTCAACCCTTGTGTAAATGCACCCGTGCGAGTGACTTCGTATCACATCATTTGTTTATGCATTGATTGGAAATTTGTCAATTTCGTCATTTTAGTTGCGACAATGTTGGGTTTATCCACTGCGACAGTGGCTTTGTAAGCACGACTTCGCCCCATGTGCTACAATGTAGACTTGAGGTGTGAACATCTAGTTCGCATAAACCCCCCTCGAAATTCGCCTGGAAGGAAGATGGCTTGGTGGTGTAACTGGCTAACACACCTGACCAGCAATTGGGAGATAAGGGTTCGAATCCCGGTCAAGTCAAATGATTTTTTCATGGCGAATTTCAACCCTGGTGTATATGCACCCATGCGAGTGACTTCATATCACATCATTTGTATATGCAATGATTGGAAACTCTGCTACTATCTTTTTCTCATTTCCAACTATATCAAATACCTCCTCATTTGTCCTTATTGCCACCCAGCTCATCCTCTCCATCTTTCCTCGCTCCCACATCTCAAATGGCTCAAGTCTACGTACAGCTCCCTTTGCAATGACCAAGTCTCTGACCCATACAGTGCCACATCCTCTTTGTTAGTGTTTTCACCAGCCTTATCTTTATGTCTCTACTAGAACCCCCCTCATCAGTTCCCTCCTCTTTGAAAATGCTTCTTTAGCCGTGGCAATTCTACATCTAATGTCCCTCCCACTTAACCTATTCTCCTCCAGAACACTACCCAGATAGGAAAATGCTCGACTTGCTCTATTTTGTGTCCTCCCTCCTTGATGTTAATCCCTGCCTTCTTGCGTCTAGAGAATCTCATCACTTTTGTCCTTTTATGGTTTGTATTCATCCCATACCTCTCTTACTGCACCTGTAATGCATTCATCATTGACTTTAACCCCTTGGCTGATTGACACAATAATGCTTGATCATCTGCAAATCTCACTGATTTGATTGGATCCCCTCCTATTCCTACCTCCATCTCTCCCCTTGCCATTCTTTCCATTTCTTCTAAATTCATGATTAAAAGCAATGGCTATACTGAGCACCTCGACGGCACTTCCCATCATATCATGGCTCATCCTGATTCTTCTACCTGATTCATCGGCTACCCTAACCTTAGCCTGCTAGTTCATGGAGAGATTATGGATGAGACATTACATGAGATGAGACATCCAATTGACTCCTAATTTCACCTTAGGCTGCTAGTTTATGGAGAGATTATGGATGAGACATTACATGAGGTGAGACATCCAATTGACCCCTAATTTCTTCATAGCTTTCATTAATTTCACCCTTTTCCACCTATTAAATGGCTTCTCAAAGTCCACAAAGCAATCTAAAATATATTTCTAATATTCTAGGCTTCTGTGTACTAGCCTCCTCATCACTCATATAGTGTCTAGTGTTCCTATCCCTCTCGTAAATCCAAACTGGTCATCACCCATGTATTCCTTAGAGTTGCTTTCTAGTATTCTACTTGTAATTCTAAGGATTACTTTTGCGGAGAGGGGTGTTATGGTCATTGTCCTGTAGTTCTTGCAAGTTTTTGCTTTGCTCTTCCTCTGTGTTAGAATTAGTGTCATCTTCGTGAAGCCATCAGGCCACATTTCCTCCTCATAAATCCTAAAAAGTAGTGCAGAAAGTTTTCTCTTCAGTTCAGGCCCATACTCTATGAAAACTCAGCAGGTATGCACAAAAGAGTATAGAATAAAAATTGTACATTTTCGGCAAAATAAGTTTTTCTGGTGAGATTGTGAACATTGAACATCAGAAGGTGAAAAGTTTGGTGCCATTTGTATGCTTCATAGGAATTGGAGTTGCATGTTTGTAATTTGGGATTGTGAGGAGTATCTGTTTGTTGTCCTTATCCCTATTATAATGAATTGCTGTCTTTTTAATCTTGCCTCTTCAATGAGGAGTATCTTGCATGTAACTCCTAAGTTTGGATAGTATCCTTCGGATGAACCAAAGCATGGATACTTGAACAAAGGAAGCAAATCTCCACAAATTCCCTGTAGCCAAGGTTGTTAATTCTCTTGGATTTCAAAATATCAGTTTTTCTGTTGGTTTTAATAGAAATCTTGGCTGATAATTTGACAATCTCAATTAAGTGCATAAATGCATTCACTGTTTATTAAGATTTTTAGGAAAGTAATCACTATGAACAAACAATGGGGTCTCTTTTTACATTCTCTGCATCAAGTTTTAATATTGAACAATTATTATTTTTTTCAGGTGAGGTTCGTGCCCTTGCAGGATGTGATTTGCTTACCATAAGCCCTGCTCTCCTTGAGGAATTAGATAGCAGTAATGCTGAGGTGCAATGTGCTCTGTCTGAGAAAGCAGGTAGATCTTAACGGAAATTATACCAGCTTTGGATGTATTTATTGTGATTCGTAAATCATTACATTAGAGTGAAAGTTTATATGGAATGATCTTGAGACTTGTGGAATAACTTTTGCAGTGTCATTTTTAGGATGACAGTTTTGCAAGTATTTCAGTTCATTATTCAGGCCTGAAGTGCTTTCATTGTATTGTGGCTGCAATTTATTGCCTGGCGATCAGTCAGATGTGTTTCTCTCCTGCATTTCAGAGTCCTTTCTTGCTTTCACACCTTCTCCATATCTGAAAACCTGCTTCCAAGTAATGGACAGAGTGTAAGCATCTTCTTATTTACATTATGAGAGGTTTGTGGCTATTTCCATGTCCTTCTTTATTAATCTTGTGAAGTACCAAGTCTCCTTTGCGATAATTTTCACCTCGTCCAGATCCATGTTATGGAATGGCTCATTCCATGTGTCCTCCATGATGGCTGACTGGTTTGGTTTTCTATTTTTGATGGCTCTATGGTTTTCAGAAATATGGAATTTCAGTGCTCTGGAAGTTTGGAGTATGTACAACTTTCTGCATTTGTACGAGGGTAATCCCAAAAAGAAGGTCTCTTATTTTATATAAATTTAAATATCTGTTTATTTTCTATGATATTTACATCATTTTAAAGGTCATCATCATTTGTCTACACTCTACAGAATTGCCATTTCGATCGATGCATTTTTGTAGATGCAGTGACAGTTTTTGCATACCCATGTCACACCAGCTTACCACCATGTCTTTGAAAAAGCGTTGAACCTCATCTTTCACCTCATACTTGGAGCTGAATCGCCTTCCGGCCAAATATTCTTTTAACTTAGGGAACAGGAGGTAGTCCCTGGGTGCCAAGTGTGGACTATAGGGAGGTTTGGTGATGATGTTCCATTAAATTCTTGCAGGAGAGCAACAGTTTGACGAGCGACATGTGGGCGAGTGTTGTCATGGAGAATGCTTACGCCCTTGGTCCTTGAGCAAGCGGTGGCGAGCTGGTGTGACATGAGTGTGCAAAAATTGTCACAGCATCTACAAAAATGCATCAACAAAAATGCATCAACAAAAATGGCAATTATGTGGAAAAATAGGCAAACATTTAACGTTTAAAATGATGTAAATATCATAGAAAATAATGGGAAATATACATTTATAAAAATTGGAGACCTTATTTTTGGGATTACCCTTGTTTTTAACCTTGTTTACTCCTCCTCAGGAAAAACCCAAGCCAGCAATGCTATTTTACATAATGTTTAGGGAACTGCAGTGAAGATATTCAGGGTACTTTGAAATTTTGATATTAATACCAGGAACAGTTGTCACCAAAATATTCACCTTAGGGTTGGTGGTCCATGTGTCAGTTAAGTGGGTTGGATATTTTGGTGATGTTCCTAATCTTCATGTCAATTTTTATGGTACTCTGGATATCTCCTCTGTAAAGTTCCCACAACATATGGTGAAATGACCTAGGAAGCTGGCTTTGGTTTTTCCCAAGGAAGAGTTTATGATGTGAAATGCTAGTGTTGAAAGTTGTACACAGGCCAAACTTCCCAAGCAGTGAAATGCCTCATTTCTGAACACCAAAGAATTAGACAATGGAAACAGGTCAGCTATCACAGAGCACACATGGAGTGGGCCATCCCATAACAAGAATCTGAAGGAGGGAAAAGTTATCACTAAAGAGACTCAGTAGTTTCCCAGATAAGCAAGGGAGGCCATAACAATAGTCAAACCCCTATTAATGTAAATAGAGGAGATAGTTACACAATACACAATATGCATTTCTTGGTGTTAGGGTTTTGGGAAAAAAGTGGGAAAGGGCTCCAAAAAGGCAGTTGAGAAGTGCACCTAACTGATTGCTAGGTTACTAATTACAGCCAAAATGCATCCAGATCACTTAACACCAGATTGATTGTCTGAAACACTTGCAAAACTGTTGTCTTAAAAATTACACATCATTGAGGTTATCCCAAAACCAAACAAATATCATACATACTTGTTTATGGTCCTACCTGTAAATTTTCTACAAACCCTTTTACTGCCAGTCCATTTTGGCTGGGATATGCAAAGACTGTCAAGGCTGTTTTCAGGAAGTTTGCAAGATTTCAGATTTTCAATTATTTCTAGTACTTCATTTTATTTATTACTTCTAGATTTTTTCCCAATGCTAAAGATATATTTGGGTCTTAGAACCATGGAAGAATTATTGGGGACGAATATTATTTTTATAAAGGAAAAAATAACAATTTAATTGCTATTATTGTAAAAAACTCAAAATTCTAAGTTTATATTACATTATGATTAGAAAAATAATATTTACATGAATTGAAATATTGTTTATTATTGAAAAAATTAGTTTTCTCTCCAGTGGTACATTTTCATGATGACCAATTAATTTTTGCAAGAGATGTAAAATATTTTATGTGACTGTACACTAGGGTAATGAAAAGTAAAGAAAACTTTGTAATTCCACATAAATATTTAATGTACGACCTAGGTTTCGATGTGGCACGTCATCATCTGGTACAATTGCATAGAAGGTGGAGAATAAATAGTCACAAACAAAATGATTTCAAAAACAAAATTCCCAAAAACACAACGGTCTGAGGTGTGGGTTAAGGGGTGGAATTCCCAGGGGCGGAGTTTGGCCAAGGAGGTGGGGAATGTGTTTAAGAGCATAGAGTCAAGGAGGAAGGAGAGGATTAGGAATTTCCATAAACCCATTCCCCACCTCTTTGGCCAAACTCCGCCCCTGGGAATTCCACCCCTTAACCCACACCTCAGACCGTTGTGTTTTTGGGAATTTTGTTTTTGAAATCATTTTGTGTGTGACTATTTATTCTCCACCTTCTATGCAATTGTACCAGATGATGACATGCCACGTCGTAACCTAGATCGTACATTAAATATTTATGTGGAATTACAAAGTTTTCTTGACTTTTCATTATGTTAAGTCGATTCCATGAAGTCACGCCCGAGACAACGAATTGTACACTGGGGTGTTGCTTATTTTTCATTTTTTCTCGGATTTTCAAGTTCAACCTCTCAAACTATGCTATTAGGTAAGGAAAGGATATCCTAAAAAATTCTGATCGATTAGTTAACATTTAGAGGTTGCTCAGGAGGCATAAATGCAGTGATGTTCAATTTTCCCGATTGGAGGAAAAAAACTATTTCTAGAGGTAACGCACCAGGATAGAGTCCTATAGGGTCAATATTCAGTCCATTTTTACTTACGTGCGACCGTTTTACACGAAAAAAATATTTTAGCGGGGACTACTGCCATGCGCTCCACACATAACGCCGCGCCGGGTGCACGCGGGCAACAGTCAGCTGATTCCTCGTCCTGTGCCCTTCATTCCCTATCCCCTCGCCATCGCGAGCTAGGGTCAAGGGAGCCATTTCCCGTGCGTGACAATTTTACAGACTGCTAGTTATATACACAAAGTTACTATCCGAACAGGACCGACGACCGCACGTGCTATGGGATCACCATTATCCCCATTATTAGCAGACATTTTTATGAACAATTTAGAGGGAAAACTTTTTATCTCCAATAATATTCTTGTCAAGAACGTTTTTTATTGGTTCCGACCGATATGTCGACGATGAGCTGTGTGTATGGACTGGCAGTCTTCGTCAACTAGACAGGTTTTTAAATGTTTTAAACAATTTACACCATTCTATAAAGTTCACGGTAGAGACAGGAGGAAATAAGATTAATTTCCTTGACCTAACAATAGACATAACAAATGGCTACCATGAATTCTCCATCTTCCGCAAACCCACATATACTGACGCAGTTGTTTATAATGATTCTTGCCATCACCATTCCCACAAGCATTCTAGCTTTTATTCCATGATTCACTGCCTTGTTTCTATACCTCTATCCGAGCCCAACTTCCAATCTGA